>JADWQK010001221.1:625139-1250279 GCA_017933935.1 Sesamia nonagrioides | reverse complement strand
GTACAGTGTACTGTATGATCGAGTCAATTTCAAAGTTCAATTTATTGTTTAGATGAGCACCCTGACATAAGTTTTAATTAGTGTTTTAGCTATTACTCTTTGTAGTACCTAGTGTATGTACCTATAATAACAGTTTTCTGCTGCGAAGCATCATTGTTATCTCATTTACGAAATATTCTTCGTTTGAATAATCGCTATCAGTGTGTCGATAACAGGATTATGAATTGACAAAATTGATTGAGCTAAGAGAAAATCAGTAATAGTTTCTAGCCAGCTGTATTCGGTAAGTAGCAAAAGAAGAATAGTGTTAGATGAAATAAATGTACGCACTTAATAAATCGAAATTAATTACTTAGTAGTAAATAAAATAAGAGATTACCGGCATTTGTTAGCATTTATCTATCAATAATTTAGCCTGTAATTATAAGGTAATTCAGGTTCTATTTACAAAAAGATAGGGTTGTCTTGCTTGTGCTTTAAGGCAGTTACAACTGCTCTTTGTTTGCTTTACCATACCTATCTTTTGATTAAGGCACTTGCCATATTCATCTTATTCTGATGACAATGTTATTGTAAATATTAATTTGGACACTTTTATACCTGATAAAAGTTGCAGATATTGTACGTACATGAATCATAAATGAAATATGCCTGTATTTCAATATATGTGAAGAGCTTCACATATGTTGGTAATGAAAAATTTTAAAAGTTATCACTGTACCAAATATACTGAACTAGTTTTTTATGTAAAGAAAAATACAAGAATTTTCAAATTCAGGAAAAACTGAATATCATTTTCTATAAGATTTTTATAAGAATGAGTTGCACTATGCTGTTTTACCCGCATAAGTTGCAATCTCATTAGATTATCGAGATAAACATATCCTATATCCGAATTCTGGTTATAAACCACACCCACATGTATTTAACGGATTTGGAGGAAATTTCACACGCAGATGGCTTGTAAGATAGGTAATTATTTTTATCTGAAAAAAAAAAATCTTAGAAATGAAATGTAACTTTTGAAGAATTTTGCTAATTCATTGCTGCACATGTTTGTCTGGCCAACAATGCAAGTAATGCTATGAATTTTGTTAATTATTGCCTAATGTCTAAAATCAATGGTATTGCTATTGTTAGTGTGTCACACATGTTACAGGAGGCTGTAATAGAAGCTATATTACACTGCCTAAGCCTAATTATTTTAAAATACTACGTATATTCTAGCCATGAGTGAGCGACCGCGGCCCCTGAAGGCCATCAACAGGCTGTTTGAGGGCAAGGAGGCATGGCAGATAGTGACCATGACTGCAACATCGGTGCTCGCTCTAGTGTGGGCACATAGCTTGTGTAATGCACGAGAGAGTAAGTGTTTTTGAACAATTTCTAGTCATTTATCTTGTTCTTTCTTTTTTTTACCACATTGCTGCATTAACTTAACTTAAACATTCATAAACTAGGGAGTAATCTGAAATAAATGAATTATTATTATTATTCCGTGTCTACATATCGCTTTACATTTTTAAATATTTATATAAAAAACATACAAAAACATTTAAAAATATATAAAAATAGTGTTCCACCGATGGCGGGAGCGGGGTCCAAGCTACCGGTGGTTAGGGCTCCAGAGACAGGAACCTCCTCACGATGCGGGCCGTATGAAGGAGTACTGCCTTTTGAATCAGGCCTTTGATCCAATTGCCTAATGTGAGCCTCAATAGATGTTGGTCGCGGCTCTTGGCTATCAAACCATTATTATTATAAACAATAATTAAAATCATAAATTAATAATATTAATTAATTCATAAACTATGATTAAAGTTAATTGACGTTCATCATCATCAACCTTTTTATTGTCCCACTGCTGGGCACAGGTCTCCTCTCATACAGAGAAGGATTGAGCGTAATTGACGTTAAAAGGTCGAAAATGTACCATACATTTTCGACCTTTTAACATCAATTCGCTAATCACTAGTTAACTTTAAGCAGCGTTTATGAATAAGGGGGTAAATGTATAGCGTAATTTTATAAACAATGTATTAGATACAATTGTCGATCATTTTTTTTGAGCAGTTTAATTTTTGCGGCCTTTGGTCGAACTCTAGTTTCGGCTCCGACGTACGAGTTCTAGGTTGTGACTATCGTGACTTCAACCTAGACAGGCAATTAAAAACGACCCTATTACTAATGTTTACTTGTGATGACAAAATAAAAACAATATGTATTTTTTTTCCTTCCCATCAGGCCCAACCACTCGTCTTCGCAAAGAATTCTTCAGATGGCTCCGTTCGGTGCCCATAGTGAGGCGTAAGATTGCAGAAAAGATGGCAGAAATCAACAGTGACTTCAAGAAGGAGGTCACAAAGAGATTGGCAGGTGTCACAGTAAGGAGGGAACTGCCGGAGATAGGCCTTGACCCTGAGCAAGTGATTGAAGAAGTCAGGGATCATGTGGCTTTAGGTAAGTTTTGTCTACTGTCTGAACATTCATGCTTGAAACATATTTGAAAGTATCTACTTAAGACTAGTTGCGCCCGGCAGTTTCACTCATACCTATGTTCCCAGTGTCCATCTCATGAATCGACAAATAAATAAGTGAAACAAATAGGGTCGTGCAATAAAATAAACCTCCGTGTAGTACCGGGCTTAGAATTATTAGTAGGTACCAACCCATATCCTCCCATGGGTGTCGTAAGAGCCGACTAAGGGAACTCTCAACAGGGAAGCGGGCAGCAGCGCTTCTCCTGTGCAAAAATAAATTACTGTGATCCCCAACCCGTTTGCCAACCGTGGGGATTATGGCAAACCCCACAATGTAATGGTAAACCTTGGAGGCTTTTGTCCAGCAGTGGACCTCTATAGGCTGAAGAAGGAGAAGAAGAAAATAAAAACATAGGTTCTATGTCGTATTTATATAATTGCGAACCTATGTTCATTTTACTATATTAGCGGTGGCATGGGCACGATAAAATTTTCTCGACATTTGTCGACTGAGCTGGTCAACCTATTGACTACTCCCGGCCACCGTAGACGCGGCGCTTGCAGGCGGCGCGCAGTGGGTTCGCTGCCCGGTAAGGACCAGGCCCGATCGACGACGCGTTGGGTACCACGCGCGCCTCAAAGAGATGTTAGCACACAGTTACAGGGTCCATTAGGACCGAAGCTTGGGCCTCTGTTTGATCGAAGTGATACCGTGGCCCCTATGGCGGGTTTTAGGTGCGTATTACAGAACGTCACTCAAGCATTAATCTCTGCTTAAGCATTACTTAAAACTAGTTTCAACCAATCAAAAGGCTTCAAACGAGACTTAAGTAGAGCTTGAGTTTGAGTGACGTTCTGTAATACGGACCTACGTCAGTAAAAGTCAGACATACTCCGCCCAGAGCGGGAGAGGTCATTTGATGATTTCCTACAAAAAAAAAATCTTATTGCTAATATTGCCAGACAACCTTTGTATGAACAGGAAGACAATACCTAAATTCAATAAGGGTAGTCCATGTCTTATTTAGTTTTCAATAAAACATAATACATTGTTGCCGATTCTGTTGTTCCAAAAGTAAACTAATTTAAAGTTCACTGCATCGTTTTGTTGTCCTTTTCTTAATGAAATAGTCAGTAAGAAAAGGACAGAAGATAACATTTTAGTTTAATCAATCATCGCCATGCGATTCGTCGTGTTTCGGCATGATGTCTGGTGAAGCCGTACGGCGGACGGATCTGAGCAGTTGTGTATTGCGATATGTGATGGGTACGATGCACCAAACGTTTTTGTGTCGGGAGTTTGGTCGTGGAGGGTCTCCACATCAATCTCCCTCTGGCGCAGCATTGTTGGTCGTGTTGTTGGGTTTAAAATTGTATCACCTTGCTCAACTGCCATCTTCCTTCTTATTCACTAAGTTTTTTTTAAGTGCTTAATAAACTAGCGCGCTTTACCATCAACGATTGCATCACTGCTTACCATTAGGCGGGATTGCAGTCAAGCACTAGTTTATAATTATTAAAAAAAAAACCTGCCAAATTAAGAAATTTCTTAGATAGTTTGACAGGTCTAAACTAATATATTATGTTCTGACCTATTCTTAATGAAATACAATATGTAAAGAAAACCCTGTCCGACCCGTGAAGGTATTGTTAGGAATCGATAACTGATTGTAGAATCAGTTATCATGTATCGCATCCTACTTGAGTAATTGTCACGTTAGCATTATGTGGGTTTGTGGGGGTGTGTGTATGTGTGTGTGTTGTTTCACACACGCCCGGGGGGTATTCCTGTGTGCGTTTATAAATAGGTAGGTGGTGGTTGCCGCGGCTCGTCTTTATGTAGCCCCAACCTTGAAATGGACAAGTTTATAGTTCTTACTTAATTTTTTTTCTTGTGTTTTTATTTTTTAATATCGTGACGTGTCTTTATGTGGTGATATACAATAATCATGGATAAAGCGATTGTGATATTGGTACGTAATTTATTATTATTACTTTCGTTGCGTAATATTATAATAATGAGTAGATAATGGTGGTTTTGATTAGTTTTTTTGTCATAATTATTATTGAACCAAGTTTTGCTAATTAACTCTTAGTGACTAGCAATAATAATAATTTCTGTTTTATTTATTAACTTGATTTACTGCTTATGCTGTGATCTAGTCTGGTAATACAACTATGTATTACGATGTTAAATATGGTAAAGCTTTCATCATTTCTAGATCCTCTTGGCAAATTTGTTAGCAACCAATTGTCAAGAAGGGGAATTTGTGGAAGATACAATAGAAGAAACGTCGGAAAAAGTGAGTACAAACTTTTTTTATTGGTTCTGTGTTATTTTCATTACGTAATAAGAAGTACCTCAATCATATAATTTTAGAGAGTTTTAGAGCTTATATTATTTGAACTAACAAAAGAGACTAAATTCACATTGATGTTAAAACAGAAGTCGTGAATGGCTTGTAATATGAGAATAACATTTAATGTGTAAATAGTTTATGGTAAATCATTTTTATTTCTTTTGATTTTTCATTTAAGTTAATCCAACATGCTTGATTTTTTGTTATAATTATAGCCATACGAAACTGCTTTTGATAGGGCGACGTTCGTTATATTTAATTATATGTGGCTATTTTAAATAAAACCTAATCAACCTATGACGTGTCGACCTCGCTGCTTCTCACAATTTTCCCATCAATAAAAAACTTTCAAAAGTTATTTTAATTATAGCATGTCTATGTTACATTTAGTAATCAACATAAACCGATACTGATACTTCAAACTATACTAAAAGAAATATATATAGTGATCATAGACACGATAGCTCGCGAGTTTCACTATAATATACCTACTCAAGCTATCAACTTATGCGCGAGTGAATCAAGTTCAATACTAGGCGTCGAAATTAAAATTTTGTTTATACAAGGTTATTTTTTGTTTATGCGAAACTTGAATAGAGTTAAAGAACACACACACAATAAAACAACAGAATAAGAGAATACACACACAATAACACACAGAACATGCAACACAACACACAGAATACACACGCACACAATAACACAACACACACACAACACAACACAACAAGCATCACACAGAACAAGCAACTGAATCAATTCCATTTTTTTTTTTAAATACATTTAGAGATTGTTGTAGTGTGGTTACTAAGCCCGCTACGCAGCTTACGCGTGCGCATGCCCGCGCTCAGCTGACGCCACAGGTCAATGCACCCAGCTCGCCCGCTTGAACGGAGTGTGGACCATATTTTTGTTAGGAACACCAAGTAGGATAACAAGCTCATAACTTTGTGAGTTTACATGATGTGTTTTTGAAAATTTGTACTCTTGTTTTGTATGATTATTTTGTTAAAATACTGGACATGTGCTTCGGGTTTCTCATAAACAAAAAATAATTTTGTATAGGGCGTAACAGAAAAAGCCTTCTTTGGATGATATGAAACGTTATCAAATTTTTGGTTTCTTTGGTTTCTTGAATTCAAATCAAAACAAACAATATGTCACTACTTAGATCATTAACTATAAGTTACACGCCAATATCACTATAAATATCTTCTGTGATTATATCGTAAGTGGTGTAGGTTCATAACTTCTGAACATATAGAGATGAGATTAAAAAACACTTCCAATATTTTTTGATATTATCATCTAAAGAAGCAGTGCCATTAGTATTTATATCCGATTCCGTTTTCCATTACAATCTGTGGTTAATTACTTTTTGTTAATTCATTCGATGTATGTGCGCATTGTAATCCTGTAATTTCTTTGTCAAATTAAATGGATGATTAGCAGTTGTCAATCGTGACTTTGGTTCCTTGTTATTAATATGGGAATACATTTCAACAATAAAAATGATGCGCATTGTAATCCTGTAATTTCTTTGTCAAATTAAATGGATGATTAGCAGTTGTCAATCATGACTTCGGTTCCTTGTTATTAACATAGGAATACATTTTAACAATAAAAATGATAATTGAGTTCCTATTAATAAGTGATTATAATCAAGTGCACTATTTTTTCGTCAATGTAGATTTTACATGTTTCGCGTTAGATTTGAGGCTTTCAAGTGAAAGTTAAAATGCACATTGCCTAACATTCTGGTATTTTTAAGACTTTCTAAAACTTATTTAAATTATCTTTACGTTTTACATGTTCTACGTATTATTCAACAGCTTATTCCCTGTGATTTCGGTAGATAGATAAATAGAATGCTCTTTATTACATACATACGTCGTAAATATTACAAGTACCATGTACGATTACAGTGTGGCGATTTTAGGTTATCACAAAACATTTGAACCATGTATTCTATATTACGTATTTTAAATATATAAAATTAAAATAACTAATAACAGTTAAATTTTTAGCAGTGATATTAGTTTTTCATTTTAGTATTTAAATACATTTAACTTGTCCCGTGTACGTATCGTATACTGATTCGCGATAACATTTAGACAAATGTTTTTAAGTACATTTATACAGAGTGGTGCTGATAATACGACAATAAATGAAAACACGAACAATGCTGGTTCATAGGAATAATTCTAAACCATAGAAAAAAAAAAACCTAGCATAAAAAAAACAAACTAAATCGCATAAAATTGTGAACGGAATAGAACATCCTTTAAAATATTGGTTCACTGACCTCCGATCGGCGACAGCGCGATCCTGTATTGACTTGCTTTTTTCGCGCCATTATTATTAAAGTAAGTAAGTACCGCTGGATGCGGCGGTCATAGACCTATAAGCGCTTCCTTATCAACATGTACGTCATGTAGAAAATGTGAAAAGTAAAAAAATATTTCCTGTGATTAAACTAAAGAATATATTTATATGATTTTTTATGGGTAGACTGTGAATGTGTTGAGGTACACGATGTTTAATTTATTGTCGTATTTTCATCACCACTTTGTATATAATTAGGATTGATGGATGATAATTAATTTATTATAATCAACTGTTACACTTAAATCAACTCATTTGAACTATCAACCTTCTGAAGTTATGAATTATTATTTACTTTAACTTAGTTTCTACTTAAGCTATTATTATCAATATTATTTATAAAACCGAAAAGAATTTGAGGGGATTAGTATTTGGAACACTCTAAATTTTACTATAAGTCTACTAAATCTGAACTGTTTCCTAATAAGTTCATAATAATTTTAAGTGGTGGTTCATTTCGTGTAAACTTACCGCATTTTTATTATTATTTTTTTAATTATTTAGTTTGAACAGACTGTGAAACTAATAATAACCGCTGTACTATTTACTGTGAAAACCTTATCGCCACTCCAAGCGGTAACATTATTAACAGGTTCTTATCCCGCCCGGGCTTAAGATGGAAATCATCGCACGAAAAAGTTCTGAATCGTAATTCCGAACCTGAACCTAGGTCGTGATATACCACGTTATTCCCTAGCAGAGGGTATCCATGAGGATTTCCTCACATAATAAAAAAAGGTCGTGATCTACCAGTGAGCCAAAATTCATCAAAATACATTAAGGCTTAAATAGTAACCGACAAACAGTTATTATCGCGAATAAAAAAATAATAATAAAATTTACATTTTATACTCGTAGTTGAAGACAGAAACACCAATTACTTAGCTATTCATAATAACAATGGGTTTACTTAGCACTTTCTATTAAATGTTCTATTCGCTTACAATGAAGATATGAATCAGTTATTGCATTTTAAATCTGTTATAATTGATAATCTAGGTCGCATTCACTTTCTGTTATTAAATAGGATAAGCTGCTAATATTTATTGCATAACAAAATTGATTAACATAATTATTAGTGATTCAATAGAAATGGAACATGAACTGACTTTCAAAAAAGATTATTTGTCTACTCTATAATAATACTAGCCAGAAGGTTTATTCATAATATGTGACCTGAAATTTCGTCACCGACAAGGACTCACTGATAGATCATGACCTGTGTCCTAAGCTTTCAATTTGCTCCACATTGTTCAGAGGATGGCATTCAAAATAGAACTGCAATCACAGAATTAAAAAGAAATACTTAGATGAAACTTACTATTTAGCCTATTTATTTAGCATACTAACAACGAACTTTGACTCACGGTTATCGCAGTGGATAAGCTATTGACCACTGCACTGCGTGTCGCTGGTTCGATTCCCTCACGGAACAAATATTTGTATAACCTATAAGTAGTTGTTCCGGGTCTGACTGTTTGTGTATGTGAGTTTTTTATATGTTTGTAACGCAGCCACGATACATGTGAAATTTCTAGTGTGGGGAACCGACTTCGAGTTTTTCAGAATAATTCTGTACATTTAAAGAAAAACCAGACTGTTTCTAAGACTACAAGATTTTGGGGTTTACAGGTATTAGAAATTCCATGTTGATTCCATGATGTTCAGTGCTCACATGTGCACCATTAATTCCATGATATCCAATGCTAGCATTTGCACCAGAATTCCGATGTGCGGCCTTCCACATACGCTGCCACCTGCGCTAATTGGTCTTATGAATGAAATTCTACCTCTAGAACTGGCAATTTTTTGCTCTAAAAATAGGTAGGCAACGTGCACTTATCACTAGCTTGCGACATGTCAATACACACAAATACTCGTGTTGTAGGTACTATGGAAAGTGGTTGTTGAATGTCGAAACGAATGCGGTCGCGATACTTGTTGTTCACCCACTTTTCTCAAAGCAACACGACTAGTTAAACTGTTACACTGCTCTACTTGACCACTTTTTTTTTCTTAGTATTATGCAAATTATAACTGCAGTAGGGAGGAATATGAACATTTGGAGCTATATTCCTAATTAGTTAATAGAATGTCACCGGATTTTTAAACATTATGAATTTATTTACTTTCGATTTTGATGTGAGTTTTTTTTTCTTGTATTTTTTGATATTATCCGGTTCAATTTCCATATCCAAGAATGTTCTATTACATAAAGTTTTGCATGATCAATTAAAAGTGTAGATTAATTTACGCCAAAAACACATGCTACAGTCTCCCATTCATCAAGAACAGTGTAAATAATGAATATAGAGTAACATAGATAATAAAAAAAATGAATCATGTTCAGCGAATCGAAGCGGAAACAAACGAAAGTGAACGATCTGTCATTGACATTGAGTAACAGAGCGCGATGAGCAAGCGCACCTGTCTGGCTCATCTTGAACTTGGCGAGAAGATGGCCGCCAACGAGTGACATTTATGCCTCCAATGTTTACAAACATCTCGAAACTTGCCTAGGGTTATTGATCTTATGATTCAATTATGACTTAACATTTTGATAAATATATTAATTGATTTTGAGATGAAAATTAGCTCGAGATGATTACGTTAACTTCACTCTTGACTTAATAAAATACTTAGCTGCCAAATTATTTTTCAATTCTTATTATTTAAAATAAACTTTCATTTAAAAAACTGCCCTATTTATGTGTCATTGTATTTTCTACGCTCGTATCTTTCTAGAATCGTTTAGGACAATCTAACCTCAGTTGGGCAACCGCCAGTCGTGATCGAGAGTGATAAATGCCGCACGCGTTACGCCTAACGATTTGACGGACAGCCAGACATTAATACACTCACTCACTCATTCTACCTGATTGTACAATAATTACCCGCATACCTATGTTATGGAAACGATTAAAGCTCTCATTAGTTATTCAGAATATTAAACTGAAGTAGCTGGACATGCAATCAATTGTCATATTGAGTAAAATACCGAATTATTACACGCGAGCTATCGCTTCACACATTCTTCAAAGTTTTTTAATCTATAGAAATATCACAATGTAATTGTAGTTGAAGTAAAAAATTAATCGTTGAATTAATGAGTGAATGCATTGTGTTTTTTATTCTCAGGGAAAATCGACATACTCGTTCAGCTATGGAGTGGCTGATGGCAAAACTGGAGACGTGAAGAGCGTATGGGAGTCAAGAGATGGTGACACTGTTAAAGGTATTATATATTTAAAACTATAAAGGTATTCCCACATATTGATCTCAAATAAAATTAAAGTTCATAGATATTACAGCACAAATTACCTTGAAAATCTTTCATTGGAATAATGTTAGCATATTAGATCTAGCGATTTTCAATTAAGTAGTCACTAAAATATTTTACTTCAGCTAAAAAATCTTATGGCACAACATAAAACTTGAGATGCAACAAACGTAATCCCTTCGTAACACAGTAACTGCACAGGATTTAAAAGTATTTTTCTCAATTATAGGTCACTACAGTGTAGTCGAACCAGATGGCTCCACAAGAACCGTAGAATATTCAGCAGGACCGAATACAGGGTTTCAAGCCGTCGTTAACACTGAAAACCAAAGGTTTGATTCTGAAGAAATAGGAAGTAGTATAATGGAAGAGAAAGCCATGCGAGATTTTGACAAGTATTATGACTTTTCTGAAGATGGAGACGAGGACTACTATGAAAGAAGAAGACCAACTAAGAAACCTTACGAACCAGTACGCAAAGAATATTCCAATAAAAAGAGAACAAAATATCCATCATATGCTGATCAGCCGTTAGACTCGGAACCAAGTGATTACACGCACAGTATTTCAATCAAACATCCACGCGAAGAATACTCAGAATTTGAGCCACAAAGTCACGTTGGCTATAATTCCGACCCGAAATGCAAAACCAAAACTAGAAAAGAAAGTCACAATAATAGAGACAATTTGTATTCAAACATTGTAGATCTAGAATTGAATAAGAAGTATCCACCATTTCCCTCGGATTCTTTTAGAGATACTTACGACAAATACGCAGAACCAAGTTCCGACTTTGATAGATACGTAACTAAACATTATGGCAATGGAAACTTTAAAGGCCATAAATATGATGATATTGACAACAAACCTACTTCATTAAAATATACATTTCCAGTAATACCTGATGTGCCTCCGCCTGAAAAGTACTTTCCAGATGAAGTTCCTTCCAGACCTAAAAAGAAGAGACCTTATAAACGAGAACCAGAACACCGCTTTCCTAGCGAAGACTTAAGTGATTATGTTTTAGTTCCTAAGAAGAAACTAAAGAAACCTAGACCTACTGTAGAACCCTACGATTATAGGGTTCCGGAGGACGATTACGAGCGTCCCCATTATTTAAGTAACTACGATGACACGTCACATGATGACAGGTACCCCAGTTTCCCTCGAGGTGAACCCCCCAAGGAGGTTGTTCGAAAAATTGTAAAGAAACGAAAGCCCGTTATAAACCTGTTAGATATGTTCGATATTTAAGTTATTTGTTATTAATACAAATTAGATTATTTATACTTGTGTAACTATTCAGAGCGAAGCCGTGATAGATTGTAAGATTAAAGTATTGATAGGATAAATTTAAATAGACTGAAGTGAATAAACCAAATTATTTGTTGTTATTATGTAACAATTGCCTTTTTCGCTGAAGTCGTTGTGGGAGAGATCCAAATTGAGACCAAAGTTTGTTAAATTAGTTGACTGAAATACTTTGGTAAATTAAAATGCATTTTACTTTTATATAACACACATTTTTTTCACCTTTTATCCAGAAATTATATTTTTTTGTTTTCGTAATTACACACATCAAAAGTGTCTAGGGATCAACATATATTTTTGCAATAACTTTTCTCCTGATTGATATTAATTAAAATTTTCTTTAAGGATTCATCAAATAAAGTGTTTTCGTTTGTCACAGTAACGATAAACCAAGTCACCTTTGCATTAATAAAGAAATTTGCCATTTTCCTAATAAAGGGATATTTGACATTTGAACCACTAACACAAAAGTTCGAAAAAAAGACTGAAATAACAGTTTTCTCTAAAATTTTATTGGGTAACTTAAACAATTAATAATCCGTGTTTCTACCGCGAACACTAACAACACAAGAACATCGGTTTGGCATACTCAAAATGAGTTCATCCAAATCACGCTGTGGAATGGCCGCCCATGTTCGTTGCAACAACAAAAAAAGGTCTTCTTGCGACTGGATACCCTCCATATTCGGCAGAGCTCTTCTCTGTAGCATATCCCATGCATGCTCAATCGGGTTCAAGTCTGGCGACTGAGCAGGCCAGGGCAGGACATTGATGTTAGCTGCGGCGAGAGTCTGTCTTACAACTCTTGCGGTGTGCGGTCGTGCATTATCATGCATTAACTGAAATAAGGGACCGATTTGCACTTGTAGAGGAACGATGACGTCTGATACAATCGTTTCAGCATAAATTTGAGCGTTGAGGTTGCCTCTGATCCAAATCAACTCAGTTCTTCCGCCGATCCAAATACCCGCCCATACCATGATGGTTCCACCACTATAAGGATGGACTTCCTGGCAGGATTTTAATCGCTGTTGGCGTCCAGGGGTTCTCCAGTGTCGTATACGTCTTGTATCCGGTCTCATACCAAAACGAGACTCATCAGAAAAGCACACGAAACGCCATTGTTCTTCTGCCCAATTTCTGTGTTCAAGAGCCCATTGATATCGAATCCTACGATTGTGCATTGCTATAGGTGGTACCCGTAGCGGTCTTCGGGAATGAAGGTTCACTTCATGCAAGCGGTTTCTGACTGTTTGGTCGCTAATTAAGTTCCCTGAAGAGTGATGAAGCCTCACGGCTAACATCATGGCGGTTATTGTTGGAGCTCTTCGAGTTAAGATTTGAATGTATCGGTCTTGTCTCCGTGTGGTGCAGCGATACCGTCCTCCATGGCGCTCAGCCACGGTACCAGTGCTTCGGTAACGTGTCCAAAGTCGACTGATAACACTCTGACTTGTATTCAGAGCTAAAGCCACAGTACGTTGCCGGGAACCAGCTTCTATCATTCCCACGGCTCTGAGCATTTCTTCCCTGCTTAAATGACGTCGCCGCTCCATAATAACGTTGGTTTTAATCAGTAGTAGGGAAACAGTAGCACTAATAATGTCTTCAATGCGTTGTATGTTTTTATAGGGAAAATATTGACAGCTGATTTTCATCTTTTACTCGAATTTGATTCACAGTTCCTGATTCAAATTATGAAATGCACCAAAAAGGATCCATATAAATTTATAAAATCATAAATTTATTACAAAGCCACATCTCAATCTCAAGAAATCCGCATAAAAATGCTTGATCCCTAGACACTTTTGATGTGTGTACTTATTTTGTCTCCATCGGCTGGGACCGTTGCGTTTGGTTGGTTGCGTTGCTAATTAGGGAGTCTAAAATCATGTGCTGAATTCATAGTTACAGTATGACACCCACCACCCTGCCACCATTAATATATTAATTAAATAATAAATAAATATATCAAATCACACAGATTGAGCTAGCCCCAAAGTAATTTCGAGACTTGTGTTATGGGATACTAACTCAACGATACTACATTTATAATAGATACATATATAGATAAACATCCAAGACCCAGGCCAATCAGGAAAAGATTGTTTTCCTTCATGACCTGACCGGGGATTGAACCCGGGCCTCCACGTCGCAGGCAGGCGTGTTTACCCCTGCGCGAAGGTCGACTTTTGTTACAAACCTCTGTATATAGAAATTATTTAGGGAATAAAAAAAAAACTGAAATAGGTATTTTTGACATAGAGCAAATAGCGCCTATAATGGTTGATAGATTCTAGAAATCGACAAAAATAATGGTTATGTAATATAGGCCTGAAACCGAAATTTAAAAATATGCATTACGCATGCAGTGTACGTGTTGCGCAAAATAATCTCACAATGATAGTGAAAGTCCAAAGCCTCGGAAACTGGAGCGAGTGGGAGTGTCGGTACCGTATTACCTCACAAGGACGTTCGCAGATATTTTTAAAAGCCGCAACACCCGATATTCCTATACCAAGAACATAATTAATTAGGTCAGTTTGTGTAGGCACCAAGCTAGATGGCCGTGACTTTGTCTTGGTGCCGAAAGGTACTTACTTTCGTTTTTATTTGGTCCTTTATGTAAGTCCTATAATGAAATGAGTAACGTTACGTTTTTGGCAGATATCTTTAAATCTGACGGAAATATTACAGCAATATTTATAACTAGCTTTCCGCCCGCGGTTTCGCCCGCGTGGAGTTCGGTTATATCGTGGTTTTTAGATTTCCCTCGGGAATATCAATTTTTTTCCGAAATTTCATCAAAATCGGTTGAGAGGTTTAAGTGGGAAAGCGTAACAGACAGACAGAGAGACAGACAGACAGATTTACTTTCGCATTTATAATATTAGTATGGATTAGCCTTTTATGGTATAGGGTAAATTACATTTATTAACAGTTCAAGGGATATTGTAGAAACAACAGATCAACCAAATATCTGTCAAGAGACTCGATATCCATACTTCCATACAAATATTATAAATGCGAAAGTATCTGTCTGTCTGTCTGTCCGGCTTTCACGCCAAAACTATTGAACCGATTGTAATGCAATTTGGTACACAGATAGTCTAGAGCCTGAGAAAGGACATAGGCTATGTAACATCCCACTATGGCAAATAGGAGCAGAGCAGTAACAAAATATGTTGCGAAAGCAGGGACAAACGCGGACGTACATATTGCTCTCATTATTTTAACAGGCGCTTATTTTATATGAACACGCGGATGCTGTCGCGGGCAACAGCTAGTTTAGATTATTAGATTATATTTTTTTTTATTTTGACTCCACGACATGCCGGTTTCTTCACGATGTATTCCTTCAACGTTTTGAGAGCATTAGTGATGAAATAATTTACTCAAAGTTAAGCGCCTGATGGGGTCTGGGGCAAATTGTAAACCGCGGCCGAAACCACTTGGCCACTGCTGCTCTCAATATCTGCTTCAATCTTATACATACTATTTATTTATTTATCTGTATCTTTGTGTAGATAATTAATCCACATATAGGTACTTAGGACGTCCTTCACTGAGTAGTATTAGCTATTGAAAATAGACAGCAGTTGGCGATTGTCGATTTAGGGACTATGGGTGGCAAAATGTGTCTTTATCATGTAGCATTTGCTTAGAAAGTCTTTTTTAACACCCTTGCTCGTAAAGCTGATGTAATTCCACCGGTTTTAAATATGTAAAGCAGGCCACAACAAACGCGTGTTTTATCAAAGCAAATAGTTAAGTTATAGTCCATAACAGCATTATTTTCCATAACAGCATTATTTTCCATTTCAAGTAATTATGGAACTGATCGCCGCCGCACGGCTCGCGCTGCGCGCTGTTCCATATTTGAAATGGCAAATAATAATACTAATGGAGGGAAAGCAACAGTGTGCATTCACAGATTGAGTTTATTTAAAATGAACAAAATATAAAATACTTCTATTTCTGTTTCCTCGCAAGTGTGTTAAAAAACGTCGTACGATATACGTGCGTATTGGTTATAACATGCTCGGCTCAATTACACCCTCGCCTTCGGCTCGGGCTGAAATTCCGCCTCGCATGTTATAACCATCATTACGCACTAATATCGTAATGTACTATAACCTCATCATCTTCATCTCAGCGTATAATCCCGGCTGCACCCGCGGCTTTTTTTATATAATTTATAAACTAGCGCATGATCGCAATACCGCCTTATGGTAAGCAGTGATGCAATCGTTGATGGTAAAGCGCACTAGGTAATTAAGAGCCTATTCAGTCTAGCCTTGAAGACCCTCATAGTCCGACGGAAACACCGCCGCTGGCAAATTGTTCCAGTCCCTCGATGTACGCGGTGAAAGGAGGAGGCGAAACGCTTCGTCCTGATCGTCGTGGTGTTAACAACGTAAGGGTGGAAACTCGCCGTGCAACGGGTCCTCCGATGATGGAACGGAGATGGGGGAATTAAATCATGCAATTCCCTCGCACACTCCCCAAAATGTATTCCATAGAATACCGAAAGGCTGGCTACTCTACGCCTGTGCATGGCTTTGGCTTTCGCGTTGGAGCCCAGGGTTTGCTTTCCTACAACCTATAATTACCAAAAATAAATTAAAAAATTATGTACGTGAATCTTTATCGTACCAGTATTGGTACAATTTGAATTGAATGAAGCTTCAATCTGCCCCGGTACTGCAATAAGATATTTCACAAGCTATGACAAGTGCGACTTTTTTCCTTTGGAATAAATAGTAATTATTAATTCACAGTATTTGTCAATCATCAAATCGGCGCAGTCCTTAAACATGTAACACGAGAGCAAGGTGCTCCGAATATGATCAAAGTGTGACATTAATGTCCCACGATTTACGCGTAGATACTGTTATGTTTTATTTTAGTTGCACATGCCGTTCACCAGTGGCGGCCATGACACCGTCGGCATTGTCGCAATGCGCCCGAGCTGTGCCACGCGCCGTGCTCCCGTAGACACATGCTTCTAATCAAACCACAGAGTAAGGTTTCCGCTATGGTAATCAAAACGGTCGTCGTCGTCGAGATCCTTGGGAGAGGTCTATGTAAAGCAGTGGACGTCTTTCGGCTGAAATGATGATGATGTATCAAAATCCCAACTACAACTTCAACTCTTGATCAATGGCCCCTTTGGAATAGATTCCACAAATTTGCCAATAACACGTGTAACAGATATCGCTAATGACAGTCGATAAAGACGATCGCGTGAACCGTCTACGAGGGAGGTTTGAGGCAAAGTCATGATGTGGTCACTATGCTGCAATATTTCAATGTTCTTTATGAATTATTTGCTGAATGCACTTTTTACTACATAAATCACGCGCTTTTATTTATTAAACGACAATATAAATAATTCAAAAGTCCAATGAAAAATGAGCGTGACACTTATCTTAGTTTTCTCGCAAAAAACTCTATCAAAATGTCATATATAGATATTGATGTTTGACAGGACACGGAAAGGTAACAATGAGGTTTATGCTGTTTTACTTACGAAAGTAAAGATGATTGCCACATAAAAAAAATATATATAACAGTACATTACATAAAAGAGTTCAAAAGAATGCACTTACCACTAAGAATTTGATCGCTACAGCAGTTATATCAACAGCTAAAAGACGTCGGTAGTCAATATGGATTTTAAGCAATAAAAGCGCTGCCTAGATGCCAAATAAAGGAGTAATTAAAAACTAAGGAACTTTAGACACATTTAACACAAATTATGGCCAATCATAGCAAGTTAATAACCGAATGACTATTAAATCCTTATTATAATAAGTACCTTTAAATCAAACGCTTGACCAAATATTGAAAATAATTATCTACTTGTTCTATTACAAAAATTGATGTCGTGAGAAAAAGATTCAGTGGTTAAATATGTTGATATCAGAAATGGGCTGTGGTCCAAACATTAGGTTAGCAAAAATTTAGAACAACATTAGAATAGTTGTCTTGTCAATTAATCACAGCATTTGTTATGGCTAAGAAGACCTTTTAAAAAATATACCAACAATGAAATAAAAATGCTTGGAAAAATGCCTATTTTACCATTTTTATTGTTGATTCTCCATTTTTATACTTTATTCTTAATTTAACCATTTTTGTTTGACTATGGGTAAACAAACAACAATTACTAAACTTATTTCATCTCATTACAAAACGAAATCTAACTTCAGTTCTGGCCTTAACTTTTGAGTCAGTATCTGTATTTCGAACTTTATTAAGGTTAAGTCAAAGTTCTTAATACAAAAATGACAATTTAATATCGAACTATGCTGTCATTTTTCCACGATGACTGGTCTTGTGATGCCATCGGCTTCCTGCGACCGTCACCAGGTCATCGGTCCACCTTGTTGGGGGCCTCCCTACGCTGCGTCTTCCAGTACGTGGCCGCCACTCCAGAAACTTACTGTCCCATCTGCCATCGGTTTTACGAGCAATGTGCCCTGCTCACTGCCACATAGGTTAAGCGGCTCGAATATGCTTAGTAGATTAATACAATAGGGAAGTTTTCTGGGTAAAAAAAAATGATTCTATTTAGTCCGTCATTCAGATTATTGAAAAATATTGGATACGTATATTTTGCTTTATCAAACCAATAAAAATTAACAAATATAAAAGGCATCAAAAATCAGGAGTGGTGGCTGGTGACGTCACTGCTCGCTAAAAAGTGTAGCGTGCGGTGACGTCACACGAGTTTTCAACGCACTGTGTCGTCTTCATTTTTTGTTTATATGAAAAAAGAAAAAACACGTGTCTAGTAGTTTTTCGAAATCTGACTGACGGACTGATTAGTTTTTTTAGTCAAATACCCTATTATTGACGGCCGTGCCTGTTCAAAATGCTCAATAAGAGTTGGTCAGTTGTTTGATAGTACCTGCACACTGTTAAAAACCTATAGATAACATGTGTGGTTTGAACTGAATACATAAGCAATTTTGATTAATTGTCGAGCAATACTACAATTTCTGAGGGAATGTGGACACTAATTGCCAGACACAATCTAGAGCAGGGCGATAGGAGTTAAAATATTATCAGAAAATCATTCGCGTTATCTCTGTAAAAAGAAACTTGACAGCTTCAATTACTGCATTCACTTTATCTGGAGGCGGAAAGTATTTACTTTCAAGAAGGCACTTTACAATAGTGTCGTTCACTTTTGTAAAATGTCCAGTTATTATTCATCATTATTTAGTTTGGAAACATTATTTTAATGGGCCAGCCCATTAAAACCGTTTTTAACCTAACATTAATAACTTATAATAAAATGTAAGCGTGTATTGTATTGAGATAATTATGATACTCCTTTTTTTTTTGTTTGGGATGGGTAATCATCAAATGACCTCTCCTGCTCTGGGCGGAGCGGAAGGGCGTGTCAGACTTTTATAGACCCACCCGTGTTTCTTCACTTGCCTATGCGCCAGGGCCACGGTTTCTTTTTTAACCAACCCGCAACCCTAACCCAGCTGGTATCGGTCTTGGTGGATCCGATCACGATGTGCTGACATCTCTTTTAGGCGCGTGTGAAACACAACGCGCCGTCGACTCGGGCTTGGTCGTTACCGGCGGCGAGCTGCCCACTACTCACCGCACGCAGCCCAGCGCCTACGGTGGCCAAGAGTTCGATGTCGTCTCCCGACCAGGGCGTCTCCTGCGGCTGCTAGTGGCGAGAGGGCGCTGTGATTCGCGCTGCTTAACGTGCTCCGCCTCTTCCTATGCTAGCATCACTGCTTCGCAGAAATAGGTGACGGCCTGCCATGCACTCTCGCTCCTGACGATGGCCTGGACTAGGGTCGGACGCGAGAGATTGCCGCCGTTAAGTGATAAGTGACAACCTTTTTTTTGCAGTAATCAACATTCGTGCCTTACCAATTAATCAACCACTTTATATCGAGAGCTTATTCAACTTGTAGTTGTTTTAAAAGATAATTATGGAAAAAAAGGTATGTTCCTAATGTTTCAGCCGACAAACTGGGTGGGACAAATATCTAACATTGATCAGTTCAATGATTACTGATTTCCTTTTACAGCAATCAGGGGCTATAAAACATTCTTAAATACTGCTATATTAACGTATGATCAATTATTAAATCTTGGCTAGTTAGGCTTTATGCAAGTCTTGATGCAGTCTTTTAAAACTCCCATTTTATAAAACTATGATGCGAACAATAATGGTGAACAATAAAAAGTCAAAGTTGCCGCAATATATCGATCTACTTGTACTAAAACAAAGGTTTTCAACCTTTGTTTTAATACAAGTTAAAACTGTATTCTGCCGCCATAAGCGAAAAAGACGTTTCTACATGAAGTACGAAACCGAGTAAAAAAATAAAACGTGTTTCAAAAATTAAAACATTTGCTGTGCATATAGAAATAAACTTAATTATTATTTTGTGATGCAAAAGTATGAATTAGGGTTTGATCTATCAGTATGTATACGTAAATTTTAATAAAATAAATGTTTTGTATTTAAAAAATCAATTTTTCCTTTTCTTTTTAGTAATAAAAATGCAAGAAAATACGTGATACTACAATGAAAAGACGCTTCTGGTTAGAAACGTCCTTTCAACGTAGTATTTGCTTAAACGCCTTTTCTATTTAGTAATTATTGTGTTATTATGTTCTAGTTATTTAAATAATAAAGACGTTTATAGCCATTTGCTGCTTTTCTACTTAGTAAAACCAACTTTCAATTAAAAAACAAAAACACCTGCCCATTTTTAGAACCCTTATAAATCTAACCTCTACTTTCAACCGACATCAAAAATGTATGTAATATTTCCAGAACTGCTCAGTTTTCGTATATGTTAGTCTAGATAACAACGTCTGAACAAATGTGCCAAATTTCAAAAGTGTATGTTTCTATGTTTGTACGCGCATATTTCCGGAACTACAAGTTCGATTCAAGTAATTCTTTTTTTGTTGTATTTTTCAACTTAGAAAATACTATAAGTTTCATCTAAATTCATACCTTATATTTATGCTGTCAATCGGCCTAAGTTATTTAACATCTTTCAAGTTCAATTTATATTTCAGTTAACCAAATATCAACTTTATTGCTATTGTAATCAATTTGATTTCTGAGTGACAAACCTTATTTTAAAAGTGTTACCAATGTTTGAAGTTGTATCGAAAATTAACTCTGTTGTTTAAGAATTTAAGGTTTTTTTTACTAATAATTTTTTTTCATTTTTGGCGAATAAATCCCATACATAGATTAATCTTATCTATACTTTTCAACCAATGTGAGCTCTCACGCCCTTTACACCTTCTTCTTTAGCCTATAGAGGTCCAATGTTGGACAAAGACCTTCGCCAGAGCTTTCTACAATAGCCGGTCTTGTGCTGCCCGCATCCATTGGCTTCCAGCGACCTTTACCAGGTCGTTGGCCCACCTTGTTGGGGGCCTCCCTACGCTGCATCTTCCAGTACGTGTCCGCTACTCCAGAACCTTACTGCCCCATCGGCGATCATCGATCTTCTGCGACCAATGTGCCGCGCCCACGCCAACTTAATTATAGCGACTCGAAAAGCTATGTCGGTGACTTTGGTTTTCGGTCGCCTCATTTCTGATTCGATCGCGCAGAGAAACTCCGAGCAACTCCTTCAATCGACCTTTATGTGAGCTTGAGCCTTCGTATGAGGCCCAATGTGAGCGACCACGTTTCAGTTCCATATGTCTTCACTGGCAACACACACACGACGCAGATGTAGCGGAACTTCCCGAATGCTGCCCAGCTGAGCTAGATTCGACGACACACCTCTTTCTCGAAGTTTGACCTACCTAGTTGGGCTGTTTTTTCCAGGTATATGTATGCATATACTCGTCAACAACTTCAAGTACAGAGCAACTAACTAGAACTGGAGTGGGTGCGACATGGGAGTTCGACATGATCTTCATCTTATTCATGTTTATCTTTAGACCCAGTTGTTGAGAAACTCTACTGAGGTCATTGAGCATTTTTCCCAAGTCTTCTAGGGTCTCCACCATGACCACGATATCATCTGCAAATCGGTGGATAGTGATGTACTCGCCGTTGATGATGATACCAAGTCCTTTCCAGTTCAGAGCTTGAAGACATCTTCCAACGCAGCAGTGAACATGTTGTGTGATATGATACCTCCTTATCACACTCCACGCTGCAGTTGAATCGATTTCGAGTCCTGATCCTGGAGGCGGACTGACATAGTGACGTTTTTGTACAAACACTCACCACATATCATCTCATCCTGTAGCACCGCCCAAGCCTCGATCGAATCGAAGACCTTCTCATAGTCCACAATACCACCACGCTTCTGTGCCATGCCTTAGGCGTTTCGTCTTTGAAAATGACGTAATTAAATAGCTTCTGAAGCGCTTTAAGTACTGATTTTCTACTCACTTTCAGAAGCTCAGCCGTAATTCTATCATCTTTAGTTACCTTATCGTTCTTGGGCTGTTTCAGAGCCATAACAATTTCGTACAAGCTGGTGTTCGGAATATCGACGTTGTGGTGTCGGGTTAGTCTGGCTCTAGGATCATTGGCCAGGTTTACAACAGGTGCGTGTGTTGATGTGTATAACTCTCCGTAGAATTTTTAAATCTCACCCAAAAGCTTTGGTTTTGAAGCGATTTTACCATTCCCAGTCTTCAGCTTCGCAAGTAGGCTCCGTCCAACAGACACATCTCTTGCGATTGCTTTCGAGCCTTTGTTCCATAGCCTCTTTAATACCCTACATTGCCCCTGCCCCATTATAAAAGCCCCAGGTATTAAGCGAATAAGTTTTTACTTACATTTCCATTTTAATGATATTTTAATATTTTTATGCTTTTCTACTCCGCTGGGTTATGTCGGCGACATTAGTTCTTCTACGAATCTACTCTTTCTTGATTCGATCATGTAGAGAAACACCTAGCATAGCCCTCTCCATAGCTTGAGCTTTCTTATGAGGCCCATAGTGAGGGACCACGTTTCAGATCCATATTTCATCACCGATAACACACATTGGTTAAAGATTTTTGTCTTTAGGCACTGAGGTATTTTGGATGAGAAGACACTACGGAGATTCCGAAACGCTGCCCAGCCGAGTCCTATCCCTCGAAACACCTCGTCCTTGAAGCCGGAATTTTCGATTTGGATCAGCTGTCCCAGATACAGCTTCTGTTCTTCTGTTGTCACTGACTGCCTGGACGCAACTGAAGAGCACTATTCCCACATCGCGGGCCCCACCACACCCCGCACAGCTAGCAATACTAAGTAGAAGAGACGCTACTGCCACTTGCGCCTGCCTAGTTTTTGTAATACTAAGCTAAAAAGGCGCATCTACACAGAAAAGTCTTTTCTTCTTATGACGATGCAGATGTGCCTTTTCATTTTATGATGAATTAAATATTTTGAAAACAAAAAAGACGCTTCTACTAAAATGCGTCTTTTCAACTTAGTGTACGTCAGAAAAGTCTTTTCATTTTAGTAATATTTGATTCACATTGCAGATACGTCTTTTTTAACAGTTCGATTTATAGGGTTACGTTAAATTTATGCGAAATATAAAAATATTGGTGTATGCCATTTTTTTTATAGATTCAGAATATGCATCTAACTCAATTTGGAAAAAAATGTTAGATGCGTCTTTTTTCCTTATGACGGCAGTATTGTCGTTGATTGATCTTTTTTTTAGTTGTGCGCAATGTCTAAATGCAGTTAAGTAGTCAGAAAAACTGAATAAAGCAATAATCAGATTCTTCATAACTGTACTTTTTTCATCTTTACGTTTAAATGCTTCAGTAGTTCGTATTCTATCTAATATTCTTAAGCTGTCATTAGATCATGGGCACCTAAATACATTACATGGTATTAAGATTTGCATTAAGAAGTTGAAAGAATTCCTATTTCTTCACATACTTACTCATATTACAAATGAAGTCAATTTGTTGAACAAACTGTTATCTTGGTTATTTGAATGTTTGCAATCGGTTTATAATTTAATTATAATTATTATGTACATTGTGCTTGTCACAATCTCTTTTAATTTTATAGAGTGTAATGTTATTTTTTCTTTTTTTGTTTGATGGCTCGCTCTTGATCGCAATCAAACCTGATGCAAAAAGCGATGAATGAGTTCTAACCAGAAGATTGCTGTTCATTCTTACTTGGAAGAGAGGACTGTGGAAGGGACCACCGCCACTGGCAAAGAGCACTTTGGCTATGCGTATAGCAAATGTGGAGGATAATTTGAAGCACGAGAGAAAGGGAAAATCTTCTTCATTGATAATGATAGAGGGTGGTGCGTTCCTATTTCGTTAAGACACCTTTAACATAAACAATGTCGCTGAGACTTAACTTGACTTTCATGGCATTACTCTTCGTTTAAGTCACTTTTTCGCGCGATTTCGAATGCAGAAGTGTTCACTGTCATTTTTAGATATTCGTAAAACAATGCTTTTCATGTTTTATAACCAATAAGGACATTTAAAAGACTTCATGGTGAAGTCTTTCGAATGGCTCACGATTGGCTGAATCTTCTTGTCTTCATCCAATCGTCAGCCATTTTATTTCAACGTCGTATCTCTTCAATATCTATTTACTTACAATGTTGTTTGTGACTTGTATTTTTTAAATTACTACAAGTTAACTGTCGGATATTTCATCCGCTTTAAACTGTCATTTGTAGGTATTATCTGATATTGCAAGATATAATCTTGTTCCCATGGAAACTTGATAGATCGACGAAATCGAGACCAGGTACTGGCCAGACCACAGTATATTGAGCATGTAGGATTATAAAGTTTATCACCTTTCAATCATATATTTATCATGGCACTGGCTTATAAATATTTCCTTTTTTTAAGAATTGGAACGTAGAAGACATTTCTGTTGATATCTGGCGTTACAGACTCACCCCAAATTCCATGTGACTTAAACAAGACTCACGAAATGTAACTGTACAAGCATGATGTTTTGTTTCCGTATGTATAATTATCAACCTTTTTATCGTCCCACTTCTGGGCACAAGTCTCCTCTCATACAGAGAAGGATTGGGCTATTAAGCCCAATCCTTCTCTGTATGAGAGGAGACTTGATTACACCACGCTAGTTCAATGCGGGTTGGCGATTTCAGACTTAAAGTCCAAGTTTCCTCAAGATGTTGTTACTTCCTTTTACGTATGTATGTACGTACTTTTACAATGCCAGAAGGAACTATAAGTCTGCTTAATTATCTTAATTAAAGCGCTTGATGTAGTCAACTCGCAATAGGTGGCCGTACTGGTCTCGTTTAAATTAATTTGAAGGTATAACTTTCTCTTTAAATTTCTTTATAACAATACAATATGCTATGTACGTTGTTTTAATACTAAGTTTATTATAAATGCAAGAGTTTTATGTTATCTGCTCAATCACGAAAAACTGTTTTGGTTGAAATTTGGCACACGGAGTCCCTCGGCCCATTACGTGTTAACGACATCATTGTACCGCTGAGCAAAATGTATAGCGCTATTCATCCTGTATAGTTTCATCTTTGTCTGTCATTGGAACAGCAATGGTATGTTGGATGAATGTTAAACCAATTCATAGTTGATAGTATCCCAGTACATTAAGTTAAGACAAGGGATCCCGATAATATGTTTTCGATTTTGTCACTTATCAATTACTACATGCGTGCTAAGTCGCGTTCAAAAGCCGGAAAGTCAAATTAGATTAGCTTTATAGACGTGATTGGTATCGAGATCTTAACACGATAAAATATATATTGAAAGTGATTTGGTATCTCTTCTTGAGGTTCAGCGACCGCTTATAATGTTGCAACTGGAAGTATTCGTTGAGAAAATCTATTTTATTTAGATTTATCGTATTGAGAGGTCGATCGATAAGTCTGGAGAGTACACAAACAAACAGATTGTTTTTAAACTGCTATTTCAAGTAATTACACTAACAGCGAGCGATGAACCCACAAAAAAATCAAATTTATTAATTTTATTTTGAATAAAAAGGTAGGTACATAACCATTTCCTGTCAGTCAACTAAGGGTAGTGAAGAAGGGAGGAAACTCCAGGGTATCACCACTGTGGAGATCGCCTGAAGGATACGGTGGAGCATACGGTGGAGGTCTGCCCGACTAGGGTAGAGCACCGCCGTGTCCTCGTGGCGGCGATCGGCAGAGATCTTTCGCGTCCTGCCCTGGTCCAGGCCATGGCCCGGCGCGAGAGGGAATGGCAGGCCGTCATCTTCTTCTGCGAAGCAGTGATGCTGGCAAAAGAGGAAATCCCAGCACCTGCATGCCTCTAGCCGCCGCAGGAGACGCCCTGGTCGAGAAACAACATCGGAATTCCGGCCGTGAGGGCTTGCGGGCGGTAATGACCAGGCCCGGGTCGACAACGCGTTGTGTTTCACGCGCGTCTCAAAGAGATATCAGCACATCGTGACGAAAACACGAAGACCGATGCCTCCTGGGTCAGGGTTGCGGGTTGGTTAAAAAAGAAACCGTTGCCCTGGTGCACAGGCCAGTGAGGCAGTGTAGTGAGTGAGTGCAGGAAGAAGGAATCATTTTATGATTCGTTTAGTGGAAAAGTAATAAAAATTATATAATTATCATTATTAATTATCATATTAGATCAGCTATCGCGTCAGCGGAATTATATTGTCAATTTAATTTTACAATGGCACCCATTCCCTTGGTCACAAACTAAACTAAATTTAAGTTAAGATGCACTGAACGTTTCTTGGCATCCGTGCGTCACTAACGGGATTCAGCAGAATACCAGCGTCAGGTATCCTACCTGGCACATGCTGAGCTGGACTCCTATTTGGTGCAACCATGAGACATACGCCGCAACGTTTTGTGTGCGAAACTGGTTCAAATGTCTGTGTTGTCTATAATGGGTGAATTTGTTTTTATTTTTTCTTTAATTATTTTTTTTTTGTACTATTTGTTTATCACCCTTCTTGATGTATTTTGTTTCCTGTATTACCTGTATTGTGTCTTTTGTTGTTGCATCAAATAAATTGTGTTATATATCTATCTATCTATCTAACTTATATTTAGTTTAGCTTGTGAACACTTCTTTATATTTTCTCGGTGGTAGGCCATAACATCGGCTACCGGCAGAAGTTACCACCCACCAGACAAAGTCTTGCCGCCAAGCGATTCGTCGTGTTCCGGCATGATGTCTGATGAAGCCGTACGGAGGACGGGTCTGAGCAGTTGTGTTGCGATGTGTGGCGGGTAGGTACGATGCGCCAAATGTTGTTGTGTCGGGAGTTTGATCGTGGAGAGTATCCAGATCAATCTCTCTCTAGCGCAGCATTGTTTGGTCGTGTTGGTCTTGGGTTTAACATTGCATCACCTCGCTCAATTGCCGTCATCCTTCCTATTCCTTATTTTTTAAGTGAATAGGCTTAATGAACTAGTGCGCTTTACTATCAACGATTGCATCACTGCTTACCATCAGGCGGGATTGCACTTAAGCACTAGTTTATAATAATTAAAAAAAAAAATATTAAGAAAAGGACAGAAGATAATATGTTAGTTTAGACCTGTCAAATTAGTCCGCGCTTGACGTAAATGGATGTATTTTGGTCCCATGTTTATAATGGCGTCTTAACTATCTATGGAATATCTTAATTTGACAGAATTACATAAACTCAAATGTATCACAGTTGTTGAGGCATTTTAACTTACACAATTTATTGCACGTGAAACAATTTGGTTTTACAAAGGGTCGTTCAACTACAGATGCGGGCATGGCGTTGCTAAAGAACATATTTGGGGCCTGGGAGGAATCGCAAGATGCTCTTGGTATTTTTTGTGATTTGTCCAAGGCCTTTGATTGCGTACATCATGATACTCTTATCAGGAAATTGTACCATTATGGTTTGAGGACAGAGCTCTCGACCTTCTGACTTCTTATCTGAATAATCGAATTCAGAGGGTTGATGTTAATGGCAAGAGATCTGCAGGATCTGTGGTCACCATGGGCGTTCCGCAGAGCTCAATTCTAGGTCCATTCTTGTTTTTAATTTATATTAATGACTTACCTCATCACGTGAGGGATAATCACAACATAGTATTGTTCGCGGATGACACTTCTCTTATTTTTAAAGTCAAGCGTCAGCTAACAAATTTTGACGAAGTTAACAATGCACTCTCTAAAGTTGTCCATTGGTTTAATGTAAATAACCTCCTTTTAAATGAAAAAAAAAAAACTAAACTCATTAAATTTTCTACGCCAAATGTCAGGCAGCTAAGTACCAATGTTCAACTGAATGGAGTAGAGTTGATCCCTGTCGAGTCGACAGTTTTTCTTGGATTAACTAATGACGCCAAGTTACAATGGGGTCCTCACATTGAGAAGCTGTCGGGTAGACTCAGTTCTGCCGCCTTTGCTGTTAAGAAAATTAGACAGATAACTGATGTGGATACAGCCAGAATTGTTTATTTCAGTTATTTTCATAGTCTTATGACTTATGGGATTCTTCTCTGGGGAATTTGTGCGGACATCAATACCACCTTTGTTTTACAGAAGAGGGCTGTTCGAGCCATTTACAACCTTGGTCCTAGAGAATCTCTTAGAGAAAAGTTCAAAGAGGTGAATATTCTGACTGTAGCTTCACAATATATATTTGAAAATCTTATGTATGTTCATAAAAATATCTCGAATTTTAAGAAAATAAGCGATATTCATAATATAAATACCAGGAAAAAACACAATCTTGCTGTACATCACACTCGTCTCCACAGAGTAGGCAACTCGTTCATGGGTCCAATGTATACACTTTTACAACAAGCTTCCCATGGACATTCGAAACTTACCCATTAAACGATTTAAGAACCATATAAAGGCCAAACTTTGCAAAAAGGGGTATTATAAAATCACAGATTATTTAGAAGACAAAAAAGCTTGGGACTGAGCTGCTCGCTCTGTAAAGCATTGTTAATTGTTATTAAGCAATATGCGTAATTATAAGGTAAATTATTGTAAACATTTTCATTTTTAATGTCTGGACTTGAAAAAAGACGATGATCCCTCAGTTTGTTTCGGCTATTTCTTCTCAGAGGTAGTCAGTTAGGAAATGCCGGCTTCATCTAGTTAAAAAAAATAAAATAAAAAATAAACATGACGTGTAAAAGTGATCAGTGATCCTACTTGCTTAATAAACGATTTCATTTCATTTCATTTCATATCCTTTATCTATGTATATTTCTATGTATCCTTTTCCTAATGAAATATTGTAGGATAACATGTATTTATTTTTCAATTTTAAGAAGTATGACTCCTCATTATGTATTTAATTGATAAGTATTTAAAAAATGTACTTATTTTGTAATAAAACGCTTTGGCTTGAATTATAATAATGAAATAGAAATAAAAAGATGCGCTTAACTTAAAATCAGTTCAATGTGTAGGTATGTGTTCTTTATGATTTCCTACGCAATAATACCTACGCGTACCAAGTAGAATTCACTGCAGGAATCATCATCATCATCATCCCAGCGTTAATCCCAGTCGCATCCGAAGCCCTTTCAGCTTTGGAGTCTGGGGTCCGCTTTACCAGTCCAACTGCTGATATGGCTAAACTTCGACATTTTCCGTGAAGCGACTGCCGTCTGACCTCCACAACCCGAAGGCGACATCGAAGTATTGCAGTTAGACCAATTTTGGACTTTTGAGGGCTCCAACAACCCGTAACGACTGACACTAGAATGTTCGTATGGCAAGCGGGACCAATGGTTTTACGTGCTTTCCGAGGCACGACCAGACCAGTGCAAATATTCACATTCATGCATACAAATACTTGCACTGTGCGGGGATCGAACCCGCGCCACCTTGCGCAGCGGTCGCGTCCGCTACCGCTACGCCACGGAGGCTGTCATGAATCCATACTAATATTATAAATGTGAAATTCACTGCAGGAATGTTTTAATGAAATTGCTTAGACTAAGTCTAGCATAAAACTACCAACATCTATGTATATGCAGCAACTCTATAAATATGTCGAAAAGATAATAAATAAGCTACGACTTAAATATCTTTTGTGAAATTGAAATGATAATTAATGCAAGCGATCGATAAAATGCAAAAGAAATACATTTACATATGTTTTTGCTACGTTCTCATAATTTATGTTTGTAATTTCCACACACTGGAATAATAATAGATACTGTTAGATGTTATTTTGCAGGCTATTTATTCATTTTGCACACCACGTTAGAGGAAATGTGGTTTTTATATTGATGATGAATGAAATGACAGAACTGACTGATATTTTCTCCCAAGTCTAGCACTGCCAACATCTATGAAAGGCCTGGCCAAAAGTACGTTCATCTCACTTACTTTTGGCCTTTAACTTACTTTTCCTTTTACTTATTTTTGGCCAGAAAGGCTAACTAAATATTAGTTGGGCTAATTTCTTCCTCTGATGGGAATGGTATTGGTCTACTCTCATGTTATCACCTTTTCATTAAATATACAATTCTTATGTATTTTCAATTCACACAGATTTGTATTTGTCCAATTATATTAGGTAGTAGGTAAGTACCTGTGTGACATATAATATTTGATCATGATCATCTCGTGGTTTGGAGTTGTCTTGATGATAGGTTCAGATATCTGTATCCATAGGTATTTCCTTGGCATCACATCGGGCATTACTTAGTATATTCACGCAGCGCGCAGTACATTGCGGTATTATATTAAAAATATCGATATATGCGAGGCCTAAAGATCAGTTATGACAACAAAAGACATAATTTTAGACCACGAATTCATAGTTTAATTAGTTTTAATGTTTCTTGTGAGTATCCCAATTATTTCCTTTTTATTCTTTTTCAGTTCGTAGTTTATTTCCAATCAATTTTACATAATAGTGTTGCGACCCCGTTAGTATCAGATTTACGAATAATAAAGTCGTGCTTAAGTGACAAATTGACACCTTGACTTACGAAATGTATAATGAGATTGACACGCGTGAATTATATTGTTGCTTATAATAATAGATTATGAACTAGAACTTTGAAAGCCGTCGTGCATTGTGATTAGGAATCTGGGTCCGAAAATATGACTTTGCAGTTCATAACTTTGTTCGCACTTTCAGAAAGTTACGACGGAGTGACGTTGATGTTTTTTTTTTTTTATTATGTCCTTGATTTAGAGTTCAATTCTTAAGATATTACATAAATAAATACAATGGTATAAATACATAACAAAGAAGAATTAGCGGCCACCAGCGACTTCGTTCGCGTGTAGTTAGTTATTATGCTCCGCTCCTATTGGTCGCAGCGTGATGTTATATAGCCTCAAGCATTTCTGGGTTAACGGGCTATCAAACGTAAAAAGATTTATTCAAATAGGACCAGTGATAGAAATAATAATAAAATTTATTTGTCAGATCTGTACCATCCATATTATTTTTAAGGACATAAACAACTTACAAAACTAGTGTTAGTAGATACAAATGAGAGCAGGTAAACCTACCCGAAACTGGCAAATAATACGAATCAACCTTCCAGTGTCCAGACCCACTTCAGTTAATTTATTAAATACATTAGGCTAAGCTTTGTTTTTACTAACATTTTATGGATATTTAAACGTTTAAATAACTGAATTATTCTTAAGTCATTTAATACACAATACCCGCATTTCACATTATAAGAAAAAAAAAAAAAACTATGGATCTCCACTTGCTAAGTGCTAGGATAATTATACAGGTTACTTGATTTATATTTATTTATTATTCGTTCAAAATTTAGTCAATAATACTTTAACAGCTAAAACGCCAATTCTAATACCACAAAGGTACACCTTACTAAAAATAATATATACCTTATTAAAAAAAATTCAAATCATCTTTACAGTTAACAGATGTGGGAGAACAGTGTAGGCCCGTCAATATTTAATAACAAAATATCAAATGCTTTACAAATCTATAATCGATAAATCTTACAAAGTTGTCACTTTTTCTCTTGTATTACATTGCCTATTACGACCTCCAAATATGTAGAAAGGGCTAACTTTATATCTGGAATTACTAACTAAGCCACATTGTATCGTAAAACTCGATTGCAACAACCACAGAAATCTGTCAGCTGCAAAAGAGTAAAATATAACCTGAAATAATTATTATGCACCTATATTACGGTTACTAATTACATTTTAGCATATCACCTAATGGAACCCAGTATATCAAATAGATCACATGTGAAACATTATTGCATTTACTATTACTAATTAAGTTACTGACAGTAATAGTGATAGATTGGTTCGTGATGGTGGCATTTAATTAATATGTATTATGCATGTGTTAAAACAGGACCTCGCCTAAATGCCTTTAGGCGAGGTCTTGTTCGTACTCTGGATCTGTTTTGATGGTTTTATGCTAACTAAAGGACACGTTTCGGGTTGGTACACTTTGATTTAAATGTAGACACTCAAATGAGTATGTAGTCGTGATGGCCTAGTGGTACACCAGCCTCTCAAGTATAAGGGCGCGGGTTCGATTCCAGGTCAGGCAAGTACCAATGTAACTTTTCTAAAGTTATATGTACTTTCTAAGTATATCTTGGATACCAATGACTGAAGATGAAGGAAAACATCTTGAGGAAACCTGGACTTTTAAGTCTGAAATCGCCAACCCGCATTGAGCAAGCGTGGTGATTACGCTCAATCCTTCTCTGTATGAGAGGAGACCTGTGCCCAGCAGTGGGACGATAAAAAGGTTGCTGATGATGATGATGTTGAAGACTCAAATGAGGAGAAAAACTATTCTAATCAAAGAGTTTGTATTTAAGCATCATGTGCGAACTGCTCTGAAAATCAATATACAATATGTAAAGAAAACCCTGTCCGACCCGTAAGGATAATAAAGGTTATGTAAACACATGACCAAATAAAATATTAAATTTTAGATAATCATCATAGTAACAATACTAATGAATTTTGAAATAATCTTTTTTTGTCGTGAATTAATTCCGACTTCCCCAAAATTTGGTAACTTTTAAAAAGTGACAACACCATTTCTGACGGAGCGAATAGCGATGCGACCACGTGCTGCGTGCTCTGCCCCCCGTCACACGCGGATGTACGCCTAACGTGTTGTCTACCGCACATGCATTAAGTGACCTGGCTTTTTCGAAATAATATTTATTTTTTTAGGGGATTTTTTTTTTAAAGTTTAGACCGGCTTTGTAGGCATTATTATAATCAGTTATCGATACCTAACAATACCTTCACGGATCGGACGCGTGAGAGCCCTGGCGGAGGATACGGTATCCCGGGGTGGGGTGGTGTTGGCGGTGTCTTTAGACATTTCCAACGCCTTCAACACCCTACCCTGGAGCTGTATTAGGGAGGCCCTGAAATACCATCGGGTGCCTCCCTACCTCCGCCGCATAGTAGGGGCTTATCTGGAGGATAGATGCGTCATCTATCGGGGCCGTGACGGTGCCGGTCGGCACCAAATGTCGTGCGGTGTTCCACAGGGATCGGTCTTGGGACCGCTCCTGTGGAACATCGGCTACGACTGGGTGCTGAGAGGCAAGCTCCCGTCGGGCGCCGACTTGACGTGTTATGCGGACGACACGCTTGTCACTGCCCGGGGGGGCTCGCACAGGGAGGCGACGTTGATAGCCACGGCTGCGGTGTCACAGGTGGTGACCCGCATCCGGCGCCTGGGCCTGGAGGTGGCCCTTGACAAGTCGGAGGCCATGGTTTTCCATGGCCCCGGCGTGCGCCGGCGCCGGGATCACATATCGTGGTCAGTGGTGCCCGGATAGCTGTCGAGTCCACCATGAAGTATCTGGGATTGGTGCTCGACAGCCGATGGGAATTCGGACCCCACTTCCGGCGGCTGGCGCCCAAGCTGATGGGTGCAGCAGGCGCGCTGTCAACGTTGCTTCTAACATGGGGGGCCCGAGCGCCGCCTGTAGGCGGCTATACGTGGGAATCGTGCGGTCCATGGCCCTGTATGGGGCCCCTGTGTGGGCGATGGACCTGACGGCCGGAACACTCGCCATTCTGCGCAAGCCGCAGAGGGCGATGGCCGTCAGGGTCGTCCGCGGGTATCGCACGATTTCCTACGAGGCGGCTTGCGTCCTGGCCGGATCCCCGCCCTGGGACCTAGAGGCGAAAGTACTCGCGTAATTATACCGATGGCGTGAGGAAGGGCGGACACGGGGCTCCAGTCCGGCGCAGCGGCAGATCGAGCTGCGCCGAGAGGAGCTCCGTCAGGTCCTGGTGGCGGACTGGCGGCAGAGGCTCATGCGCCCTACCGCCGGCCTCGCTACCGTCGAGGCGATCCGGCCAGTACTCGATGACTGGCTCGGGAGAAGGCACGGCTCCCTGTCGTTCAGGGTGACGCAGGTGCTGTCGGGGCACGGCTGCTTCGGCAGGTACCTGTGTCGCCTAGGCAGGGAGCCGGACGCTCGGTGCCACCACTGCGTCCAGTGCGGGGAGGACACGGCGCAGCACACGCTCTCCGAGTGTATAGCTTGGGAGGAGCAGCGCCGTGTCCTCACAAATGAAGTAGGAGGCGACCTGACGCTGCCGGCAGTAGTGCGGAGGATGGCCGGCAGCGCAGAGTCGTGGGACGCAGTGGTGTCCTTCTGCGAGGACGTGATGTCGCAGAAGGAAGCTGCGGAACGGGAGAGGGAGATCTCAACTCCCTTCCCGGGCCGCAGAAGACGCACCGGGCGCCGAAGAAGGGCGGATAACGCCCTCTTCCGCCCCCCATGAATGGGTCCAGGGGCGAGGGACATGGGGAAGTCCCCGCCCCCTATTCGATGGACCCCGCGGCGGAGGCGCGCGAGTGTCAGCGCGCGCCTCTGAGGCGATGCACGGGGTAGCTTAACACCCCACTACCCCGTGCCGGAGACGAGGCCCGGACAGACCGGGCCAGGACGAGAGTGTGGGGCTGCGGAAGAATTTAGACTCCCGCGGCCCCACGCGCGCTCGTGATAGAAGAGACACCGGGGTGGTTTTAGTCAGTAAAAGTCTGACAGACCCCGTCGCCCACCCTAGGGCGGCGGACATACTATGAGGATTTCCACCCCGAAAAAAAAAAAGGGTTTTCTTTACATATTGTATAGTAGTTGAAGAGAATGAAGCTGATTTGTAGATATGAGTTGAGTTGAAAATGACAAATAAACACTCACCCACAGATACTCAAACTTATGTAGAATCTAACACAACTATGTAGGTATCATGAATCGGTCCATATTCATGAGTGGGCTTTTACAAGCAAGCTTATTGGAATCAGTCACAACTGTTGCTATTTATACTTGCATTATTTCGGCAAATCCTACTAATCCTACTCTTGATTCATGCTAATATTATAAATGCTAAAGTTTGTGAAGATGTGAGGGGCTTTCGTAGAGTGTACGAATATTGCGTTTATTTTGTACTACAGGCAGTCTCCGGACGGGGTGAAGCCAATCTTGTGGCATTCAACGCCGCCAAAATACAAGCGTGCCTAATCACTACCAAAAGGAGTTCGTAACACATTGGTTCCTACTTTTTGGAATGTATCCTTGGAGTCATAGAGTGCACCGATCGCCTTCAGTTATTGGGAGTTAAGATTTCCTCAAACCTTAACTTTCATCGAGTCCAAAGCCAAGGTGGCTGCAGGAAACTTGGCGTTATTGCAAAGATACTTCACACCAGAACAGCTTTTCATGTTATACAAAGCGCAGGTCCGTTTGTGTATGGTGTATTGCAACCACATTTGGGCTGGTGATGCAAAATGCCACCTGGTAACTTTGATTCGGTTAAGAGGCGTGCGAAAAGGCTAATGACCATCCAGATATGATTCATAACGGTCTCCAAAGCCTGGAGCACAGGCGTAGAGTAGCTAGCCTGTCGGTTTTTTTTAATTTTTTTATTAGTTATAAACTAGTGCTTGACTGCAATCCCGCCTGATGGTAAGCAGTGATGCAATCGTTGATGATAAACGCACTAGCTTATTAAGCCTATTCACTCAAAAAAACTAAGTGAATAGGAAGGAAGACGGCAGTTGAGCGAGGTGATGCAATGTTTAACCCAACAACACGACCAACGATGCTGCGCCAGAGGATGATCTGGAGACCCTCCACGACCAAACTCCCGACACAACAACATTAGGCACATCGTACCCGGTACACATCGCAACACAACTGCTCAGACCCGTCCCCCGTACGGCTTCACCAGACATCATGCCGGAACACGACGAATCGCTTGGCGGCAAGACTTTGTCTGGTGGGTGGTAACTTATGCCGGCGGCTGATGTTGTTGCCTACCACCGAGAAACGACGTGTCGGTCTTCTATAGGATGCATTTCTCTAAAATGCATCCTATAGAAGACCCCTAGCCTAGACTCTAGTGTGCGCGGGAATTGCATGACTTAATTCCTCCATCTCCGTTCCATCATCGGACGACCCGTCGTAAGGCAAGTATCTACCCTTACATTGTTGACACCATTCCGATCCGGACAAAGCGTTTCGCCTCGTCTTTTATACTGGAACAATTTTCCAGCGGCGGTCCTTCCGTTTGAATACAACTTAAGTGTCTTCAAGGGTAGAGTGAATAGGCTCCTAAAAAACTAGTGCGCTTTACCATCAACGATTGTATCACTGCATACCATTAGGCGGGACTGCGGTCAAGGACTAGTTTACAATATTTAGAAAAAAATGTTCCTATGAATGGCTCTTTCAAGTACTGAGCGGATTTGGATGAAATTTAGTTAGACATCTAGTTTCATGATTCATTCATCTCACAGATAATTTACAACCAGGAAATTATACAGGTTCATCATCATCATCATTAACCTTTTATCATCCCACTGCTGGGCACAGGTCTCCTCTCATCCAGAGAAGGATTGAGCGTAATCACCACGCTTGCTCAATGCGGGTTGGCGATTTCACACTTAAAGTCCAGGTTTCCTCAAGATGTTTTCCTTCACCTTCAGTAATTGGAGGCCAAGATATACTTAGAAAGTACATATAACTTTAGAAAAGTTACATTGGTACTTGCCTGACCTGGAATCGAACCCGCACACTCATACTTTAGAGGCTGGTGCTTTAACCACTAGGTCAGCACGATATACAGGGTACTTATCCTGATATTCCCACGAGATCAAAACCTACGCGCAGCTAGTACACAATAAATTGCCTAATTTGCCTACAAATTTAATCATCATACAGAAATTCCTTCTTAACAACAGCCTATTTCTCAAAGCATATACGGTTTTGACATAGGCATGCAGTCATGCTATTGATTTACGAATACTTCGCTGGTAATTCGATATTGCTCTCATAGAAATCCAGTTACATATGAGAGTGGGGCCAAAGCGCTCATATTTGATAAATGACTTGCACAAGTTAACACTACGTCAGATACTGTCCTAAATAACTTAATTATAGGGTAATTTCTGCTAAAGGTATTGAAATGGAGGTAGTTTGGTTCAGAAATACTGTGATATAAATCGTCATGTTATTATAGATTCGTCGACGCCATTTTATAATGAAATGTCCTCAAAAAACTAAATCATATTTAAACAAACGACGCATTGCAGATGTCCATTGATTTATCCTATCCCAGTCTTCTGCTAGACATAGGCCTCATCCACGCTCTACAAGACCCTGTCCTCCGCCTTCCACATTCAGTTCGTCTTAGCGTTCTTCCTATGGTAGTCGTTTTGTCTAGAAGGGGTCCCGTACTACGCTTACCGACGCATATTCTTTATTCTAAAATTCGTCTGCTGGCGGAAATTCGGTTCTTCGATGTCCAGTTTAATTATACATATATATTTTTTGTTTTGGACGGGAAATCTTCAAAATTACCTCTCTTGCTCTGGATGGGGCGGAAGGGCGTCTCAGACTTTTACTGACTAAAACCCACCCGTGTTCCTTCATTTGCCTGTTCGCCAGGGCCACGGTTTCGAGGTGACGACCGGCCATGCCTCTCACTTCGGAACATGTCTGGACCAGGGTCGGACGCGAGAGATCACGAGATAAGGCGGTGCTCTACCCAAGCTGGGCAGACTTCTACCGTATGCTACAACACCATGTCACACAGTGGTGACACCCTGGCGTTTCCTCATGCCTTATACGGAACAGAAACCTCCCGAAACCGCCGTGTCCGGTAAGGACCTGCGTCAGGCGGAAGGCGAGGGCGCCGTGGCGTCTCTCAAGCCACTTCTCAAAGAGGGGACTTAGCGCCGCTATTGTGGCGTTCACAAGTACAATTATACTTCATTTTGATTTCTTTGCAATCAAAAGATGATCATTTATCGCTGTAATTGTTACCTTATTCCAAAAATTTACTAAATTTTATTCCAAAAATGTGACTTAATAGTTCAGAAGCACAAGTGACAAAAACCGAAATCATAGTACACTGTCTATTAGTCAGTAGGTCAATGATCTTTAGGTAGCTATTTGGTTAGTTTTCATGTATGTTGGTAGCAATTACCTTCTTAAGTGAATTGCTATTAAACAAGACGATTACCTACTATTAAAAGTAGATCACTTACAAAATATAGCTAGAATATGACTTGGAAGAGATTACTAAGCCATTACATCAAATTAATGTAATGCATACGCTATATATAACTCTTAGCGCTACTTCTTATTCATGCTACCTGCTTTAGGTAATATGAGACAAATTGCTCAGTTACTTTGATTTATATTGAGCAAAGGAGCATGCGGTAATAAATCTCTTAGAAACACGTATGTATATCAAAATATCTTAATGATTTATTGTAGTTATAATTAGTAACGGATTTTAACAAATTTAATGTTCGTTGATACTGCCTTTTACACAGTCCGAAGTCGCGTTAACACAGCATAATCAACATATATTATTTCTCCAAGGGTCTGAAACGGTATTCTCCCTTTTTCTCTCTTTCTATCTAACCAATCTGAACGTCCGACCCACCAATCGACAGATATTCGTCCCTGGTACCTTGGAATACTATTTTCAAATTATTCCGCTTCACTGTTTATTTATAAAAACGACTTAAAAATTCTAATTAGTATAGTGCGAATTTTTCGCACGGGTCAGCTAGTCAACCTATAATTTTCTCACTGCTGGGACATAGGACCCATCGGTAACAGAGAGTAGACCGTAGTCCAATGAGTGGATTCAGGTCGGATTCTGAGATGTAACCTCTCTTCGTATTTTCGGTTGTAGAACATGGCTCACAATGTATTCCTTCACCATTTTCAGAGCAGTAGTGATGAAACAAAAAAACACGCAACATCAAAAGTGACGTCTGGGTTTAAACCTAACAACCTACTACTTGTAATTCCTCCTTACCACTGAGCTGCCACTACAGCACTGCAGTTAACAGGCTGAGTATCAATTCTGATGGACGGAGAGAGAAACGAAGGCAGCTTCCGTGGCGTAGCTGTAGCGAACTCGGCCGCTGCGCAAAAAGGCGCGGGTTCGACCGCGCAGTGCAAATATTTGTATGCATGAATATGAATATTTGCACTGGTCTGGTCGTACCATACAAACATCTAATGTCAGTCGTTACGGGTTGTTGGAGCCCTCAAAAGTCAAAAAATTGGTCTAACTGTAATACTTCGATATCGCCTTTGGATTTTGGAGGTTAGACGGCAGTCTTTACGGAAAATATCGAAGTTTAGCCAAAATCAGCAGTTAGACTGGTAAAGCGAACGCCAGACTCCGAAGCTGGAAAGCTTCGGATGTGGCTGGGATTAACATTGAGACGATGATGGAGAAAGAGAGAGACGAAGGCTAATCGGGTCGAGTCTAGGCAGACCGAGTGGGCACTGACCCAAGAAAAGATGGATGTGTTTTGTGATATGAAAGAGAGAGAGCCTGTGACAGCGAGTCGAAGGAAGGAAACGTGGTGCGTCGACCTCAAGTAACATGGGACAAGAATAGGTATGCTCGTTGCGATAAAAGAACAAAACGTTAGAGAAAATTTTGTGATCGTGAGCGATAACGTTGCGGTGTTCCACGGGTTGTAACCAGTTTTAATAGCACAGCAATCACTGTTAGCGGTGAAGTTTATAACTTAAGTTGAAAAATAGAAGAAAGAGAATATTAGAATAATTTGTTATTGAATTTACAACACAGATGGAATATTGGAGAGTGTGCGAGGGAATTGCATGACTTAATTCATTAATCTTCGGATGACCTACCGTACGGCGAATCGACCTATCGATCCTTATGTTATTGACACTACGACGAACCGGACGCAGCATTTCGCGTCTTTCATATAGCGTACATCGACGGACTGGAACAATTTTGCCAGCGGCTGTGTTTCCGTCTGACTACAATTTAATTGTCTTCAAGACTAAGCTCTTAATAAATTAGCGCGCTTTACGATCAACGCTTGCATCACTGCATACCAACAGATGAGATTGCGGTCAACCTCTAACTAGTTTATAATTATTAAAAAAAAATAATACTGAGATATTTTGTAGAACTAGCCCGACATAATATAATATATCAACTACATAGGCATGCATATTTATTGCTAGGTTGAGATGCCGATGAAAAATAAGCACAAAACTACATGCGAAATGCAACCATAAATTTAAACACCGCGCTGTAGATTTTTTCGTTTGTCAACAAAAATAAGCTGTTGAATAGAAAAGTGCAATACCTTCGCGGTCAAAATGTCTATGATGTGTTTTTTAAACAGCAAACATTACAACATGACGGAGTCCACGAAGTCTGATACCTACCAGGGTTATTCGAAAGAGATACCGTGGCCCTGGCGTACAGGCAAATGAAGGAACACGGCTAAATTTTAGTCAGTAAAAGTCTGACACGCCCTTCCGCTCCGCCCAGAATGGGAGAGGTCATTTAATGATTTCCCATCCACAAAAAAAGTCCCAAACTTGCCAAAACCAGAGTCATGACCACTAGTGAAAATTGCAGAAGGTCCTACAACGTCCGCTCGACCCGGGAATCTAACTCATACTCACCAGTAGCGCTTGCAACGTCTAAACCAACGAGGCGGTTTTATTACTTTTGATAAATACAAATATGTTAATAACCACTGAACACAGCTACCTGACAGAATAGGAGCTAGACTATTGACTAGTAAACCAAACACTTTATATCTCATTCTTACAACATTTCTCTTATAATATCACTCGACTTTTCCAAACATTGCCTTTACTCAATCAACCGCACGATATCACGCAGACAAGTATGCAAAACAATTTCACAAGACTAAATCTTCATCACGTATGCAAATAAGTGTAAAAACTCGTTCAACTTGCAACATGCTGTATAAACTGGCGTATTTAGTGGGTAAGTATACACCGCTCTTGTTGCTCGCGTTGCCCAATGAGGCTTGAGATAACCGCGGCGAGGTCAATGATCTCGAATAGATGAGTCACAGCCACTTGACATCTGAGACTATGCGGTAGACGCTCACACTCCGATTTAAGGTGCGGTTCCACGGTGCGAGCTGCTATCGCTTTATGATTTGTACGTGAGAATTTGGAGTTAAAAAAACAAAATGGACCAGTGGTGGCAAAAACGGTCGCATTGCAGGCTGAGTTGCAGGTTGTAATATCGAATTATTATTTTATAATTATTTCATTACAACAACAATAGCTTTTAAGGTGACGAAGGAAAATATCGCGGGGAAATCGGGATGTCACTCTAGTGGGAGCCTAATTCCTAGCAGTGGGAGAGGGGGGGGACTATAAGGTAATAATGCTAAATAAATAAAAAAAGCGCCTGGGCTTTCCTAGATTTTATTTTTTGCCATGGCAATGGTCCAATTTCAAGGTTGCTTGTAGATATATCTACACAGGGGTGAATTCAAACTCATAGTAAGCAAAAAGATACGTAAAGCGCATTATAGAATAATTAAATAAAAATTGGAGAAGAATTTAGAAGGAATAACTTCAGAGAGATTGGAGTAGTCTATTTATCAAAATTTTTTGACTTGTTACGTCTAAACTTTTTAATTCAGGATAGTAAAAATATTTTTAGTAAGAGAAAGTCTGAAAGTAGCACCGGTAACTAAAAAGTTGGCCTGTGTTTGAGTATGAATGTCAATGGCTATAAGAGTAGGGGAAGACTAAAGATGATGGATGGAATGTGTGAATAATGGTTTATTTAAGAAAGTAGTGACCACGAAGACGACGACGTCTAATGTATGGAAACGATAGAAGAATAATATATTTTTTTTATAAATTATAAACTAGCGCTTGACCGCAATCCCGCCTAATGGTAAGCAGTGGTGCGATCGTTGATGGTAAAACGGGCTAGTTTATTAAGAGCCTATTCACTTTCACTCTAACCTAGAAGACACTCAAATTGTAGTGTGACGAAAATACCGCCGCTGGCAAATTGTTCCAGTCCCTCGATGTACGCGGTATAAAAGAAGAAGCGAAATGCTTCGTCCGGATCGTAGTGGTGTTAACAACGTAAGGGTGGAAAATCGCCGTACGACGGGTCGTCCGATGGTGGAACGGAGATGGGGAAATTAAATCATGCAATTCCCTTGCACACTCACCAGAATGCATCCTATAGAAGACCAAAAGGCTGGCTACTCTACGTCTGTGCTCCATTCTTTAGAGACCATTTCGAGTTAAATCTGGGTCGCCAATTAGCACACCTCTCCACTGAATCCAAAGTAGCCAGGTGACATTTTGCAGCACCAGCCTAAATGTGGCTGCAGTACTCCACACACGAGCGGACCTGTGCCTTGTACAACATTAGAAGCTGCCTTGGTGTGAAGTACCGCCGGACCTTTGCGATGACGCCAAGTTTTCTGGCAGCCACCTTGGCCTTGGCCCTGGATGACATAATTGCGTCGACCCAAACAAATTGGGATAAAACTTATGCCTGGGTTAGGATTGCAGATTGTTCAAAAAACCGTGTCCTTGGCGCACAGGCAAGTGAAGGAAAACACGGGTTGGTTTTAATCAGCAAAAGTCTGACATGGCTTTCCGCTCCGCCCACAACGGGAGAGGTTATTTGATGTTTTCCCATCCACACCAACAAAACACACCAACAAAAAAAAAGCAAAAGATAATAGAAATTTTATCACAACATTAAATTTTTTTGACCATCCTTCAGTTTTAGCAAAACTTTCATCAGTATTCCTATTGAGTACAAAAAACTACGAACTAAAAAATCGATAACAATGAAACAACACCTTAAATAAATGCAGTGCGGTTTGCCAGTAGGTCTAATTTTAATTCAGTGCTAACTAGTTTGAGAGCTATTTTCGGACTATGCTAATACAAATGCTATTGTAGTGATTCAGTGACTATTAATAATCTGAATCAAATTAGGTACTTAAGTGCACTTTTGATTGTAATTTTTTTAGGCAAGTTTATGTGCACCTAATTTCGTTTATGCGTTTAAACTTAGAGTGAATAGGCTTTTACAAAACTAGCGCGCTTTACCATCAACGATTGCATCACTGCTTACATTATGAAGGATTGCGGTCAAGCTCTAGTTTATGATTATAAAAAAAATGTAATTAGGCCTCTCAATTAGTATTTTTTTAAATCAAATTAAAATATTTTGACACTTGTTAAGTTACTTTGATTTTGGATATGTCGGTGTCACATTGTATATAGTGCACGGTGCCATGCACTAATGTCATGCTATGTGTCCACAGTATGTGTGACCCTGAAAGTAACCCTCTACGGTTATTTTATTAATAAATTCTTTATGCTATATTATGCATATTATAAATTCTTAATTCTTTTTGCTGGTTATTAAAATTATTATTAATAAAGTAACCCTCCACGGTTACTTTATTAATAATAATTTTAATAACCAGCATAAAGAATTTAACACCATCTAATACATACTTCAAAATATAGTGAGCGTCGTTTCCTTAAGTACTTTAAAAAGGTTTCTATGAAAAGCCTTGTCCCGTACACGTCATTTATTAAAAAGGTATAGTCTCCATTCAAGCAGATCCGTACATTACCAAATAAAACGTCGTAAGCATATCCCAGAACCAGATATAAGCGGGGGCGTCAAGAATGCCTTTATGTCAAGCGCACACGCATTGTTATTATCATATGTACATATCTTAGTATCGCTTTAACTTGTCTTACATGTCAGGTGCATGGTAATGTTGGCGAAAGACCTTCGCTACCTCGGTATTTTATTTGTATTTAGATATATTTATCAAGTGTTATTATTTTAAAAAGACCTGATTATTTTTACAATTTATGATAGAAGGCTTGTCCTTTTTCTGTGTGGATGATAAACATCAAATGACCTCTCCCACTCTGGGCGGATCGGAAGGGCGTCTCAGATTTTTACTGACCAAAACCTACTCGTGAAGCTTGTCCTTAGTTTATTTGTTATTATTTCATGGTTTAGAAAGCACATTAAGTTGTTGGTCAAAAAGATAAAAAATATAATATGGTGTACTAAATAAAGAGCATTCCATCTATACAATATGTAAAGAAAACCCCGTCCGACCCATAAGGATAATAAAAGTTAGGTAAACACATGACCAAATAAAATATGAAATTTTACATAATCATAATACTAACATTACTAATGAATTTTGAAATATATTTTTTTCCCGCGAATTAATTCCAACTTTCCCAAAATATGTTTTTTTTTTAAAGTGACAACACCTTTCTTGACGGTATTATGATGAGCGAATAGCGAAGCGACCGCGTGCCGCGTGCCCTGTCCCCCTTCGCCCGGGTGCCGCGTGCCCTGTTCCCCTTTGCCCGGGTGCCGCGTGCCCTGTCCCCCTTCGCCCGGGTGCCGCGTGCCCTGTCCCCCTTCGCCCGGGTGCTGCGTGCCCTGTCCCCATTCGCCCGCGCATGTATTGCTTACCGCACATGTATTAAATTATCTCTTTTTGTGAACAATATTTATTTTTAGGGGGATTTTTTTAAGTTTAGCCCGGCTTTGTAGGCATTAGCAGAATCAGTTACCGATACCTAACAATACCTTCACGGATCGGACAGGGTTTTCTTTACATAATGTATATCAATTTAAAACGACTGATTTGTTGGAATAACAACAAAGCAGATATTTTGTAAGTTGTTGACTCATCTTTTAGCTCAGACAGTTTAGTAGTTAAGCTAAAAATACGTTACTTCCATTACAGTTTTGATGATTGTGAAATATATGGAACCTCCTCAGCTAAATTTCCAGCCATTCGAAAGATATTCATATATAGGTATATCGGTAAATAATAGTATAAAGTTCGAACCAGACCTCGCCTAATTTGGCTCGGCTTTTGTAGGACAATGCATTTAAACGAATACAGTGTAACCAAAATTGACAATCTAAGCAATTTTCCCATGCCTTTATTTATAGTCACAATGAGTTCATGTGTCAACTATCGCCTGGCGATATTTGGTACGCACCCATTTTAGACGCAAAAGTTTTTTCAACAAAATAAGGAATTGGTTGTCATATCGACTATTATAAATGTTACATGTGTCCTATAAATATTAACTAGTTGTTCTGTTAGTTTTATATTTTATAGTAGGTAGTTATATCTGCGACTCAATACGCAATATTGGATTTCATTGTTTTTTTTTTTTGCGAAAAACTATTTTCTTAAAATAAAAGTAGCCTAAGTTCTTTTACACATGCAGCTATCTGTCAGCTTCTAGCCGTTTGGAGATAAGCTGCAACAAACATATAGATACGCAAATATTTCAAGCATTTCCCTTACCATGTATTTCGAGATTGAATCGGTGAAATGAAATGATACATACAATGACTCATGCAGCTTTAATATTCTTAAAGCTGCGTGTTTTAAGAATAATAAAGCTGCATGAGTTACATTAAAAATATTAGAGGAAGCAACTTGAACAAATAGATATATATGTAGGTACTGAGCGCTACAGCATTCCCTGTTTGATTTTACATAGCAATAGTCTTTCATCACATCCTTTTTATCTTAGATGACTCTTGGCGATAGTTCCTTCCAAGCTACTAAAATGCACAAAACAAATGAAAACATAAGTAATATAACTTCGAGGATGCTGACTATACCGGATTAATTAACTAAGGACTGTTTACTTTTCATTCAGCTGCATTCGTTTAAAGTTTATGTCGACTCCAATATACACACATCAAAAGTGTCTAGGGATCAACATATATTTTTGCAATAACTTTTCTCCTGATTGATATTAATTAAAATTTTCTTTAAGGATTCATCAAATAAAGTGTTTTCGTTTGTCACAGTAACGATAAACCAAGTCACCTTTGCATTAATAAAGAAATTTGCCATTTTCCTAATAAAGGGATATTTGACATTTGAACCACTAACACAAAAGTTCGAAAAAAAGACTGAAATAACAGTTTTCTCTAAAATTTTATTGGGTAACTTAAACAATTAATAATCCGTGTTTCTACCGCGAACACTAACAACACAAGAACATCGGTTTGGCATACTCAAAATGAGTTCATCCAAATCACGCTGTGGAATGGCCGCCCATGTTCGTTGCAACAACAAAAAAAGGTCTTCTTGCGACTGGATACCCTCCATATTCGGCAGAGCTCTTCTCTGTAGCATATCCCATGCATGCTCAATCGGGTTCAAGTCTGGCGACTGAGCAGGCCAGGGCAGGACATTGATGTTAGCTGCGGCGAGAGTCTGTCTTACAACTCTTGCGGTGTGCGGTCGTGCATTATCATGCATTAACTGAAATAAGGGACCGATTTGCACTTGTAGAGGAACGATGACGTCTGATACAATCGTTTCAGCATAAATTTGAGCGTTGAGGTTGCCTCTGATCCAAATCAACTCAGTTCTTCCGCCGATCCAAATACCCGCCCATACCATGATGGTTCCACCACTATAAGGATGGACTTCCTGGCAGGATTTTAATCGCTGTTGGCGTCCAGGGGTTCTCCAGTGTCGTATACGTCTTGTATCCGGTCTCATACCAAAACGAGACTCATCAGAAAAGCACACGAAACGCCATTGTTCTTCTGCCCAATTTCTGTGTTCAAGAGCCCATTGATATCGAATCCTACGATTGTGCATTGCTATAGGTGGTACCCGTAGCGGTCTTCGGGAATGAAGGTTCACTTCATGCAAGCGGTTTCTGACTGTTTGGTCGCTAATTAAGTTCCCTGAAGAGTGATGAAGCCTCACGGCTAACATCATGGCGGTTATTGTTGGAGCTCTTCGAGTTAAGATTTGAATGTATCGGTCTTGTCTCCGTGTGGTGCAGCGATACCGTCCTCCATGGCGCTCAGCCACGGTACCAGTGCTTCGGTAACGTGTCCAAAGTCGACTGATAACACTCTGACTTGTATTCAGAGCTAAAGCCACAGTACGTTGCCGGGAACCAGCTTCTATCATTCCCACGGCTCTGAGCATTTCTTCCCTGCTTAAATGACGTCGCCGCTCCATAATAACGTTGGTTTTAATCAGTAGTAGGGAAACAGTAGCACTAATAATGTCTTCAATGCGTTGTATGTTTTTATAGGGAAAATATTGACAGCTGATTTTCATCTTTTACTCGAATTTGATTCACAGTTCCTGATTCAAATTATGAAATGCACCAAAAAGGATCCATATAAATTTATAAAATCATAAATTTATTACAAAGCCACATCTCAATCTCAAGAAATCCGCATAAAAATGCTTGATCCCTAGACACTTTTGATGTGTGTAGTTGGGAGAAGGCTAGGGAGATGATGAATTAAATTAATACAATTTGTTAGATCTTTCTCCTTCGGCTTACCAGCCAAATCCCACCTCTACTATCTTCTATTATTAAATTAAAACAATATCGTATTTCTTGCTAATATGTTTTAACGGTTTCGCGGAAGTGGTATGCAAGCACCAAATAGAATATAATCTCTACAATACTTACTCATTGTTGGTTTGTTGCTAGCTTGCATTGTAGGTATTAACATTCAGGCTAATTAAGGGTAAAATTTATCGACATAATGTCAATAACTTGGGATAATTTATAACCTAGCAAATTCGCTCAAAATCCGTGAGTTAATAGAATCAATCATTTCAACAGCCGCAAATGTAGGTAGCTGTATAATATTGATTATCTAGAAAACAATAATTCAATAAGGTAAGGTATGTTTTAGATTAATTTATTTTGAACTGAATGTTGTAAGTACATGTGGCCCTATAAATGTATTTATTTACTGTTCTGATAGCAATTCTTAGCGCAGAATGCTTTGAACCTATTGGCGTAAGAATTCTATGGATATGATATAATATTTTGTTGGAGTAAAGTTGGTATTTGGCAAATAAATTTTCAAGGACCTTTACGAAAGAAATCTAACAACGAAACAGGATTTGAATATAATGATTTATCTTCGTCACCCTTACTTGAATAATCAATAATATAAAAGGCATTCCACAGGTTCATTAAACAATATAACGTAGGTAACCCTGCTTATGAAGATCGACCGTCTTCTTGACTATGAACGAAAAGCGTAAAAAAATCCAGGTTAATTTTTTTTTAATGTAAGTAAACATTGCCCCACACTAGGAATTTCTCCTGTGCCGTGGGTGCGTTTACAAACATATAAACTCACATATACAAATAGCTAGAACCGCAACAACTACTTGCAGATCAAACAAATATTTGTTCCGAGCGGGAATCGAACCCGTGCACCCGAAAGCAGCGCAGTAGTATTAGCTTATCCACTGCGCTAATCGTCCAGTCATTAAGCTTTGACTTCATGTCACTAGTATGACTATTCATAGATCTTTTTGGTTTATGAACCTTCTTCGTACCAGTAGGATAATGTACCTTCATCCAGATAAAGTTATTATCAGTTTCACACCTTGCAACAGGGTGTGGATGTGTTTTTATGTCAAAACCTCCAAACTATGCATTTGGATGATGAAGGAAAAAGATTCTGTATAAGCTGTTGGATTGGAGCCTGTGAAATTCCTTAGACTCATCATCTCAGCTACCTAATCTTTTCCCAACTAGGTACGTTGAGATCGGTTTCCAGGCTAACCTTTTTTTCCCGGGTGGAAAATCCTCATGCATGTCCGCCGCCCTGGAGCGGGCGACGGGGTCTGTCAGACTTTTACTGACTAAAAACCACCCCGGTGTTCCATCTCACACCTACACCGGGGGTCGAGAACAAATACTGCTTCCGCAATTCCGGGCTAACCTCATCCTACTTAAAACCAGTATTTTACATAAATATATTGCTGACCTATTATCTGACCACCGCAACCCATTCTAGATAGATACACGTACACAATACCCCTTCGTAAGACTGGTTGTCAGACTTTCGGGTTTCCGTAATGACTGTCAAAGATGCGATGCGTGGTCGCTAACAACGGGCCTTAGAAGAAGGCATAATGTCACTCAAAGGGCAATGGAGGGATGCAGGCGACGCAGGACCAGTCGTCGTGGAGATCCTTGGGAGAGGCCTATGTCCACCAGTGGAAGTCTTTCGGCTGAAATGATGATGAATGATGATGTCAAAGAGTCCACGTAATGACAGCCAAGAACAATAGATTCACATGGTTTCCGAGGCATGGATGGGTCTGAGTAGGTTACGAAACTTGTCAAAATAAATCATTATGAGATCACTGATCGACCATTCCAACACTATTGTAATGAGAGACTAGGGCCCCTGTGCAGCCTTTATTATTTAACCCCTCGAGTAAACAAAAGGTAGCGTATCTACCTTATGCCACCGTTCTAGTTTGCGGCAGCGCCCACCGCCACATACATGTAGCTACATACAGTTTCCTGCGACACGCCCGAGTGAGACCCTAGCCTGTATCTATAGGACATACTGCCTCTATATAAACGCCCGGTATCTTAGAATTCGGCACACAACAAGCCCTAGTGCTTAGAGTGACGTACAGTTTGAACTTAGACAACTTAAACACAATGTTCGCTAAGGTAAAGTGATTTTGAGTAAATGGTTGGGGACGCAAGTGGTCATTTTTGGTGGTTTTGTGAGTCGGTGGTATTATTAGTTCACTGGTGATACAGTTTTTGGGTCCTGAGTTTAATCCTAAGCTCGAACTAAAAACGTCCAATAATTACTGGAGAAAAAGGACAATAATTCTTGAGGAAATCATGATTTTATTTGATCGAGGGTGCGTCTGAGATCAATTTGTTGAGAGCCTACGATCTGCGATAAATGCATAAAAACGAGATTGATTGATTGTTTTGAGTGTTCAGTCTTCAATCTTTGGTTAATATTGTAAACAGCAAAAAAATATTATTTCATTCATAAATAATTATACCTACTTACGATTTTTGAAAACGTAAGACTAAAATGTAATTCAAATATACACTTCATTTTGGTACAACAAAATAGCTTCTTAAGGTTTTAAAACTCATTTGATTTATTGATATTAAATCCCTATACTACAGGTGATTTTCGCATGGGCGTTGATAGGAATCGCGCGCGCTGGTATAATCGGGGGTGGACACGCGCTGTCAACACAGAGCATTGTGCTTGGCGCCCCTGCCATTGCGCATGGATATGGAGGCTATGGAGGATACGCAGCGGCCGCGCCGGCCATTGCGGCACCCGCATTAGGAATCGGATTAGGTACGGTTTAGATTAACTTATACAATAACTTCGAAATTTTCGCAAAAATGAATAATTAGAAAAATTACTTTAATTTTCCATATGATAAGGTTCAATTTACGCTACAACTTCAAACATTTTTAATAACTATTTCAATAATACTGAAGTTGATATTTATGTAATTTGAAATAGAATGGGATATGAAGCACCAGATGTCCTGAACTCGGCCGTATCTTATTTGTGTAGTATCAGTGAAAGATTTAGTTATTATGAATTATTTATATTATGTTAATTGAGGAATAGCATTTACTTTTATCAAAGCGTTAAAGAGTTGCCCTGATTTAACTTAAGCTGCACAAATTTAATAGAATTGCCTGAAGACAGTTATTGTCTACACTCAATATTTGTTTTGGCGCCTTCAGTAAAAGTTTGTGTTTTCTATTGTAGGTACCCTAACTACCTATTAAACTTACTTTTTGTGTACTATTAGTGACATTATTACCCAGATCTTGCAATTCCATTGACAATCCTTATTACCCTTATATTCCACTATGATAAGCACTTTCTGAACCGGAGCATAGCGCCAGTTAGATTCAAAGTAGGAGTTTTGGCAGGAAAGCTAAGATAATAAGTGTCACGCTCATTTTTATTGTACTTTTAAATTACTTATAGTGTTGTTTACTAAATAAAAGCGCGTGATTTATGTAGTAAAAAGTGCATTCAGTAAATAATTCATGAAGAACATTGAAATATTGCAGCATAGTAGCCACATCATGACTTAGCCTCAAAGCTCTCTCGTAGACGGATCCGCCTTTATTGTGAAATAAAATTTTCAAAGAATTTCTATAATTTCTTATTGGCAAAACTGTCTCTTCCACGGGGGCCATTGATCAAGAGTTGAAGTTGAAATTGACTTTCTGTACTGGAATTAGGAGTGCTATGTATGTGTAATGACGTTAGGTGGCTTACAGGTCACGGCGCCGTCGTCGCGCACGCGCCTGTATACCGCACTGCCCTGGCGCACGCAGCTGCCCCTGTTGAGATATATGTGAGTTTTATTATCCTATTGATTTACTTTTTAATAACTAACATTAGTTGTAAGCAAAAAAAACAAATATTTATTTGGCCTATATAGTTGTTCCGGGTCTGTTTGTATATTTGTGTTTAAATGTTTCTAAACGCCTTCACGATCAGGAGTTAGACTTAGTGTGGGGCAAGATTTAAAAAAAAAATGAGAAAGTTATTTTTTCGTTGGGCTTAAAAAGAGAATTTTGCCGAAAGGTGGTTGCTGATAATTTATTTGATTTTTATTAGAAGTATAAAAAGGCTACATACAGAAGAAGTTTTAGCTGATTGTTTTTTTTTTAATAATTGGTCAAAAATTCTAAGGCCCAAAACGAAGTGACGATTTCATGATTTCAGTATGCGCATCGAAGTTCCGCCTGCCTGTATAATCTAGATTTTCTAATAGTAATGGTTGTGGCAAATACCTATGTGCAAATCAACGGAAACAATATGTCGTGATTTATTAATTACCGGAATGCTTTCGAATATTACCTATTATAAGTTTTACATTTTTTCTATTACTCGTTTAATTACGTGCTCTAGCAGTAAAAAGTATTGAGTAATAGCTGAATAAATTATACTTCCTTGGTTAGAAACGGCATTTATAACTAACGGAATCACGTTAAAATTATTGATGGTTTAAGCGATATGAAGTGACTAGACAATATTCATAGATAACATAATTTTGTTTGATACATGCCCAGCTATCATATACAATCTAATTAATAATTATAATTTTTCACAAAGTATCGTGTGTACTACCTTTTCCTGTTTGTACTTGGTTAAGTTTATTTAATGGGCATTGTACTAATGAAAAGTTTATCAAGCTACATACAGCTTGTATTATTAAATCGAAGTAGTTAGACTTCTATCTACTACCCGTGTGATACCGGGCTTAGAGTAGTACCAACCCATATCCTCCCGTGAGTGTCGTGAGAGGCTACTAAAGGAACTCTCACCAGGGAAGCGGGCAGCAGCGCCTGCCAAGCGTGGGGATTATGGCAAACCCCCCAACTTGAGGGAGGCCTCTGTCCAGCAGTGGACCTCTATAGGCTTAAAAAGACTTCTATCTTAATGTTGTTTCAAGCCAGTTACACTTACATAGTTTAAAAATGGATTTCTCGTTGCGAAACTAAATAAGACTAGAAAATTAGAAAACTTGAAGGTTTCCTAAGACTTCTGTAAGTAACTCTATGAAAATATTACCTACATCTTTGTACATCATCATCATCCCAGCGTTAATCCCAGTCGCCAATCGCCTTTTCAGCTTTGGAGTCTGGGGTCTGCTTACCAGTCCAACTGCTGATAAGGCTAAACTTCGACATTTTCCGTGAAGCGATTGCCGTCTGACCTCCACAACCCGAAGGCGACATCAAAGCATTGCAGTTAGATCAATTGTTGGACTTTTGAGGGCTCCATAGACCCGTAACGACTGCCATTAGATGACCACGGGCTTAACGTGCTTTCCGAGGCACGACCAGACCAGTGCAAATATTCATATTCATGCATACAAATACTTGCACTTAGCGGAGTCGAACCCGCGCCGCCTTGCGCGCTGACGGAGGCTGACTTACATCTTTGTACAGACCCTTAAAAATACCACCTTTATGAATTCCAGGCCCACCCCCGCTACCAGTTCAATTACGGTGTCGCTGACGGTCACACCGGCGATCAGAAGAGCCAATGGGAAGCAAGAGACGGTGACGTCGTAAAGGGCCAGTACTCTCTCGTCGAACCTGACGGCACTGTGCGCACTGTCAACTACTCTGCTGATGACCATAATGGGTAAGAAGGAATTCGTCTTACCGCATTATCTTAGTACTAAACGCATCATCATCTCAGCGTTAATCCCAGTCGCATCCGAAGCTTTTCAGCTTTGGAGTCTGGGGTCCGCTTTACCAGTCTAACTACTGATTTTGGCTAAACTTCGATATTTTCCGTGAAGCGTCTGCCGCCTGCCTTATCTTAGTACCGAAAATGAATCAAAAGAGTTCAAATACTGACCTCTTCATTTATAACCATTACTCTATTGTTTAGCTATAACGTTAACTAGTGATTAGCTATTATTTAACCATACATTTTCGAAGTTTCAATAGAATAGAATACTCTTTAATGTACACCATATAGATTACAGAACAGAAATAGGTATAAAGATTTCACAAAGGGTGACACAATGGGCGGTCTTATCGCTAAGAACGATTTTCATAGACAACCTTTGGATGGAATACTAAGGAGAACGAGAGAGAAATAGTGTAGGTCTAAAGTGTACTATTTACATAGATTATACAATAAATATGTACCTAAAGAGTTTGAACGTCACTTAATTTTTATTATTGTTTATACTTAAATAAACCCCTATATATTCTTCAAAGGAACTGCCTGATTGGTTTATGGGAATGAGTTCTTGGGTTCAATCTCCAGGACAGAGAATAAGCTATCGGGGTTATACAAGACAGTACTTACATAGATATCAAAAAAATTGTTCATTCAACCAGCTGTGTACTGTCTACCAGGAATAGGTTCGCTAAAGTCTTGTCACATTATTTTACATCTAACAGAAGATACCTTGTAGTATATTAAAAATCATTTCAGTTTGACAGTGATGCGAAATCAGATAAAAAATGAGAAAGGACTGTACTTGCTATTGTAATTATGAGCAATGCGAATGCATTAGGAATGCCAACTGGTGTTTAGTAGGATTGAAAATAAGTGCATGGCGAATAAATGAATAAAACTATTGTCAATTCTTGAATCTGTTAGAGCGCTCTACGTACACACCAAAGCCGGCGGCATATGTCAGCAACATTTTGCCGGCGGGCTAGGTTAGCGGCTTCAGTCATTGCAAGTCGTAAAATTTTGCCGGCGGCATGTCGGCAACTCGACATTAGAAACTTATTTGGCAGTTAAAATACTAGCACATCACTACAGCTGAAACGTCGCTGGGCAACTGAGCGCTTGCCGACATTCTTTCAATTTAAGCCGCCGGATTGTGTCGGCGGGCTTTGCCACCGGGCTTTAGTGTTTAGTGTGCTTAAGACTAACACAAGGATTCAATTCACTGTCACCCTCTTTCCAGATTCAACGCGGTAGTAAGCAGGACCGGCCACGCGGCGCATCCCGCTGGACACGCCGTGGTCGCCGCCCCAGTACTCGGTCATGGCCCTCTCATTCATGGCTAGGTTCCTCCCAACCCTAGGCCTAGACAAACACCGACGACACCTATTTATTAGTAGATACGTAGCTTTAGCACGGACGGAATGCGACAACGAAAGAGAATCGTACAATAAACGGCTTCCAGACATGTATGCTTATAACCTAACGGTTTCATAAATTGTATAGGGACTCAGGCCCAAATTAGCATAGAACTTTTTACATTTTCATTCATCTATTTTTTTACCACGCATTAGAACCTTTTGTATTATATTTTCTTGTAGTGTGTAAGTGTCTCGTATTTTTTTTTTGTTTTCAAACTTCATACATTTTGTGAAACGTTAGACGTCGACTGCTTGCGGGGTGATGTGCAGAAAATTTTGGTTTTTGTGACTGATAATGAATAATGTAAATTAAATATAATATTTTTTCATATACCACTGTTATTTTATTATTGCAATGACTTGAAGTAAAAGGCTGAATATTTCCTTGTAATGTAGATAACATATACATAATAAAAAATTGAGAGCGATATATATAAAGTCAACCAACATGTATTTGTTGGTTGACTCTATTAGAATAATCTTATAATAAGGATAATACACACATGTGTTGGTACACATGTGTGTACAAATTTGTACCGCTTATGGTAAGCGGTACAAATTTGTACCAACTCATTTCTGTGAGGAATAGACAAGTATACTCTATTCGCGATGGCTTCAGGCAAAATTTTAAAAAGGTGGTTTTTAGGGTACACTTTGTAATAAAGGTAGGTATATTATGCTTTACTACAGTTTAAGATTTATGCCGAATTTATTATAATCAACACATATACCAATTGATAGCCTTAAAACAGCTCATTTGAACTATCATCTGAATTTATGAGGTTTCTAAATAAACCATTTATTTAGTTTTTACGTAAACTAATAAGTAGTGTCCATGTTAAAAACCTCATGTTAAAATAATCAGGGGTGGTCAGTACCTGGAACGCTTTACATTTTTCTATGAATACCAAATCTAAAATGTTTCCTAAACTGGTCATATATTGTGGCAGCAGGGTTTTTTATAATTTTGCCTAGTTAATTATAGAAAAATAGGCTATAAATATAAAATAGGCTTTCACCAAAATAAGTTGCTATGTTTGATTGTCAATACTGTCATTCACTTATCGTAACTTATGAATGCTATAAGTTTAACAACTTAATAACGAAAATCGGCAAATAGAAATTAGATAACAAAACAATGACATGTAATCGTTTAATTCTTCTGTTATCGATATTAACATTATCTTTCGAGTTATTAAAACTTTATACTAAAACAATATCTATTTAAAAAAAGCATTGAATTCATCTTAAAACTCAAATGTAGTGTATCTCTGCTTCTAAGAACTTCTTTAGTCCTAAATGAAACACGATTGGAGTCTTGATCTTGTAATGATTCTCGAATTTTGCTTGACAAATCTAAGTACTAGGAAGTATGTCTAAACTTGTATCTTACTACAAACAATGATGGGAATTGGATTTAAATGAATATGCTTCAAATCAAATCAAATCATTTATTTAATAAACCAGTTACAGGCACTTTTGAATTGTCAGAAGGTCGGTCAGTCAATAAGATGAAGCTAGTCGCCCATTCCAAAGAGTAGGTACCTATGAAGAAGAACGGGCAAGAAACTCCATGGACACTCTTTTAAATTTTCAAGCTATTGTTACAAATATTTGAATACATCATTCATGTTGAAATCAACCGTGTGAGAACGATGCAGAAATATATTTTGTACGCTGAAAGCGTCCATAGAAAACACACAAAAATCAATTTAAATTAAAATACGCCATGGCAGCTAAGAGATGACCAGTCCCCACTGACGGCGTCCGTTCACGAACATGACGTATGGATCAGCATCATTCAGCTCAACCATATTGAAGGGAACCTAATAACCCAACACACACACCACCCTCAGCGAGACATTTGAGTGAGCATGACATACTCTCAACAGCCAGAGTACAAACAAGTTAATAAAAATGACTAACCCAACAAAGCTTGCAGTGTCTTCAACATTAGCACACACACACACAGGTTATAACAACTTGATGGATCTAGGAGCTTGGAGGAAGAATAAAGGTGTACCTACGTGATAAATAAAATGTTCCTTTAGAAGAAATCGTACCGAGTACCTTTTACCACAAATTTTTTCTGAGAAAATAAGTGCACTGGTTGCAGAACAGGTGATGCAAGGGAAAGGAACCTGTTTTCAGCTTAAATACGTAACTAAAAACTGTCGTAAAGGAAAGATTTTACGCACATTTCTTTTTAGTATAAAAAGGCTCCTTGTTTCTGAAATTATATCATTCGATTAATAAGTGCAAAACAACACATACACGAACGATGATCTCCAAAGTGAGTAGCTTTTTTGATTAACAAATAAAAATGTTATGAGTATTATGAAAGTATAAAAAAACAGACTAGTTTATTTAAAAAAGTTCGATCCGCTTTCTTTGTTCACCTTATATGGTTACTGGTCACCATAAAAAATGCATCTTTCCGGAATAAAAGCAAGTCTTGATACAAAAAAAAAAAAAAAATCCACCATTAGACTTTGTTTTCGATTCAGTACAGCATTACATTTTGTAATAACTAACAACTATTCTTCTTTCAGATTGTCTTCGCCTTTACCGTAGCAGCGGTGTTCGCTCAAGACTACCATGGTCACGAACACGGACACGCTTACTCCTCCCAGTCCATCCATATCTCACATGGAAATGAGGGTTCCCACGGACATCAAGGTGGTTTCCAAGGAATTTCCCAAGGACATCAAGAAATTGCCCAAGGTTACCACGGTGGGGAAAACATCATTCATCAGCAGCCCATCCATTATGTCCCCATAACCGTGCACCATCAGGCTCCAATTGCCGCTCATCACCAAGCTCCAGCTGTTCAGCATATTGAGGCTGCTCAACATGAGAAGAAGGAACACCATGTTGATTATTATGTAAGTAAAATATTTTTGTTATTTATCTGCAAGCTTCGGAAATCCTGATCAATCAAATGTTTACTTTGGCTAGTTCAGAGCACGTCTTCAACTTGATGATTAGATGTAAACTTATTAATAAGGTTTTGTTTCACAACAAAATATTTACGATGAAGTTGGCAAATTCAAACGCTTAACAAATAAGTGCTTAGTAAATAAGTTCGTTTAAAAAGTATATACTTTTTAAACGAACTTATTTACTAAGCACTTATTTGTTAAGCAGAATTCGTTTGAATTTGCCAACTTCATCAACACAAACACTTCATCAAACAATCAAATATTTCTATAAAATATTTAGATATAATTATTTCATGATTAGGTTGAATGATGATCAGCAACCGTCAAATTATAATGCAATCACTGATCAGCTCATTTGAACTAAAAAACAGCATTTTGCATTTGTGCAATGACCCTAATAAGCACGTTCTTGTTAGAAGTTAATCGCTTTGGCAAAAAATATATTGTATGGTATTTAGTTTTTAGTCTCGATTAAAAAAGGTGGATATTATTTAACACTAGCTGAGGCCCGCGGTTTAAAAACTGTATAGGGTTAAAAAGTCATCATCATCATCATCAGCCCCTACTCGTCCACTGCTGGACATAGGCCTCCTTCATAGCACGCCAACAAGCTCGATCCTGAGCAGTTCTCCGCCAGCCACTACCAGCCACCTTTTTGATGTCGTCGCTTCATCTCGCACAAGGGCGCCCCACGCTACGTTATAATAACCTACCCTTTATGACAGGGTTAAAAAGTGTTGTGTGTTAATCTTATGTGTTATTTTTGGTTATTAATCAAGTGTCTATCAAATTTTGTGTGAGCAGCGGTGGCTTAGTGGTATCGGCCGCGATGTATAAGTTGTAGGTCATAGACTCTTTACTTTGTGTACATTACGTATTACATCACCGCTGATCTCAAAACGGTGAAGGAAAACATCGTAAGGAAACCGGCATATCCTGGAGCTAAAAACTTCGAAGACATGTGACATCTACCAACCCGCACTTGGCAAGCACCCTCTCACCGAGAGGAGCCCTGTGTCCCAACTGTGGGAGCATTATAGGCTGATTATGATAGGTATCTAGTTTTACCCAAATCCGTTCACTTCAGTCGTTACACGTGAAAGAGACAATACATAGAGAGATAACAAGCACCCATCCATGCATACTCACAAATTTTCGCATTTATAATACATATTAGCAGGATGACTTAAACTATGGTCTTTTCTATCTTTTCTATGTCCCGTATAAATGTGCTCTAGAAATCTACTAAAAGTTCATCACCCCTTCACACCTTCCAGGCTCACCCTAAATACGAGTACGAGTACAAAATCGAGGACCCTCACACCGGTGACAATAAGTACCAGCATGAGGCACGCGACGGTGAGAATGTTAAGGGCGTCTACAGCCTGCACGACTCCGATGGCTCCATTCGTACCGTTGAGTACTCCGCCGATAAGCACAATGGGTATGAATATTTTTATCTTTTTTTTTTATTTTTAAAAATGGAACGTTGCTCCAGACTAGGAATTTCTCCTGTATCATGGGTTTGTAAATGCACAAACCTATAAACTCACATGCACAAACAGCGAGACCCGAGACAACTACTTGTAGCTCATACAAATATTTGTTCCGTGCGGAAATCGAACCCACCATATGCAGCGCAGCAGTTAATAGCTTAACCACTGCTCTAACTGTACAGACATCATCTTTATCTTAGAGGTAGGTCTTAATCGCTAGGTGGTGTAGACCTTATAGATTGTTTTTATACATACATTACTATTCTAGATTAAATTTTCAACACAGTCAAATCATTTTTAACTATCGATAATCAAGTTAAATTTTCTTGCAATCAAATTCAAGCACGATGTCTTTCGAGTAACTTTTAAATTGAATTTTATTCAATTATGTACAAAAAGAATAGAAAAAAATGACAACTACAACTGTCTTTGTAAACTGCCACGGCTCTTCATAGATTTTTTTTTCCTTAATTATTTGAGTCTAAAAGACTATGTCCTCTTTTTAATACAAACCGTGGTATAACAAAAAAATAATTAAATCCTCTATATAATTAACTAGCGGCCGCTCGCGACTTGGTTCGCTTGAAATTACTTATTTGAACATTTTATTTTAACCCCAAAATACATACATACATACATTTTAAATTTTTGTTATGTTCCGCTCCTGTTGGTCGCAACGTGTTAGCCTTCCTGGATTAATGAGCTATCCAACGCAACAATATTTTTTCAAATCAGACCAGCAGTTTCTGAGACTAGCGCGTTTAAACAAACAAACAAACTCTTCAGCTTTATATATTAGTATAGATTTATTCGGCTCTTTATTTTTATACCTCAAACTGAATATTTTCCCTGTGTGCCACTATGTCTTATGTTATTCATTTTACTAATATCAAATTGTCTTCTCATTTCAGCTTCAACGCGATTGTAAAGACTGAAACCAAGCACGGACATCAGCCCCAGTACCATCACTAAGAAACTCATCAGTACCTGATATCATGTTATCTTTTGTATTTTGTTGTAACCGTTAAATATATCTAGTCTAATGTGTTTAATTACTCATTTATGTTTCTTTATTTTATTCTTAATCCTACTCATTACCTACTTTATAAGATATCGTTTGCTAGCTTGTTTTGTTTCTGAAACCATAAAAATTTACTCACACACACACACACACAATACAACACATTATTTCATCATCATCATCATCAACCTTTTTTATTGTCCCACTGCTGGGCACAGTTCTCCTCTAATACAGAGAAGGATTGAGCGTAATCACCACGTTTGCTCAATGCAGGTTGGCGATTTCAGACTTAAAGTCCAGGTTTCCTCAAGATGTTTCCTTCACCTTGTAATCAGTCATTGGTGTCCAAGATATACTTAGAAAGTACATATAACTTAGAAAAGTAACATTGGTACTTACCTGACCTTGAATCGAACCCGCACAGTTATACTTGAGAGGCTGGTGTTTTAACCACTAAGTCACACATTATTTATATGGCTAGAATACAGATATACAAATAAGGTCGTGGAAAATTCAAGTTGAGCTATACATTTAATCCAAGATCGCATGATGCTGCTATAATGTTAAGAACTTTTATTGTTATTTGCACTGCCTACGAATAATTTACAGAATAATTTTAATCTATTTATTTATTTTTTTACGGACAAATCACACAAATTGAGCTAGCGCCAAAGTAAGTTCGAGACTTGTGTTATGGGATACTAACTCAACGATACTATATTTATAATAGATACATATATAGATAAACATCCAAGACCCAGGCCAATCAGGAAAATATCGTTTTCCATCATGACCTGGTCGGGGATCGAACCCGGGGTCTCCACGTCGCAGGCAGGCGTGTTGACGACAGAGTAATTTTAGTCTGTTTGATGAATTGTCATTCTCAACTTTATTCTCCATAAGAACATTATTAAGGTATTGAGAAATGACAAGCGAAATAGATTTGCAAGTACACCGGTTCTTACATCCTGTTAAATAACTTCCTTTTTGAAGAATTCTATCTAACTTCCTTTCACACGTTCATAAACATACATAGCTCTGTCTATTAGTAGAATATAAAATGATTGATATAAACAAGAATGATTGTGATCGACATCTAAACCGCCAATCTATAAAAATTATAATATTAATCTCAAATCTTTATCACTGTGAGCAAATAAAGTACTTGTATAATAATAATTTCTAAACTGGCAATCACTTCCCGCAAACGTAATACGTTTATATTGTTTGATTGACTAACCAGCACCCTAATTATGTAACAAACTATTACTATCAATTGGGATCATTATGAAGCAAATTGTTAATCCATTGGTTTATATGTTCAAAAAATGTGTCTGCTCAACAAGCTAAATCACGCAATGAATGTTATTCACTGTCAAAATGAAACCCATCGTTACTGATAGTATGTTACATAATTACCCTGCCACTCAGGCTGTATTCAGAATGAGTCAAGATTGTCAATATGTATACAAAAAACAAGACGACAAAAGAAAATGGAGAAGCTTTAATACACTTCTCTAACATGTACACTGCTCTTACAAATTGACAAATTTAACATACAGACAAATGGCATGTATGTATATTCTTGCGAAAAGTTAATGATTATGTAACTATTGCTGGTAAGAGCATATTGTGGTAACCCTTGATTAAATTTCGTAGTTATGATTTCGTTTCATTGAATAAATACCTATACCAGAACAATATAATAGGCACAAAAAATATATTTGCAATGACATTTTGATTGTGTAGTTGTATGCAATAGTGATAAATTAAAATCATAGCCTTTCTATGCAAATAAACTTTTATTACTACGTTATTTACTGTTTAAAGTATTGCAATGATTACGAAACGCATTGCCTAGGTTTGAACTAAACTATCTCGGCAAAATATAACCTGACTATAGCATCCGTTTCTAAAAAAAGAGTATGTAAATTAAAACCACAATGTACATCAATATATTAAATAAACTTTATTAAAATTAATATAGGTTGGCAATTACACATCTAGTAACAATAATAACTATAAAAAAACAGGACAATTTGATCAGTCTTGTCTTAGTTGTGATGATGGTTCTGATGATGGTTCTCAATCTGCACATGATGACCAGGGGCGGAGTGCTTTACAACGGCGTTGAATCTGGAGATAAAACAGATGTATAAGTTATTTTATATAATACAGGTATTACAAGAAGTGATGATACGTAATAGAAATCCAACTCAATACAATCGAAGACAGTGCGTGACTCGACGAATAAAGCGGGTAGAAATGAACTCTCATCTGACTACATACTTGATTTTATGCAAAATGGGGCTGTTAATTGCATTTGAATTTTATATTTTTTTTATGTTTTTAAATAATTATAAAGTGCTTGACTGAAATCCCGCCTGATGGTAAGCAGTGATGTAATCGTTGATGGTAAAGCGCACTAGTTTATTAAGCCTATTCACTTAAAAAACTTAGGAATAGGAAGGATGACGGCAGTTGAGCGAGGTGATGCAATGTTAAAGCCAAGACCAACACGACCAAACGATGCTGCGCTAGAGGGAGATTGATCTGGAGACTCTCCACGACCAAACTCCCGCCACAACAACATTTGGCGCATCGTACCCGCCACACATCGCAACACAACTGCTCAGACCCGTCCTCCGTTCGGCTTCACCAGACATCATGCCGGAGCACGACGAATCGCTTGGCGGCAAGACTTTGTCTGGTGGGTGGTAACTTCTGCCGGCAGCCGATGTTATGGCCTACCACCGAGAGAAGATATTAAGCTTTATAGAACATTAATTTAGATGGAATCTTATTCGAACAGTAAAACAATGTCTATTCTAATTTGTACCAGGCTATCTTGTGTATTGATCGAAGCAATGAATTTTATTTACATGAACGAGAATCGTAATAGCTTACCCGGTGTGTTTGTCAGAACTGTATTCAACAGTCCTGATTGATCCATCAGCTTCCTGAACACTGTAAACTCCCTTCACAACGTCACCATCACGGAACTCATGCTGGAACTTGTTGTCACCGGTGTGAGGGTCCTCCACTTTGTACTCATACTGGTACTTAGGGTACGCCTAGAATATTAATGAATTTAGATTTAATAAACACCATTTAAATGCTACTACTCAACTACCGTGGTTTAAACGGTTCAATTTGTGATTGGAATAAATGAATAGAAAGTTACAATAAAACTGTAACTCGGAAATAAGTGATTTATATTCTAATAATGTTGAGCACTTACGTAATAGTCGATGGGCTCATCGTGGGAATCATCAGCGTGGACTTCGTGGTGAGCAGGTACTGCGTGATGGACAGGTACTTCGTGATGACCAGGAGCTGCATGATGAACTGGGACAGCGTGATGGACAGGGACGGCGTGATGGACAGGGACAGCGTGGTGACTTGGGGCTGGGTGATGAACAGCCGCCTGGATCTGGGCTCCACTGTGAAAGCTTAAACCTTCATAGGCATTGTTAGCACCATGCTGGTAGTTCAGGCTTTCATGTCCATTGGCGTATTGAGGTTGAGCGTGATCGTGCTGAATGTGGGACTGGTGATGACTGACTTCATGCTGCACCTGCGCGGGACCGAATTGAACGGACTGGTAATGTTGAGCTGGAACCTCGTGGTGAGCTGGTGCCTGCTGGTGTGCTGGCTCTTCTTCCTCCTGTACGTACTGGTAGACTGGTGCTACATGTTCATTATGAGACTCCTGGGATTCTCCCTGGCCAGCAAGCGCCGCATGATGGACGATGCTCTGCGAAGAATAGGCATGTCCATGCCCGTGGCCTTCAGGAGCGGCATTGTATTGTACCTCTTGGGAATCTTTCTGTTCCTCGTGAGCCCTTATCGGGACATGTTCATACCGTTGCCTGTACTCCTGGGCCGGCTCATGGTGGTTTCTCAGAGTATATCCATGTTCCTCGCATAACGCTGCGGCGGCAAAAATAAGCACTAGCACCTAAAACAACAGAAAAAAAGTTAAATTATGATCAAAACAAATGATAAAAGTATTGTTAACTTATAAGATGTCACACACGCACTTTAGCAAACATTTTGTTCTTTCTCCTATGACTTCCGTGGTGGAACTGATGAATTAACATAGTCATTAGCTCAATATATACCGGAGACGTTACGAGAGAGTATTGAATCAATTTGCTGCCGCTCGGGGCGTCATGTTTGTAACCCACGGCGCGCGCGGATCTATGACGTAATTTACGTAACCAATGTGAAGGTTGTCAATCTTCTAAATTAGAACAGCACAATTTTAACAAAAGGACTTACTATTACCTTATCATGACATGGAAATAGTATGAACTCTATAGTACAATAAATATTACGACTCGCTTCCTTTCTCAAAGAGGAGATTTGTGAAGAAGCATGAGATATGCTTGCCTGCAGCAATAGCAATAGGTATAGGCTATATACCTATTCGTAATTTTGATTTTTCCACCGCCATATAATATTAATTCGAGGAATAAAATTGATGTTTGAAATTTGAAGTTTCTGTATGAAATAACTATCAAAATTTCAACACGATACCTCGATTAAAGTTATCAGATGATCGAAAAATCAGCTTTAGCTCCAATGGTTTAGTCTAAATGTCAGTCTAGGACATTCGATTTTCGTCACAGGGCACTCTAATTTATATAGAGAAATCTCTTTAGTTAGTATTCTAGAAAAGTTCCTTACTTCCTACTTTTTGAAATTCGATTAAAAATACGGTTTCACTGTGAAAATTATGGCTTGAATTTGTTAATATAAACCTAATCACGATTGTACTTACGTACTGCGTCGGTTAAATTAACCGCATTAATGTCAACCATTAGTAATGAGCTTTTTCAGTTACTTTGGATCACCAAATCCGGCCTAAGTATTTAAAATAATCTGTATAAATATTTTTAATATTTATGTCAGCTTGATAATAGTTTTTAATGTTTAATGTTTATATGCCAAACTCTTCATTTTATTTTTTGTGTTTTATAATGAATATTACACACACTGCGATACAATAATACTTATTGAACATACATACATACAAATTTTCTTTTCATTACGTCTCATTTGTCATCCATGAGAATGTGCCATATTATATTAAAAATTAAAAGGACAAAACATATTTTTTTTAAATCTCATAATTTCAACAATTTTCTTTTAGCTGAAATTTTAATACAAAATATCGTAAAACTTTAACTTTTTCTTTAGTGCTGTGAATGCTTTCGCCATTTCTTTTACGCTTAAATTGAGATTAGTCAAAATAATAATTTACATGTACCTCGAAAACTAGCCGTGATATAATACCACATATGTATGTTTGGAACATTTAATCATCATCTCAGCGTTAATCCCGGTCCCATTCCAAGCGTTTTCAACTTTGGAGTCTGGGGTCCGGCGAAAATTCGAAATTTTCCGTGAAGCGACTGCCGTCTGACCTCCACAACTCGAAGGCGATATCGAAGCATTGCAGTTAAATCAATTGTGCGACTTTTGAGGGCTCTAGCAACCCGTAACGACTATCACTAATTGTTCGTAAGGCAACCGGGACTAACGGATTAACGTGCTTTCCGAGGCACGACCAGACCAATGCAAATATTCATATTCATGCATACAAATATTTGTACAGTGCGGGGATTGAACCCGCGCCTAATTGCACTTCGCTACCGCTACGCCATGGAGGCTGTCACTGTTTGGAACATTTAATCTATAATTAATTTACTGTACATTCCAGCCAACAGTTAAGACTGATTTACACGGTGCAATTTAATTGCCTATGGCTTTAATTAAGTTGAAGCAATAATAAAATTTGCTTTGTCTAAACACCATTTAGATGATGTAAGTCATCTGTTGCATCAATTTTATTGTATGCCATAGGCAATTAAACTGTACCGTGTAAGCCAGTCTTTAAGTAGGCACCAAAATCGTGTAACGCAATGTTATTTACTATTGTATAGAATCTAGATATTTTAACTGACAGCTCTGTTACTGGGGAATTTGTTGCGTCACTTCTTTTTTTAAGCTATGCTCTAGGAAGTGGTGAAGGGCCGTTTCGGGGAACTGACTTATGTAATTTCGATGTTCAAAAAGTGCTGACAAGACTAAGCTGAGGCCCAGTTGGAATAAATTACATGATATTAATTTAGTTTTCTTTAACATCATTTAACAGGATTCGCTGGGAAACTACTACATCAGGTATCAGCAGGGTAATTGTGTAACTCTTGTCGTGGTGGCCTAGTGGTTAAAACACCAGCCTTTCAAGTGTGAGTGCGCGGGTTTGATTCCAGGTCAGGCAAGTAACAATGTAACTTTTCTAAAGTTATATGTACTTTCTAAGTATATCTTGGACACCAATGACTCACCAATGACATCTTGAGGAAACCTGGACTTTCAAGTCTCAAATTGCCAACCCGCATTGAGCAAGCGTGGTGATTACGCTCAATCCTTCTCTGTATGTGAGGAGACCTATGCCCAGCAGTGGGACGATAAAAGGTTGATGATGATGATGAATTGCGTAAAACACTATCAACTTCAATTCTTGATCAATGGCCCTTGTGGACTAGATACCATAATTTTGCCAATAACACGTGGACCAAATTATAGAAGTTATTTGAAAATTTTATTTCACAATAATAGCGGATATCGCCAATCACTTGATTGAATCTAACACACTATCAGTAGCAATGGGTTTCATTTTGACAGTTCAACAACATTCATTGCGTTATTTACGTTGTTGAGTGGTCACATTTTTCGGACATATGGAGCAATGGATTCGCAATATGCTTCAAAATGATTCCAATCGAGGGTAATAGTGTGTTACCTACGCAGTTAGGGTATGGGTCTCCTTTGCGAGATACTACAGCTTAAAACTAAATTCTATGTCTTTATTTTCAACTAAAGGAAAAACATAATCACTCATGTGACCATGATATTGAACTTACGGCCTCCAAATAATTAAAACGTTGACCGCTATATTGCGAGCATGTGCACACATGTCAATCATTATATAATCTGCGAGCTTATTATAGGTGCTACTAAGAACCTTGAAAGGTCTCGATGGAAAAACTGAAATCATCATTAATTCATAAAGACTGAACCTTCATGTATTATACAGTATGTTAACTAACAGAGGGCGTTCCCGTTAACCCGAAATAGTATAGCATACATACATGCTAAAAAAAATATTTCCATTCGAAAACAAAACGTTTTAAAATTTTTTCCAATAAGAAAATATTCAATAAAAATTTTAAATTGACATGTAAAAGAAACACTGTACACGCGAACATGAAAGACGGCAACGTCGCAATTTATTTATACACTAGCTTTCCGCCCGCGGCTTCGCCCGCGTGGATTTCGGTTATATCGCGCTTTTTAGATTTCCCTCGGGAACATCAAATTTATTCGGGATAACCATCGCGGACTTTTTTGTTGAACTTTTTAAGGTGAACAATACTGTAGTACATTATTTTGGTCTATCTCGTAGGGTTCAGCCAGCGTTTGCAATATAAGCGCAAAAAACGTGCTTATTTACGACATCACATTAGAAACCTTTAAATTTATCAGTGTTTCTCTACTATATTATGCATTTATTATACATACAAACCTTCCTTAAGAATCATTCTATCTATTAAAAAAAACCGCGTCAAAATCCGTTGCGTAGTTTTAAAGATCTAAGCATACATACGGACATACAGCGAAAGCGACTTTGTTTTATACTATGTATTGATGACGACTACTATTTTGATTTAAAACAGGAGGTTTCAAATTTAATTCCAATTAGAATTTTTTTTATTCGGATTTTTTTATGCTTATTTTTCTATGCTGATATTTTTATTTTAATCTATTAATGATATATATTAACGAGTTTAAGGGAACGCCCTCTGTTATTTAACATACTGTATAATCTCATTGCTCTCATTTACAACATCTCTAGGAAATTGAAGTCAAGTCAAAATGTTCCACAAATCGAACCGGATGTACCTTAATAGGCAACTCGAGTGCTGACTGTACACATCGGAATCCGGTTAAACTTCACGTATAGCCAGTTATCTAAGAGCATTAATAGTTCAATGTAGTAGAGCATTCGTAGTTTACTTATATGAATTAATCTGTATACATATAATAGACTCGTAGCGGAAAGCTTAACATCGATAATTTTTATGCTTTTTAGGATGTTTATCTTAATGTATGTTCCAACAAACACTGCTTAACTCTATTCCAACAAATGTGTCAAAGTCATCTAAAGTTAAATAAATATCAGCACTATAAATTGAAAAAGTTATAAAAAGGTTTGAAATTAAAGTCAACACTGAATATATATTTTTTAATTTTAACAAATATGAGCTAATTGATATTAAAATTCCAATGCCAATAACTTATATGCAATATCTATGTAAAATTTGAACATCTATCTAAGAATTTAAAAAAAAACTTTGCTTCACACTAGGAGCTCCTGTATCGTGGGTGCGTTTACAAACATTTAGAATCACATACACAAAAAAGCCAGACCCAGAACAACTACTTGTAGGTCTTACAAGTATTTGCTCCGTGCGGGGATCGAATCCGTGACACGCAGCTCAGCGGTCGATCGCGCAGACACTAGACCAACCGTGTCGTCTTCTCGCCATTCCATATAAGCCTGGTCAATAGTAGATATCTTCTTAGCAGAAGCAAGTAGGCAAGTTTTGTTATCTGGGGAACACGATCAGTTCTAAGTGTGACCTTGATGCTGAGATCAACAGCAGAGTTAGAGCTGCAGCTGCAGCGTTTGGCAAGTTGTGTTCCAAGGTCTTCTGCTCACATGACCTTAAGCTAGCTACGAAAATATCCGTATATATGACAATTGTGTTGCCAAAAATTCTATTGTCCGCTGAGACGTGGTGTGTGTACCGCCACCACATACGTACTCTAGATCGTTTTCACCTTAAATGTCTCTGATCCATTATGAAGATCAAATGGTCTGACAGAGTGCGAAATACCGAAGTCCTGCGACGAGCCAATGTTGGTGGCATTGAGGTTTATTTAATGCGTCGACAGTTTCGGTGATGCGGACACGTATCACGTATGGCGGACGAAAGAGTGGCGAAGCGCATCTTTTACTCTGAGCTAGAGGAGGGCAAGCGAAAGCATGGCGGACAACTCCTCCGGTTCAAGGAGTCCTTAAAACGACACATGAAGAGATGCAATATAGAACCCTGTGAATGGGAGCGTTTCGCAGCAAAGCGGTCAGAATGGCGCAGAATGGTGTGCGGGAAAGTACGCGAGTTTGAGGAGCAGCGCAAAGCTGACCTCGACACCAAACGCGACCAATTAAAAGCCCGCCCACCTGCTGCAATCACATACAACTACGTCGACGGCGTGCTTACGTTTCCTCAGTGTGCACGAAGTTTCGTAGCCAAGATAGGCTGCATAAGCCATTTTCGGGCGCATGAGCGCCAAATCATCTGAGAGTTGAAGTGGTCACCGTAGCCGAAATCGGTCGGAAACATCATCACCATCATCAGTAGATATAAACCATGACGTTAGAAAAAAACAACATCTTAGAAAGGTACGGAAATACTGCAACTGGAACTGGTACCGGAATACGGCAACCTGATCAACTTACCAATCCAGCCTTACGATATTAAAAGACATTTATCGAATTAAAACTAGAGACCCAGCTAACAAAACCATCATAGTGGACTTTACCAGTGTGCTACGCAAAGATGATTTCTTGGGAAAGTTCCAGAAACACAACAGGGACAGTTATAATGTAACTACGGAGCATCTTAAAATTAGTGGCCCTGCCAAGCCTATCTTTGTCTCTGAAAACTTAACCTCAAGAAAAAAGAGACTATTCTTCCTGGCCCGCGACGCAGCAAAATCTAACAATTACAAATTCTGCTGGATAAAACACGGCAAGATCTTTATGAGAGAAAAAGAAGGAAGTAAACATTTTGAAATTAAGAACGAGAATGACCTCTCAACCGTTAAAAATCCTAAAGCGTGACTAAATCCCAAATTACCTTTAACCATACTACAGATTGTTGTTTCCTTACGGGTTTTGCCCCCCATGTACAATTTTTGTTTACATTATTTTGTTTTGTGTTTTTCACTTTTAATTGTAATTACCTCCACTAATTATAATCCCTCACAGATTATCATACTACCCAACACATATACACTGACACCCACTCAATTCATTACACTAAATTACATAAGCCACAAGTTGCTCTATACAAATTTCTATTTTACTTCTAATAGACAACCAAACAATGTTGTTGCATACTATGCTAATGACTTTCAGGGGCAAGGTATAATTATCTCTATGCAGCGCTTCAAAATTGGATCACATTTTGATAATCCAATTATAAGGAATGGATGTCCTAAACTTAATTAAGTCAGAAATTGAGAAAATTTCTATATCGGACTGTTTTGTCTGCACACCGGAGTCCAGCTGTAATTATCTATCTAAACATGAATGCACCCTTAAAATCCTACACGTCAATATCCGTAGTATAAATTATAATTTTGACAGATTGTTGTTATTATTGGCTAAACTACATACATTACACACTAGATGTCATTATTTTATCTGAATGTTGGCTTAGTAAATGTCCAAACTATCCTTCTCTAATGGGTTATAATGCTTATTCATCTTCATTTACTAACCAGAATGATGGAGTTGTTGCCCACATCAAAAATGATTTTCGATGCTCTTTTGAAACTCCTACTTTCAGTGATGCAAATTGCCTAGTAATTAAATTCTCTGAGGAAGCTGCAGTTATTGCCTTATACCGTTCTCCTTCAGTTAGAGATCTCACTCAGTTTTTCACTAGTCTAAATACATTGTTGCAACAGCTAGGAAAATTTATCAGTATTGCTTTGGTGGGAGATATTAACATAACCATTGCTCCTACATGCTTGGACCCAAACTCAGACGAATATTTAAATATTGCAACGTCATACGCTATGCTTCCCGCACATACTCTACCCACTAGACTAGCAAATTGCCTCGACCATCTAATATTGAAAACTAGACACACTGCCACAACCTTAGTCCTAGACTGTGGTCTAACAGACCATGCTCCAGTTCTCCTCTTCTTTAATCCTGATACTTTAATAACTACTCCTAAACGTTTATTACCAAAAATTAGCATAACTAAAGTTAAGAATGACATTGAAAATACGGACCTTTCACATATTCTCCAAATTCATAATCCTAACCTTGCTGTTGAAACCCTTGTGTCTATTTTATCTTCTTCCGTTACCCGGCATACTACTTCCTCTATTATATCAAGTAGAAAACGCATCATCAAACCTTGGATTACACCTGGCCGTCTGAGATGCGTCCATCATAGAGACAAACTCAACAAAACTTTCAAAAAGCACCCAGAAAATGATGCTCATAAAATTATATTTGTCCGTTATCGTAATTACTGTAACAATTTACTAAATAAACTAAAATGTGAGTATGAGAAATCAGAGTTCCAGAGGGCCAAAAACAATCCGAAGGCAACTTGGAAGCTTATAAAACAAGTATCCCATTTGGAGACGAGTAAATCTTCATCCACCGAATTGTTAAAGTGTGGCAACAATCCTCTTCATTCTGTTAATATTATTAATCATTATTTTGCCAATGTAGGTAGTAATCTTGCGTCCAAATTCCCAATCTCAATATCTTCTCCTTCTGATACAGTTAACTCTTCCTCTTCACCACTACAATCCATGGCTTTGTATGCTGTAGACGATGATGAAATCGAAAGCATCATCCTGAGCCTTAAAGATAAATGTGCTGTTGGTTATAACGGAATCTTACCCGCAGTCATTAAGGCCACCAAGGGCGTTGATAAGGCGTTGGGCGTTGTTGAGTTATACAAGTTGAATATGTGAACAAGTATTGGAATAATCCAATACTTGTTCACATATTCAACTTGTATGCTTGCATATCCCTGGGAATATTTCCTGATCTCTTCAAAACTGCCATTGTACATCCCATATACAACAAAGGAGGAGATAAGTACGTCGTTACTAATTACAGGCAATATCCGTACTTACAACCCTCTCAAAGATCTTTGAAAAGTCATTAACGGGAGACTGGTAAAATTCCTTAACAAATTTAATATTTTGGCCGTCAACCAGTTTGGTTTCAGTGTAGGTAAATCTACGGAAGATGCTACCTTAGAACTTACAAACTCTATAGTTGAAAAGCAATTGGTATCTTCCTGGATTTATCGAAGACATTCGATACTGTGTCTATTCCTAGGTTACTTGACAAGCTGGAACAAGTTGGCATACGAGAAAACATTCTCGAAATGTTTCGCAGTTATTTGACGGGGAGAAAACATGTTGTCAAAGTCGATGGTTTCATTAGTTCATTGAAAGACATTGCATTTGGTGTACCTCAGGGTAGTGTTTTAGGATCTACTCTTTTCCATATCTATGTCAAAGAGCTGTGCTAGCTAACACTCCCAAACACAAAAATAATTGCTTATGCGGATGACACAGCTCTTGTGACGCATGGTAGGGACTGGCTTGACACTCGTGTGAGTGCGGAGATCGCTCTAGGTTTGGTCATGAAGTGGTTAACCTCAGACTTACTCACACTCAACATCGAAAAGTCTAAGTTCATTCCCTTCACACCCGGAATTCTTACGCAACCACCAACACCTTTTCAAATTAAAACCCATATTTGCTCCCATATCCATTATTCATTATTTATCCATTATTTATTGGCTACCATATCCTGTAACTGTGCAAACCAAATAGAACGCTCCGACAACATCAAGTATCTTGGAATCATAGTAGAAAATTGCCTAACCTGGAAGAAACAAGTTAGTTAAAACTCAGTGGTGGTCCGTTTTAGGAAACTTATGTCTGTGTTCAAAAAGCTAAGGTCGGTCGTGGATTTCCCATGCCTTATACTAATATACCAGGCACTCGTCCAGTCAGTCCTTCGTTATTGCGTTACAGTATCGGGAGGTACCCACAAGACCACGATTTTGCGTTTGGAGAGAGCACAAAGAGCGGTGCTAAAGGTATTGGCCAAGAAACCTATTAGATTCCCGACGTTGGAGCTTTATTTGCTCTGCAATGTCCTCAGTTTTAAACAATTTTTTATACTTCAAACCGTTCTTAAGAAAAACGATCTCACGAAATATGATCCACAATACCACTCCAAGAAGCAACGTTCCGATTTAATTTGTAAGACACCTTTCTCCAGACTGGCATTACTAAAACGCCACTACAATTACCTAAGCCCTAAACTCTACAATGACATAAATAGAATTATTCAAATTTATCCATTAACAAGAGCCTCAGTCAGAAAAAAACTGTCAGAATTGCTTAAATCCTTCTCCTACGAAGCAACAGAACAACTTGTGGTAACATAATACTTACATTCCTGATTCCCATAACATCAATCTTATTACTTGAATACCTTCCACCCCTCCACTTCCACTTACGCGTACTACACACACACACACACCCACACACGCATACACATACACATATAGGGATGTAGTTTAATTATTAACTTTCGTTATTACTAGTCTAGAACTGCAATGTAACTTATTGTTTAGCTAGGCGTCCATAGCTGCGTCACAGCTTTAACTTTTGTAGCTATCTTCGTTTCTCTTTGTATGTCCTAAAACTTGTTCCAAAATAAACGTTTATTATACTGCTGGCTGCAGCGTATTGATTTTGGTACGAGCTGTTTCTCACACAAATAGCTGGAAGTCCATTGCTCCCGAATCTTCTCCCCTAATTTAGTAGTTAATACTTTGGCTACCCAGACCGAAACTACAAACGTAGTACACAAAGAAGTTATATAAAAATGTGACTGTTATTTGAGAATATATTGTGTTGTCTTACGTCCATGCAGACAAAGTGACGGACAGATGTTAAATATAAATAATTAATTAAACAAATAAGATAAAGTACATTATATTTTATGAGAAGGCAGAGAAAATTGTTACAATTGGTTTTATTTAGTCGTTAGTCGTTTAGTCGTATAGTGTCTCTCAAGTGATGAGTGTGTGCGTTTGATTCAAGGTCTGGCAAGTACCAAGCTAAGTTTTCTAAGTTATATGTACTTTCTAAATATATCTTGAACAGCAATGTCTGATTGCTAGGTGAAGGAAAACATCTTGAGGAAACCTGGACTTTAAGTCTGAAATCACCAACCCGCATTGAGCAAGCGATGGTGATTACGCTCAATCCTTCTCTGTATGAGAGGAGATCTGTGCCCAGCAGTGCGATGATAAATAAAAGGTTGATGATGATTTGGCTTTATTGACTTACATCTATAACGTCAAACTAGAAAATGAGCCTCTGTGATCAGTCGATCATGGTAAATAACCAGTTTTTATAATGGATCTGCTCAAAGCTTTTTATATTAAACTCGTCCCTCGTGACAACGGAAAGTGACCCCAACGGTGTCATTGCCATTGGTTTTTTATTAAAATCAGCTGAACTGACTACTTACGCATAAAACTCTTCATAGTGTAACCATGAACTATATTGAAGTACCACGTTTAGTATTTCACAACATCCTTTATGCGTAGTTATGATTTCATTTTCTCTATCTACAAATATATAATTATCAGTTATTCTGTGATGTTTATGGATTTTATATTAGTTTTAACCGGATAGTAATTAGTCGTCATAATATATATGTTATTTCTGTCGTGTAGATCCCGTTTTCTCCCCTTATGCGAAACCAAACTTGACACATAAGTTGCGTAATTCTCGTAATTTTAAGAACGGTTTCAAATCTGATCTCAGTCTAAGTCTGTCAAAAAATGGATCTAATTTTTGTTTATTTTGACAACTTTTTGGAGTTTTGACGGGAAAGCTAAGATGAGTGTCAGGCGCATTTTTCATTGGACTTTTAAAATTATTTATAGTGTCGTTAACTAATTAAAAGTGCGTGATTTATGTAGTAAAAAGTGCATTCAGTAAATTATTCACAGAGAACATTGAAATATCGCAGTATAGTGGGCCACATCATGACTTTACTTCAAACCTCCCTCATAGTCGGTTCACGCGGCCGTCTTTTTCAACTGTCATTGGCGATATCCGCCATTATTGTGAAATAAAATTTTCAAAGAATTTCTATAATTTGTTACACGTGTTATTGGCAAAATTGTGGATCAAGAGTTGTGATTGAATCTCATCTTGAAAAAAGAAGAAGACAAGTTTTTGACATTTGTGTGTCGCTGAGATGAGACTGCGACTTAATTATGAACGTTTTAATGTAAGAGAATTGGTCTTCAGCGGGTGCTGAAGACCAATTCTCTTTGATGATTGGTAATGAATTGATCAACCATATTCAATCTGTATAATTTTGAAGCATTGCTAATCCATTGCTCCATATCTTCGAAAAATTTGTACCTCAACATCATTCATAATGCAATGAATGATGTTGAACTGTCAAAATGAAACCCATTACTACTGAGAGTCTGTTACACAATTATCCTGCAGGTATCAAAATGCACAGAATTTTTCGGAGATTCTGCTTCGCTAGTTTAAATTCAAGATTTTTTCCATTCGCAAATAAGGTACGCCCGATCTGAGCGCGGGCACAGGCCGCGCTTCTATAAATAATAGGACATTAATGATGATTGAAGTTTCTTTTTGAAATAACTTCGAGTATGTAATAGGAACCTACCTACTACGGTAACATGCTACCTTCCTTATTGCTTAGTTTGCATGCTTTAGTTATGTACTGTATATATATGTAACAAGCGATACGACTAACTTTCTATGCAAGTTTAATACGGATTTCTTCTACTTATCGGAAAAATCAGTGTCAGTGATGCATACAGATGTTTGGCTTTTACCTATTTGTAGAGTTTTTTTACATCACTGACTATTTATGAAATGAAGGTCCTTAGTTTGAATAAAATAGTGGTGTAAATTTTAAATATTTATTTAACAGCTTAAATTAATAAACACAGTATACGACTAATTTATTTACTAACTATTTAATGGTGGTAATTATGTTCGTGTTTGAAGTTTCCTTTGTGTGACACCTCAGCATTGAATCTGGCAAAGACAGAAAAAAGGAATATGAAAAGTGTGTATGCAAATATTTTCTTTTTTGGTCAATCCCTTCTTTTAGGAAGACCAAAATACTATAGATGGGCAGTGTGAAAGATGTTATGATTAAAAAGGATGTTTCCTACATGTGGGAGTGGCGACATGGAGAGTGCGATTATCGCAACCCAGTGCTGGGTACCCCACAATAGCGGCGGTAAGTCACCTCTTTGAGGAGTGGCTAGAGAGGCGCCACGGCGCCTTTACCTTACGCCTGACGCACATCCTCACCGGACACGGCTGTTTCCGGGAGGTTCCTGTTCCGTATAAGACGGGAGGAAAAGTCAGGGTGTCACCACTATATGAATCGCCCTAAGGACACGGTGGGGCATATGATGGAGGTCTGCCCGGTTTGGGTAGAGTACCGCCGTGCCCTCGTGGCGGCGTTCGGCGGCGATCTCTCGCGTCAGGCCATGACCCAGAGCGACAATGCATGGCAGGCCGTCACCTCCTTCTGCAAAGCAGTGAGGCTAGCAAAGTAGGAGGCGGAGCGCACGAGGGACCGGGAATCCCAGCGCCCTCACGCCTCAAGCGGCAGGAGACGCCCTGGTCAGGCGACAACATCGAACTCCTAGCCACCGTTGGCGCGGGCTTGCGGGTGGTGACCAGTGGGCAGCTCGCCGCCCGGTAAGGACCAGGCCCACGTCGAAGGCGCGTTGGTTTTCACGTGCGCGTCAAAAAGGTGTCAGCAACCACGAGGATTAAAATCAAAAATTATTAATTCAAATCAGGCTGTGAGTCAGCACTTTTTGAACGTCAATATTACATAAGACGGTCCCCCAAAACGCCCACCCATCGACACTTCCTAGTACTTTCGCTGGGAAGAAGAAGTGGCGGAAGAAATTGCCCAGCAGTACAGCTGTCTTTTCATTTAAAAAAACACATGACTTTATGCAATACTATGTATAGTGATGAATACAAGAAAATACAATAACAATGAAATTATTGGCCATATGGCAGCTACCACGTCAATACTGCGCCAGGGTTGCGGGTTGGTTAAAAGAGAAACCGTGGCCCGTGGCCGTGGCTGGCGTGGCCTGGCCTGGCTGGCTGGAAGGAACACGGGTGGGTTTTGGTAAATAAAAGTCTGACGCGCCCTTCCGCTCCGCCCAGAGCGGGAGAGGTCGTTAGATAATTTTCCATCCAAAACAAAAGAAGGCCCTCTTAGGATACCGAAAAGGCAAGAAAATTATTACTGCGCTTTTTCGATGTATTTTAGCAAACATGTATGTAAAGTGTAAGTGTGTGTACTACAGAATAATAAAGTAGGAAGAAATTAGGAGCTACTTATTTAACGCAAGTAATTTAATAAACGAAATTAGTTTTAACTTACCCAGTCTTCTTGTCAGATGTGTACTCGACAGTCCTGATGGAACCATCTGCTTCATGTAGGCTGTACACACCCTTTACGACGTCACCGTCGCGGGATTCATGTTGGTATTTCTTGTCACCGGTGTGAGGGTCTTCTACTTTGTACTCGTACTCGTATTTGGGGTAGGCCTGAAATTGGATCAAACACATCTTACGCATAGATATTAAACAGAAAATACCTTTATTTATTATTTATCAAATCCAGATGAACAAATTCACTTTAACGTCTAACTAACGATGACGGCAGAATATTAGTTTGCATTAATTTTTAAAAAGAAGAAATTAGCTATTTATTTAACCTTTATTAGAATAGGACAAAGTTTGTGTCTTTAACTTACATAGTAGTCAACATGATGTTCATAATGATGCTCCTTGTCCGATTCCTTCTGGTGGGATGCCTGATGATGAGTTTCCTTGGACTGAATTGCTTTTTGTTTTTGATGAGAAGCTTGTTGAATCACATGAACAGGAACAACAGGGACATAATTGTATTGAACTACAGGAGTTTCGACAGCAACCTCATGAACGGGAGCGGGTTCTTTAGGAGAAGCGGAATAATGAATAGGAGCTCCAATTTGAATTTGGTTGATTTGTTCGTGACCATGATCAAGGACATTTTGATGGACTGTGCTTTGGGATGAGACTGCCTGACCTTGTTTGGGAGCGGCCTGGATTACACGGACTTCATGTGTTTGAACCGGGGCTTTGTAGTCTTCTTCGTGGTGATGGTATTTTACTTTTTTTGGTATTTCGTGGTGTGTCTCGTGCTGAACCACTGTTTTAAGGGAGATAGTGTGATGGTGGTGCTCTTGGCAGTATACCGCCACCATAAGGACTAGTAGAGCTAGGATCTGAAATGAATGAGTCACAAATGAAACTATTATGAAAGCAGGAAAAGGCAAAAGGTTGATTAATAAATCTACCTTTCTGCTAACTTAACTTGAGATTTTCTGAGGAATTACTTTAATTTTCTTTTGACAGTTCTTCCATACAAAAACTTTCAGAAATGAATTCTATTCCACGAATAAAGAAATAACTGTTCATGTTTGAGATGAAGTCACTATTCCCGAATTAAAAAAAAAAAACTGTAGCTATGGCGGAAATTGTATAAAAGGAAGTCACTGTAGTAACACTACCAGTTACAATAAATAGACTACACGTGCTCGCATTCTAAATGAGTTTATCGTATAATTTTAACATCAGAATACTTTAATGGCCCATCATGATTGAAATATTAAGATACCTAGTTCTAGACGTATATATCTTTACTATATATTTTGTAGGCACATTGTTACAAGTCTTTCAGTCTTGTTACTCGAAATAAATTGGAAAATAAATAAACTAATTAATTTCTATGGTTTATTAGGTTAAAGAGTTTAAAAGAAAATCACTCTCACTAAATATAATAATATTGTTATACCTTCGTATACATTATGATGCTGTGAACACAAAAGCTGTTGCAAATATGATACTGAATCTTAAGGACACTTAACATTTTATACTCAAAAATAATTCGGAATAAAACAAGTTTGCTACAATTTGGGTACCTACCGCTTTTACGAGCAAATTACGCATACCACTGAAAAACTGGTTCCTGTATGTAATTTGAGAACAAAATCACGACTACGTAGGTATTCATTTCTTCAGTACGCAAGATACTCAATCTGTCATCGAAAACAAAGGTCCGGAGAACTTAAACGAGTTCTTGAAAGGTTTTTAACCTTCATCAAAGTAAGAGTGTGTTATTGCCAATAAAACTGAATTACGACGGCTGGATAAGAAATTGTATGTTTTAAAAGTTTTATCATATGGCACACTTACATTTATTTTAAAGTTGAATATTATCTAAACTATTTATTCATAGGCCACCATAGGCCACCTAAAGCAAAAAGAAAAGGAGTATTCTAAGAATCTCTGTCATCCACTATGACCGTCCACATGACAGAGTATATGTGTGGTGCGAAACTTGAAGACAAAAATCATTGATTGGTGATATCCGCCATTATTGTGAAATAATTTTTTTAAAGAATTTCTATAATTTGTTACACGTGTTATTGGCAAAATTGTGGTATCTAACCACAGAGGCCATTGAAGAGTTGAAGTAGTATTCACTTTAAAGAAAAGAAAGAAGAAAGAAAGACAAAAATCATTAGCCCCGTAAATAAACGTGTTTGGTTATGAAGCCCGAAATATTAAAACATATAGAAGAAGACGGTAAAAATAATTTTTTTTTAGAAAAAATACAGGCAGCTTAGTTAATACCCAACTTGTACTTCGCCGAAGAGTAATTAAACTAACCTAAAGCTTTACTAAAATAAGCTTTGCGCCACCGCATTATCTTATCAAACATTATGAAAGCCATATCGTTTCTGCATTCGTTGCGTCCACACACAGAACTAACGTCATTCATAGCAACATTCGCGTAAAGCAATTCTTAATTAGTTTTTTAATGACAAAATGATTATCAGTTAGGCCGTTTTTGTTCAAATATATTTGTGTCAATAATACATTGATCTTGCGCAATTTACTTATAACAAACTGTGGCAATGTCACTGCAAGGTGTAAGTGGTCATTCCGAACAAACGCTTTTACGAAATTCATTGCTAATACCGTATACTGAAGTTCGTGAATAATTTGTACTGCTTGTTTATACCTTATAGTGAAATCTATTTACCTTGGCTACTTTTGTTATTGATATAAAAGACGCAGAATTTGATCATAATGTATCAGTTCACCATTGGTCTTAGTATCATTAGCATTACAACTAATAAAATCTAATTACCTACCTAAAAATGTTCTCAAAGGTAAACATATTTTTCATACCAACCAAAGTGTTATTAAGTGAAGTGCCTTGTGTTATTTTTTTGCGAAAATGTTTGGTGATTTGTATTTAACGTGTTTTATACCATGGGTCTATTTGTCTCCTCTGCCCCCTAAATATTATATTTTAATTCAGAAATCATTTGCATCAGAAACAGGAGTGGTCCCTATAAATTTCTGTCCTTGATTTTTTTTTTCAATTTTCTGTTATCCATGGAAAACCGTAATACTTTCCGTTCAAATTTTATCTGGAAAACTAGACAACCGTGTCCTGCATGGTGCCACTCATAAGTTCATAGGAGATGAGTCTTGCTTACCTAAATGCCTATTTTTTAAAATACCTCAATGATACCTGCATGTTTATAAAAATAAACACAAGGCATGACCAATGACTATGTTTACGAATTCAGCTATCTACTTTAAAATTTAGGTTCCATTCACTACTAATTTTTTAAATCACCCATTCCAGGTATTTTGTGTCGTAGCTACCGTAGCGTTCCTAGAAGCTGTCTATGGTCACGGTCATGGCTTCTCCTCTCAGTTCATCCATCGTCATGATGGACCAGCAGAGGTGGTCCATGTTCAAGGCCATGATGGAGGTCATGGTGGATACGGTCATGGTCATGGACATGACGGTGGCCACGGACATGACGGTGGACACGCCGTCGATTATTATGTAAGTTCAAATCTGCGAGACTATAAACATCATTTTCTACCTAGCCATCTACCTGGTATAATGATCGGCTTCCAGTCCAATCAGATATAGTTGAATACCAGTAATTTACAAGGAGGAATTAAAAACGAAACTATAAACAGAATTGTACACCTACACCTTAAAAAACAGCCAAAGCGTATGCAAACTATTTTTATCAATTTTAGACTAAATTTTGGTTATTTTTGACTGATCTCCTAGCCAGGACCTCAACAACATTCATTATCATCATTTACTTCTTTTGTCTCAATTAGTTTAGAGACTGCGCAGCTTATCTTCTTCTATAAATCTTTATCGTCACCTCAGCAGGTCAAATTCTGAACAAGTACAACATTCATTTACTCATTCGATTTTCCTAAATGTGATAGTAATTTTAAATAATTTAAATAAAAAGAACTTCACTGACACAGAAAACCTCAACAGCAAATAATTTCATGTAGGCATATTTTTGGAAAATAAAGTTTATACAAATAGTCAGAAACCCTGCCTCCTAAACTAGGGGAACCTTGTGGCTAAGTAGTCAACTATGCTGTTAATAACTTATTTCTTCTTTGTAAAATCCCAGGCTTATCCCAAATACGAGTTCGGTTACAAAGTAGAGGATCCTCACACCGGTGACATCAAGTCGCAGCACGAGCACCGCGACGGTGACGTCGTCAAGGGATACTACGCTCTGCACCAACCTGATGGTTCCGTCAGACATGTTGAATACCACGGCGACAAGCACTCTGGGTAAGTTAACACTTATTGAAATCCAGATGAAGACGCGGGGTATGGCAGTCAGGAATATTGTTTCCCAAGTAACAGTACAGCTCAAAGGTCCATTGAAGTGCCTTGCTAAACACTAAACTTAAACCATTTTGCTATGTGTAAGTTAATTGATATCGTCATGAATATAAAAGCTTAGAAACCAGCTATATATTTTTAGTGGAGTTCCCAATATAATGACTTATGGTGTCATCAGAACAGCGCAAGCCGCTGTAGTTCATATATCACATTTTCAGGGGTTTTTGAAAATGACAGAAATATCAACACAATTTTGAGGATTATTTACCAAAAATGATAAAGATTTTAGATTTATTTAGCAGATGTTAGTAGTTACTTGCACTATGCTGTTTTCTGTCTCTTAAATCTTCTTTACTTGGCTTTTGTCTATGAATAGAAGAACCATGAATATTATTAACTTTTCTCTCCTTCCAGATTCCACGCGGACGTGAAGCACAGCACCCACCACATTGTTCCTCACCACGGTCATCACTACTAAACCATAGCTGAACACAAACCTGTGATATTAAACTACCATTACGTATGTTACGTACCTACTGTGATCTAATGTTTATTTGTTGGTGAATTTTTAGTTTTTGATACTATTATACCTTTTAATACTTATTTTTTATTTTGATTTTCTTCCTTTCCTGTTTAATTAACACAATATTAATTTCAAAGTTATTACTTAATAATCATAATTAATAAGAATAACAAGAATAAGCTGTATGGTGACTCAAACTGACTTTAAAAATTGTTCTGTATACATATTATTGTGTGCCAAATTACGTCTAATCCAGTCAGTATTTTCTGCATGAAAGAGTAACATAACCCATACATACTTTCATGTTCATAATATAGTACGAAATGGGATAGTACGTAGGGTAGTATATTATTAGTTTTTACTAATTATTCATGTTAGTAATAACTTTTAGGATTACGATCTCTTATCAGGAATTCGTCCACAATATACGAAAATGTTTTATTATTAATTAGTAAAATGAAAATTGAAGTCTTGCTATCAGTTTCTAAGCAAAGCAAAAAATAAATCAATTTAGCACATGAAAGTTAATAATCACACAATGTCACAAGTATTATATTATTATGAGCAAACTGAACAAGATCTATTTACGAATTTGAATAAAAAATCAGGTCGTTCCACTGCATGGAAATCAGTTCAAAGCCATGTGGTTACACTACGTCAATAACAGCTGCTTATACCAATTAATTTGACGTGACCGTGACCAAACCAAAGCGCACTTTATGGTCCAAAAATAACTGCACGTTTATTCACTTTCTTTCACAAAAAGGTGACGAAAAAATCTACACGAACAATGTATTTTACTGTTTGATTATAATAATTTTAGGTAGTAAACAGTATTTTTAGAAGTGTAACTCCAAATTCCCTATTTGGAGATCCACTTCTAAAAATACTCAAATTCAAAACGGAAAAACGATTTAGTATAAAAAAATAATTTATACATGGAAAGTATTGATAATCCATACTAATATTATAAATGCGAAAGTAACTCTGTCTGTCTGTCTGTTACGCTTTCCCACTTAAACCTCTTAACCGATTTTGATGAAATCTGGCACACCTTTTATTGAAAAAAAAAATGATGTTCCCTAGGGAAATCTAAAAAGCGCGATATCACCGAATTCCACGCGGGCGAAGCCGCTGGCGGAAAGCTAGCGATTTATATTGTTAACTAAAGATTTACATACATATTTCGCATACATAAGGTGTCATTGGAGCCGATTCTCTTTTACACAAACTAAACAAATATTAAGTTAAGTGAATCTTTTTCTTTCCATTTTGTTAAGAAAAGGATAGAAGATAACATTTTAGTTTAATCCTGTCAAATTAAGATACTCCATAGACAGTTTAGACACGATTATAAACATGGCGACCAAAAATACGTCAATTGAAGCCAGGAGCGGAATAATTTGACAGGTCTAAACTAATATTGTATCATCTCTCATTTTCTTAATCTATACTAATATTTAGAGCTGAAGAGTTTGTTTGTATGTTTGTTTGTTAGTTTGTGTGGTCTCGCTAATCTCGGGAACTGCTGGTCCGATTTGAAAAATTCTTATTGCGTTAGATAGCCCATTAATCCAGGAAGACTTTAAGCTATATAACATCACGCTGCGACCAATAGGGGCGGAGCATAACTAACTTCACGCGAACGAAGTCGCTGGCGGCCGCTAGTGAAATATAAAGAAAAAGATGGACTGAACACAAACTTAGTTTAATTTGTGAACAAAGGAATCAGGCCACTGTCTATTGAGAGTGACAGGTTTTGATTTCACTCAAACAACTCGACAATATTGATGGCACTGACTTCCGTTGGTCGGGGTTCACGGATGTGTACAGAAAAAGATGATTCGTCTTACTACTCCTATCAATTGAAATAAGTATTTTGTATGCACCGCTGTATTTTTTATCGCGCTTACTTGCTTTTTTTTTTCATCAACATTGGCTTTGAGGAAATATAATAGATAAGCTGATAGTGTTGGGTTTCATTGGTTAAATTCGCAGTTCGTGTTTGCAAAGTGTCTGCAATTGTTCTAATGTTGAGCTTTTCTTTTGCTACATACATGACGTGAGAATCCTTGATTAATAGATATAACAGGTACGTACCTACCAAAAATAAATAAACTCAGACTCAGTATTTATTCAAATTCAACCTGTTACATGCATTGTTGAGCCACTACATCAAAAAGTTATAACAATTGCTCATTGGCACGGGCAAAAAACTCCAAGTGCAGTCACGAGCACTAATAATTCAACAATTTGAAGTATAATATAGCGATTTTCGCGTGAAATGCTGAAAACAATAATGAATACGATTCATTCTAGAAACCTAACATTTTCAAACCAATGGTTCGAAAATACTGTCTTCGTACCAACATAATATTTAAATGAAAAATTAAGGCTTAGGGTGAATAGGTTCCTCTGAAGTCACAGCATTTTGCTGAGCAACGACCTTTTCTTGCACAGATGTGACGCACACTTTAACTGTTATTTATTTTGTAACACAATTAGTTCTACTCTGCAATTATCTTTTTGTATTTCTATGTTGTTGTTTGGTTTTATGTCGTCAGCCAGTCGCGGGCGCATCACGGATTACAATCGATTATAATTTCCCAATAATGTGTGCTGTCTACGACCCTGGCATTGACATCAACTAAGTCAATTTTATTTAAAAGTTTGCATGTTTGAGTACGAGACTTTTGGCGTTATTATTTTTTGTCTTTTTTATTATTTAATGGTATTTACTTGTAATGTGCAATTTGTTTGTGCGGAATAAAAAATATATCTTTTTTTCCTAATACAGACAACTCCTATTTGTAATTTTGTCGACAGCTTTTATTTTTGTTCTGAATGGGAAATCATCAACCTGGCTGGGGATCCCGCTCTCCCATGCGCTACGCCTCCTCCTTTGCCAGCATCACTGCTTCGCAGAAGGAGGTGACGGCCTGTCGTGCACTCTTGCTCCGGACCATAGCCTGGACCAGGGTCGGATGCAAGAGATCGCCGCCACGAGGACTCGGCGGTGCTCTACCCAAGCCGGGCAGACCTCCACCGGATGCTCCATCGTGTCCGATGGGAGATCTACATAGTGGTGACGTGGCGTTTCTACCCATCTTATACGGAACAGGAACCTCCCGAAACAGCTGTGTACGGTGAGGACCTGCGTCAGGCGAAAGGTGAGAGCGCCGTGGCGCCTCTCTAGACACTCCTCAAAGATCAGACTTACCACCGCTATTATGGCATACCCAGTACTGGGTTGCATACAATCGCACTCTCCATGTCGCCATGAGATCGCGCAGGAGCTCTGTTCGCCGTACTACAATTCCTCGCGGCAGCGGAGTTATGCCCCGGCGTTTTGCCTCCTCTCGCCACTCCCACATGTGGTCGAGGGCTTTGGCCTCCAGATCCTATGGTGGCAATCCGACCAGGAGGCTCGCCGTCACAGTGGAGACCATGCGGTATCCTCAGACCAACCGAACGGCCATGACTCCCTGAATAGTCGACAGATTGGCCTTATCATTTGGTTGACCACATTTCTAAACTAAACTACAGTTTCGGTCGGCTTAATTACTACGACCAATTCCGCTAGTATAAAAATATAATTCATTGCATATCATTAAGGTTATTAAACGTTGCCCTACACTAGTGTAGTGAGTGGTATCTAGAAATGCCACAAATAAATCATCATCATCATCATCTCAGCGTTAATCCCAGTCGCGTCGGCAGCTTTTTCAGCTTTGAAGTCTGGGGCCCGCTTTACCAGTCTAACTGCTGATTTTGGCTATACTTCGATGTTTTCCGTGAAGCGACTGCCATCTGACCTCCACAACCCGAAGGCGATATCTAAGCATTGCAGTTAGACCAATTGTTACACTTTTGAGGGCTCCAACAACCCGTAAATAAACACCACAAATAAACAATGCGTCATATTGACGTCACACGAATTCTACATCTCGCAAACAGAGGCATCACAAGACCCTAACAATAATAAGACTCAGCCCACTATCGCCCTCCGGTCTGCGAGGGGGAGTGATATAGCAGTACCTACAAACGCCACCAATACGAATTCTACATCACGCAAGCATAGTTTACCGTGAAATTAGCATACATAGAACTTCCCAACTTTAACCGTTGTCAAGTGCCCGCCAGACATAACACCCGGAGGATGAGTGAACTTTACTCCCTGTACCTCATACTCCACACTAGGAATTAATCCTGCATCGTGGGTGTGTTTACAAAAATTTTAACTCACATATACAAACAACCAGCAACCGTTTAGTTAAAAGGCTACGCGGTTAACAACCTGGATATTTTTTTCTAGTTTTTTCTATAAATTATGTAATAATAAAGATGAAAAATAAGCCTTATTAGTTAAGAGATGACCAGTCTTAACCGACGTTAATTTTGCAGTTAGATAAGAAGTCGCAATTTCTTGCTTTGTTACCGTCGTTAAATCATCGGTCACGGAGGAAATTAATGAACCGTTACTAGCATCGAATTAACAACTTTCAAGGTGAACTGAAAACATTGACACTACTTTTGTGAATGCTACCATCAAAAGCTGGTGGTCGTATTGTAGCCGGTCGGTTATATTAATATTCCTTCATTATTAATATTTTAGTAGAAAGTGAAGAATAAGATGAGACATTTAAATAAACCTTTTTTACAGCTATTTCAACCAATATCGACTTCTTATGCTTTGGTGGTATTACAATAGTGGATGCAGTAAAAAATACTATAACCACTTCAATCCAGCCTGATGGTAAGCAGTAGTGCAATCGTTGATGGTATAGCGCACTAGTTTATTAAGAGCCTGTTCACTCTAGCCTTGAAGACACTCAAATTGTAGTCCGACGGAAACACCGCCGCTGGCAAATTGTTCCAGTCCCTCGATGTACGTGGTATAAAAGAGGAGGCGAACCGTTTCGTCCGGATCGTAGTGGTGTTATGAGGGAACTCTAGTGGCGTTTTCTCCATACAAACGTATTCCGCTGTTTTCTTCATGGATAACGCCTTTAGAGCAATGATTTTTTTGCTACAATTTCACACCTTGATTATACGCGCCCTTATTATTTAATTTATTCGAAAACTTAATTATTAAAAGAATGAAAGATGAAAACGGAAATGGGACTTTGAAAGATGTTTCAAAGTCCCGAAAAATAACCTATTTTTACCGCGATGTTCAGACGACTATTACACAAATGTGATAAGTTTTTGACAAAAAAAAAATAATAATTGAGGCATAGGTGTACTCATCCTCTAAATTGTGATATAAAAATAATTGAGATCTGTCGTGTTTTCAAAAAGAAAACAGCAGAATACGAAACATCTTTTGGTCAACGTTTTTGTAGGTAAAATCACCCTGAGTTGCAACTGTCCCTTTCGCACTTTACGGGGAAAGATTGAAAGCGGCGCGACGGCAATAGTTTCTTCAAATACCTATACCAATTCTCAAATTCCTCGGCACTAGAGTCCACTCTTATGAACGTAAGGGTGGGAACTCGCCGTACGATAGGTCTTCCGATGGTGGAATGGATATGGGGGAATTAAATCATGCAATACCCTCGCACACTCAATAAAATGCATCCTATAGAACACCGAAAGGCCGGCTACTTTACGCCTGTGCGCGGGGCAGGCTTTGGAGACCGTTTGGAGTTAAATTAGAGTAGTCAATCAGCTTCTTCGCACGCCTCTTCGCTGAATCCAAAGTGGCTAGGTGATACTTTGCAGCACCAGCCTAAATGTGGCTGCAGTACTCCACACACGAGCGGACCTGTGCTTTGTACAACATTAGAACCTTAACCAACTTCTTACGTAACTGTAGCCGTTGCAGATAAACTAACATATTTCACATATGTGAAATATGTTCTTCTATGTAGAAGTTACCTCGAGCTGGTTATTGTAACCGAATGGATCATCGCTGTGCCGTTGGAAGCAATTGCTAGTGTAGTTACAAGAGGCATATCTTCTAAAGAGCGATCGCTTAGGCGTCCGCGATCTCACTGCAAGTTCCTCTGTGTCCGCGGTTAAACCGTCAAATTTTGCGCACCGGTACTGGCTCATCTCGAGTTACATCGGTATCGCGAACTGCTCGCCAAGTACTAGTTACTATATCTGCAACGGTTATATTACATTTACACTCGTACCTAGCCTTGTGCTTCGTCTTGTGTCACAGCTGTGCGCCTTGTGTGATCGATGGTAAATGAGTTGCCTGTTCACATTTTCGTGGTGAGTTCATTTGTAATTTAAGCACTATGCTCGCGTTTGTTGAGAGGTTTATTGACTCGTGCCTAAAATACCGCTTCGGACGCGAGCGCTGCGAGGTGTGAAATGAGGGTGCAATTTACTTAATGAACTGTGGCAATGTCACTGCAAGGTGTAAGTGGTCATTCCGAACAAACGCTTTTGCGAAATTCGTTGCTAATACCGTATACTGAAGTTCGTGAATAATTTGTACTGCTTGATCATATCTTGAAGAGAAATCTATTTACCTTGGCTACTTTTGTTATTGATATAAAAGACGTTGAATTTGATCATTATGTATCAGTTCACTATTAGTCTTAGTATCATTAGCATTACAACTAATAAAATCCATTTACCTACCTAAAAATGTTCTCAAAGGTATATATTTTTTTTAACCAAAGTGTGTTATTACATAAGTGAAGTGCCTTGTGTTTGTTTTGTGCGGAACTGTTTAGTGATATATACATATTTGCCTAACGCCTGCATGGTTTATACCATGGATCAATTTGTCGCCTCTCCAAAATTCATATTTTAATTTGGAAAAATTTTTCGTCATAAAACAAATAAATTATAAATTTCCTGCTTTCTTTTTTTTGGATAATTATAGTTACTTATGAAAAACCGTAATGTCTACTACTTACCGTTAATATATTACCTATTGGGAAACTGAAAAATCTGGGCCCACATGGTCTACCACGTAATATATTAATGTAATATGTAGTAGATTACAGCCAACTCCTTATCACCGAGAGGAGGCCTGTTTCCCTATAGTGGGAACATTATAGGCTGATTATGTACAACACACATAAGTTCATAGGATGGGTCTTGCTTACGTATTTGCCTATTTTTTAAACACCTCAAATATACCTAAATGTTTATTAAAATAAACTCAAGGGTTAATATCTTATGACAATTTTCAGAAATCCAGTTATCTACTTTACTTTAGATTCCATTCCTTACTAATTTTTTAAATCACCCATTCCAGGTATTTTGTGTCGTAGCTACCGTAGCTTTCCTAGAAGCTGTCTATGGTCACGGCCATGGCTTCTCCTCTCAGTTCATCAATCGTCATGATGGACCAGCAGAGGTGGTCCATGTTCAAGGTCATGATGGCGGCCATGGTGGATACGGTCATGGTCATGGACATGACGGTGGCCACGGACATGACGGTGGACACGCCGTCGATTATTATGTAAGTTCAAATCTCCGAGACTATAAACGTCATGATCTGTCTAGCCATCTCCCTGGTATAATGATCGGCTTCCGGTCTAATCAGATATAGTTGAATACCACTACTTTACAAGGAGGAACTGTAAATGAAACCATACAGAATTATACACCTAAAACCTTAAAAAACAGCCATAGCGTATGCAAACTATTTTTAACAATTTTATACTACACTAGCTGCCGCCAGCGACTTCGTTCGCGTGGAGTTAGTTATGCTCCGTTCCCATTGGTCGCAGCGTGATGTCATATAGCCTAAAGCTTTCCTGGATTAATGGGCTATCCAACGCAAAAAGAATTTTTTAAATCGGACCAGTAGTTCCCGAGATTAGTACGAACAAACAAACATACAAATAAACTCTTCAGCTTTATATATTAGTATAGATGTTATTTTTGACTGATCTCCTAGTCAGGACATCGACAGCATTCATCATCATTATGATTCTACTTATTTTGTCTCAATCCATTTAGATACGGTGCAGCTGATTTTCTTCCATGAGACTTTATCGGCACCTTAGCAGGACAAGTTCTGAACCAGGACAACATTCATTTACCCAATCGAATTTTCTATGTGCGATAAATAATTCTATCGATACAATTAATACCTTCTACCTTCTTTGTAAAATTCTAGGCCTACCCCAAATACGAGTTCGGTTACAAAGTAGAGGATCCTCATACCGGTGACATCAAGTCGCAACACGAGCACCGCGACGGTGACGTCGTCAAGGGATACTACGCTCTGCACCAGCCTGATGGCTCCGTCAGACATGTTGACTACCACGGTGACAAGCACACTGGGTAAGTTAACACTTATGGAAATTCAGATGAAGACAATTAAAGCTGGGCATGGCAGTTAGGAGAGAGAGCGAGGTGAGATGGAGCGACGACATCAAAAAGGTGGCTGGCAGTGACTGGCGGAGAACTGTTCAGGATCGAGCTTGTTGGCGTGCCATGAAGTAGGCCTATGTCCAGCAGTGGACGGGTAGGGGCTGATGATGATGATGGCAGTTAGGAATATTTTGCCCAACTAAAAATACAGCTCAAAGGTCCGTTGAAGGGCCTTGCTAAACACTAAACTTAAAACATGAAGCTATCTGTAAATTTATTGATATCGTCATGAGTATAAAAGCTTAGAAACCAGCTGTATATATTTTAGTTTTAGTTCCCAATATAATGACTTATGGTATCATCAGAACACCGCAAGCCGCTATAGTTCATACATCACATTTTCAGGGTTTTTTGAAAAGTGATAGAAATATCAATACCATTTTGAGGATTTTTTTGGTTTTTGGTAAATCCAAAAATAATAAAAGATTTTAGACTCTATTTTAGATTTATTTAGCAGATGTTAATCGTTACTTAATTTAAAGTGAAATCACTATGGTGTTTTCTGTCTCTTAAATCTTCTTCACCTGGCTTTTGTTTATGAATAGCCATGAATATACCATGAATATTATTAACTTTTCTCTCCTTCCAGATTCCACGCGGACGTGAAGCACAGCACCCACCACGTTGTTCCTCACCACGGTCACCACTACTAAACCATAGCTGAACACAAACCTGTGATATTAAACTACCATTACGTATGTTACGTACCTACTGTGATCTAATGTTTACTTGTTGGTGAATTTTTAGTTTTGATACTATTACACGTTTTGATACTTATTTTTTATTTTGATTTTCTTCCTTTCCTGTTTAATTAACACAAATCCAATACTAATTTCAAAGTTATTGCTTAACAATCATAATCTATACTAATATACAATATGTTAAGAAAACCCTGTCCGACCCGTAAGGATAATAAAGGTTAGGTAAACACATGACCAAATAACATATGAAATTTTACATAATCATCATAGTAACAATACTAGTGAATTTTGAAATAATCTCTTTTTCCCACGAATTAATTCCAACTTCCCCAAAATTTGGTAGTTTTTAAAAAGTGACAACATTATTCTTGACGTTATAATTCTGAGCGAATAGTAATGTGATCGCGTGCCCTGCCCCTCTTCGCCCGCGCCTGTATATCCTACCGCACATGTTTTAAGTTACCTCTTTTTGCGAAATAATATTAATTTTTTTAGGGTGATTTTTTTTAAGATTAGCCCGGTTTTGTAGTCATTAGTAGAATCAGTTATCGATACCTAACAATACCTTCACGGATCGGACAGGGTTTTCTTTACATATTGTATAAAGCTGAAGAGTTTGCTTGTTTGTTTGTTTGAACGCGCTAATCTTACGAACTATCGGTCCGATTTGTAAAATTCTTTTTGGGTTAGATAGCCCATTAATCCAGGAAGGCTTTAGGCTATATTTATATAACGTCACGCAGCGACCAATAGGAGCGGTGCAAAAAGATATCTATCAAAATTTACGCGGGTGAAACCGTGGGGCGTAGCTAGTTAATAATAATAACAAGAATAAGTTCTATGGTGAAGCAAACTGACTTTATTTATATATAGTAAGTTTCGATTCTGCCTGAATATCATGATAAAAATTGTTCTGTATACATATTAATATGTGCCAAATTACGTCTAATCCAGTCAGTATTTTTTGCATGAGAGAGTAACATACTCCATACATATTTTCATGTTTATAATATAGTACGAAATGGGATAGTATGTAGGGTAGTATATTATTAGTAAAATAGTAGGAAATAGGATAACAACCATTAATAATCATCATGATAGTAAAAGCCTTAAATAATATCCATGTTAGTCATCATCATCATCATCTCAGCGTTTATCCCGGTTGCATCCGCGGCTTTCGCGTTGGAGCCCGGGGTCCGCTTTCCTGCATATTCTCCTCCATTTCGCACGATCTTTAGCGTCCTGTGGTAAGAGCTTGTTGGCACGCATGTCATCTCTTACAACGTCAAGCCAGCACTTCTTTGGTCTACCCCGCTTGTTCCGGCCCGGCGGAGGCGCCATGGCAAGACATTTGTTACCCACGTAACATGCCGGTTTGCGTAAGACGTGGCCGTACCAGCGTAGGCGACCCTCCTGCAGTTTGTCCGCAATGTCACGGACACGAAGGCTGCCCCGGATGCGGGAGTTCCTGATGCGGTCTTTCCGCGTAACTCCACACATCCACCGCAGCATATTCATCTCCGTGACACGCAGCTCCTGCTTGTGTCGCTCAAGCACAGGCCACGCCTCACTGCCATACAGGAGAACAGGTCTAATGATGGTTTTATAGACCTGCCCCTTAAGCTTAACCGGCATTTTGGGGTCACAAATGACACCTGTCACCTCACGCCATTTCGCCCAAGCTGCGGAAATACGTGCCTTGACGTCGCAATCAATGTCGCCGGACGCGTGAAGCACAGACCCCAAGTATTTAAACTGGTCCGTGCGCTCGACCATGTCTCCGCCTATGCGCACAGACATGGGGTCTGTCGTGTTGCTGGCCAAGTATACGGTCTTCGACACGTTGAGTTTCAGACCTCCGTTCTCAAGCGAGTCCTTCCACGCATTCACACGCCGCACCAACCGTTCCCTGTCCGCGTCCGCCAGCGCGACTTCGTCAGCATACATGAGTAGCCAGGGAGGCTGCTCATGTGAGTCCTTGATACTGGCCGACAAAACGTCTAATATCACGCTGAACAGAAACGGACTAAGGACGGATCCCTGGTGGACTCCGAAGGTGATGGGGAAGGGTTTAGTGTCGCCAACAGCGGTCCTGACAACGGAATCGGAATTGAGGTACATGTCTCGAATTATGTCGACATAGGCTTCAGGTACCCCTTTGGACCTCAGTGCCCACCAGATCACCCCTCGAGGGACACAGTCGAAGGCCTTCTGCATATCTATATATAATATCCATGTTAGTAAAAGCCTTTAAGATTACGATCGCTTATGAGGAATTCACCCCCAATACACGAAAAAGTTTTATTATTAATAGCAAAAGCAAAAATAATAGCATAAGTAATAGCAAAATAAGTAAGTGTTATCAAAGTTTAATTATTATTTAACTAATTAAATGTTAATCAAATTTTGCTATCACTTTCTAAGAAATGTAAAAAATAAATTAATTTAGCACATGAAACTTACTAATCACACAATGTCACAAGTATTATATTATTACTAGCGGCCACCAGCGACTTGGTTCGCGTGATTTAGTTATGCTCCGCTCCTATTGGTCACAGCTAATATTATATAGCCTAAAGCCTTTCTGGATTAATAGGCTATCTAATGCAAAAATAATTTTTCAAATCGGACCAGCAGTTCCTGAGTTTAGATCGTTCCAACAAACAAACAAACTCTTCAGCTTTATATATTAGTACTAGCAGCCGCCTGCGACTTCGTTCGCGTGGAATTAATTATGCTCCGCTTCTGTTGGTCGCAGCGTAATGTTATATAGCCTAAAGCCTTCCTGGATTAATGGGCTATCTAACGCAAAAAGAATTTTTCAAATCGGACCAGTAGTTTCCGAGATTAGCGCGAACAAACAAACAAACATACAAACAAACTCTTCAGCTTTATATATTAGTAATAGATAACAGATATATTTTATTAATGACATTCCTAACTGTTTTCACAATTCAAGTTTATTTATGTATGCAGACGACTTAAAATTTGTTAAAATTGTTAAATCGAAGGACGATGCCGTCGAATTACAATGGGATCTGGATAGGCTGATAAATTGGTGTGATACAAACCATATGTACTTAAATTCAAGCAAATGTTATCACATTAAATTTACGAGAAATCACAATTTAATTAAACACGATTATTATATTGATGGGGTCAAAGTTGGCGAACTGGACACAATTAGGGATCTTGGTGTTATTTTTGATAGAAAACTGACATTTATTCCGCATGTAGACAATGTCATAAAGAAATCCTCTAAGATGCTGGGTTTTGTTATTAGAAATACCAAACATTTTAAGTGTTGTAAGACTAAAATGGTGTTGTATAACGGTCTAATTCGAAGCGTGTTGGAGTACTGTAGCGTAATTTGGAGGCCACACTATGCTTCACATTCGTTGCGGCTTGAACGTGTTCAAAAGCGTTTTCTATGGCATTTGGTGTTTTCCAGCGGCTTGGCAAAAAAAATACGTTCTTATAGTGATAGACTGAAACACTACAACATGGTCTCCCTGGAGAAACGCCGACGGCTAAACGACGCAATGTTTGTGTGCAAAGTAATGACCCATAAAATTGACTGCCCCCAGATATTAAACACTTTTAATTTCCGTGCCCCCTCAAGAATTCCTCGCAATCCAATAACACCACTGTGTCCACCACAAAGGAGAACGGTTTTAGGCGCCAATTCCCCTTATGCTAGATTTTGTAAGGTGGTGAACAATTGTAGCAATCAAATTGATCTGCACTTTGACTCCTTTAGCAAATTGAAAGCCACATTTTACAAATATCTTCCGGATTTAAATTAATTAGCACTCACTTTCTGGCAATAAATGAAAGATGCTTTTTTTCCAATAACTTAGTTTAAGTTTTAATTTAGTTTAATTCCTGTACAACTCCATTTTTGTATGCATGTGGAGTTCGCCTGTAAGTGATTGTTACACTACTCTGTCATCTTTTAAAATTACATGTTACTTTATGTACCACATCCAGTGTAAACAGTTGTTGGTGGACCAAAATAAATAAATAAAATAAAAAATATATAGAGTATAGATAAGCAAACTGAACATGATCTATTTACGAATTTGAACAAAAAATCAGGTCGTTCCACTGTATGAAAATCAGTTCAAAGCCATGTGGCTACACTACGTCAACAACAGCTATTTATACCAATTAATTTGGCGTGACCGTGACCAAACCAAAGCGCACTTTATGGTCCAAAAATAACTGCACGTTTTATTCACTTTCTTTCACAAAAAGGTGACGAAAAAATCTACACGAACAATGTATTTTACTGTTTGATTATAATATTTTAGGTAATAAACAGTATTTTTAGAAGTGGAACTCCAAATTCCCTATTTGGAGATCCACTTCTAAAAATACTCAAATTCAAAACGAAAAAACGATCTAGTATAAAAAAATAATTTATACATGGAAAGTATTGATAATCCATACTAATATTATAAATGCGAAAGTAACTCTGTCTGTCTGTCTGTTACGCTTTCCCACTTAAACCTCTTAACCGATTTTAATGAAATTTGACACACCTTTTATTGAAAAAAAAAATGATGTTCCCAAGGGAAATCTAAAAAGCGCAATATCACCGAATTCGACGCGGGCGAAGCCGCGGGCGGAAAGCTAGCGATTTATATTGTTAACTAAAGATTTACATCGCATACATAAGGTGACAATGGAGCCGATTCTCTTTTTCACAAACTAAACAAATATTAAGTTAAGTGCATCTTTTTCTTTCTATTTTGTTAAGAAAAGGATAGAAGATAACATATTAGTTTAATCCCGTCAAATTAAGATACTCCATAGACATATTTTTTTTGGTTCGTTTCTTTCCGTTCGGGCGAATGGAAAAGGCAAAGGCATAGTACGCCATACAGCCAAGTCTTCAGTAATTATTTTTCATTAAATATCTATCCTAACTTATCCTAATTTATGCTAACTTATCCTAACATAACTTAACCTAAACTAACTCCTTTCGTTTTACGCGTTTAGACGATAAGGAGCGGTTTAGCGTAAAGACATGATGAGGCCACTATGCTACAATATTTCACTGTTCTTTTTGAATTATTCACTGAATGCACTTTTTACTACATAAATCACGCGTTTTTATTTAGTAAACGAGACTATAAATAATTTTATAAGTCCAATGAAAAATGAGCGTGACGCTCATCTTGACATTCCCCACTCCATAGACAGTTTAGATACGATTATAAACATGGCGACCAATAATACGTCAATTTAAGCCAGGAGCGGAATAATTTGACAGGTCTAAACTAATATTTCATAGTCTCTCATGTTATTAATGAAATAGAAATAAAAAGATGGACTGAACACAAACTTAGTTTAATTTGTGAACAAAGGAATCAGGGCCACTGTCTGTTGCATAGCACTCTCAATAGACCATAGATTTAGGCTATACCTAAATGTATGGTCTATTGAGAGTGGCAGGTTTTGATTTCACTCAAACAACTCTACAATTTTGATATCACTGGCTTCCGTTGGTCACAGTTCACGTTTGTGTACAGAAAAAGATACACAATTCGTCTAACTACTTCTATCAATTGAAATAAGTATTTTATTTGTATGTACTGCTGTCTTTTTTATCGCGTTTTTTGCTTTTTTTTCAGTCAACATTGGCTTTGAAGAAATATAATAGATATGCTGATAGTGTTGGGTTTCATTGGTTAAATTCGCAGTTCGTGTTTGCAAACTGAGTTTCCTCTCCCCTTGCCTGCAACGCCTGCAACAACCGTGTCCTGAAGAAATTGCGTTAGGCGGAATGTGAGGGCGCCGTGGTGCCTCTTTAGCCACTCCTTAAAGAGGGCACTTACCGCCGCTATTGTGGCGGCAACCCGGCAAGGAGGCTCGCCGCCTAAGTGGAGACCGTGCGGTATCCCTGAACCAGCCTAAAGGCCATGATCATCTTCTTAGTTGACAGCTTGGCCTTTTGATTCAGTTAACCACAGTTCTAAACTAAACTACAATTTCGGTCGGCTTAGTTACTACGACCAATTCGGCTAGTATAAAATTATAATTCATTGCATATCATTCAAACACGTTCGCTACCACTACGTAGCACGGTAGTGAAAGCGCAAGGAGGCGCGGGTTCGAGTCCCGCGCAGTGCAAATATCTGTATGCCTGAATGTGAATATTTGCACTGGTCTGGTCGTGCCTCGAAAAGCATGTTAAGCCGTTGGTCCCGGTTGCCATAAGAACATCTAATGGCACTTGTTACGGGTTTTGGGAGCCCTCAAAAGTCAAACTCAACAACTAACAATGACCAACTAATGATAACTAAGAAACAGTCTAACTGCAATGCTTCAAGGTCGCCTTCGGGTTGTGGAGATCAGACGGCAGTCGCTTCATGGAAAATATCAAAGTTTAGCCAAAATCAGCAGTTAGACTGGTAAAGCGGACCCCAAACTCCAAAGCTGAAAAAGCTTCGGATGCGACTGGTTAACGCTGACATGGTGATGATGATCATTGCATATCATTAATGCCGTTAAACATTGCCCTACACTAGTTTACCAGACCTACAAACGCCACAAATAAACACTCACGAATTCCACATCTCGCAAGCAGAGTTTACCGTGCAATTAGCAAACTTTAGCATACATACAACTTCCCAACTTCACTATTGGACTAGTGCCCGCCAGATATAACACCCGTCTGGTCGGAGGATGAGTAAACTTTACTCCTTGTTCCTCATGCCTCCACACTAGGAACTAATGCTGTATCGTGGATGCGTTTACAACCATTTAAACTCACATACTCAAACAAGCAGCAACCGTTTAGTTAAAAGGCTACGCAGTTAACAAACTGGGTATTTTTTTTTTTAGTTTTTTCTATATATTTAAGAAATGATCATCATTATCCCAGCGTTAATCCCAGTCGCATTCGAAGCCTTTTCAGCTTTGGAGTCTGGGTTCCTCTTTACCAGTCCAACTGCTGATATGGCTAAACTTCGACATTTTCCGTGAAGCGACTGCCGTCTGCCGTGCCGTGCAGTCGTGGTGGCCTAGTGGTTAAAACACCAGCCTCTCAAGTATGAGTGCGCTGGTTCGATTCCAAGTCAGGCAAGTACCAATGTAACTTTTCTAAAGTTATATGTGCTTTCTAAGTATATCTTGGACACCAATGACTGAAGGTGAAGGGAAACATCTTGAGGAAACCTGGACTTTAAGTCTGAAATCGCCAACCCGCATTGAGCAAGCGTGGTGATTACGCTCAAACCTTCTCTGTATGAGAAGAGACCTGTGCCCAGCAGTGGGACGATAAAAAGGTTTATGATGACTGCCGTCTGACCTCCACAACCCGAAGGCGACATCGAAGCATTGCAGTTAGACAAATTGTTGGATTTTTGAGGGCTCCAATAACCCGTAAAGACTGCCACTAGATGTTCGTATGACAACCGGGACCAACGGCTTAACGTGCTTTCCGAGGCACGACCAGACACTAGTGCAAATATTCATATTCATGCATACAAATACTTGCACTGTGCGGGGATCGAACCCGCGCCACCTTGCGCAGCGGCCGCGTCCGCTACTGCTACGCCACGGAGGCTGTCGAAGAATATTTAAGAAATGATAAAGATGAAAAATAAGCCTTGTTAGTTAAGAGATGACCAGTCTTAACCGACGTTAATTTTGCAGTTAGATAAGAAGTTGCAATTTCTTGCTTTGTTACCGTCGTTACATCATCGGTCACGGTGGAAATTAATGAACCGTTACTAGCATCGAATTAAAAACTTTCAAGGTGAACTGAAAACATTGACACTACTTTTGTGAATGCTACCATCAACTGGTGGTCGTATTGTAGCCGGTCGGTTATATTAATATTCCTTCATTATTAATATTTTAGCAGAGTTTCCCGGTGGTAGGCCATAACATCGACTGCCGGCAGAAGTTACCACCTACCAGACAAAGTCTTGCCGCCAAGCGATTCGTCCTGTTCCGGCATGATGTCTCATGAAGCCGTTCGGAGGGCGGGTCTGAGCAGTTGTGTTGCGATGAGTGGCGGTTACGATGCGCCAAATGCTGTTGTGTCGGGAGTTTGGTCGTGGAGAGTCTCCAGATCAGTCTCCCTCTAGCGCACCATCGTTTGGTCGTGTTGGTCTTGGGTTTAACATTGCATCACCTCGCTCAACTGCCGTCATCCTTCCTATTCCTTAGTTTTTTTGTGAATAGGCTTAATAAACTAGTGCGGTTTACCATCAACGATTGCATCACTGCTTACTATCAGGCGGAATTGCAGTCAAGCATTAGTTTATAATTATTAAAAAAAAAAGAGTGAACAATAAGATGAGAAATAAACCTTTTTTACAGCTATTTCAACCAATTTCGACTTCTATTGTTTTGGTGATATTACAATAGTAGATGAAGTAAAAATACTATAACCACTTTTCTTATAAATTATAAACTAGCTCTTGACCGCAATCCCGCCTGATGGTAAGCAGTAATGCAATCGTTGATGGTAAAGCGCACAAGTTTATTAAGAGCCTGTTCACTCTAGCCTTGAAGACACTCAAATTGTAGTCCGACGGAAACACCGCCCCTGGAAAATTGTTCCAGTCCCTCGATGAACGTGGTATAAAAGAAAAGGCGAAATGCTTCGTCCGAATCGTAGTGGTATTAACAACGTCAGGGTGGAAACTCGCCGTACGAGGGTCGTCCAATGGTGGAACGGAGATGGAGGAATTAAATAATGCAATACCCTCGCACACATACCATTGAATGCATCCTATTGAACACCAAGGCTGGCTACTTTACGCCTGTGCTCTAGGGTTTGGAGACCATTTGGAGTTAAATCAGGGTAGCCAATCAGCCTCTTCGCACGCCTGTCCATTGAATCCAACATGGTCAGATGACACTTTGCAACACCAACCCAAATATTGCTGCAGTACTCCACATACGAAGTGACCGGTGCTTTGTACAACATTAGAACCTTAACGAACTTATGACGTAGCTGTAACTGCCGTAGCAGATAAACTAACATATTTTACACGTGGATGTTTCCTCGTTGTAACCGAATGGATCATCGATGTACCGTTGGAATCAATTGCTAGTGCAGTTACAGGAGGCAAGTTCCTCTGTAACCGCGGAAAAACCGTCAAATTTTGCTCACCGGGACTGGCTCATCTCGAGTCACATCGGTATCGGGAACTGCTCACCAACTATTACATACTTTTAAATTTTGTTACTATATCTGCAACTGTTATATTACAATTACTCTCTCGCCTCGTACCTCGCCTTGTGCATCGTCTCGTGTGTTCGCGGCTTGCTTGATCGATGGTAAATGAGTTGGCCGTTCACATTTTCATTGTGAGTTCATTTGTAATTTAAGCACTATGCTCGCGTTTGTTGAGAGGTTTATTGACTTGTGCCTAAAATACCGCTTCGGACGCGAGCGCTGCGAGGTGCGAAACGAGGGTGCAATTTACTTAATGAACTGTGGCAATGTCACTGCTATGTGTAAGTGGTCATTCCGAACAAACGCTTTTGCGAAATTCATTGCTAATACCGTATACTGAAGTTCGTGAATAATTTGTACTGCTTGATCATATCTTGAAGTGAAATCTATTTACCTTGGCTACTTTTGTTATTGATATAAAAGACGTTGAATTTGATCATTATGTATCAGTTCACTATTGGTCTTAGTATCATTAGCACTACAACAAATAAAATCTATTTACCTACCTAAAAATGTTCTCAAAGGTAAATATTTTCCATACCAACCAAAGTGTATTATTACATAAGTGAAGTGCCTTATGTTAGTTTTGTGCGAAACTGTTCAGTGATATGTACAGCTACATATTTGCCTAACGCCAGCATGGTTTATACCATGGATCAATTTGTCTCCTCTCCAAAATTCATATTTTAGTTTGGATTTTTTTTGTCAGAAAACAGGGACCCTATAAATTTTCTTCCCTCTTTTTTTTTGGCTTCTTAAAGTTACTTATGAAAAACCGTAATGCCTACTACTTACCGTTAATATATTATTATCTATTGGGAAACTGAAAAAACTGGGCCCACATGGTCTACCATGTAATACATTAATGTAATATGTAATGGATTACAGCCTACTCCTTTTCACCGAGAGAAGGCCTGTGTCCCAAGAGTGTGTACAATACACATAAGTTCCGAGGATGGGCATTGCTTACTTATTTGCCTATTTTTGAAACACCTCACCTCACCTCAAACTAAATGTTTAAGGCATAACTTATGACTATTTTTACGAATCCAGCTATCTACCTACTTTACTTTAGATTCCATTCCTTACTAATTTTTTAAATCACCCATTTCAGGTATTTTGTGTTGTAGCTACCGTAGCTTTCCTAGAAGCTGTCTATGGTCACGGCCATGGCTTTTCCTCCCAGTTCATCCATCGTCATGATGGACCAGCAGAGGTGGTCCATGTTCAAGGTCATGATGGCGGCCATGGTGGATACGGTCATGGACATGACGGTGGCCACGGACATGACGGTGGACACGCCGTCGATTATTATGTAAGTTGAAGTCTGCGAGACTATAAACTTCTTTATCTGCCTTGCGTTCTCGCTACTATTTTGATCGGCTTCTTGTCTAATCGGATGTAGTTGAGTAACGTTGAGTAACGTTTGTGCGACTAAAAACGAAACCATAAACAGAATTATACACCTATACCTTACGAAACAGCTAAAGCATATGCAAACATTTTCTCATCAATTTTATTCTAAATGGCTTTTTTGCTGATCATCATCATCATCATTCTACTGCTTTTGTCTCAATTCGTTTAGAGACGGCGCAGCATTATCTTTTTACATGAATCTTTATGGTCACTTGAGTAGGTCAAATTCTAAACCAGTACAGTATTCATTTATTTACTCAATCAATTTTCCTAGGTGCGATAGTAATTTTATCTATACTATACTATACCACGGGACCTGCTCCTACATCCATTTTGAGAGGCAAACATGATGGAGTTGCTGTCAATATATTTATGTATCTATACTGTTAATAACTTCTTTCTTCGTAAAATTCTAGGCCTACCCCAAATACGAGTTCGGTTACAAAGTAGAGGATCCTCATACTGGTGACATCAAGTCGCAGCACGAGCACCGCGACGGTGACGTCGTCAAGGGATACTACGCTCTGCACCAGCCTGATGGCTCCGTCAGACATGTTGAATACCACGGCGACAAGCACTCTGGGTAAGTTAACTCTTGTGGAAATCCAGATGTAGGAGATTAAATAATAATAATATTTTTTTATTTATTCGAGTATCAATGACTCATTTTGTTAGTAACAATTTTAAACTTACTTCTATGTTAGCTTACTAAAGTCTACAACACATAAATAGGAACTTAAAATAATATAAATACAAAAACATAGCATACACAAAACAATACAAAAGCAAAAAATTACACATATAAAACAATACAAATACAAAACATAATACATACAAGAGATTACAAACACAAAGCACAGCACAAAGCGATACAAATAAAAGAATAATCACTGGTGCTACAGGCTCATAACTGAAGTGGAAAGCTTGGAGCAGCGATTTAGATAACCTAAAGCTAAGCCACTTAGGAATTATTGTGCCTAAGAATGCGGCTCAAAGCTCCAGTAAGTGTACTAATATCGTCGGGAAAATAAAAGCTCGGTAACCAGCGGTATCTTTTGTTGTCAATATAGTTGCTTGTGTTGTCATCAGACCACCGCAAGTCGCTGTAATTTTTAAACTCCATTTTCAAGGTTTTCTGATAAGGGATAGGTTTATTATACCATCTTGAAGCTTTTTTTTGCAAAGATTGATTTGAAATAGCTTAAAGACTTAAAAGTAAGAATGCTGGTTAAAATGGTGAGTCTGTATTAAGACGTTAATAATTATTCAACTTAAAGGGACGTTTATAAATAAACCCGTTTGCTGTTTTCTGTCTCTTAAATCTTCTTCACCTGGATTTTATGGTAAGTATATATTATTAACTTTTCTCTCCTTCCAGATTCCACGCGGACGTGAAGCACAGCACCCACCACATTGTTCCTCACCACGGTCACCACTACTAGACCATTGCTGAACGAAAACTGTGATATTAAACTACCATTACGTATGTTACGTACCTACTGTGATCTAATGTGTATTTTTAGTTTTTGATAATATTATACCTTTTAATACTTATTTTATGTTGTGATTTTCTTCCTTTCCTATTTAATTAACACAATATTAATTTCAAAGTTTCATCATCATCATCATCATCCTTTTTATTATCCCACTGCCAGGCACAGGTAAGCTCAATCCTTCTCATACAGAGAAGGATTGAGCTTAATCACCACGCTTGCACGGTTTCCTCAAGATGTTTTCCTTCACCTTTTAACTAGCCATCAGTGTTCAAGATATACAATTTGCCAGCGACGGTGTTTCCGTCATACTACAATTTGAGTGTCTTCAAGGCTAGAGTGAATAGGCTCTTAATAAACTAGCCCGCTTTACCATCAACGATCGCATCACTGTTTACCATCAGGCGGGATTGCGGTCAAGCGCCAGTTTATAACTTATAAAAAAAAGACAAATGAAAGAGTAACATAATCTATACATACTTTCATGTCTATGATATAGCACGAAATGGGATAATATGAAGGGTAGTAGATTAGTAGGATAGTAGGAAATAGGATAACAACCATTAAATAATCACGATAATTATTTATGTTAGTAAATGCTTTTAAGATTGCCATCTCTAATTGGGAATTCATCCGCAATATACGAAAAAGTATAATTATTAATTAGTAAAATAATAATTGAAGGGTTGCAATAGAGTAAAAAATAAATCAATTTAGCACATGAAACTTAATAACCACACAATGTCACTTAGGAGTAGGAAATGGGATAACAACCATTAAATTAATAATCATGATAATTATTCATGTTTAGTAAATGCTTTTAAGATTACGATCTCTTACTAAGAATTCGTTCGCAATATACGAAAAAGTTTTATTAATAATTAGTAAAATAATAATTGGAGGCTTGCAATCGGTTTCTATGAAATGTAAAAAATAAATCAATTTGGCACATGAAACTTAATAACCACACAATGTCATAAGTAATAAAATATTATAATGAGCAAATTGAACAAGATCTATTTACGAATTTGCATAAAAAAGCAGGTCGTTCCATTGTGTGAAAATCAGTTCAAAGCCATGTGGTTACATTGTGCCAATAACAACTGCTTGTGAACGAATTAATTTGGCGTGACCGTGACCAAACCAAAGCGCATTTTGTGGTCCAAAAATTACTGCACGTTTTACTCACTTTCTTTCAGAAAAAGGTGACGAGAAAATCTATATATACAAGCAATGTATTTTATTGTTTGAATATTTAGAATTCACTTCTTTTTACAGTATGTTCACTAGTGGAAGTCCAAATAGGATCAAAAATGAAAAATGATTTAGTTTTAAAATATTTTAATTGAACATGAAAAATAAAAAATCTGGCCAAGTGCGAGTCGGGCTCGCGCACGAAGGGTTCCGTACCATTATCTTTAAAAACGGCAAAAATCACGTTTGTTGTATGGGGGGCTCCCAATATTTCATCATCATCATCATCACCATCAGCCTTTACTCGTCCACTGCTGGACATAGGCCTCCTTCATGGCACGCCAACAAGCTCGATCCTGAGCAGTTCTCCGCCAGCCACTACCAGCCACCTTTTTGATGTCGTCGCTCCACCAATATTTATTTTACTTTAATTTAATTATTTATTTTAATTTCATTATGTAACCAAATATTCTCTGAACATTTCAAGCGTCTATCTATTTCCGTTATTAATATGGAGCAAAAACGGCAAAAAAAATCATGTTTGTTGTATGGGAGCCCTAATTAAATATTTTTTATTTTTAGTATTTTTTGGCATAGCGGCAACAGAAATACATAATCTCTGAAAATTTCAACTGTATAGCTATTACGGTTCATGAGATACAGCCTGAAGACAGACGGACGGACAGACGGACAGCGAAGTCTCATGAATAGGATTCCGTTTTACCTTTTAGGTACGGAACCCTAAAAAGAAATGGCCATAGTAAGTTAACGATTTTATCATTGCCAATAATGATAAAATTCGTAAACTTACTAATGCCAATTCACCAATTACCACAAGCACATTTAAATAATAATAATAATATCATTTATTTGCATAAAACATGGTAAAAACATAACATACATGTTTTGCTTCATAGAAGCGTGCAAACTTTACATGCAACCAATAGCTGAGAACAAATACATTTAAACCGCATTTAAAAACTGTCTATATAAAGTGACAGCTTTTAAATTCACTCACACAACTCCACAACACTGATGACACTAATTTCTCTTGATCACGATTTTTCAGTTCACTGTTATGTACCAAACAAGATCGGCAATTCGTTTAACCACTTATATCATTTGAAATAAGTATTTTATTTGTATGTACCGCTGTCTTTTTTTTTTACCACGCTCACTTGCTTTTCAATACTATTTATACATTGGCATAATAGTCGACATTGACTTTGGTTGCCATTTAAAAAGAATTTAAAAGATGTGATGATCACGTTCCGTTTCATTGGTTATATTCGCCCTTCGTGCCAGCAAACTCCTTTCAATTGTTCTAATGTTGATGTTTTCTTTAGCTACATACTACTACTGTTACTGTTTTCTTTGGCGAGAGAATCCGTGATTTATAACAGGTTAAGATAATAGGAACTCTGACTCAGTATTAATTTCAATTAAACCTGTTACATATACTGTTGAGTCAGTATACGTCAAAAAGTTGAAGCTATTGCCCATTCCAAAACCTAAATCCTTATAGAGAAGAAAGTGCAAGGAACTTAAATTACATTCACGAGAACTTGGGAAGTAACATTTTTTTTAATCCATACTGATATTATAAATGCGAAAGTGTCTCTGTCTGTCTGTCTGTCCGGCTTTCACGCCAAAACTACTGAACCGATTGTAATGAAATTTGGTACACAGATAGTCTAGAGCCTGAGAAAGGACATAGGCTATACAAAATTCCGCTATGGCCAATAGGAGCAGAGCACTAACAAAAAATGTTGCGAAAACGGGCGCCAACGCGGTCGTACTACATATGTATGTATGTATGTATGTATGTATGTATGTATGTATGTATGTATGTATGTATGTATGTATGTATGTATGTATGTATGTATGTATGTATGTATGTATGTATGTATGTATGTATGTATGTATGTATGTATGTATGTATGTATGTATGTTCATCTGTTCCCTCGTAACTTCTAACGTTGTCAAGGTGCTACGGTAGGTATATGTAACGTGTGACTACGCCTTTCCAAACATGAAAATTTATCTCTACATAGTGAATATTGCATCCTTCAGAATAGTATTGTATGACATTACTACTGTGTCCATTTACTTGCAACTACATTAGCAACTTTGTTCAGTTCAGTATTCTGAAAATCTTGTTTTATACTTTTTCAGCGTCGTTTTTTGTCGTAGTTGGGTTTTAGTTTTTTTACTTTTTATTATTAATTTACGGGAACCACCGCAAGCTGTAAACTTAAATCCACGCGGACGGAGTCGCGGGCAACAGCTCGTAATTTATAAACTAGTGCTTGACAGCAATCTCGCCTGATGGTAAGCCGTGATGCTAACGTTGATGGTAAAGTGCGCTAATTTATTAAGAACCTATTCACTCTAGCCTTGAAGACACTTAAATTGTAGTTCGACGGAAACACCGCCGCTGGCAAATTGTTCCAGTCCCTCGATGTACGCGGTATAAATGACGATTCTAAATGCTTCGTCCGTATCGTAGTGGTGCCAACAACGTAAGGGTGGAAACTCGCCGTACGACGGGTCGTCCGATGATGGAACGGAGAAGGGGGAACTAAATCATGCAATTCCCTCGCACATTTTCCAAAATGCATCCTATAGAACACCGGCAGGCTGGCTACTCTTCGCCTGTGCTCCAGGCTTTGGAGACCGTTTTGATTAAAATCTGGGTCGCCAATTAACCTCTTCACACGCCTCTCCACTGAAGCCAATGCAGCCAGCACCAGCCCAAATGTAGCTGCAGTACTCCACACACGAACGGACCTGTACTTTGTATAACATTAGAAGCTTTCTCGGTGTGAAGTACCCCCGGACCTTTGCGATAACGCCAAGTTTCCTGGCAGCCATCTTGGACATAGTCCCAAAGAACCTTCCAAAGTTAATGTTCGAGGAAATCTCAACTCCCAAAAGCTAAAGGTGGTACGCTCTACCATAGCCTCTCTTTCGGACCGGATTGATTCCTTACTAGCCTCATATTCCCTACTAACATCTGACAGGTATCGCTCCACAACTTTTTTATCATCTGCTTTCCTATAGATACGATATATTGCAAAAACCTATAAGTTCGAAAATACTGAGCTATTTTTGGAAGCAGTGTTAGAGAGATTACCAGTCTTAACCGATGATAAACTTGCAGTTAGATAAGAAGCCACAATTTCTTGCTTTGTTAATGTTGTTAAATCATAGGTCACCGAAGAAATTAATGAACCGTTACGAATTAAAAACTTCCAAGGTGAACTAAAAACATTGACACTACATTTGTGAATGCTACCATCAACTAGTGAACGTATTGTAGCCAATCGGACATGTTATTATTCCTTCATTAGGAATATTTTAGTAGAGCCTGCATGGATTTAAGTTAATTGTTATATATTAACTACATTCCACTCTAAATAAGATGAGACATTTAAATAAACCTTTTGTATGGCCAGTTCACCCAATTTCGACTTCTGTTCGGTAATTCTATCGGTGGTATGACAATAGTAGATGTAGCAAATAATTGGCCTTGTTACCACTTTTCTTCTTTTAATTCTTTTTCAACCCAAGCTGGGTACGCACCTATAAGCCGTAACTGTAGCCGTTCATATTTCACACATAGAAGTTTCCTCGTGCTAGTTATTGTCACCCAATGGATCATCGCTGTTCCGTTGGAAGCAATTGCTAGTGTAGTTACAAGAGGCATAATTTGAAAAGAGCGATCGCTTAGGCGTCCGCGATCTTACTTCAAGTCCCTCTGTGGCCGAGGAAAAACCGACTAATTCCGCTAGAGCGCTGCGAGGCGCGGTACGCCCCGCGTGCGTTATTCACACTCTCACCTTGTGCCTCGGCTCGTGCCTCGTCTCGCGATTCGTACGCGAGTGTAAACAAGGCCTTATAGTTACGGTTCGTAGGTGAGGCTTTATGCTAGTCAAAATCGGTTAATCGAATAGTAAAAAAGTTTTGTTAAAATGATTAATTTTTTTCCGAATGGAGTACATTCAGGCCATTTCTTAACCTCGATATCGTGTAAGATATAACAAGGGAGCGTGAAAGATACCTATTTGCTCTAAATTTGAACACTCATTGATTATAATTATGTGGATGGCCACGCAGACGCTGATAGAAGGCTCCAAACTTTGGCAGTGCAGATTATAAAGGAGAAGATGAAACACTAAGTATGACTAGTCGGTATTATTCAGGCACATTTCCTACTCGCTTGCTTCGAGCGCGGACGTCTCGCAACAAACGTAGAACGCCATACCATGTCTATAAAGTATACTATTCTGTCTAAAAAGTACCTAATATAGAATTACGTGGTATCAAAACTCATGCCCTAAAGTGAAACATATTAGGTAATTACTTTTATTATGTTGTTTTCGATACTGCGTTGCAGGGATTTTTTTATTTAAAAAAGGGAAAACAAATATTAATTTATAAAAATGATTAATGGAAAATGGGAACCGGTTTATTCTTTTTTATTTATAGTTATTATTTAGCATTTAGCGTTTTTGGTATAATTCCCATTGATACTTACCAGGACTTAAAAGAAAATCCCGGAAACTCCATCATCTAAATAAAACTCACAGGTCAGACTTAAATAGGTGCATTTTATTTAGAATACATATTGTTTAAAAATTTAGCTGACCATATTTTAGGTAATGAACACCTGAGACTAATGAACTTAAGGAATGAAAAAAAGAAATTGTTTTGATTTACCTATTAGAAAAAAAATTGAAATTTAATCAAGTTTCATACGGATTAAATTACAAGTATCAATTATATATTTTTTAAGGGAAGGAAAATATTATTGTTTTGGACTTAGCAAAAACTTGACGATTTTTTTTTGAGATGTTCTTAATTTTTATTGGAGGAATGAACAGGGTGTGGCCTTAGAAATAGGGCATGCAATTAGCGTAATTTTTATTTTACCGGTAAAAAACGATAATTGAAATATTTTTACCGGTAAACCGGTAAAAACGATAAATTTATATATTTTTTTCAAAAATATTAATAATGTGATTAGGTAGTCTTAAAGCAGAAAATAAGTAAGTATACCAGGTAGGGGTCGCAATACGAACCATTTAAGCAAAACCGGTATTTTCGGTATTGGCTCCAGACCAATACCGATAATCCGGTATTTTTGATATTTTCGGGATTAAGCAGAAGTTAGCAAATGTAGTATAATAAAGTTAGGTTAGGTTAAGGAGGAATACTTAGTAAGTAGTTACCTAAGCGCAGAATGAAATAGTAAGAAAAAAACCGTGTGTGGATAACAAAAACAAACCACAACACCAACAAAACACGCAATGACGTGAAAACAGTTGAAATAGAAATTTTGATACTTGTCGGTCGCAACTAAGTTCAACTCACGTGCATCGTTCGCGCCACACCATAGGCTAGTTCGATAATCATTGCGCGGGAAGATCGGCTATCGCCGTTTTTTTTTTTATAATAATTATAATCTAGTGCTTTACCGCAATCCCGCCTGATGGTAAGCAGTGATGCAATCGTTGAAGGTAAAGCGCGGTAGTTTATTAAGAGCCTATTCAATCTAGCCTAGAAGACACTTAAATTGTAGTTAGACTGAAATACCGTCGCTTGAAAATTGTTTCTGTCCGTCGATGTACGCGGTATAAAAGGCGAGGCCAAACGCTTCGTCCGGATTGTAGAGGGGTGAACAACATAAGCGTGGATACTCGCCGTACGACGAGTTGTCCGCCGCAATGCCCTCGTGCACTCTCCAAAATGCATCCTATAGATTATAGAACACCGACAGGCTGGCCACTCTTAGCTTGTACTCCAGCCTTAGGAGACCGTTTTGAACCAAATCTTGGTCACCAATTAGCCTCTTCGTATGTCTCTTCACTGATTCCAAAGTTTCCAGGTGGCATTTTGCAGCATCAGCCAACAAATGCGGCAGTACTCCACACCACATAAACGCACCTGCGCCAAGATGAACGGGCTCTTTTTGGCGGTGAATAGACGCTTGTGTTTTGGCAGGCATTGAATGCCACAAGATTGGCTTCGCCCCATTCGGAGGCTGCCTGTAGTGCAACATTCGTATGCTCTACCATAGCCTCTTTCGGACCGGATTGCTTCCTTACCAGCCCCACCCAGCAGATATCTGCTCTCCACAACTGTACCGTCATCTGCATACTCATAGATACCGGGCATCAGCAGATCGTTTATATACAGCAGGAACAGAGATGCAAGAGAACAGACCCCTGAGGAACACCGGCATTAGTCGACATGAGCTCCGATGAGCACCCGTCGACGGCGACTCGGAGGGACCATTCAGTCAGGATGTCTTTTACTGGGTAGTCAGGTCAGGAGAAATTCCGTACGCTGGAAGCTCACTCAAAAGGCCAGCGTACCATAGCCGGTCGAAGGCCTTCGAGACATCTAGGGAGATGGCAATCGTTCCCGCATTTTTCTCGAGGGCCTCACCTCACAAGTGTGTGTCATACACTAGTAGTTCCCCAGTTGACCGACTGCGGCGAAACCTGTACTGTTGATCACTGAGGAAATCGATACCTTCCAGATATGTCAAGAGGCGACAGTTCAATACACGCTCCATAATTTAGCAGGGTATGGAGGTTATTGAAATCGGTTGACAGTTGGAAGGATCGGCACGACTTTCGTTTCTGGGCTCGGTCTGCACGTTGGAAAGCCTCCAATACTTGGGCACTACACCAGTTCTAAATGAGAATCGATACAAGCGCGTCAATACAGGAGACAACTCGGGCGCACAATCGCTAACACGCCTTTAGAACAATCGCTGGTATGCCATCTAGTCCACTACCCTTATTCACGTCCAGACGACACAGTACTCTCAGAACCTCCTTGTTTCTAATGCGAACCTCGGGCATTGAAGTGGCGAAGTGAAGAAAATTCAAGGAGTAGCACTACTAGAGTATCAAGACGTGAATTGTAACCAAAGAGAGATGCAAAGAGACCTGCTTTCTTTCTCGCCGTAATAGTCAGAGTTCTATCGGGCTTAACCAGCGAAGGCGTGTGATTTGCGTGCACGTATTTTGAATTAGATAGAGCATAACTTTATCTCTTTGTATTTATTTTACTAAAACCGAAAATACCGAATATCCCAGTTTATGTAAAATGAATACCGGTATTAATAAGACCTAAATTTGGCCCGGTATTCCGGTATTTTCGAAATTCGGTATACCGGTTTGCGACCCCTAATACCAGGTACAATGGTAGTGAACATGGTATTAATAAGACCTAAATTTGGCCCGGTATTCCGGTATTTTCGAAATTCGGTATACCGGTTTGCGACCCCTAATACCAGGTACAATGGTAGTGAACATGTTACATATTGCTTAAAATGAGCATACAAACACAATTTTTAAAACCATGACCTTTCCTTTGGCGCAGTCAAGTTTGGGTATCAATGTTACTGGTATAAAGCATTCGACGGTTTCAGATGCAGAGAGCGCTCTAAGGTTTACGGAACGTGAGTTGGGTTCCCATGGATGCCGAAATCTCTCCTCGCTTTACATGCATGACCCACATTTATCCACACAAAATTCCATCCTGATAACGCTACTGAAAGTTTCAGTAATTTTCAGTAGCTCCTTCAGTTGAAATTTGTGGGGAGCAATGAATTTTAAGTCACTCATGTAAAGGAGGTGCGATATAACTTGATCACCTCTCCTCAGCCGATAGTCTAGACGTGTATTCTCCAGCAGTGTACTTAGAGGATTCAAGGCTAAGCAAAATCAAAGTGGACTCAAAGTATCGCCCTGGAATAGACCTGGCTCGGATCGCTATTCCCATGAATATCTCGATATCTAGGATAGCGAAGGACCGTCCTCCATTAGCCATACACGTCATCAAGATGGTGTGCAGAGTTGCATCAACTTTATAGAACTCCATCACCCGCATGAGCCTTGTATGTGGCACCAAGTCATAATAGGCCTTATTATATAATAATAATAATTATTATTCATTTATTTCTCCTCACAATGTTTTGTTTATAGCTAAAACCGTACAATTACTCAGTCTAGTATTTGTTACATATGTGAGGAGCTGGTGTGCGAGAAAGGCAATATAAAAAAAAAAAAACTATTCAACATGTCGATAGATCTTTTTGGGAACGACGAACTTGTTGGGTAATGGCCATGTTATTAAGGAGTAGCTCCTTAGTACCGCGGGAGCCGCTCCTACATCCATTTTGAGAGGCAGACATGATGAGTTGCTGTCAATATGTTTGTTAATTTTAACTTTAAAATTGGATGTAAGAACTATAAAGATGGTCGGTAAACAAGTGATGGGCCTATAATTTTTGGGTTCCGCAGTGCTACCTGATTTACGGAGCAGGTGGGTTACTCTAGTTGTTAGGAACTGAGGTAGCGAACCAGACTCAAGCGAGCGTGCAACCTTGAAAACCATTTGATCCAAAAAAGCGACAGGCACAAAACAGATACTGCACCAGAATGAACACATGGCATCGTCATCCAGAAGTTAAGTGTCAGCCACCTTGGTCTGGTCGATAAACCCACCTTTCATTGTTTTAGAAAGTGCGATTCTGGGTGTACCGTACATTTTCTGCTTCAGGAAGTAGATGTGCTCTCTGAAACGGGTCGCATAATCCTGTAGGTTGGTATTTGTACCTGAAAATACCCGCCTTACAAAGCGTGTCACTCTAGGACGAGTATCACATTCCCTGAAGCAGATTAGTTTACCGATAAGTGCTCTGGCCCCACCAATATGGTATTCAATCCTGCACTGCCAAGCTAGTAAGACTGGCTACGTTCGTCTAGCTCGTTGTACAGTACAGTTATACAAACTAATGAATGACACGAATCGTCACAAACGCTTACGTCAAAGCTACTGTCAAGTGTCAAACATTACATATAATGGAAAGTTTGACGTTTGCGTGAATAAATGAACAACGTTGCCCAAAAACATAAAACCGGTAAATTACCGGTTTTATATTTTTTTTACCGGTAATTTTATAGTTACGAAAAAAAACGAAAGGAGAAAAGGCGGTAAAAATGAAAACCGGTAAACCGGTATTGCATGTCCTACTTAGAAATAACTTTAACCCGAAGGAATCTGGAAGCGCGATATAACCGAATCATACTAATATTATAAATGGGAAAGTGAGTTTGTTTCTTTGTTTGTTCTGCTTTCACACTGTAACTACTGAACCGATTGCTTTGTAATTTTGTAGACGTAAAGTTAGAAATCCGGATTAAAAGATAGGGTACTTCTTATCCCGGAAAAATTTGGTGTTCCTGAAGGAAATCTGAAAAGCACGATATAATCGAACACCACGCGGGCGAAGCCACGGGCGGAAGCTAGTATCAAAATAAAACATCATATAAAATCACGTAAAGCGTTCCAGCGCGGCAATAAATGCAAACATTCAATAATTATACACAAAATCACTAAAAATACTTCGTTGCACTCGAAGTACTTAGTGTTACATCTTGCGCTTCCCGCTCATCTATGAAGCTATACTTAGTTTCATAATTATTTTATATTGATCGTATTGCGTAATTATTTATGTTAATTTAAATTTATTATGATTACTTTAAATTACTTGGGAGGATTTTAAAACCTTAGTTTATTCTAAAATCACACTTGGAAGTACACTTCCGGTCTTTCAGTCGTTAATTTATTAATTTTAGAATTGTTGATGCAACTTCCGATTACCGCCAACTTTTATTATAAAATCCTATCGAGCATTAGTCTTCCCGCCCATCGGATATTTATTTATTGAATCAAGCATTGTTCAACTAAATAAATCTATACAACTTTCGATATTTTAGGTTAATCCAAATATCTGTACACAATTATTGACAATTACTAGCGTTACTATTAACTTTTCTTAATTTTATTCAATACCTGATAATTTCCGTTTCCGTTGTCTATTAGTTTTGTGACTATTCGTTAGTGTTTTGACTCAATGGTGTATAAAAGCTACTGATGTCTGTGCTGTTGATCATTAATTAAACAGACTTGTACTGGATCATACTATGTCGTTATTATTTTCTACGCTTCTGAAGCATGTCTTTACATTAGTATCCAAGGATGCACGGAGCAAAAAGTGACACAGCCTCCTCTCACGAGCGCTGGCGCGAGACTGCCGGCCGACCCGCGCCCGCGTCCCGCATAGAGCCCCTCTGAACCTCGCAAGGCGGAAACTCGTACGGACACTCATTTTTATTACTTTTCTTATTAAATATTTCATCAATTTTAAAATAGAACTATGATTCTATAGCTCTTACAGATACACGTTACTGCGAGTAAGAATATTTAAAAAAGTCTAAGCGCTTTAAGAGAAATATCGATTTAAAAGTTAAAAAACGCCGTGTAGAAATATTTTTCTTTTGACGTAAATATAGGCCGTATAGAAAATAATAAACACTAAATATGTTGTGCTTGAATCTATGATTATAATATATTTTTTTCAAAATTTTTGATCAAGGCATTCTGGAGGAATAAACTTTGAAAGATGAGCGTTTTTGGCCGCTCGAGGGTATCTATCCCCTTAATGCCTTTATTATTCTCATTAAGGAATTACAATAACTTACGGAAAAATTAAATTGACATAAAATGTTCAAGTAAACGGTACTATAATGATGCATAAAAAGGTAGTTTTAAAATAAAAGTAGTAAATATGAACTAAACATTAACTGAGTTAACACGTATCTAAAGTAAACCATCTATGACAGCGTCTAAATGTAAATGAACAAAACAATTGTCAATATTTCTTTTGTTTATTTGTATTTCTAATGTTTTTATGAACCGTTGCTTGGAACCAGTATTTTTATATTACTATTTACACATTAGCTACGATTATAAATAGACCGGTCATCGTGGAAAGCCATGGGGGAGGCCTTTGTTCAGCAGTGAACCTCTATAGGCTAAAGAAGAAGAATAAGATAATTATACAATATATTAAAATGATATTGGTGCATAAAATTTATCTAAAGTTTACTTCAACGTTTCGTATATGGCTTGGGCTACAGGCGTGGTGAATGAAGAAAGTAGTAAGATCAAAGATGTATGTAGATTCAGAACAATACATCAACCTGAATAAAAAAATTAAAAAAATCATTCACAAAGACAATAATTAAAATTACGTACATATTGTTTTATAACTAAAGCTATACGTAATTATATTTATTGTGTTTTATGGACACTAGAAGTATGACATTACTATTACGGACGTAGGTATATGTATAGTTTCAGTTATAAAACAATAAGTACGTTATTTTAATTGCTGTATCTTTGTGAAAGTAGATATTTCCAAGGTGGTCCCATGATAAGGACATCAAGATCTGATGATGATCTCATAGGGGCGACTAGTGCATTTCTTAGTATTTTCATTAAGTATTTTAAAGCACTAGAATTAAATAAAGGTCTGGAGTAGATCTGATGATGGAGCCGGGAGACAGTCGAAGGAACTCCTCAACAATTCACAGCAGCTACCTTGTGTTTGGGCTTGATTAATTTGTATTGATAAGAACTTTACACCTAGATGGGTTATGACTGTCATAAGAGCTCTGATGATGAAGACAAAGGGCAGTTCCAGGAACTCCTCAACGGTTTACAGTAGCTATACTTTGTGTTTGGACTTCATTCATTTATATTGATGAGAATTTTGCACCCATTGGGTTAAAATAATGGTCTGCAGTAAATCTGATGATGAAGACCATAGGCATGCGAGGGAATTCTTCAAAATTACGGCTAAAAAATAAAGTAAACAAAAATTACGTCGTTTCCCAACTATATTTGCGCCAGCTTCCAGTCTGACCCAGACTAAAACGTGTAAAATAAAAACTTCTTTACAAAAAAAAAATACAACCAACTTCCAAAAACCACTACAAAGTGAAAAATAATTAATTTCGGAAGTCGGTGTAAAAACCGAATATACAAAAACCAAAGACACCGAAGTCGGTTGTTTTTTTTTTTGTAAAAAGGTTTTTTAGTAAATGTCAATGCACTGAGAAAGTAAACGTTTTATTACGGCACTAAAACATGCTCCGATACAAGGTCGGCTCAGATTACCGAAAACTGACATAATGTAGCAAACTGGTTGGGCGTTTAAACTTATTGTGAAAAAAACGTATCACTGTCCCTTTAATGTGTTTAAGTATAAAAAGAAAAGTAAAAGACTGGAAGATTATCATTCACAGTTTGTTCTTTCAAGAGTTAAGAACAAACAACCTTCACAATGTACAAAGTAAGGAATCCCATCCCAAAATCGTCAAGATTGTAAAAATTGTATCCCTATAAAGAATTGCTTACGTTAGAAAAAAGTTTCACAAAAAGTCTTGTGTAACAAAAATGTCTTCATAATTATTAAGAGTTGTTTTTCATTTGCACAGATATTCCTCATCGCCGCTGTGATCACAATGGCCGTTGCCCGGCCGCAAGACGGTCACGATCACCATCACGGTCATGGTCATGCTATTTCGTCACAGAGTATCGTACTACACCAAACTCACGAGAGTAAACACGAACCCGCCCATCATGAGGGGCTCCATGAAGAGCAGCACAAGGAGCACGAGCAACATCACGGTCACGCCTCCTCATCACAGAGCATCAAGCAGCACCACGGACACGCCACCGAGAAACACGTCGAGTATTATGTATGAAATGTTCCAAAGCGTGATTTGACATGTCTAAAAGTCTCATTCTAAAATCTCTATAATTAATTAGTCGTAATGTAACTGTATTTTTTTATAGTCTCATCCTAAGTACGAGTTCGCGTACAAGGTAGTGGATCCTCACACCGGTGACAAGAAGTCTCAGCACGAGGCTCGTGATGGCGACGTTGTGAAGGGTGTGTACAGTCTGCACCAGCCTGATGGTACCGTCAGGATCGTCGAATACCACTCGGATAAGAAGACTGGGTAAGACAGAAAAGAAATTGAAAAAAAAAAACGTTGTATCATATACTGAGTGAACTGAATTTACTAATTATTTTTTTCTGTATATATAGATTTAACGCCAACGTTGACATCAAGGGTCACGCCATCCACATTGTTCCTGAACATCATCATCATCACTGACCTCTATCCAAAACAATTAAATAACTTCGTCTGTTGTAACTTATACCTTAAGATTGTTGATAATTGTGCCTCGAGAGAAAGAATGTATTGTAAATATTTAAAATAAACATATTTAGGCCACTTATAATATATTTTTAATTATTTATATACTAACTGCGCTCCTCGATTACCCGCTTAAGTATAATAAATATCCAAATTTTTATGCTGGGTACAAAGATCTGTGTGTGCAAAACATTCAAATGCGTTTACTAGTTTATGCGTGAAAGATTAACAAACCACCATCTATCCACACAAAATTTTTCTTTTGAAATAATATTGGGATATTCAACGTATTTCCCCTATATGCCAGCAGCCACTCTTCTAGGAAAAAGAGACCAAATTATTCATAGCACACTAATTGAATATGATCTTGAACGACGCTGCTTGCCACACTACGCGAGAATTTTGGTGGACTCGGGGCAGCTAATTACCGGTTCATGCTTACGCGTTACTGTTCTCTGTCTACAGCACTGAAAAGCTGTCGGAGAAAAATTTTGCCCCCTCTCTGGTTGACTTTGAAGTGCTGCGATTTGTGGACGCGATGAATGCTTAGAAAGCTTTTGTGTATTTGTAAGTAGGTGTTTGTTTGTCTTGCCTCCTTCTGCGAGACCGTCCTCTTGCAGAAGGAGGCAGCGGAGAGGGAGCGGGAAGAGAATGCTCTTGCCGCTCCCATCCGGCGTAGACAGGCGGGGCGAAGAAGGCGGGGGACGAACCCCCGTCTCCTTTAGCCCCCGAGTGTGACCAGCGTGTGTAGGTAGCTCCCGCACGCGCATTGCACTGGTCACCACGTCTGGGGATTATCCATTCCCGGGTAATCCTCCCTAGGCGCGGAAACCGGCCTACATTAGGCCGGTAAGCCCTGAGAGTGGCCCGGAGTCAGATCTTCGGGCCGAGCCCGGGTCACTCTCAACGCAGGGCTCGAGGGAACCGAGTGTTTTTAGTGGCTATTCCCGGCTCCGGCCGGGCGAGTCCCACACACGCCTGTCGCCTAGCTAGCGGCGGGTACGGTGCGTAACGCATTTACACTCGTATAAAAAAAAAAAAAAGGTGTTTGTCTTACCTGATATATACATATCGGCCCTTAAACCTAGAAGATATGAGCCGCTTTTCAAGTTGGTACGGAATCATCTCATTAATACGTCCACCTTTACTGCATAGCGTGCTCTCCTGTCGGCTGTCGGTGAGTTTGAGTCGTTTCTATGCGTTCAGATGTTACGGTAACCCAACATAATTAATGTAGCGAAATTAAATCGTGGTACTTTAACACGGTAAGAATTAAAATATAAAAATAATCCACAAAGACAAGTTATTCGACTTAAATGGAAGGAGACAAGGAAACCTAAGGTACTTTGGATGGTATAAAATCTGGTATGTGTCTCCGGGCCACCGTAAGCGCGGGCTTGCGGGCTGTGAGCAGTGGGCAGCTCGCCGCCAGGTAAGGATCAGGCCCTAGCGAAGGCGCGTTGTGTTTAACGCGCGCCTCAAAGAGATGTCAGCACATCGTGACGGGGTCCACGAAGACCGATGACTCCTGGGTCAGGGTTGCGGGTTGGTTAAAAAAGAAACCGTGGCTCTGGCACTCAGGCAAGTGACGAAACACGGATGGGTTTTAGTCAGTAAAAGTCTGACACGCCCTTCCGCTTCATCCAGAGCGGGAGAGGTCATTTGATTATTTCCCATACCAAACAAAAAAAGGCTACAATTTGAAGGATTCTTCTGAATTCAGAACATACTTTTCAGCAACTGACTGCTGTTCCATTAATCAAATGGTTCGCTTGATAACATGAAAATTCGAAAAGCTGATATTGAAAATATATGTCTGATGTCTGGTCACATTAACTAGAAAAAACCGGCCAAGTGCGTGTCGGACTCACGCACAAAGGGTTCCGTACCATTGATTTATGAAATTAAAAGGTTTTTAGTTATTTGTATGAAAGATTACTTACTAGATCTCGTTCAAAACAATTTTCGTTGGTAGTTTTTATAGTAATGTACATCATATGTTTTTTTTAGATTTTCCATTTTCTTATTTTAGAAGTTAGAGGGGGGACCAACATTTTTCCACTTTAGAAGCGTCTGTCACGCAAACTATTCGGTTTAGAAAAAATATATTTTAGAAATCTCGATATCATTTTTGAAGACTTATCTATAGATACCGTATAGATTTGATGAAAAAAAAAATTGAGTTTCAGTTCTAAGTATGGGAGCCCCCAATATTTATTATTATTTTTTTTTATTTTAGCATCAAAATCTTAATGCGGTTCACAGAATACATCTACCTAGCAAGTTTCAACAGTATAGTTCTTATAGTTTCCATACACAGTCTTGCCTCCAAGCGATTCGTCCTGTTCCGGCATGATGTCTGGTGAAACTGTACGGAGGAAGGGTCTGAGTAGTTGTGATGCAATGTGTGCCGGGTACGATGCGCTAAATTTTGTTGTTGGATTTAACACTGCATCACCTCGCTCAACTGTCGTCTTCCTTTCTATTCACTCAGTCTTTTTTTTTTTAATAGACTCTTAATATACTAACGCGCTTTACCATCAACGATTGCAACACTGCTTACCATCAAGTGAGATTGCAGTCAAGCACAAGTTTATAATTATTAAAAAAATATATAATAATAATTGATTGAATATCAATTTTCTTAACTTATAAAACAGCAATTTCATATTGTGTAAGGACCTTTGTTGCTTATTGGTATGACATTGAAATGTTAACTAAATCGATTTACAAGTAAATATGGTCTTCTTCTACCAAATTTTAAGAACACAGGATGGCAGAAAGATCCATTTTCGGCAAGATTCTAATTGCGGTTAATTCTTACTATGGTTGTTATATAAAAATTGTTTTGTTAAATACCAGGAGCAAATCAAAATGAACCACAAAATTTCAAACTAAGAAGAGTAACACGTAAACGAATTTATTTCAAATATTTACATGAGGCTAAAAGAAATCAACAATCTTAAAGTAAGAAGTTTAACAATCAGGTTCGTATAGTTAGGTTCAGTGATGATGATGCTTTTCAGGAACAATGTGTACGGCGTGACCCTTTATTTCAACGTTGGCGTTAAATCTGCAGACAAGGGAAAATAATAATTAACAAATTCAGTTAATTCAGTTTTTGTTTTTACAATATGTGAAGTCGTTTCTCCCTTACCCAGTCTTTTTGTCAGCATGGTACTTGACGATCCTGATAGTGCCATCAGGCTGGTGCAGGCTGTACACGCCCTTTACGACGTGACCATCACGAGATTCATGCTGAGACTTCTTGTCACCGGTGTGAGGATCCTCCACTTTGTACGCGAACTCGTATTTGGGATGAGACTGTAAAACCACTGATGATTAGTAATGTCATACCAAAAGTTATACCAACATTCTGTTTAAGAATTAGTACTTCATCATACATAGTACTCGACGTGTTTCTCTGTGGCGTCTCCGTGGTGCTGCTTGATACTCTGCGATGAGGAGGCGTGACCGTGGTGTTCCTCGTGGTACTTGTGCTGCTTCTCGTGGTGCTCCTCGTGATGTGCAGGCTCGTGTTTAGTGTCGTGAGTTTGGTGCAGTACTATGCTCTGTGACGGGATAGAGTGACCGTGACCGTGGTGTTCCTCGTGGTACTTGTGCTGCTTCTCATGGTGCTCCTTGTGATGTGCTGTCTCATGTTTAGTGTCGTGAGTTTGGTGCAGTACTATGCTCTGTGACGAGATAGCGTGACCGTGACCGTGATGGTACTCGTGTCCGGCTTGCGGTCTGGCAGCGGCCATCGCAATCACAGCGGCGATGAGAATGATCTGTTTAACAAAAATAGGTAAATAATTAATTACGTAAGCCGTAAATTATTTTCTTTTTGAAGTTACGTTTTGTTAAATGTGGAATCATACCTTGTACATTTTGACAGTGTGTACTCTTTACTCTTCGAGTATTGAACAGTGAATAATAATATTTTTGTGCATAATATCTCTTTTTATACACATTAAAGGACTTGTGATATAATTTTAGCAATAAGTAATAAACCTGGCTGACAAGTTTACAATAAAAATGTAGCCGACCTTGAGTAAAGTATTAAATCCGTGTTAATTCACATTTACTTTCTTTTACGGAGGACAATGACATTCGGTCTAATAATTTGACGACACGGTTTGCGTACCGTTTAAATGTTTGACTGGTGCGCTGCATGCGGGATCGATTCCCCCTCCGCACAAATATTTGCATGACCTGCAAGGTTGTTGGTCTGGTTGTTTGTATATGTGAGTTTATATGTTTATAAGCGCACCCATGATACAGAAGAAATTCCTAGTGTGGGGCAAGTTTTTGTTTTACAATGAATAATTGCAGTGCTTTGGCAACATTAGGTTTTTGGAAATGTTGGTTATTTAATTTATATTTCTGATAAAAAAAATCCGATATAGAGAAACATGAACGTATCATCCTCATCATTAACCTTTTTATCGTCCCACTGCTGGGCACAGGTCTGCTCTCATACAGAGGAGGATTGAGCATAATCACCACGCTTGCTGAATGCGGGTTGGCGATGTCAGACTTAAAGTCCGGGTTTCCTCAAGATGTTTTCCTTCACCTTCTAATCAGTCATTGGTCTCCAAGATATATGTAGTAAGTAGAGGTGAAAAGGGAATGATAAAAAGTTATAGAAGTTAGACTAATTTAACTTTTTGTGTATTTAGCTAAAGTCATAATAAGTAATTTTTATGTTTTTCACACATAGGGACATTGGATAATACAAATATTTTTTGATTTTACTAAAATGATTCTGCATTTTTGTCTAAAAATTCTCCCCTGGTTATTTTTTTTGTAAAATAAATAAATAAAATCTACAAATATTTCAGAAAAAAAACAACTGCTTTATGTTACAAAATAACAATAATTTGACATTTGCCAATTACAGGCAAACTGTCGTGTTGGCCTAGTGGTTAATACATGAGAGATATGAGAGCGCGGGTTCGATTCCAGGTCAGGCAATAAAAAAATACCAATGTAACTTTTCTAAAGTTATACGTACTTTAGTATATCTTGGACACCAATAACTGAAGGTGAAGGAAAACATCACCAGGACCTCATTTGACTATTGACAAATTGTTGCTTGCATTTAGAGGACACTGTCCGTTTCGGGTGTACTTATATCGCAAATAAGCCTATGTATGTAAGTATATGTATAGTTTTAGTTATAAAACAATAAGTACGTTATTTTAATTGCTGTATCTTTGTGAAAGTAGATATTTCCAAGGTGGTCCCATGATAAGGACATCAAGATCTGATGATGGAAGACCAGAGAAATCAAGGGGAACTTTCAAACATCATAGGGGCGACTAGTGCATTTCTTAGTATTTTCATTATTAAAGCACTAGAATTGAATAAAGGTCTGGAGTAGATCTGATGATGGAGCCGGGAGACAGTCGAAGGAACTCCTCAACAATTCACAGCAGCTACCTTGTGTTTGGGCTTGATTAATTTGTATTGATAAGAACTTTACACCTAGATGGGTTATGACTGTCATAAGAGCTCTGATGATGAAGACAAAGGGCAGTTCCAGGAACTCCTCAACGGTTTACAGTAGCTATACTTTGTGTTTGGACTTCATTCATTTATATTGATGAGAATTTTGCACCCATTGGGTTAAAATAATGGTCTGCAGTAAATCTGATGATGAAGACCATAGGCATGCGAGGGAATTCTTCAAAATTACGGCTAAAAAATAAAGTAAACAAAAATTACGTCGTTTCCCAACTATATTTGCGCCAGCTTCCAGTCTGACCCAGACTAAAACGTGTAAAATAAAAACTTCTTTACAAAAAAAAAATACAACCAACTTCCAAAAACCACTACAAAGTGAAAAATAATTAATTTCGGAAGTCGGTGTAAAAACCGAATATACAAAAACCAAAGACACCGAAGTCGGTTGTTTTTTTTTTTGTAAAAAGGTTTTTTAGTAAATGTCAATGCACTGAGAAAGTAAACGTTTTATTACGGCACTAAAACATGCTCCGATACAAGGTCGGCTCAGATTACCGAAAACTGACATAATGTAGCAAACTGGTTGGGCGTTTAAACTTATTGTGAAAAAATCGTATCACTGTCCCTCTAATGTGTTTAAGTATAAAAAGAAAAGTAAAAGACTGGAAGATTATCAGTCACAGTTTGCTCTTTCAAGAGTTAAGAACAAACAACCTTCACAATGTACAAAGTAAGGAATCCCATCTCAAAATCGTTAAGATTGTAAAAATTGTATCCATAAAAAGAATTACTTACGTTAGAAAAAAGTTTCACAAAAAGTCTTGTGTAACAAAAATGTCTTCATAATTATTAAGAGTTGTTTTTCATTTGCACAGATTTTCCTCATCGCCGCTGTGATCACAATGGCCGTTGCCCGGCCGCAAGACGGTCATGATCACCATCACGGTCATGGTCATGCTATTTCGTCACAGAGTATCGTACTACACCAAACTCACGAGAGTAAACACGAACCCGCCCATCATGAGGGGCTCCATGAAGAGCAGCATAAGGAGCACGAGCAACATCACGGTCACACCTCCTCATCACAGAGCATCAAGCAGCACCACGGACACGCCACCGAGAAACACGTCGAGTATTATGTATGAAATGTTCCAAAGCGTGATTTATTACAGAGCTTTGCTTTGACATGTCTAAAAGTCTCATTCTAAAATCTCTATAATTAATTAGTCGTAATGTAACTGTATTTTTTTATAGTCTCATCCTAAGTACGAGTTCGCGTACAAGGTAGTGGATCCTCACACCGGTGACAAGAAGTCTCAGCACGAGGCTCGTGATGGCGACGTTGTGAAGGGTGTGTACAGTCTGCACCAGCCTGATGGTACCGTCAGGATCGTCGAATACCACTCGGATAAGAAGACTGGGTAAGACAGAAAAGAAATTGAAAAAAAAAACGTTGTACTATGTCATCATCATCATCCATCATCATCATTCTCCTGCCCTTATCCAAATTTATTTGGGGTCGGCGCAACATGTGTTTTTCTTTCATACATCCCTATCAGAAGCTATCTCGGCAGTCACCCCCTTCTTAGCCATATCATCCTTCACACATTCCATCCATCGTTTCTTTGGTCTTCCCCTACTCTTATAGCCATCAACATTCATAATTAAAACTCTCCCCACGACATTCTCCTCATTTCTCCGTAACACATGCCCGTACCATGACAACGGATTTCCACACAACTTTTCAGCTACCGGTGCCACTGCCATGTATACTGAGTGAACTGAATTTACTAATTATTTTTTTCTGTATATATAGATTTAACGCCAACGTTGACATCAAGGGTCACGCCATCCACATTGTTCCTGAACATCATCATCATCATCACTGATCTCTATTCAAAACAGTTCAAAAACTTCGTCTGTTGTAACTTATACCTTAAGATTGTTGATAATTGTGCCTCGAGAGAAAGAATGTATTGTAAATATTTAAAATAAACATATTTAGGCCACTTATAATATATTTTTAATTATTTATATACTAACTGCGCTCCTCGATTACCCGCTTAAGTATAATAAATATCCAAATTTTTATGCTGGGTACAAAGATCTGTGTGTGCAAAACATTCAAATGCGTTTATTAGTTTATGCGTGAAAGATTAACAAACCACCATCTATCCACACAAAATTTTGCTTTTGAAATAATATTGGGATATTCAACGTATTTCCCCTATATGCCAGCAGCCACTCTTCTAGGAAAAAGAGACCAAATTATTCATAGCACACTAATTGAATATAATCTTGAACGACGCTGCTTGCCACACTACGCGAGAATTTTGGTGGACTCGGGGTAGCTAATTACCGGTTCATGCTTACGCGTTACAGTTCTCTGTCTACAGCACTGAAAAGCTGTCGGAGAAAAATTTTGCCCCCTCTCTGGTTGACTTTGAAGTGCTGCGATTTGTGGACGCGATGAATGCTTAGAAAGCTTTTGTGTATTTGTAAGTAGGTGTTTGTTTGTCTTACCTGATATATACATATCGGCCCTTAAACCTAGAAGATATGAGCCGCTTTTCAAGTTGGTACGGAATCATCTCATTAATACGTCCACCTTTACTGCATAGCGTGCTCTCCTGTCGGCTGTCGGTGAGTTTGAGTCGTTTCTATGCGTTCAGATGTTACGGTAACCCAACATAATTAATGTAGCGAAATTAAATCGTGGTACTTTAACACGGTAAGAATTAAAATATAAAAATAATCCACAAAGATAAGTTATTCGACTTAAATGGAAGGAGACAAGGAAACCTAAGGTACTTTGGATGGTATAAAATCTGGTATGTGTCTCCGGGCCACCGTAAGCGCGGGCTTGCGGGCTGTGAGCAGTGGGCAGCTCGCCGCCAGGTAAGGATCAGACCCTAGCGAAGGCGCGTTGTGTTTAACGCGCGCCTCAAAGAGATGTCAGCACATCGTGACGGGGTCCACGAAGACCGATGACTCCTGGGTCAGGGTTGCGGGTTGGTTAAAAAAGAAACCGTGGCCCTGGCACTCAGGCAAGTGACGAAACACGGATGGGTTTTAGTCAGTAAAAGTCTGACACGCCCTTCCGCTTCATCCAGAGCGGGAGAGGTCATTTGATTATTTCCCATACCAAACAAAAAAAGGCTACAATTTGAAGGATTCTTCTGAATTCAGAACATACTTTTCAGCAACTGACTGCTGTTCCATTATTCAAATGGTTCGCTTGTTAACATGAAAATTCGAAAAGCTGATATTGAAAATATATGTCTGGTGTCTGGTCACATTAACTAGAAAAAACCGGCCAAGTGCGTGTCGGACTCACGCACAAAGGGTTCCGTACCATTGATTTATGAAATTAAAAGGATTTAAGTTATTTGTATGAAAGATTACTTACTAGATCTCGTTCAAAACAATTTTCGTTGGTAGTTTTTATAGTAATGTACATCATATGTTTTTTTTAGATTTTTCATTTTCTTATTTTAGAAGTTAGAGGAGGGGACAACTTTTTTCCACTTTGGAAGCGTCTGTCACGCAAACTATTCGGTTTAGAAAAAAAATATTTTAGAAACCTCGATATCATTTTTGAAGACCTATCCATAGATACCCCACACGTGTGTGCATGATTAAAAAAAAAATTGATTTTCAGTTCTAAGTATGGGGAGCCCCCAATATTTATTATTATTTTTTTTTATTTTAGCATCAAAATCTTAATGCGGTTCACAGAATACATCTACCTAGCAAGTTTCAACAGTATAGTTCTTATAGTTTCCATACACAGTCTTGCCTCCAAGCGATTCGTCCTGTTCCGGCATGATGTCTGGTGAAGCTGTACGGAGGAAGGGTCTGAGTAGTTGTGATGCAATGTGTGCCGGGTACGATGCGCTAAATTTTGTTGTTGGATTTAACACTGCATCACCTCGCTCAACTGTCGTCTTCCTTTCTATTCACTCAGTCTTTTTTTTTTAATAGACTCTTAATATACTAACGCGCTTTACCATCAACGATTGCAACACTGCTTACCATCAAGTGAGATTGCAGTCAAGCACAAGTTTATAATTATTAAAAAAATATATAATAATAATTGATTGAATATCAATTTTCTTAACTTATAAAACAGCAATTTCATATTGTGTAAGGACCTTTGTTGCTTATTGGTATGACATTGAAATGTTAACTAAATCGATTTACAAGTAAATATGGTCTTCTTCTACCAAATTTTAAGAACACAGGATGGCAGAAAGATCCATTTTCGGCAAGATTCTAATTGCGGTTAATTCTTACTATGGTTGTTATATAAAAATTGTTTTGTTAAATACCAGGAACAAATCAAAATGAACCACAAAATTTCAAACTAAGAAGAGTAACACGTAAACCAATTTATTTCAAATATTTACATGAGGCTAAAAGAAATCAACAATCTTAAAGTAAGAAGTTTAACAATCAGGTTCGTATAGTTAGGTTCAGTGATGATGATGCTTTTCAGGAACAATGTGTACGGCGTGACCCTTTATTTCAACGTTGGCGTTAAATCTGCAGACAAAGGAAAATAATAATTAACAAATTCAGTTAATTCAGTTTTTGTTTTTACAATATGTGAAGTCGTTTCTCCCTTACCCAGTCTTTTTGTCAGCATGGTACTTGACGATCCTGATAGTGCCATCAGGCTGGTGCAGGCTGTACACGCCCTTTACGACGTGACCATCACGAGATTCATGCTGAGACTTCTTGTCACCGGTGTGAGGATCCTCCACTTTGTACGCGAACTCGTATTTGGGATGAGACTGTAAAACCACTGATGATTAGTAATGTCATACCAAAAGTTATATCAACATTCTGTTTAAGAATTAGTACTTCATCATACATAGTACTCGACGTGTTTCTCTGTGGCGTGTCCGTGGTGCTGCTTGATACTCTGTGATGAGGAGGCGTGACCGTGGTGTTCCTCGTGGTACTTGTGCTGCTTCTCGTGGTGCTCCTCGTGATGTGCAGGCTCGTGTTTAGTGTCGTGAGTTTGGTGCAGTACTATGCTCTGTGACGAGATAGCGTGACCGTGACCGTGATGGTACTCGTGTCCGGCTTGCGGTCTGGCAGCGGCCATCGCAATCACAGCGGCGACGAGAATGATCTGTTTAACAAAAATAGGTGAATAATTAATTACGTAAGTCGTAAATTATTTTCTTTTTGAAGTTACGTTTTGTTAAATGTGGAATCATACCTTGTACATTTTTACAGTTTGTACTCTTTACTCTTCGAGTATTGAACAGTGAATGATAATATTTTTGTGCATAATTTCTCTTTTTATACACATTATAGAACTTGTGATATAATTTTAGCAATATGTAATAAACCTGGCTGACAATTTACAATAAAAATGTAGCCGACCTTGAGTAAAGTATTAAATCCGTGTTAATTCACATTTACTTTCTTTTACGGAGGACAATGACATTCGGTCTAATAATTTGACGGCACGGTTTGCGTACCGTTTAAATGTTTGACTGGTGCGCTGCATGCGGGACCGATTCCCCCTCCGCACAAATATTTGCATGAGCTACAAGTAGTTGTTGTTGGTCTGCTTGTTTGTGTATGTGAGTTTATATGTTTATAAGCGCACCCATGAACACGATACAGAAGAAATTCCTAGTGTGGGGCAAGTTTTTTTTTACAATGAATAATTGCAGTGCTTTGGCAACATTAGGTTTTTGGAAATGTTGGTTATTTAATTTATATTTCTGATAAAAAAATCCGATATAGAGAAACATGAACGTATCATCCTCATCATTAACCTTTTTATCGTCCCACTGCTGGGCACAGGTCTGCTCTCATATAGAGGAGGATTGAGCGTAATCACCACGCTTGCTGAATGCGGGTTGGCGATGTCAGACTTAAAGTCCGGGTTTCCTCAAGATGTTTTCCTTCACCTTCTAATCAGTCATTGGTCTCCAAGATATATGTAGAAAGTACATTTAACTTAGAAAAGAACATGAACGTATATAGAGGTGAAAAGGGAATTATAAAAAGTTATAGAAGTTAGACTAATTTAACTTTTTGTGTATTTAGTTAAAGTCATAATAAGTAATTTTTATGTTTTTCACACATAGGGACATTGGATAATACAAATATTTTTTGATTTTACTAAAATGATTCTGCATTATTGTCTAAAAATTCTCCCCTGGTTAATTTTTTGTAAAATAAATAAATAAAATCTACAAATATTTCAGAAAAAAAACAACTGCTTTATGTTACAAAATAACAATAATTTGACATTTGCCAAATACAGGCAAACTGTCGTGTTGGCCTAGTGGTTAACACACGAGAGATATGAGAGCGCGGGTTCGATTCCAGGTCAATAAAAAAATACCAATGTAACTTTTCTAAAGTTATATGTACTTTCTAAGTATATCTTGGACACCAATGACTGAAGGTGAAGGAAAACATCATCAGGACCTCATTTGACTATTGAAAAATTGTTGCTTGCATTTAGAGGACACTATTCGTTTCGGGTGTACTTACATCGCAAATAAGCCTAATAAATATTTTATCGAAATTCCCATGATATGTGACAGTGGTACTAAATATATGGTGAATGCTATGCCCTACATTGGAAAAGCGTCCAAGACGAACGGTTTGCCTCAAGGCGAGTAGGTATTACGTAAAAGAATTGTCAAAGACTATACATGGAAGCTATAGAAATATAACGTGTGACAACCGGTTTACTTCGATTCCCTTAGCTAAAAGCTTAATTATGGAACCAAACAAATTAACATTAGTCGGTACGCTCAAATAAGAGGCAGATTCCTGAAGAACTCAAAAACACCTGATCGCGACCGGTTGGATCATCAATGCTCTGCTATGACGGCCCTTTGACACTAGTATCATACAAACCGAAACCATCGAAGATGGTTTATTTATTATCATTTTGTAATGAACCTGGTGCTGTGAATGAAAGAAGTGGAAAACCAGAAATGATCATGTATTATCCATCCCTATAAAGTGCGTATGTTTGTATGTCTGTCTGTATGTATGTGCCCGAAGTTGCTCAAAACCCTCACCACTATAGATTATAATCATATAGATCTGGATGCGCTGAGTTCAAAAAAACTATTTTCCGATTTTTTTTTTTTTTGAGTTCCGCGCCGAAGCCGCGGAATCTCGGTCCTATCTATATATAATCAAACAAAGGGTGCTATAGACACATTCGATCAAATGTGTTCGTCAATGTCGTGTTCAAGGAAAACCAGCAGATGGCCGATGGCACTCTTCTATGGCATGCTCAATATTGCATTGGTAAACTCATAAGTTATATATTATCATAACGCCATGACAAAAAAATTAAAAACCCCGAAGTCGTAAGAATTTTATGAACAAACTAAGCACAGGCCTCTCTTCAGTTTGGAGTGCAAAAAAGATTGGAACCTACTCTCAAAAGACACCTTTGTACAAATATTCAACAGATGTTGCCTCAAGATACGCTAGCGGAAGTCAGAATGTAGAACCAGTCATCAAAAGGAAAAGATATTTTGCATACTTATATTCTCCGCGTTTAGTCCCGGTTGCAACCGCGGCTTTCGCTTTGGAGCCCGGGGTCGGCGTTATATTGTGTATGCACAATATCAATAACGAAGACCCCGGGTTCCAAAATAGTAATCAGTCGTTAAAACTAAAAATATTATTTAGTCATACTCTACATCACATTTAGGCACAGTTATAAGTCATTTTTATGTTCACAGCAATTTGGCTTATTACACTTAAAACATGTTATTTTTGGCATTCTTCTTATTTTTGAGGAGCAGAATGTACGCTTCATAGTCACAAGTAACCCTATTCCTCGAAATGAATTTCATATTAACTCATTTAAAAAAAAAAAACAAAAATCCCCATTGGACGAATGTCAATGTCCTCCGTCAAAGAAAGTAAATATGAATTAACACGAATTTAATACTTTACTCAAGGTCAGCTACTTTTTTATTGTAAACTTGTCAGCCAAGTTTATAATTTATTGCTTAAACTGTATCACAAGTCCTTTAGTGTGTATAAAAAGAGAAATTATGCACAAAAATATTATCATTCACTGTTCAATACTCGAAGAGCAAAGAGTACAAACTATCAAAATGTACAAGGTATGATTCCATATTTAACAAAACGTAACTTCAAAAAGAAAATTATTTAGAGTTTTAATTAATGATTAACCTGTTTTGGTTACACAGATCATCATCGTCGCCGCTGTGATTGCGATGGCCGCTGCCCGGCCGCAAGCCGGACACGACTACCACAACGGTCACGGTCACGCTATCTCGTCACAGAGCATCGTACTGCACCAAACTCAAGAAAGTAAACACGAGCCTGCACATCAAGAGGAGCACCACGAGAAGCAGCACAAGTACCACGAGGAACACCACGGTCAAGCCTCCTCATCACAGAGTATTAAGCAGCACCACGGACACGCCACCGAGAAACATGTCGAGTACTATGTACGATGAAGTACTAATTCTCTAACAGAATTTTGATATATCTTTTGGCATGACATTACTAATCATCAGTGGTTTTACAGTCTCATCCCAAATACGAGTTCGCGTACAAAGTGGAGGATCCTCACACCGGTGACAAGAAATCTCAGCATGAATCTCGTGATGGCCACGTCGTGAAGGGCGTGTACAGCCTGCACCAGCCCGATGGCACTATCAGGATCGTCGAGTATCATGCTGACAAAAAGACTGGGTAAGGGAGAAATGATTTTGCATATCGTAAAAACAAGAACTGAATTACTGAATTTGTTAATTATTATTTTCCCTTGTCTGCAGATTTAACGCCAACGTTGAAATAAAGGGTCACGCCGTACACATTGTTCCTGAACATCATCACTGAACCTAACTATACGAACCTGATTGTTAAACCTCTTACTTTAAGATTGTTGATTTCTTTTAGGCTCATTGTAAATATTTTAAATAAATTCGTTTACCACCTAATTTATGTTTGTATTTTACTCTTCTCAGTTCGAAATTTTGCCGTTCGTTTTGATTTGTTCCTGATATTTTTTACAAAACAACTTCTATGTAACAACCATTGTAAGAGCGGCTATTATAAAAAAGTGCAATACCTAGTTTCCAATAATTGGTAAAAATGTGAACTCAAGGGATTTAGAATCATCGCGTTTCGAATGGATTTTTCCGCCACCCTGTGTTCTTAAATAAACAATAGATATAATTATAATTTGGTATTTGGAGTTATAATTTGGTAGTAGAAGACAATCATCATCATCATCCCAGCGTTAATCCCAGTCGCATCCGAAGCCTTTTCAGCTTTGGAGTCTGGGGTTCGCTTTACCAGTCCAACTGCTGATATGGCTAAACTTCGACATTTTCCATGAAGCGACTGCCGTCTGACCTTCACAACCCGAAGGCGACATCGAAGCATTGCAGTTAGACCAATTGTAGGACTTTTGAGGGCTCCAACAACCCGTAACGACTGCCACTAGATGTTCGTAGGGCAACCGGGACCAACGGCTTAACGTGCTTTCCGAGGCACGACCAGACCAGTACAAGTATTCATATTCATGCATACAAATACTTGCACTGTGCGGGGATCGAACCCGCGCCACCTTGCGCAGCGGCCGCGTCTGCTACCGCTACGCCACGGAGGCTGTCAAGTTAGTCAAGTTGGTAGTAGAAGACAATATTTACTTGTAAATCAATTTAGTTAATATTATCAATGTTATACCAATAAGCAACAAAGGTCAATACACAGTATGAAAATGCTGGTTATATGGAAATAAGTTTAAAAAAATTGTATTCATTCGATTTTGTTTTTTTTTTATAATTATAAACCAGTGCTTGACAGCAATCCCACCTGATAGTAAGTAGTGATGCAATCGTTAAATGGTAAAGCGCGCTAGTTTATTAAGAGCCTATTTTCTCAAAAAAAAAGGGAGTGAAAAGAGAGGATGCTAGTTTATAGGTTAACAATTATTTTACTATGAAAATAACGCCTTCCGTTTACAATGCATTGTTTTCATATAAATAGAAGTATAAACGCAATAGTTTTTATTTTTACCTAATTCTAAGTAGTTATTAGAACACATTTTTTAAATATATCTCTGACTAGCGGCCGCCAGCGACTTCGTTCGCGTGGAGTTAGTTATGCTCCGCTCCTACTGGTCGCAGCGTGATAGCTTAAAGCCTTCCTGAATTAATGGGCTATCCAACGCAAAAATAATTTTTCAAATCGGATCAGTAGTTCCCGAGATTAGCGCGAACAAACAAACAAGCATACAAACAAACTCTTCAGCTTTATATATTAGTTTAGATTAAATATTAAAAATTGAAAATCACGAAATGTGTCACTGAATTGCGATGTTGCACGTCGTGCATACAAAAGCTGAACCCTGTGTCGTTCGTATCTGTTTGATATATCGACACCAGAAGTATCAATTAACGTAAGGGACAAAACAGGACTTTTCAGGAGAGCCAAAAAACCATTTTTTTTTTACAAATTCGTCTGTAACTTTTTGTCATTTACCCTGATCTTATAGGTGTCTAAGACAAAGTTTCTTAGATTTTTTCCTTATTTATAAGTATAAATAAAAGATTTACGTAAAGTTACGCGTTTAGAAAATAGCATGTCCCTTACATTAAAAAAAGTTGCTTAGTTGTCCTTAACGTTACTGAATTTTTCAATATAATAGGAAACTACAACAGAAATCTACTGTAAAGGACATAAATAACTTTTAAGTTGACAAAATATGACGTATGATAAACTAATAAGTACAAGAATCGTGTAATTTTGGACCATATGTCTTATATATTAAGTCCATGAGTGCAAAATATACTAATATTTACTTTATCTTCTGATTTATTTTGGCAATTTTGACAATCTTGGGTCATTTCAAACACAATATAATTGAAAATTATTTACGTTTAATCATCATCATTATCACCAGTCCTCAATGGACTAGCACTGCTGGACATAGGCCTTCTTTATGGCACGCCAACAAGCTCGGTCCCGAGCAATTCTCCGCCAGCCACTACCAGCCACCTTTTTGATGTCGTCGCTCCATCTCGTCCAAGGGTGTCTTACGCTACGATTGCCAAGACGCGGTCTCCACTCGAGGACTCGTTTACCCCAACGGTTGTCGGTCCTGCGGCATATGTGGCCACTTCAGATTGCTAATCCTCTCAGCTGTGTCAGTAACTCTGGTCCTCTGTCGGATCACCTCATTTCTGATGCGGTCCTTCAGAGAGTCGCCCAACATAGCCCCCTACATAGGTCGCTGAGCGGCTTTAAACTTATGGACTAGTGTGACCGTTAGTGTCCACGTCTCAGCTCCGTAAGTCATGACGGGTAGGACGCACTGGTTGAAGATTTTAGTATTCAAACATTGGAGTATGGGCGATGAAAATACCCAATGCTGCCCTCCCAGCTGGATCCTTCTATCTGCCTCCTTATAGAAGTTGTTTTTCCCTAATTGCAACGTTTGCCCGAAGTATACATATTATGAAACAACTTCGAGCGGCATTCCGGTCCCGGAGTGACCCGTTCATTGAACATAATTTTGGTCTTGTCTAAGTTAATCCGGAGACCGATGCGTTGGGAGGAGTCAGCTAAGTTGGCCAGCATTTTTTCCAGCTCTTGCTGCGTTTCCGCCATGATGACCATATCATCCACAAATCACAAGAGTGAGATGTACTCGGCATTGATGGTAATGCCCCGACCCTGCCAAACCAGCGTTTTAAACATATCCTCGAGGGCATTGGAGAACAATTTAGGATCTTAGTCTGAGGTATTATCTTATGAACGTGACCGGAACATGGGATTGGAGCAGTGACAACTACAAGGGACACCTAGTATAAGATAAAGATAAAGACATAGATCAAAACTAATTTTTATTTTAAACTTATTTAAATCCGTACAAATATTTGAACACAATGACATTGCACCTTAAGTCTTCGTTCTTTTCTTCACCTCAGCGTAAAAACCAGTCGCATCTTAAGCTTTTTCAGGTTTGGACTCTGGGGTCCGCTTTTACCAGTCTAACTGCTGATTTTGGCTAAACTTCAATATTTTTCGTGAAGCGACTGCCGTCTGTCCTCCACAAACCGAAGATTTTTTTTTAAATCTGTCTAAAAATTATAATAAAAACCCAAAACAAATCAAGAACCTTCATGTTTGTAAAGTGGATCATCAAACTCTATCCTTTATTCATCTTCATGTTCGTGAGTTAATTCTTCATTACTGATTAAGCGCATTCTTTATTCTGATTAAGCGTATCGTTTCCCAGAGCGTAGTCTTCCCAGCAAATCTCTATTTGCTAATATTTACGTTTAACCCGCTAAAAGGTAATTTATTTGCATGATATTTAGATTTTCACAGTTCTCTAAGAAGCTTTTTAATACTGAAATAATGACCTTATTTTTACTTTTCCCTGAGCAATTGTCACAATATAATAACAGCTTTTTCACTCCTCTACTATGTACTTCTTTCAAATATTTGTATAAACAGGTCGCTATTTCACAGCTTCTTCTTTTACCACCTGCCTCACCCCATGTGTAGCAATATCCATTCTGGGTTCTGCTCTCATACACAGTAAAATTATACAAGGCGTATTTTGTTTAGTTTAAGTGACAATGTTGATTGAAATGTGTAGTAGAATGATTAACGTAAGAAACACTTTAAATGAAAAATTATGAATGAATATTAAGGTAAGGGAATAGTGAAGCTATAATTGTGCTCAATGTAAAGGACATGTTATGAGAATTATATTAAAGTGAAGTTTAACGTAAGGGACTGATTTGCATTTCAGAACTATTTACGTTAGTTTTCTAACACGTAATAATACTTACGTCCGTTAAATCATTTTTTTTATAAAAAAGTCTGTCTAGACGTTCAAAAACATATACTGTAAGGGACATTTTTTTGACGATAGAGAAATTTCAAATATACCAAACGATGGAGCGCAAAATTCTGAATCGAATGGTATATATAACTCATTTTGGCCAAAATGTCCCTTACGTTAATTGATACTTCTGGTGTCGATATGTTTCGTATAATTGTAATTTAGACTTCATTTTAGTAAGTCTACTTCAACAATTAACTTTTAGTATAGTACTGGCACCAATATGATAACACTTGGCAATTTTTATCGTGATAAAATTAATGCAACGCAGAAACACGACAATTTACATAAACCAATGGGTTCCAAATTGCTCATAGAAACATAAAATAATGTTGCTATTCAATAATTGCTTTTTGCTGTACTAATAAAATGTAAATAATATTTTAGTTAAAAACAGAGGTATACTTTTGTAGTTTTGTTTTTATATTTTCCAGTGTTTATAAAATATTGTAACATTTATTATTAACATAGTAAATTTTTTTCAAGCTTACAATGTAATACCCATATCAGCATCCTGCAAGAGGTTTCTAAGTTCTGCGCTAGTATGACAGAATGGTGAATCCACACAATGCTTGTGCGTTTACTTAAATACTGTGCGGTTTGGTTATAGTGCATGAAAGTAGAAACAAAAAGTAGGTACGAAAATAACTTAACACTTACACTACACACACACACACACACACACACACACACACGCACACACACACACACACACACACACACACACCCCTGTTTGTAGGGAGTCCTATTGGAGGACTTTAATTTTAGTTCACCTATGCGAGGACTTCAGAAAAAACTTGTAAAACAACATCGTACAGCTTTTTTAATACGATATATAGAGACAAAATTTTAAATTACGGTTGACAGTTATCTTCCCGCTCTGCTATTGCACCATTTTGTTAATAAACTCTTCTTGACCAATGCGAGAACCTTAATATACACAGCTCATGCTCCTAGAGATACCCTCCCGAGGACTTTTGTGTGAACTTTCCGAGGACCCAATCACCTGAGTAGACATGACAAACTGAGGACTCACTTTCACACATATTTTCTTTAGCCATATACAGTGCGAGGACCTTGTGTTATACTTTTCAGGAACAATCTGAGGACATTTTACCCAGCCCCAAATGTCTAAATCGAGGACTTATACCTTCTAGTGTACCTAAGTTTTTTTCTACATACAATAGCAGATATATTTATATAGTAATTTTAATACACTTTCTGCATGCGCATTTCGTATCTTGAGTACTATCTGAGGACAATGTCGCTGATTTTCATTTTTAGATAATAAGGATGGGAGGACTGGATGGAGGACTTTGTTTTTGATTTTCTTCTGTAACATGCAACATCAGATTAATTAAAAAAAAATGTAGACATTTAAAAAAAAATCGCATTAGATCTTTACAAAGTAAAGTTATTAAAAAAAAAATACATAATCTAACAATTTTGTTAGTTGGGCCAGGTTGTTCAACCAAACCGCCCGGCCTCGCTACCGTCGAGGCGATCCGGCCAGTACTCGACGACTGGCTCGGGAGAAGGAACGGCTCCCTGTCGTTCAGGGTGACGCAGGTACTGTGGGGGCACGGCTGCTTCGGCAAGTACCTGTGTCGCTTAGGCAGAGAGCCGGACGCTCGATGCACGGGGTAGTTTAACCCCCCTCTACCCCGTGCAGGGGACGAGGCCCGGACAGACTGCGCCAGCACGAGAGTGTGGGGCCGTGGAAGAATTTGGACTCCCGCGGCCCCACGCGCGCTCTTGATAGCAGAGACACCGGGGTGGTTTTAGTCGGTAAAAGTCTGACAGACCCCGTCACCCGCCCCAGGGTGGCGGACATCCTTTGAGGATTTCCACCCCGGAAAAAAAAAGGTTGTTCAACCAACACACAGGGTTCGTCATCCGGAGATAGATTGCTAAAAAAGAAAATCGGTAAGTATAAAAACCTGATGCTATTACCTACTTCGTAATAAGTTAATGCACTTCAATAACTACCCGAATCCATCGCGCGTTGTCGCGGTAGCAAATAGTACCTGAACAACATTGTGGTGATTGCGTGTCAATAGCTCTTTCTAAGCAACAACGGTTAGCACTGCAACTCGTTTGAACCGCTGAGTATGAAAGTCAGCAATATGCTGTTAATATTCTGCGGAAAAGATTTAAACAAATTTAAGTAACGCCCAATTTAAGTCTCGCCTTGTTTGTGCGGGCAGATATCCTCTACTTTGTACCACTGCCTCTACATGACCTCCGCGAATGCTGCGCCAGCCATGACGTCTGTAGTAGGCCTCTGGGGCTGCTATGGCTACCGGGGCAGCCACGGTTGCCATAGCTTCGGTGTCTGCCACGACCTCCGCGGTATCCAGAGACACAGCAATTGCCACGGGCTCTCCGCAAACCATGACTCGCAAAGCCAGACAATATACCATTGTCTTTCCGTGATCTTTATATTTTAAATTATCTTCTTCTTCAGCTTATAGATGTCCACTGCTGGACAAAGGCCTCCCCCAAGGCTTTCCACGCTGACCGGCTGACTCGGACCGCTGAGCGGTCGGCTTCCCGCGACCTTCACCAGGTCATCGGTCCACCTTGTTGGGGGCCTCCCTACGCTGCGTCTTCCAGTACGTGGCCGCCACTCCAGAACCTTACTGCCCCATCGGCCATCGGTTCTACGAGCAATGTGCCCTGCCCATTGCCACTTAAGTTTAGCGACTTGCAGAGCTATGCTTTTAAATTATAATTTGTTTAAAAATTTCAACATACACCAATTCACGAAGCATCCAAATTATTTTAATAAATTAAACTAAAATGCAAGGTAAACTAAATTCGGCAATATTTAAAAATTAAAGTATGTATAGATTGTGTTCTTAAAACAAGGTTCGTAAACATTCTATTTAAAATGCAATTCGTTATCCATACTAATATCATAAATGCGAAAGTATCTCTGTCTGTCTGTCTGTCCGGCTTTCACGCCAAAACTACTGAACCGATTGTAATTAAATTTGGTAGACAGATAGTCTAGAGCCTGACAAAGGACATAGGCTATATGGCATCCCGTTATGACCAATAGCAGCAGAGCAGTAACAAAAAAGTTGCGAATACGGGGCAAACGCGGACGTACATATGGCTCCCATTATTTTAACAGGCGCTTATTTTATATCAATACGCGGACGGAGTCGCAGGCAACAGCTCGTAATATATAATTATTATTATCAATGAGATACGTATTTAGAAAAACCAGAGTAGATATTTACGACTTAATGCACACGCTCTCTAAAGATAGTCACAAAATGTACGGTCGGGCGTCAACTGAAGGAAAATAATATTTCCTCTGCGACCAACCAAGCACCACAAAACGCTCTCTGATGGATTTTTTTAATAACTATTTCATTTACAATCGGACTTAAAATCAACGTTTTCTTATTCTTATAACAAACTAGCGACCCGCCCCGGCTTCGCACGTGGACAAATGATATAGGTATTTAAGCCTTACTCAAGAAACGGTGGCCCTTCAATAAAAATAATGTCTACTGTGTCGCCCATCAGCCAATATATGACTCTGCAAGATACATCGACCTTAATATCCATGGATAGCCAGTACCACCACCTTCAAACTGAATAAAACCTACCCGGGGTAGCAAGTTTGTTTTAAATAATGGTCCCCCGCTCCTGCCCACTCACTCCGCGGTTTAAGCAGAGAAACACTCGTGTAGCAGGCGGCCGGCAGGGGCCTGAGCAGCACGCAGAATTTTTCTTAGTTTTTGTTTAGTTTTTGTTGGTTTTGTTTAGTTTTGAATAAATCGTGATATATCCTGAATGAAACAACCAATTCCAATAATTCAAAAAGAGATCTGCTGCTACTAAAATTACTTTGATATGACGTAATTTATTTGGATAAAAATTAATAATAAGGAACAAATAGTGGGCTCTGATTTCGACTGGCATTTTAATTAACTTTTCAAACATAAAGTAAGTTAGTAAGTAAGTAGTCATAATGAAGACACTGTAGTAGGTAGACACTAGACATATGGTGTCGAGACTTTTTTGTAGGCATTTTTAAGGTCTACAATACTGTAATAAATTATTTTAATCTATCTAATAGGGTTCAATCAACGTTTGCAATGTAAGCTCAAAAAAATGGGTTTATTTTGCGACATGCGTTAGAAACCTCAAAAATTGTCAGTGTTCCTCTTATACAATATGTTAAGAAAACCCTGCCCGACCCATAAGGATAATAAAGGTTAGATAAACACTTGACCAAATATAATATAAAATTTTACATAATCATCATAGTAACAATACTAATGAATTTTGAAATAATCCTTTTTTCCCGACAATTAATTCCAATTTCCCCGAAATTTGGTAATTTTTAAAAAAGTGACAACATCGGTATTATTATAAGCGAATAGCGACGCGACCACGTCACAGGTGCTGCGTGCCCTGTCACCCGCCGCCCGCGGAATGGGGTTGCCTACCGCACATGTATTAAGTTACCTCTTTTTACGAAATAATATTTATTTTTTTAGGGGCATTTTCTTTAAGTTTAGCCTGTCTTTGTGGGCATTAGTAGAATCAGTTATCGATACCTAACAATACCTTCACGGATCGAACAGGGTTTTCTTTACATATTGTATATTATGCATGTTATATACATAGACACCTTTCTCTTGAATCACTCTATCTATTTAAAATAAACCCTATCAAAATCCGTTGCGGAATTTTAAAGACTGAATCATACAAAGCGACATAGGGAAAGTAAAAGTGACTTTGTTTTATAATAATTTGTAGTGATGATGTAATTTCAGATACAACCTGAAATTGTACCCGAAAGGAGGACTTCAACACACTGACTAGTTCAAGTACTATTCCGAGGTCTTGAGTGTAACATTTACACACTAGGTCCTCGGATAGTATTATAAACATGAGTCGTGTGTTTATTGAGTGTGTGAAAATCACTAGTGGCGCCGTCTAGTGGTCACACACGGTCGAAATGTGTACATGAATGATCACCACCAATCCGAGGATTTCTTGAGTTTTCCTTATCATATATACAGTAATGTTCAAAATTGCGTGAATAATACGATAAAGTAGTCAAGTCAAATCGAGGACCCACAAAAATGTCCTCGGATTGAAAATGTCCTCAGATGTGCCTTGTGTATTCATGCCGATGTCCTCGAATGGTACTTAAAACACACATACACACACACACTTACTTTAGTTAATATTTACAAACACATATTAATCTACAAAACTTAACAGTAACTTCTTACACACTAGGTTCAACAACAGTAAAGGTAAATTTAACAAAAAGACAGGAATAATGTGTTTAGCGTGACCCACATAATTTACATTGACGTCGAATCTGAAAAAGAAAATGGGTTTTTAGAAAACAAAATCTTGGAATTTATTTAGTTCAGCGGCGATCAATTTGTTAGAGTATGCACACTTACCCAGTCTTCTTGCCAGCCTGGTATTCGACTTTCCTTATGGTACCATCAGGTTTATGCAGGTTAAACACGGCCTTCGCGACGTGGCCATCACGAGATTCGTGCTGACTTTTTTGTCACCGATGTGAGGATCCTCAACTTTGTACGCGAATTCGTTATTAGGATGAGTCTCCAAAATGTTTCATTATATTCTTAGTATAATATTGTTTCTCATCATGAAGAATCAGAATATTATAATTAATTTGGATATTAACATACACAGTATTCGACGTGTTTCTCGGTGGCAAGTCCGTGGTGCTGCTTGATGCTCTGTGAGGAGGAGGCGTGACCGTTGTGTTTCTCGTGGTTTTTGTGCTGCTCTTTATGTTTCTCCTTGTGGTGCTCCTAATGATGGGTGGGCTCGTGTTTTGTCTAGTGAGTTTGGTGCAGTACGATACTCTGTGACGAGATAGCGTCCGTCACCGTCACCGTGGTGATAATTGTTACTATGTTGTGGCCCGGCAGTGTATAAAACGCTATATTTTGTATATGTGAAATCTGAATATAGTTTGTTCAGAATAAGCAACTAAATCGATTTCAATCATTTTTACACCACGTTATATTTTTTTTCCAAATTCATTTAGAAATTATGGTTACCGAGCGCGCCACGCAGCTACCGATAGATCATGCACACGGCCGCGCAACTGCTGACGCCAGAGTTCAACGGCTCGCACGCCCGAGCGGAGCGTGGACCATACATTTGTTGAGACAGCCAAGTAGGATAACAAACTCATAACTTTGTGGTTTTTCATGATATCTTTTTGAAATTTCATACCTAGATTCTTTACTTAAAAATACTGGACACGCGTTTCGAGTTTCGCATAAACAAAAATAATGTTGTATTTGTGTTAATGTTTAATAAAAAAAAATAACTATCTTGAATATGTTCTTTCGATTTTTAATATCTGTTCGGTTGATTTAAAATAATTTATTCGTCACTACATTTAATTTGTTTTAACGTAGAAGTATAGAAGATAAAAAATGCGTGCCAACCCTAAATAATTTGGGATGAGAGCAATAAAATGATGATCACTATATCGCCTACAATAAGTTCTTAATGTTTGATTAAATTTATTGGTAGATACATATATTTTGACCCTCTACGTATTTCACTTTTCTAATGAATCAGCAGTTCTTATTATGGTTGTTACATAAACGTTGTTTTACTAAATATCGGGCAAAAATCACAGCAAACGACAGATACAATCAGATTAAAACACAAATATAAATTAAATGGTAAATAAATTTATTTTAAATATTTACAGTAAATCACATTTTTCGAGGCTCAATAAATCAATAATTAACAACGTTAAAGTAAGAGGTTTAACAATCAGGTTTGTACAGTTAGGTTTAGTGATGATGATGATGTTCAGGAATAATGTGTACGGCGTGACCCTCGATCTTCACGTTGGCGTTAAATCTGTAGAAGAGGGAAAAATAATAATTAATAATTTCTGTTACTTCAGTTTTAGTTTTCACGCCATTTAGAGCGTTTCCTCTCTTACCCAGTCTTTTTGTCAGCATGGTACTCGACGATCCTAATAGTGCCATCTGGCTGGTGCAGGCTGTATACGCCCTTCACGACATGGCCATCACGAGATTCATGCTGAGATTTCTTGTCACCGGTGTGAGGATCCTCCACTTTGTACGCGAACTCGTATTTGGGATGAGACTGTAAAACGACTGATGGTTAGTAATGCTATCCTATAAGATATATCAAAATTCTGTTTAAGAATTAGAACGTTATCATACATAGTACTCGACGTGTTTCTCGGTGGCGTGTCCGTGGTGCTGCTTGATACTTTGTGATGAGGAGGCGTGACCGTGGTGTTCTTTGTGCTGCTTTTCATGCTGCTCCTCGTGTTGCTCCTCATAGTGGGCAGGCTCGTGTTTGGCTTCGTGAGTTTGGTGCAGTACAATGCTCTGTGACGAGATGGCGTGACCGTGACCGTGGTGGTAATCGTGACCATGTCCTTCTTGCGGCCGCGCGGCAACCATCGCGACCAAGGCAGAGATAAGGATGATCTGTGTAAAAGAGATATAAATAGTAAAACGGATGATAAATGAAGCACATTGAATTTTACTGAAAATTTCATTTACAAATGGGATTGTATTTGAGTTTTGTTAAGTTTATATTAATAGGTAAGAAAAGAACTTCAATTACAGTTATATTAGGGAGTTATATTGGTATGTATACAAATTCTAGTAGTACCTTATACATTTTAAATGAATGTATGCTAAACTCAAGGAGTGCTAACCAGTGACTGATAATCCCTCAGTACATAACTTTTCTTTTTATACATATTATTAAAGGAATGTTAACGCAACACTCGTACGCACCTAACCAGTTTACTGAATGTGACCGTTTTTTGCAAGTTACACCGTCCTTGAGTAATTACATGTTTTAATACCATTTCACATTCAATGGGTAATTAAAAATTTTGCTTTCTTAGTGCATTGAAATTCATTCAATAATATTCTCGGTGGTAAGCCATAACATCGGCTGCCGCCAGAAGTTACCACCCACCAGACAAAGTCTTGCCGCCAAGGGATTCATCGTGTCTGGTGAAACCCTACGGAGGTCGGGTCTGAGCAGTTGTGTTGCGATGTATACTGGGTACGATGGGCCAAATGTTGTTGTGTCAGGAGTTTGGTCGTGGAGATTCTCCAGATCAATATCTCTCTAGCGCAGCGTCGCTGGTCGTGTTGCGGGTTTAACATTGCATCACTGCCGTCTTCCTTCCTATTTACTCAGTTTTTTGAGTGAATAGGCTTAATAATTGCAGATCTGCTTACCATCGGGCGAAATTATGGTCAAGCACTAGTTTATAATCAATACATAGTATAAAACAAAGTCGCTTTCGCTGTATGTCCGTATGTATGCTTAGATCTTTAAAACTACGCAACGGATTTTGACGCGGTTTTTTTTAATAGATAGAGTGATTCTCAAGGAAGGTTTGTATGTATAATAAATGCATAATATAGTGTTCGTTCCCGAGGGAAATCTAAAAAGCGCGATATAACCGAACTCCACGCGGGCGAAGCCGCGGGCGGAAAGCTAGTTATTAATAAAGAGAAGTGCCGAAATACTGAGTTACTTCTAGCAATTTGTAAATAAGTAATTATAATTTACAATACAAGTTGACAACTTAATCATCAAGTTGGTAACAGTTTTGAAAAAACTGCTCTTTGTTGAAACAATGCAAATCGTGGCATATAACGTGCATGATTTGTGATCATGATTATTCAATTATCATTCTTCAATACTATATTTTTTCATATACATATGTTGCTGATAAAAAATACTAGTCTATTCCGTTTTTGAGAAGTTAATGAAACAATTAAATAGCTTTTCATGTCTTAATTATGAGTTAATGAATGAAGATGAAGGATCGGCAGTCATCTGTGCATTTTGAAACGCAGTCAAATTAAAAATGTCTCTATGTATGCGATTCAGACAAAAATTTGGAATAAGTTTTTTTTGTACCCTTTTTACAGAAAAGTAATGTCAATTATTTAGTTTTCAAAAGTAAATCAATAGACATATACAGACACATGGAAATAGTGTGTGTCATAACGACCTATAAAAATATATATATTTACCTTCAAATCTATACCTATGTAACTACGACTGTTTACTAACGAACTTCATTAATTACCCTATTTTACCCTTAAAACGTTTAAACATAGAAAAGAAAATTAGGTTTACTTCCTTTGGCCTTTTCATCTGTAATTTGTTTCTGGGGTAGGCCCCAGGATCTATCTATTTCCTTACCAAATATCTAGTTGCCACATGTTACATCGGCAAGAGATGATGTTCCTTATTAGGAACTACACTTGACATCAATTAAAATGAAAACACAGTTCTAAATTCAATAATAGCGCTTGACGTTGTCATATTCAACGGCATTACCATCAATCTGGGTAATTTTGACAGTTAAATGCGGTAATTTACACAATATTTTAAAATTTGTTATCCTATCACAAAAATGTATTTTATTTTGTTTAAGCTCTCATAACACTTTTCATCCGTAAAGATTAACGAAATTATCAAAACTCATCTGTGGCAAGTCCGTGGTGCTGCTTGATGCTCTGTGATGAGGAGGCGTGACCGTTGTGTTTCTCGTGGTTTTTGTGCTGCTCTTTATGTTTCTCCTCGTGGTGCTCCTAATGATGGGTGGGCTCGTGTTTTGTCTAGTGACTTTGGTGCAGTACGATACTCTGTGACGGGATAGCGTGACCCTCACCGTGGTGATAATTGTTACTATGTTGTGGCCCGGCAGTGTATAAAACGTTATTTTTTGTATATGTGAAATCTGAATATAGTTTGTTCAGAATAAGCAACCAAATCGATTCCAATCATTTTTACACCATGTTATATTTTTTTTTCCAAATTCATTTAGAAATTATGGTTACCGAGCGCGCCATGTAGCTTCCGATAGATCATGCACACGGCCGCGCAACTGCTGACGCCAGAGTTCAACACACGGCTCGCCCGCCCGAGCGGAGAGTGGAGTTTGTTGAGACAGCCAAGTAGGATAACAAACTCATAACTTTATGGTTCTTCATGATATCTTTTTGAAATTTCATACCTAGATTCTTTACTTAAAAATACTGGACACGCGTTTCGAGTTTCGCATAAACAAAAGTAATGTTTAATTTGTGTTAATGTTTAATTTAAAAAATAACTATCTTGAATATGTTCTTTCGATTTTTAATATCTGTTCGGTTGATTTAAAATAATTTATTCGTCACTACATTTAATTTGTTTTAACGTAGAAGTATAGAAGATGAATAAATGCGTGCCAACCCTAAATAATTTGGGATGAGAGCAATAAAATGGTGATCACTATATCGCCTACAATAAGTTCTTAATGTTTGATTAAATTTATTGATAGATACATATATTTTGACCGTCTACGTATTGCACTTTTCTAATGAATCAGCAGTTCTTATTATGGTTGTTACATAAACGTTGTTTTACTAAATATCGGGCAAAAATCACAGCAAACGACAGATATAATCAGATTAAAACACAAATATAAATTAAGTGGTAAATAAATTTATTTTAAATATTTACAGTAAATCACATTTTTCGAGGCTCAATAAATCAATAATTAACAACGTTAAAGTAAGAGGTTTAACAATCAGGTGTGTACAGTTAGGTTTAGTGATGATGATGATGTTCAGGAATAATGTGTACGGCGTGACCCTCGATCTTCACGTTGGCGTTAAATCTGTAGAAGAGGGAAAAATAATAATTAATAATTTCAGTTACTTCAGTTTTAGTTTTCACGCCATTTAGAGCGTTTCCTCTCTTACCCAGTCTTTTTGTCAGCATGGTACTCGACGATCCTAATAGTGCCATCGGGCTGGTGCAGGCTGTATACGCCCTTCACGACATGGCCATCACGAGATTCATGCTGAGATTTCTTGTCACCGGTGTGAGGATCCTCCACTTTGTACGCGAACTCGTATTTGGGATGAGACTGTAAAATGACTGATGGTTAGTAATGCTATCCTATAAAATATATCAAAATTCTGTTTAAGAATTAGAACGTTATCATACATAGTACTCGACGTGTTTCTCGGTGGCGTGTCCGTGGTGCTGCTTGATACTTTGTGATGAGAAGGCGTGACCGTGGTGTTCTTTGTGCTGCTTTTCATGCTGCTCCTCGTGTTGCTCCTCATAGTGGGCAGGCTCGTGTTTGGCTTCGTGAGTTTGGTGCAGTACAATGCTCTGTGACGAGATAGCGTGACCGTGACCGTGGTGGTAATCGTGACCATGTCCTTCTTGCGGCCGCGCGGCAACCATCGCGACCAAGGCAGAGATAAGGATGATCTGTGTAAAAGAGATATAAATAGTAAAACGGATGATAAATGAAGCACATTGAATTTTACTGAAAATTTCATTTACAAATGGGATTGTATTTGAGTTTTGTTAAGTTTATATTAATAGGTAAGAAAAGAACTTCAATTACAGTTATATTAGGGAGTTATATTGGTATGTATACAAATTCTAGTAGTACCTTATACATTTTAAATGAATGTATGCTAAACTCAAGGAGTGCTAACCAGTGACTGATAATCCCTCAGTACATAACTTTTCTTTTTATACATATTATTAAAGGAATGTTAACGCAACACTCGTACGCACCTAACCAGTTTACTGAATGTGACCGTTTTTTGCAAGTTACACCGTCCTTGAGTAATTACATGTTTTAATACCATTTCACATTCAATGGGTAATTAAAAATTTTGCTTTCTTAGTGCATTGAAATTCATTCAATAATATTCTCGGTGGTAAGCCATAACATCGGCTGCCGCCAGAAGTTACCACCTACCAGACAAAGACTTGCTGCCAAGCGATTCATCGTGTTCCGGCATGATGTCTGGTGAAACCCTACGGAAGTCGGGTCTGAGCAGTTGTGTTGCGATGTATATTGGGTACGATGGGCGAAACGTTGTTGTGTCAGGAGTTTGGTCGTGGAGATTCTCCAGATCAATCTCTCTCTGGCGCAGCGTCGCTGGTCGTGTTGTGGGTTTAACATTGCATCACTGCCGTCTTCCTTCCTATTTACTTAGTTTTTTGAGTGAATAGGCTTAATAATTGCAGATCTGCTTACCATCGGGCGAAATTATGGTCAAGCCCTATCTTATAATTATTAATAAAAAGAAATGCCGAAATACTGAGTTACTTCTAGCAATTTGTAAATAAGTAATAATAATTTACAATACAAGTTGACAACTTAATCATCAAGTTGGTAACAGTTTTGAAAAAACTGCTCTTTGTTGAAAAAATGCAAATCGTGGCATATAACGTGCATGATTTGTGATCATGATTATTCAATTATCATTCTTCAATACTATATTTTTTCATATACAGATGTTGCTGATAAAAAATACTAGTCTATTCCGTTTTTGGGAAGTTAATGAAACAATTAAATAGCTTTTCATGTCTTAATTATGAGTTAATGAATGAAGATGAAGGACTCGGCAGTCATCTGTGCATTGTGAAACGCAGTCAAATTAAAAATGTCTCTATGTATGTGATTCAGACAAAAATTTGAAATAAGTTTTTTTTTGTACCCTTTTTACAGAAAAGTAATGTCAATTATTTAGTTTTCAAAAGTAAAACAATAGATATATACAGACACATGGAAGTAGTGTGTGTCATAACCACCTATAATAATATATATATTCACCTTCAAATCTATACCTATGTAACTACGACTGTTTACTAACGAACTTCATTAATTACCCTATTTTACCCTTATAACGTTTAAACATAGAAAAGAAAATTAGGTTTACTTCCTTTGGCCTTTTCATCTGTAATTTGTTTCTGGGGTAGGCCCCAGGATCTATCTATTTCCTTACCAAATATCTAGTTGCCACATGTTACATCGGCAAGAGATGATGTTCCTTATTAGGAACTACACTTGACATCAATTAAAATGAAAACACAGTTCTAAATTCAATAATTGCGCTTGACGTTGTCATATTCAACGGCATTACCATCAATCTGGGTAACTTTGACAGTTAAATGCGGTATTTTACACAATATTTTATTTAAAATTTGTTATCCTATCACAAAAATGTATTTTATTTTGTTTAAGCTCCCATAACACTTTTCATCCGTAAAGATTAACGAAATTATCAAAACTCATCTGTGGCAAGTCCGTGGTGCTGCTTGATGCTCTGTGATGAGGAGGCGTGACCGTTGTGTTTCTCGTGGTTTTTGTGCTGCTCTTTATGTTTCTCCTCGTGGTGCTCCTAATGATGGGTGGGCTCGTGTTTTGTCTAGTGAGTTTGGTGCAGTACGATACTCTGTGACGAGATAGCGTGACCGTCACCGTGGTGATAATTGTTACTATGTTGTGGCCGAGCAGTGTATAAAACGTTATTTTTTGTATATGTGAAATCTGAATATAGTTTGTTCAGAATAAGCAACTAAATCGATTCCAATCATTTTTACACCATGTTATTTTTTTTTTCCAAATTATGGTTACCGAGCGCGCCACGCAGCTTCCAATAGATCATGCACACGGCCGCGCAACTGCTGACGCCAGAGTTCAACACACGGCTCGCCCGCCCGAGCGGAGAGTGGACCATATATTTGTTGAGACAGCCAAGTAGGATAACAAACTCATAACTTTGTGGTTCTTCATGATATCTTTTTGAAATTTCATACCTAGATTCTTTACTTAAAAATACTGGACACGCGTTTCGAGTTTCGCATAAACAAAAGTAATGTTTAATTTGTGTTAATGTTTAATTTAAAAAATAACTATCTTGAATATGTTCTTTCGATTTTTAATATCTGTTCGGTTTATTTAAAATAATTTATTCGTCACTACATTTAATTTGTTCTAACGTAGAAGTATAGAAGATGAATAAATGCGTGCCAACCCTAAATAATTTGGGATGAGAGCAATAAAATGGTGATCACTATATCGCCTACAATAAGTTCTTAATGTTTGATTAAATTTATTTGTAGATACATATATTTTGACCGTCTACGTATTGCACTTTTCTAATGAATCAGCAGTTCTTATTATGGTTGTTACATAAACGTTGTTTTACTAAATACCGGGCAAAAATCACAGCAAACGACAGACACAATCAGATTAAAACACAAATATAAATTAAGTGGTAATTAAATTTATTTTAAATATTTAGGTACAGTAAATCACATTTTTCGAGGCTCAATAAATCAACAATTAACAACCTTAAAGTAAGAGGTTTAACAATCAGGTTTGTACAGTTAGGTTTAGTGATGATGATGATGTTCAGGAATAATGTGTACGGCGTGACCCTCGATCTTTACGTTGGCGTTAAATCTGTAGAAGAGGGAAAAATAATAATTAATAATTTCAGTTACTTCAGTTTTAGTTTTCACGCCATTTAGAGCGTTTCCTCTCTTACCCAGACTTTTTGTCAGCATGGTACTCGACGATCCTAATAGTGCCATCGGGCTGGTGCAGGCTGTATACGCCCTTCACAACATGGCCATCACGAGATTCATGCTGAGATTTCTTGTCACCGGTGTGAGGATCCTCCACTTTGTACGCGAACTCGTATTTGGGATGAGACTGTAAAACGACTGATGGTTAGTAATGCTATCCTATAAGATATATCAAAATTCTGTTTAAGAATTAGAACGTTATCATACATAGTACTCGACGTGTTTCTTGGTGGCGTGTCCGTGGTGCTGCTTGATACTTTGTGATGAGGAGGCGTGACCGTGGTGTTCTTTGTGCTGCTCCACGTGTTGCTCCTCATAGTGGGCAGGCTCGTGTTTGGCTTCGTGAGTTTGGTGCAATACAATGCTCTGTGACGAGATAGCGTGACCGTGACCGTGGTGGTAATCGTGACCATGTCCTTCTTGCGGCCGCGCGGCAACCATCGCGACCAAGGCAGAGATAAGGATGATCTGTGTAAAAGAGATACGAGATAAATAGTAAAACGGGTGATAAATGAAGCACATTGAATTTTACTAAAAATTTCATTTACATATGGGATTGTATTTGAGTTTTGTTAAGTTTATATTAATAGGTAAGAAAAGAACTTCAATTAGAGTTATATTAGGGAGTTATATTGGTATGTATACAAATTGTAGTAGTACCTTATACATTTTAAATGAATGTATGCTAAACTCAAAGAGTGCTAACCAGTGACTGATAATCTCTCAGTACATAACTTTTCTTTTTATACATATTATTAAAGGGATGTTAACGCAACACTCGTATGCACCTAACCAGTTTACTGAATGTGACCGTTTTTTGCAAGTTACTCCGTCCTTGAGTAATTACATGTTTTAATACCATTTCACATTCTATGGGTAATTAAAAATTTTACTTTCTTAGTGCATTGAAATTCATTCAATAATATTCTCGGTGGTAAGCCATAACATCGGCTGCCGCCAGAAGTTACCAGCCACGAGACAAAGTCTTGCCGCCAAGCGATTCATCGTGTTCCGGCATGATGTCTGGTGAAACCCTACGGAGGTCGGGTCTGAGCAGTTGTGTTGCGATGTATACTGGGTACGATGGGCCATACGTTGTTGTGTCAGGAGTTTGGTCGTGGAGATTCTCCAGATCAATCTCCCTCTGGCGCAGCGTCGCTGGTCGTGTTGTGGGTTTAACATTGCATCACTGCCGTCTTCCTTCCTATTTACTTAGTTTTTTGAGTTAATAGGCTTAATAATTGCAGATCTGCTTACCATCGGGCGAAATTATGGTCAAGCCCTAGTTTATAATTATTAAAAAAAAGAAATGCCGAAATACTGAATTACTTCTAGCAATTTGTAAATAAGTAATAATAATTTACAATACAAGTTGACAACTTAATCATCAAGTTGGTAACAGTTTTGAAAAAACTGCTCTTTGTTGAAAAAATGCAAATCGTGGCATATAAGGTGCATGATTTGTGATCATGATTAATCAATTATCATTCTTCAATACTATATTTTTTCATATATATAATATGTTGCTGATAAAAAAAATACTAGTCTATTCCGTTTTTGGGAAGTTAATGAAACAATTAAATAGCTTTTCATGTCTTAATTATGAGTTAATGAATGAAGATGAAGGACTCGGCAGTCATCTGTGCATTTTGAAACGCAGACAAATTAAAAATGTCTCTATGTATGTGATTCAGACAAAATTTTGAAATAAGTTTTTCTTGTACCTTTTTTACAGAAAAGTAATGTCAATTATTTAATTTTCAAAAGTAAACAGTGTAGTGTGTGTCATAACCACCTATCATAATAAATATAAAACGTGTAAGATAAAGGGTATATACATACCAAGGGCATGGCATCTTTAGATGATATCAAACGATATCGGAAAGGTTTCAACTCAAAATAAAATACTCAAAAAATTGGTACCAAATTTTCGGTTTCGTGTGTTTCTTAAAATCAAATCATAACAAATGTGGCAGCACACTACATGCGTTAATAACTACTCGTTACCTGTCACGTTACTTGCCAAAATCCGATAAATGTCTTCAATATCTCTGTGCGACTAGTATGATAGTAGCCTATCACAGGCGGTGTTTATCCTCATAACATAAAGACATAGTATTAAAAATCCCTCCCAATATCGTTTGATATCATGTAAAGATGCCATGCCGTTTTTATGTATATACCCTTTATGTTACACGTTGTATATTCACCTTCAAATCTATACCTATGTAACTACGACTGTTTACTAAGGAACTTCATTACCCTATTTTACCCTTAAAACGTTTAAACATAGAAAAGAAAATTAGGTTTACTTCATTTGGCCTTTTGATCTGTAATTTGTTTCTGGGGTAGGCCCCAGGATCTGTCTATTTCCTTACCAAATATCTAGTTGCCACATGTTACATTGGCAAGAGATGATGTTCCTTATTAGGAACTACACTTGACATCAATTAAAATGAAAACACAGTTCTTAATTCAATAATAGCGCTTGACGTTGTCATATTCAACGGCATTACCATCAATCTGGGTAACTTTGACAGTTAAATGCGGTATTTTACACAATATTTTAAAATTTGTATCCTATCACAAAAATGCATTTTATTTTGTTTATGCTCTCATAACACTTATCATCCGTAAAGATTAACGAAATTATCAAAACTCATCTGTGCATAAAAAAACCTAATTTAGTCTACCTAGTAGACTAAATTTTTTACATAACTCAGTATCACAAAAGAGCAAATTGCAGTCTCAAAAGAGGCTGCAATAATAAACACAAAAAAAAAAAACGTTTACGGAGCTAGTTTAAAAATACAAAGCTACAAGAAATATTTGTAAATTGTGTTGGTATCATATGAGAAAAAAAAATTGAACATAGTTCATGGTCCCACTGTCATTGTTACCCGAACCAATCAAAGTTACCCAGATTGACCGTAGTGGTGTTTATTAATATATTATTAATGACTGGATTGGTCAGGCCTCTGAAGCCGTTCTTTTTTCACGAATAAGAGTGAAACGTTACGTTTTTTTAGTAAGTAATCGGTGGTAGGCCATAACATCGGCTGCCGGCAGAAGTTACCACCCACCAGACAAAGTCTTGCCGCCAAGCGATTCGTCGTGTTCCGGCATGATGTCTGCTGAAGCCGTACGGAGGACGGGTCTGAGCAGCTGTGTTGCAATGTGTGTCAGGTACGATGCGCCAAATGTCGGGAGTTTGGTCGTGGAGGGTCTCCAGATCAATCTCCCTCTGGCGCAGAATCGTTGTCGTGTTGTTGGGTTTAACATTGCATTAACTCGCTCAATTGGCGTCTTCCTTCCTATTCACCATTTTTTTTTTTTTGACTTGAAACTTGCGCGTTTGAGCATCAATGATTGCATCACTGCTTGCGATGGCGATCCCACCTGATGAGGTGGGATTATTGTCAAGCACTAGTTTATAATCATAAAAAAAAGGTTGCAATTAAATTTTACGTAGTTTGTTTTCCGCAGCGTACACAAACCTTCAAAAAATAAATTAAGAATGGGTCCGTTCTCAAGTGAAAAATATGTTGTTAAATTTTACAAATAATTTCCCTAATTTCCGGTTGCGATATTTGGTGATAACGTCAATATCTATTGACTTTTATAACCATATTTCACGTCAACACATTGAAATTCTTCAGATCTCTTCATTTGGGAACTCCCGTTGTCATCGAATGATTGATGATTCTTAAAAACCATTTATCTAAATATTTTTTAAGTATTTTTTGTACGATTTCTCGATGGCATGTCCGTGGTGCTGCCTGATACTTTGTGATGAAGAAGCGCGATCGTGGTGTTCCTCGTGGTTCTTGTGCTGCTCTTTACGTTTCTCCTCGTGGTGCTCCCCATGGTGGGTAGCCTCGTGTTTAGTTTCGTGAGTTTGGTGCAGGACGATACTCTGTGACGATATAGCGTGACCGTCACCGTGGTGATAATCGTGACCACGTTGTGGCCCGGCAGTATATAAAACGTTATTTTTAGTATATGTGAAATCTGAATATAGTTTGTTCAGAATAAGCAACTTAATCGATTCCAATCATTTTTATACTATGTTATATTTTTTCCCAAATACATTTAGAAATTATGGTTACCGAGCGCGCCACGCAGCTTCCGATAGATCATGCACACGCCCGCGCAACTGCTGACGCCAGAGTTCAACGCACGGCTCGCCCGCCCGAGCGGAGCGTGGACCTTATATTTGTTGGGACAGCCAAATCGGATAACAAACTCATAACTTTGTGGATTTTCGTGATATCTTTTTGAAACTTCGTACCTAGATTCTTTACCTAAAAATACTGGTCACCCGTTTCGAATTTCGCTTAAACAAAAATAATAACTATCTTGAATATATTCATTCGATTTTTAATATCTGTTCGGTTGATTTAAAATAATTTATTCGTCACTACATTTAATTTGTTTTAACGTAGAAGTATAGAAATAATAATTTGGGATGAGAGCAATAAAATGGTGATCACTATATCGCCTACAATAAGTTCTTAATGTTTGAATAAATTTATTGGTTCATATATTTTGACCGTCTACGTATTGCACTTTTCTAATGAAGCAGCAGTTTTTATTATGGTTGTTACATAAACGTTGTTATACTAAATACCGGGCACAAATGACAGCAAACGACAAACACAATCAGATTAAAACACAAATATAAATTAAGTGGTAAATAAATTTATTTTAAATATTTACAGTAAATCACATTTTTCAAAGCTCAATAAATCAATAATTAACATCCTTAAGTAAGAGGTTTAACAATCAGGTTTGTACAGTTAGGTTCAGTGATGATGATGATGTTCAGGAATAATGTGTACGGCGTGACCCTCGATCTTTACGTTGGCGTTAAATCTGTAGAAGAGGGAAAAATAATAATTAATAATTTCAGTAACTTCAGTTTTAGTTTTCACGCCATTTAGAGCGTTTCCTCCCTTACCCAGTCTTTTTGTCAGCATGGTACTCGACGATCCTGATAGTGCCATCGGGCTGGTGCAGGCTGTATACGCCCTTCACAACATGGCCATCACGAGATTCGTGCTGAGATTTCTTGTCACCGGTGTGAGGATCCTCCACTTTGTACGCGAACTCGTATTTCGGATGAGACTGTAAAACGACTGATGGTTAGTAATGCTATCCTATAAGATATATCAAAATTCTGTTTAAGAATTAGAACGTTATTATACATAGTACTCGACGTGTTTCTCGGTGGCGTGTCCGTGGTGCTGCTTGATACTTTGTGATGAGGAGGCGTGACCGTGGTGTTCTTTGTGCTGCTTTTCATGCTGCTCCTCGTGTTGCTCCACATAGTGGGCAGGCTCGTGTTTGGCTTCGTGAGTTTGGTGCAGTACAATGCTCTGTGACGAGATAGCGTGACCGTGACCGTGGTGATAATCGTGACCATGTCCTTCTTGCGGCCGCGCGGCAACCATCGCGACCAAGGCAGAGATAAGGATGATCTGTGTAAAAGAGACATAAATAGTAAAATGTATGATAAATGAAGCACATTGAATTTTACTGAAAATTTCATTTACAAATGGGATTGTATTTGAGTTTTGTTAAGTTTATATTAATAGATAAGAAAAGAACTTCAATTAGAGTTATATTAGGGAGTTATATTGGTATGTATACAAATTGTAGTAGTACCTTATACATTTTAAATGAATGTATGCTAAACTCAAGGAGTGCTAACCAGTGACTGATAATCTCTCAGTACATAACTTTTCTTTTTATACATATTAATAAAGGGATGTTAACGCAACACTCGTACGCACCTAACCAGTTTACTGAATGTGACCGTTTTTACCAAGTTACTCCGTCCTTGAGTAATTACATGTTTTAATACCATTTCACATTCTATGGGTAATTAAAAATTTTACTTTCTTAGTGCATTGAAATTCATTCAATTATATTCTCGGCGGTAAGCCATAACATCGGCTGCGCCAGAAGTTACCACCCACGAGACAAAGTCTTACCGCCAAGCGATTCATCGTGTTCCGGCATGATGTCTGGTGAAACCCTACGCAGGTCGGGTTTGAGCAGTTGTGTTGCGATGTATACTAGGTACGATGGGCCAAACGTTATTGTGTCAGGAGTTTGGTCATGGAGATTCTCCAGATCAATCTCTCTCTGGCGCAGCGTCGCTGGTCGTGTTGTGGGTTTAACATTGCATCACTGCCGTCTTCCTTCCTATTTACTCAGTTTTTTGGGTGAATAGGCTTAATAATTGCAGATCTGCTTACCATCGGGCGAAATTATGGTCAAGCCCTATCTTATAATTATTAATAAAAAGAAATGCCGAAATACTGAGTTACTTCTAGCAATTTGTAAATAAGTAATAATAATTTACAATACAAGTTGACAACTTAATCATCAAGTTGGTAACAGTTTTGAAAAAACTGCTCTTTGTTGAAAAAATGCAAATCGTGGCATATAACGTGCATGATTTGTGATCATGATTATTCAATTATCATTCTTCAATACTATATTTTTTCATATACAGATGTTGCTGATAAAAAATACTAGTCTATTCCGTTTTTGGGAAGTTAATGAAACAATTAAATAGCTTTTCATGTCTTAATTATGAGTTAATGAATGAAGATGAAGGACTCGGCAGTCATCTGTGCATTGTGAAACGCAGTCAAATTAAAAATGTCTCTATGTATGTGATTCAGACAAAAATTTGAAATAAGTTTTTTTTTTGTACCCTTTTTACAGAAAAGTAATGTCAATTATTTAGTTTTCAAAAGTAAAACAATAGACATATACAGACACATGGAAGTAGTGTGTGTCATAACCACCTATAATAATATATATATTCACCTTCAAATCTATACCTATGTAACTACGACTGTTTACTAACGAACTTCATTAATTACCCTATTTTACCCTTATAACGTTTAAACATAGAAAAGAAAATTAGGTTTACTTCCTTTGGCCTTTTCATCTGTAATTTGTTTCTGGGGTAGGCCCCAGGATCTATCTATTTCCTTACCAAATATCTAGTTGCCACATGTTACATCGGCAAGAGATGATGTTCCTTATTAGGAACTACACTTGACATCAATTAAAATGAAAACACAGTTCTAAATTCAATAATTGCGCTTGACGTTGTCATATTCAACGGCATTACCATCAATCTGGGTAACTTTGACAGTTAAATGCGGTATTTTACACAATATTTTATTTAAAATTTGTTATCCTATCACAAAAATGTATTTTATTTTGTTTAAGCTCCCATAACACTTTTCATCCGTAAAGATTAACGAAATTATCAAAACTCATCTGTGGCAAGTCCGTGGTGCTGCTTGATGCTCTGTGATGAGGAGGCGTGACCGTTGTGTTTCTCGTGGTTTTTGTGCTGCTCTTTATGTTTCTCCTCGTGGTGCTCCTAATGATGGGTGGGCTCGTGTTTTGTCTAGTGAGTTTGGTGCAGTACGATACTCTGTGACGAGATAGCGTGACCGTCACCGTGGTGATAATTGTTACTATGTTGTGGCCGAGCAGTGTATAAAACGTTATTTTTTGTATATGTGAAATCTGAATATAGTTTGTTCAGAATAAGCAACTAAATCGATTCCAATCATTTTTACACCATGTTATTTTTTTTTTCCAAATTATGGTTACCGAGCGCGCCACGCAGCTTCCAATAGATCATGCACACGGCCGCGCAACTGCTGACGCCAGAGTTCAACACACGGCTCGCCCGCCCGAGCGGAGAGTGGACCATATATTTGTTGAGACAGCCAAGTAGGATAACAAACTCATAACTTTGTGGTTCTTCATGATATCTTTTTGAAATTTCATACCTAGATTCTTTACTTAAAAATACTGGACACGCGTTTCGAGTTTCGCATAAACAAAAGTAATGTTTAATTTGTGTTAATGTTTAATTTAAAAAATAACTATCTTGAATATGTTCTTTCGATTTTTAATATCTGTTCGGTTTATTTAAAATAATTTATTCGTCACTACATTTAATTTGTTCTAACGTAGAAGTATAGAAGATGAATAAATGCGTGCCAACCCTAAATAATTTGGGATGAGAGCAATAAAATGGTGATCACTATATCGCCTACAATAAGTTCTTAATGTTTGATTAAATTTATTTGTAGATACATATATTTTGACCGTCTACGTATTGCACTTTTCTAATGAATCAGCAGTTCTTATTATGGTTGTTACATAAACGTTGTTTTACTAAATACCGGGCAAAAATCACAGCAAACGACAGACACAATCAGATTAAAACACAAATATAAATTAAGTGGTAATTAAATTTATTTTAAATATTTACAGTAAATCACATTTTTCGAGGCTCAATAAATCAACAATTAACAACCTTAAAGTAAGAGGTTTAACAATCAGGTTTGTACAGTTAGGTTTAGTGATGACGATGATGTTCAGGAATAATGTGTACGGCGTGACCCTCGATCTTTACGTTGGCGTTAAATCTGTAGAAGAGGGAAAAATAATAATTAATAATTTCAGTTACTTCAGTTTTAGTTTTCACGCCATTTAGAGCGTTTCCTCTCTTACCCAGACTTTTTGTCAGCATGGTACTCGACGATCCTAATAGTGCCATCGGGCTGGTGCAGGCTGTATACGCCCTTCACAACATGGCCATCACGAGATTCATGCTGAGATTTCTTGTCACCGGTGTGAGGATCCTCCACTTTGTACGCGAACTCGTATTTGGGATGAGACTGTAAAACGACTGATGGTTAGTAATGCTATCCTATAAGATATATCAAAATTCTGTTTAAGAATTAGAACGTTATCATACATAGTACTCGACGTGTTTCTCGGTGGCGTGTCCGTGGTGCTGCTTGATACTTTGTGATGAGGAGGCGTGACCGTGGTGTTCTTTGTGCTGCTCCACGTGTTGCTCCTCATAGTGGGCAGGCTCGTGTTTGGCTTCGTGAGTTTGGTGCAATACAATGCTCTGTGACGAGATAGCGTGACCGTGACCGTGGTGGTAATCGTGACCATGTCCTTCTTGCGGCCGCGCGGCAACCATCGCGACCAAGGCAGAGATAAGGATGATCTGTGTAAAAGAGATACGAGATAAATAGTAAAACGGGTGATAAATGAAGCACATTGAATTTTACTAAAAATTTCATTTACATATGGGATTGTATTTGAGTTTTGTTAAGTTTATATTAATAGGTAAGAAAAGAACTTCAATTAGAGTTATATTAGGGAGTTATATTGGTATGTATACAAATTGTAGTAGTACCTTATACATTTTAAATGAATGTATGCTAAACTCAAAGAGTGCTAACCAGTGACTGATAATCTCTCAGTACATAACTTTTCTTTTTATACATATTATTAAAGGGATGTTAACGCAACACTCGTATGCACCTAACCAGTTTACTGAATGTGACCGTTTTTTGCAAGTTACTCCGTCCTTGAGTAATTACATGTTTTAATACCATTTCACATTCTATGGGTAATTAAAAATTTTACTTTCTTAGTGCATTGAAATTCATTCAATAATATTCTCGGTGGTAAGCCATAACATCGGCTGTCGCCAGAAGTTACCAGCCACGAGACAAAGTCTTGCCGCCAAGCGATTCATCGTGTTCCGGCATGATGTCTGGTGAAACCCTACGGAGGTCGGGTCTGAGCAGTTGTGTTGCGATGTATACTGGGTACGATGGGCCATACGTTGTTGTGTCAGGAGTTTGGTCGTGGAGATTCTCCAGATCAATCTCCCTCTGGCGCAGCGTCGCTGGTCGTGTTGTGGGTTTAACATTGCATCACTGCCGTCTTCCTTCCTATTTACTTAGTTTTTTGAGTTAATAGGCTTAATAATTGCAGATCTGCTTACCATCGGGCGAAATTATGGTCAAGCCCTAGTTTATAATTATTAAAAAAAAGAAATGCCGAAATACTGAATTACTTCTAGCAATTTGTAAATAAGTAATAATAATTTACAATACAAGTTGACAACTTAATCATCAAGTTGGTAACAGTTTTGAAAAAACTGCTCTTTGTTGAAAAAATGCAAATCGTGGCATATAACGTGCATGATTTGTGATCATGATTAATCAATTATCATTCTTCAATACTATATTTTTTCATATATATAATATGTTGCTGATAAAAAAAATACTAGTCTATTCCGTTTTTGGGAAGTTAATGAAACAATTAAATAGCTTTTCATGTCTTAATTATGAGTTAATGAATGAAGATGAAGGACTCGGCAGTCATCTGTGCATTTTGAAACGCAGACAAATTAAAAATGTCTCTATGTATGTGATTCAGACAAAATTTTGAAATAAGTTTTTCTTGTACCTTTTTTACAGAAAAGTAATGTCAATTATTTAATTTTCAAAAGTAAACAGTGTAGTGTGTGTCATAACCACCTATCATAATAAATATAAAACGTGTAAGATAAAGGGTATATACATACCAAGGGCATGGCATCTTTAGATGATATCAAACGATATCGGAAAGGTTTCAACTCAAAATAAAATACTCAAAAAATTGGCACCAAATTTTCGGTTTCGTGTGTTTCTTAAAATCAAATCATAACAAATGTGGCAGCACACTACATGCGTTAATAACTACTCGTTACCTGTCACGTTACTTGCCAAAATCCGATAAATGTCTTCAATATCTCTGTGCGACTAGTATGATAGTAGCCTATCACAGGCGGTGTTTATCCTCATAACATAAAGACATAGGATTAAAAATCCCTCCCAATATCGTTTGATATCATGTAAAGATGCCATGCCTTTTTTATGTATATACCCTTTATGTTACACGTTGTATATTCACCTTCAAATCTATACCTATGTAACTACGACTGTTTACTAAGGAACTTCATTACCCTATTTTACCCTTAAAACGTTTAAACATAGAAAAGAAAATTAGGTTTACTTCCTTTGGCCTTTTGATCTGTACTTTGTTTCTGGGGTAGGCCCCAGGATCTGTCTATTTCCTTACCAAATATCTAGTTGCCACATGTTACATTGGCAAGAGATGATGTTCCTTATTAGGAACTACACTTGACATCAATTAAAATGAAAACACAGTTCTTAATTCAATAATAGCGCTTGACGTTGTCATATTCAACGGCATTACCATCAATCTGGGTAACTTTGACAGTTAAATGCGGTATTTTACACAATATTTTAAAATTTGTATCCTATCACAAAAATGCATTTTATTTTGTTTATGCTCTCATAACACTTATCATCCGTAAAGATTAACGAAATTATCAAAACTCATCTGTGCATAAAAAAACCTAATTTAGTCTACCTAGTAGACTAAATTTTTTACATAACTCAGTATCACAAAAGAGCAAATTGCAGTCTCAAAAGAGGCTGCAATAATAAACACAAAAAAAAAAAACGTTTACGGAGCTAGTTTAAAAATACAAAGCTACAAGAAATATTTGTAAATTGTGTTGGTATCATATGAGAAAAAAAAATTGAACATAGTTCATGGTCCCACTGTCATTGTTACCCGAACCAATCAAAGTTACCCAGATTGACCGTAGTGGTGTTTATTAATATATTATTAATGACTGGATTGGTCAGGCCTCTGAAGCCGTTCTTTTTTCACGAATAAGAGTGAAACGTTACGTTTTTTTAGTAAGTAATCGGTGGTAGGCCATAACATCGGCTGCCGGCAGAAGTTACCACCCACCAGACAAAGTCTTGCCGCCAAGCGATTCGTCGTGTTCCGGCATGATGTCTGCTGAAGCCGTACGGAGGACGGGTCTGAGCAGCTGTGTTGCAATGTGTGTCAGGTACGATGCGCCAAATGTCGGGAGTTTGGTCGTGGAGGGTCTCCAGATCAATCTCCCTCTGGCGCAGAATCGTTGTCGTGTTGTTGGGTTTAACATTGCATTAACTCGCTCAATTGGCGTCTTCCTTCCTATTCACCATTTTTTTTTTTTTGACTTGAAACTTGCGCGTTTGAGCATCAATGATTGCATCACTGCTTGCGATGGCGATCCCACCTGATGAGGTGGGATTATTGTCAAGCACTAGTTTATAATCATAAAAAAAAGGTTGCAATTAAATTTTACGTAGTTTGTTTTCCGCAGCGTACACAAACCTTCAAAAAATAAATTAAGAATGGGTCCGTTCTCAAGTGAAAAATATGTTGTTAAATTTTACAAATAATTTCCCTAATTTCCGGTTGCGATATTTGGTGATAACGTCAATATCTATTGACTTTTATAACCATATTTCACGTCAACACATTGAAATTCTTCAGATCTCTTCATTTGGGAACTCCCGTTGTCATCGAATGATTGATGATTCTTAAAAACCATTTATCTAAATATTTTTTAAGTATTTTTTGTACGATTTCTCGATGGCATGTCCGTGGTGCTGCCTGATACTTTGTGATGAAGAAGCGCGATCGTGGTGTTCCTCGTGGTTCTTGTGCTGCTCTTTACGTTTCTCCTCGTGGTGCTCCCCATGGTGGGTAGCCTCGTGTTTAGTTTCGTGAGTTTGGTGCAGGACGATACTCTGTGACGATATAGCGTGACCGTCACCGTGGTGATAATCGTGACCACGTTGTGGCCCGGCAGTATATAAAACGTTATTTTTAGTATATGTGAAATCTGAATATAGTTTGTTCAGAATAAGCAACTTAATCGATTCCAATCATTTTTATACTATGTTATATTTTTTCCCAAATACATTTAGAAATTATGGTTACCGAGCGCGCCACGCAGCTTCCGATAGATCATGCACACGCCCGCGCAACTGCTGACGCCAGAGTTCAACGCACGGCTCGCCCGCCCGAGCGGAGCGTGGACCTTATATTTGTTGGGACAGCCAAATCGGATAACAAACTCATAACTTTGTGGATTTTCGTGATATCTTTTTGAAACTTCGTACCTAGATTCTTTACCTAAAAATACTGGTCACCCGTTTCGAATTTCGCTTAAACAAAAATAATAACTATCTTGAATATATTCATTCGATTTTTAATATCTGTTCGGTTGATTTAAAATAATTTATTCGTCACTACATTTAATTTGTTTTAACATAGAAGTATAGAAGATAAATAAATGCGTGCCACCCCTAAATAATTTGGGATGAGGGCGATAAAATGGTGATTACTATATCGCCTACAATAAGTTCTAAATGTTTGAATACATTTATTGGTACATATATTTTGACCGTCTACGAATTGCACTTTTCTAATGAAGCAGCAGTTCTTATTATAGTTGTTACATAAACGTCGTTTTACTAAATACCGGGCAAAAATCATAGCAAACGACAAACACAATCAGATTAAAACACAAATATAAATTAAGTAGTAAATAAATTTATTTTAAATATTTACAATAAATCCCCTTTTTTGAGGCACAATAAATCAACAATTAACAATCTTAAAGTAAGAGGTTTAACAATCCGGTTTGTACAGTTAGGTTCAGTGATGATGGTGATGTTCAGGAACAATGTGTACGGCGTGACCCTCGATCTTTACGTTGGCGTTAAATCTGTAGAAGAGGGAAAATAATAATTAGTAATTTCAGTTACTTCACTTTTAGTTTTCACGCCATTTAGAGCGTTTCTTCCCTTACCCAGTCTTTTTGTCAGCATGGTACTCGACGATCCTAATAGTTCCATCGGGCTGGTGCAGGCTGTATACGCCCTTCACAACATGGCCATCATGAGATTCGTGCTGAGATTTATTGTCACCGGTGTGAGGATCCTCCACTTTGTACGCGAATTCGTATTTGGGATGAGACTGTAAAACGACTGATGGTTAGTAATGCTATCCTATAAGATATATCAAAATTATGTTTAAGAATTAAAACGTTATCATACATAGTACTCGACGTGTTTCTCGGTGGCGTGTCCGTGGTGCTGCTTGATACTTTGTGATGAGGAGGCGTGACCGTGGTGTTCTTTGTGCTGCTTTTCATGCTGCTCCTCGTGTTGCTCCTCATAGTGGGCAGGCTCGTGTTTGGCTTCGTGAGTTTGGTGCAGTACAATGCTCTGTGACGAGATAGCGTGACCGTGACCGTGGTGGTAATCGTGACCATGTCCTTCTTGCGGCCGCGCGGCAACCATCGCGACCAAGGCAGAGATAAGGATGATCTGTGTAAAAGAGATATAAATAGTAAAATGTATGATAAATGAAGCACATTGAATTTTACTGAAAATTTCATTTACAAATGGGATTGTATTTGAGTTTTGTTAAGTTTACATTAATAGATAAGAAAAGAACTTCAATTAGAGTTAGAGTTATTCAGGGAGTTATATTGGTATGTTTACAAATTGTAGTAGTACCTTATACATTTTAAATGAATGTATGCTAAACTCAAGGAGTGCTAACCAGTGACTGATAATCTCTCAGTACATAACTTTTCTTTTTATACATATTATTAAAGGGATGTTAACGCAACACTCGTACGCACCTAACCAGTTTACTGAATGTGACCGTTTTTTGCAAGTTACTCCGTCCTTGAGTAATTACATGTTTTAATACCATTTCACATTCTATGGGTAATTAAAAATTTTACTTTCTTAGTGCATTGAAATTCATTCAATAATATTCTCGGTGGTAAGCCATAACATCGGCTGCCGCCAGAAGTTTAACCCACCCACGAGACAAAGTCTTACCGCCAAGCGATTCATCGTGTTCCGGCATGATGTCTGATGAAACCCTACGGAGGTCGGGTCTGAGCAGTTGTGTTGCGATGTATACTGGGTACGATGGGCCAAACGTTGTTGTGTCAGGAGTTTGGTCGTGGAGATTCTCCAGATCAATCTCTCTCTGGCGCAGCGTCGCTGGTCGTGTTGTGGGTTTAACATTGCATCACTGCCGTCTTCCTTCCTATTTACTCAGTTTTTTGAGTGAATAGGCTTAATAATTGCAGATCTGCTTACCATCGGGCGAAATTATGGTCAAGCCCTAGTTTATAATTATTAATAAAAAGAAATGCCGAAATACTGAGTTACTTCTAGCAATTTGTAAATAAGTAATAATAATTTACAATACAAGTTGACAACTTAATCATCAAGTTGGTAACAGTTTTGAAAAAACTGCTCTTTGTTGAAAAAATGCAAATAGTGGCATATAACGTGCATGATTTGTGATCATGATTATTCAATTATCATTCTTCAATACTATATTTTTTCTTATACATATGTTGCTCATAAAAAATACTAGTCTATTCCGTTTTTGTGAAGTTAATGAAACAATTAAATAGCTTTTCATGTCTTAATTATGAGTTAATGAATGAAGATGAAGGACTCGGCAGTCATCTGTGCATTTTGAAACGCAGTCAAATTAAAAATGTCTCTATGTATGTGATTCAGACAAAAATTTGAAATAAGTTTATCTTGTACCTTTTTTACAGAAAAGTAATCTCAATTATTTAATTTTCAAAAGTAAGTCAATAGACATACACAGACAAATGGAAGTAGTGTGTGTCATAACCACCTATCATAATATATATATTCACCTTCAAATCTATACCTATGTAACTACGACTGTTTACTAACGAACTTCATTACCCTATTTTACCCTTAAAACGTTTAAACATAGAAATGAAAATTAGGTTTACTTCCTTTGGCCTTTTGATCTATAATTTGTTTCTGGGTAGGCCCCAGGATCTATCTATTTCCATATCAAATATCTAGTTGCCACATGTTACATCGGCAAGAGATGATGTTCCTTATTAGGAACTACACTTGACATCAATTAAAATGAAAACACAGTTCTTAATTCAATAATAGCACTTGACGTTGTCATATTCAACGGCATTACCATCAATCTGGGTAACTTTGACAGTTAAATGCGGTATTTTACACAATATTTTAAAATTTGTATCCTATCACAAAAATGTATTTTATTTTGTTTATGCTCTCATAACACTTATCATCCGTAAATATTAACGAAATTATGAAAACTTATCTGTGCTTAAAAAAACCTAATTTTCTAGTCTACCTAGTAGACTAAATTTTTTGCATAACTCAGTATCACAAAAGAGCAAATTGCAGTCTCAAAAGAGGCTGCAATAATAAACACAAAAAAAAATGTTTCTGGAGCTAGTTTAAAAATACAAAGCTACAAGAAATATTTGTAAATTGTGTTGGTATCATATGAAAAAAAAAATTGAACATAGTTCATGGTCCCACTGTCATTGTTACCCGAACCAATCAAAGTTACCCAGATTGGCCGTAGTGGTGTTTATTAATATATTCTTCATGACTGGATTGGTCAGGCCTCTCACGTCGTTCTTTTTTCACGAATAAGAGTGAAACGTTACGTTTTTTAGTAAGGAATCGGTGGTAGGCCGTAACATCGGCTGCCGGTAGAAGTTACCACCCACCAGACAAAGTCTTGCCGCCAAGCGATTCGTTGTGTTCCGGCATGATGTCTGGTAAAGCCGTACGGAGGACGGGTCTGAGCAGCTGTGTTGCAATGTGTGCCAGGTACAATGCGCCAAATGTCGGGAGGTTGGTCGTGGAGGGTCTCCAGATCAATCTCCCTCTGGCGCAGAATCGTTGTCGTGTTGTTGGGTTTAGCATTGCATTAACTCGCTCAATTGGCGTCTTCCTTCCTATTCACCCATTTTTGTTTTACTTGAAACTTGCGGGTTTCTGCATCAATGATTGCATCACTGCTTGCCATCAGTTGGGATTACTGTCAAGCACTAGTTTATAATCATTAAAAAAAAGGTTGCAATTAATTTTTACGTAGTTGTTTTTCGCAGCGTACACAAACCTTCAAAAAATAAATTAAGATGTGTCCGTTCTCAAGTGAAAAATATGTTGTTAAATTTCACAAACAATTTCCCTAATTTCCGGTTGCGATATTTGGAGACAACGTTAATATCTATTGACTTTTATAACTATATTACATATGAACACATTGAAATTCTTCAGATTTCTTCATTTGGGAACTCCCGTTGTCATCGAATGATTGAGGATTCTTAAAAACCATTTATCTAAATATTTTTTAAGTATTTTTTGTAAGATATTAACGTACATGATATTCGACGTGTTTCTCGATGGCATGTCCGTGGTGCCTGATACTTTGTGATGAAGAAGCGCGATCGTGGTGTTCCTCGTGGTGTGTAGCCTGGTGTTTAGTTTCGTGAGTTTGGTGCAGGACGATACTCTGTGACGAGATAGCGTGACCCTCACCGTGGTGATAATTGTTACTATGTTGTGGCCCGGCAGTGTATAAAACGTTATTTTTTGTATATGCAAAATCTGAATATGGTGTGTTCAGAATAAGCAACTTAATCGATTCCAATCATTTTTACACCATGTTATATTTTTTCCCAAATACATTTAGAAATTATGGTTACCGAGCGGCACGCAGCTTCCGATAGATCATGCATACGGCCGCGCAACTGTTGACGCCAGAGTTCAACGCACGGCTCGCCCGCCCGAGCGGAGCGTGGACCATATATTTGTTGAAACAGCCAAGTAGCATAACAAACTCATAACTTTGTGGTTTTTCGTGATATCTTTTTGAAATTTAGTACCTAGATTCTTTACCTAAAAATACTGGACACGCGTTTCGAATTTCGCATAAACAAAATTAATAACTATCTTGAATATATTCATTCGATTTTTAATATCTGTTCGGTTGATTTAAAATAATTTATTCGTCACTACATATAATTTGTTTTAACATAGAAGTATAGAAGATAAATAAATGAGTGCCAACCCTAAATAATTTGGGATGAGGGCGATAAAATGGTGATTACTATATCGCCTACAATAAGTTCTTAATGTTTGAATAAATTTATTGGTACATATATTTTGACCGTCTACGAATTGCACTTTTCTAATGAAGCAGCAGTTCTTATTATAGTTGTTACATAAACGTCGTTTTACTAAATACCGGGCAAAAATCATAGCAAACGACAAACACAATCAGATTAAAACACAAATGTAAATTAAATAGTAAATAAATTTATTTTAAATATTTACAATAAATCACATTTTTCGAGGCTCAAATAAATCAACAATTAACAATCTTAAAGTAAGAGGTTTAAGAATCGGGTTCGTATAGTAAGGTTCAGTGATGATGATGATGTTCAGGAATAATGTGTACGGCGTGACCCTCGATCTTCACGTTGGCGTTAAATCTGTAGAAGAGGGAAAAATAATAATTAATAATTTCAGTAACTTCAGTTTTAGTTTTCACGCCATTTAGAGCGTTTTCTCTCTTACCCAGTCTTTTTGTCAGCATGGTACTCGACGATCCTAATAGTGCCATCGGGCTGGTGCAGGCTGTATACGCCCTTCACGACATGGCCATCACGAGATTCGTGCTGAGATTTCTTGTCACCGGTGTGAGGGTCCTCCACTTTGTACGCGAACTCGTATTTGGGATGAGACTGTAAAACGATTGATAGTTAGTAATGCTATCCTATAAGATATATCAAAATTTTGTTTAAGAATTGGAACGTTATCATACATAGTACTCGACGTGTTTCTCGGTGGCGTGTCCATGGTGCTGCTTGATACTTTGTGATGAGGAGGCGTGACCATGGTGTTCTTTGTGCTGCTTTTCATGCTGCTCCTCGTGTTGCTCCTCATGGTGGGCAGGCTCGTGTTTGGCTTCGTGAGTTTGGTGCAGTACAATGCTCTGTGACGAGATAACGTGACCGTGACCGTGGTGGTAATCGTGACCATGACCTTCCTGCGGCCGCGCGGCGACCATCGCGACCAAGGCAGAGATAAGTATGATCTGTGTAAAAGAGATCTAATACTTTTACTGAAAATTTCATTTTCAAATGGGATTGTATTTCAGCTTTGTTAAATTTTTATTAATATTTAGGTTAAATTAATTAAATAGGGTTTAAGTTTAAATTAATTAAGTTAAGAAAATAACTTTAATTAGAATTATATTGGTACATATGCAAATTGTAGTAGTACCTTATACATTTTAAATAGAGATATACTGAACTCAAGGAGTGCCAATCAGTAACTGATAATCCCTCAGTACATAACTTTTCTTTTTATACATATTATTAAAGGGATATCGATAAAGTTTAACGCAACTCTTATACACACCCAACCAGTTTACAGAATGTGACGGTTTTGTGCAAGTTACTCCGTCCTTGAGTAATTACATGTTTTAATACAATTTCACATTCAATAGGTAATTAAAAATTTTACTTTCTTAATGCAGTGACATTCATTCAATAACTTTCTCGGTCATAGATTATAACATCGGCTACCGGCAGAAGTTACCACCCACCAGACAAAGTCTTGCTGCCAAGCGATTCATCGTATTCCGGCATGATGTCTGGTGAAGCCATACCGAGGACGGGTCTGAGTAGTTGTGTTGCGATGTGGGCCGGGTACGATGGGCCAAACGTTGTTGCGTCGGGAGTTTGGTCGTGGAGGGACTCCAGATCAATCGCTGGAGCAGCATCGTTGGTTAATTTGTGGGTTTAACATTGCATCACCCCGCTCAACTGCCGTCTCTCTTCTTATTTACTCAGTTTTCTTGCGTTAAGGCTTAATAATTGCATCAAGTACATAGATTTATGATAGAATTGAGACTAACTATGCGTAAGCTGAGTTAGTCATAATGACTAAACTACGCCCTTCCGCTCCTCCCAGAGTCGGAAAAGTTATTTGGTGATTTCCTATCCTCAAAAAAAAGGACTAGATTAGCATGAAACGTGACCAAAATCGCAGGGAAGTGCTAGATGCAGGCCGCGTCCAACCGTTGTATTTGGGAATCCTTGGGAGAGGCCTATGTCCAGCAGTGGACTTCATGTGGCTGACATGATGATGATGATGAAGCGTTGGATTCCACTAACACTATTTCTTATATGCACTCTTTAATAGAACATAAAATAAAGATTATACAAAAGAACAATACCAGGCTTAGGCTCAATATTAATTTGAATTGGCAGTGAATATTCTTACGTTTTTTTGTGTCGTTTAATGTATGTACCAATATCCATTCATATACAACATTATTTTTTATTTACGCATATCTCGAAACACGTGTCCAGTCATCATCATCCCAGCGTCAATCCCAGTCGCATCCGAAGCCTTTTCAGCTTTGGAGTCTGGGGTCCGCTTTTACCAGTCCAGCTGCTGATATGGCTAAATTTCAACATTTTCCGTGACGCGACTGCCGTCTGACCTCCACAACCCGAAGGCGATATCTAAGCATTGCAGTTAGACCAATTGTTAGACTTTTGAGGGCTCCAACAACCCGTAACCACTGCCACTAGATGTTCGTATGGCAACCGGGACCAACGGCTTAACGTGTTTTCCGAGGCACGACCAGACCAGTGCAAATATTCATATTCATGCATACAAATACTTGCACTGTGTGGGGATCGAAACCGCGCCACCTTGCGCAGCGGCCGCGTCCGCTACCGCTACGCCACGGCAACCAATATTTTTAAGTAAAGAATCTATGTACAAAAATTCAAAAAGATATAATGAAAAGCCACAAAGTTATGTGCTTGCTTTGCGGCCGGGCAGCGGAAATCGCGATCACGGCGGCGGCGACAGACAAAAATAACAAATGAAAAAAATAATATTAAGGCATCGAGGCTTGATTGAAAGTGTCATAAATTCTTGTTGTAACTTTTTGTGGTTTTTATACCTATTTTATAACTGTGGCGGGTTTAAAGTAGATGGCACTACTTTGTTTACTTAAAGTTCGTATTCTTTACTCCTAAAATAAGGAACAGTGACTGTCGTGAACTTAAGAATTAAGAGAATAATGAAGTCAGAGAATTTTTCCAATAAGTTAAACTCCCGTTAGTCTGTTTATTATGCAAGATTTTGGATTACATGCTAACCTTGAGTGCAGTTCTATAACTTCGTGAATGAACTCGTAACTTTCTTGATCAGAATGAACATACATTTTTGACATGTTTTATCGAACTGGTTTGACATTTTTTGAACAAATTAAGAAAAGTGGTAGTAGGTCTGTTTCTACTGTGTAGTTATTATTTGTATAAAAAGAAACAGTATGTGCTTATAAGGTATCAGTCACAGCTTGACTTTACAGGAGTAATCAATTCAATTCATCAAAATGTATAAGGTAGGTTCAGCTATCACCAATAAATTTATTCAAATATTGTAGGCAATATACTTAGTAAAGGTGATATCATAATTAACACGAATATATGTACATTTCACAGATCTTCCTCGTTGCCGCTGTGATCGCAATGGTCACTGCCCGACCACAAGGCGGTCAGGATTACCACCACGGTCACGGTCACGCTATCTCGTCACAAAGTATCGTACTGCACCAAACTCACGAGACTAAACACGAGCCCATCCACCATGAGAATCACGGCGAGGGGAAATACGAAGAACAGCACAAGAACCACGAGGAACATCACGGTCACGCCTCCTCATCACAGAGCATCAAGCAGCACCACGGACACGCCACCGAGAAACACGTCGAGTACTATGTATGTTAATATTCAAATTAATTTTAATTTTCTGTTTCTTCATAATTAGAAACAATTATACTAAATGTACAATAAATTTGTAGTCTCATCCCAAGTACGAATTCGCGTACAAAGTTGAGGATCCACACACCGGTGACAAAAAATCTCAGCACGAATCTCGTGATGGCCACGTCGTGAAGGGCGTGTATAGCCTGCATCAGCCCGATGGTACCACAAGGATCGTCGAATACCATGCTGACAAGAAGACTGGGTAAGTGTGCATACTCTAATAAATTGATCGACTCTGAACTTCATAAATTCTAAGATTTTGTTTTTTAATAACCCGTTTTCTTTTTCAGATTCAACGCCAACGTGAAGTACGTGGATCACGCCAAACACATTGTTCCTGAACATCATCATCACCATTAATTCTTTTTGTTAAATTTAAAGTTATATTTAATTACCTCTTTTTGTTATATTATCCTTTGCTATCGTTGAACCTAATGTATAAGCAGTTATTGTTAAGTTTTGAGGATCAAACTGTGTTTGTAAATATTAGTTGATTTCAATATATTTATTCTCGTACCTATTTGTTGTGTTTACTTCCATATTTCATGGTCTATGACCAAACCACACAATACATAAATAGATACATGCGTTCTGTGGTTTCCTCAATTTTGTTTCATTCCAGCGTAAAACTTAGATACCTCTTGCTGGATGCTGAAATGGCTGTCATATTGTCAGATTGAAAATTATTTACCATTTCTTATCAATAAATGTTACAATATATTATAAATACTGGAAAATATAAAGCTACAAAAGATTTTATTAACTTAGAAGACATAATTAACTAAAATATTATTTACATTTTATTAATACAGTGAAAAGCAATTATTCAAAAGTAATATTTTTTAACATAATGTTATGTTTTTTATGAGCATTTTGTTACCCAAAAGTTTACGTAAAATGTCATATTGCTGAGTTATACTCGGTATATCACGAAAAAGAAATGCTGGTGAAAATTGCCAAGTGTTAATATATTGGTGCTGGTTACTGTACCTAAACTTAATTGTTGAAGTGATACAGTCACTTCAGAGTCACAAAAAATACGTCTAAAAAGCTTCAAAGTATCAAATTGGATGGTACAATGTACCTTGAAGAAATAATTGTAAATAATTATGCAATAACAACATTGAGAAATTGCAACATTAGCGTCTGTGATGTAATGATGTTTATTACCATGGTCAGTCTAAAAGAGGGATCAAGCAAAAATAAGGTATCAAAGTCAAAGTCAAATAAAGGATCAAACTGCTAAATATTTGAGGATATCAAAAACCAGAAACTAAAATTATCGATAAGCACCAGCGGCAATGCTCCTAATTTTAAGAAATTTTTCAGTTTGGTCTGTCTCAATCTGTCAAAAATATTACTATATCGTCCCTACGTTTTGACAAGTTTTTGACATTTGATTTTCGCTGAAATAAAACTGATACGTTGATATACACTGATTAATGTATACATTTGGACATTAAAATTAAAATGATTCAAACTAACGATCAAACGCACAAGGGTGTAGTTATTTAAATCAAAATCATACTCCATCATCAATGATAGTTATGTTACTAAATAAATGAATAGTATCTCACGGATCGATGCGCGCTTTATTTGTATTTAGCAAACCGAGTCAAATTATTATAATTGTTATTAGCATTTTTTAAGCTAAAACAGTAGTTTTTATTTGTATTTAGCAAACCGAGTCAAATTATTATAATTGTTATTAGCATTTTTTAAGCTAAAACAGTAGTTTATAAACATCTTTTATTTATGTGATGAAATCATACACCTCAAGTACAGCTTTAATAACGTTTATTCACTTTTCTCTCCACACAATTAGGTTATCACAGTTATTACAATTGTATACAGCAAGATATAATAAATGTAGCATGGAACCGTAAGATATGCTTACAGTTCGACGTCTGCCCACAGAAACCATCAGATTCCATTGGGTACTAGAAATCGGAAAAATCAAAAATTAGAAATCATAAAATCAAATTATTGCAAACAAAAACTTTTGAAAGCACACTTAGCTTTATCTTTGGCACACATGGCTTCGTGTTGACACACATAGCCCCATTTTGGCATACATAGCCTCATTTTGGCACACATGGCCTCATTTTGGCAACCATGGCCTCATTTTGGCACACATGGCCTCATTTTGGCACACATGGCCTCATTCTAGAACACTTGGCTTCACTTTAGTACACTTCGCTTTACTTTTAACACCCTCGGCTTCACTTTTAACACTCTTGGCTTCACTTTTAACACTCTTGGCTTCACTTTAACGTACTTGGATTTACTTTAGCCCACTTAGCCTTACTTTAAGCAAATTTAAACTATTTTTATTTTCACTATAAATGTAGGTAAACCCCACTTCTGAGATGTGATGAAATCATACACCTCAAGTACAGCTTTAATAACGTTTATTCACTTTTCTCTCCACACAATTAGGTTATCACAGTTATTACAATTGTACACAGCAAGATATAATAAATGTAGCATGGAATCGTAAGATATGCTTACAGTTCGACGTCTGCCCACAGAGACTCGCTCTGTCCAAGCAAATCAATTGCCAACCGAATGTTTCCCGCCTTAAAAAAAGGAAGTGAACACTCAGCCGACCATTGGACCAATCAGAGTAAACAGGAAATATTAAAATTACTTAACTAAAATATATGAAACTAAACATAACGACTTAAATAATAATTATTATAAATAGAGATATAAACGGTATTGATTTATTAATAATTTTAAAAATGAATTTAATACTATCTTAAACGGATGTATAAACTTCATGCAACCACTAGCGCCATCTGTCGCTTATGTTGAGTCTTATTTCTACTTATTTTACAAAATCATTACATTTATTTCCACAATTTCACTAAAAGTCAACCAAGGGAGTGATTACATATTGTTAGAAAAGATGTAGATATTTTTTTTTTAATAGAATAGAATACTCTTTATTATGTACACCATATTGATTACAGAAACATAAATGGGTGGTATTATCTAAAATATGTTTATTAACTTATGTAATTGTAACTAGGCTCTGCACTTTGTCCATACGTGTAAAAAACATAAAAATTACTCAATATATCTTTCACTAAATCCAAAAAGACAAATTAGTGGCAAATAGGCTAAGTTCCATTACTTTTTGACTTTTCCCTTTTCACCTCTGCATTCGTTCATGTTTCCCTATGTCGATAAAAAAATAATATGAAAAATTTAAATCTCATCTAGATCCTGCTAGTGTGAGGTTGAGCTTGAGATGCAAGTTGTCAATGATGATCCAAATTCATATACCTGGTTGGCTTTTTATGTGTTATACCTATTTCAAACGGTGGTCAGCCGCTCTGCTGTAAAAATCTCACCATGAAATTGTAGATAATTGAGCTATCATTTCGCGTTATTGATGCTATTGATAGCTACCTTCATGCTTACTTCACCAAATTTTTCCCAAACAGATTTTTACACTATAGCTTGGCAGTTTTACTATCTTATGACTTCATATACCTATGAACATAATATTAAAGTAACCAAATTGTTTAATTTATAATGAATGAATATAAAGATGCTCTAGGGTCACCACCTATTACATGGAGACACTTCACCAGTCAAATAACATTATAGATTTACATATTTTGACCTATGAACATAATATTAAAGTAACCAAATTGTTTAATTTATAATGAATGAATATAAAGATGCTCTAGGGTCACCTCCTATTACATGGAGACACTTCACCAATCAAATAACATTATAGATTCACATATTTTCCTATGCTTTCGGATATACAGGGGACATAGTATCTATTTTTTATTAGTTTGGGAATATTTATCAAATTTTATTATTATTCCATTCTTCCAGCACTTTCCGAAATACTGGAGCGCCTTGATTAATAACTTGATTAATAACTTAATTGATAAGCGTTTAATTATGTTTCTGAAGACCATCAGACTGCTTTCTCCTTCACAATTCGGCTTCGAACTGGTATGGTTGGTAATGGCTAACGATGCCATCCAAAGCTGATTAACTCTATCGATGTCAGTCTGGATGGGGTGTCTAACGGTGTTCCTTGGCCTCGCAAAGGGGTTTGATACAGTCTCAATAAGGTATCTTCTAAAAAGTGGTGTCGGCTTGGCGCAAGAGGATTTCCTCTTAAATTACTGGAGTATTATCTTACCTCTTCTTCTTCAGCCTATAGAGGCCCCTGCTGGACAAAGGCCTCCCCCAAGAAGTGTAGCAAAAAAAAAAAACGTTATTTTTTTCTAATTTGAAAAAGACCATAAAAAGACAATTTCGATTCAAAAAAAATTCTAGCTTGAAATCTGATACTGTTATGGCATTTACCATTAAATAATGAATACTATCTTATCTTAAGATTAAATAATAGAGTCTTAGGTTTATTCTTGAACCTACGGTACTTTTCTGATAAAATAGTATCAAAATTTTATAAAAATATTGGCAACTGTGATGTTTGAGGAATAAACTACCTACATTATATTAGTTTATAAGTGTTTATCAGTTTATGAAGGTAAACTCACAATATGTTCGTAGCTTGTTCTACACTAATTTAGTCGCCATATATGTGTGAAAGGGATCAGTTGTTTCATTCCTTGGTCCCCGTATATCCTGGCATTCCCGAATGTTCCAGCAACATTTATTGATATTAACATCAACGAAAGGGAATTCCCCAAATCATATATTTGTGTTGTGTACGGGGAAATTAAAGATGAAGAATAAATTGAAAAAATATTATATATTGAGTTGTGATTTGCGATTTATTGTTGGGAGTAGTGAATTATGAATAAATAATATGTTGTTTGATTATACAAATTACAAATTTATTTTATAATTTAACTAAAACGTAGACTAGAAAATAAAAACAAATTTAGAAAAAAAAAAACAACGTCGCTAAGTTCTTTTTTCATGTCTTTTTTTTAATAAAGTGAAAAAAAACAAGTTGTTTTTTTTTTTTCATTTTACATCACTACCCCCAAGGCTTTCCATAATGTCCGGTCCTGTGCTGCCAGCATTCATCGGCTTCCCGCAACCTTCACCAGGTCTCCGGTCTACCTTGTTGGGGACCTCCCTACACTGCATCTTTCCGTACGTGGCCGATTTTGCAGATTCGATTTACCAGAGAAACTTCGAGCATAGCTCTTTATATCACCCTTTGTGTGACCTTGAGCCTTTGTATGTCATAACTGGCGACACACACTGGTCAAAGACTTTAGTCCTGTAACATTGTGGTATTTTGGAGGATGAGAAGATCTATCTTACTGGAAGATAAACAAAAAGCGAAAATTAATGATAGGTTAGGTGACGAGCTCACTGTCAACTTTGGTGTACCACAAGGTAGTAAGTATCGAACCAACGCTTTTCTTAGTATATTATTAATGAACTCTGTCAACTTCCTCTCCTAAATGGAAAAAGGTCACTTTTGCAGATGAAACCACACTGTTCTTCAGTTATGGTAGTTGGTATGAAGTCTTTGATGCTAATCAATCGGGAGTTAACCGAGGCAGCGAATGATTGCACAATGAAAGCGAAACGCGCACTTTGATGCCTTTGTTCCGAGGATCTGTAATTTTATCTAAATCTTTAAGATTTTAAGACACACTGCAGATCGAAAGACTATCAAAATGGTTTATTTATGCCAGTCGTTAATTGAGTATAGCATTACAACCTGCGGCGGGAGCTGGTGATCTGTAACACAGGCTTCTTCACAAACCTACTTCAGGCACCAGTTTCTTCCAATAGTAAAATATGGTTAACTATTAAGGAAAATAATGTTGTGAAAAGAGAAATAAATAAATAATATACTGCCTAATAATTCTTTTCTATAAAAAAAAAAAATACTGAAATGCATGATTCAATCAAATTAAGTTGCATTCAAATGACTTACATTTCCAAAAAACCCGATGTTGCCAAAACTTTGCAATGCTTAATTGAACGAATGTCAATGTCCTTCGTAAAAGAAAGTAAATGTGAATAAACATAAATATAACAACACATTCTAGGTCAATTTTACTTTTTTGTGAACTGGTCAGCCATGTTTATAACTTATTGCTAAAACAGGCCCTTTAATGTGAATAAAAAGAAAAATTAAACACTAACGTATTATCATTCACTATTTAACACTCGAAGAGAAAAGAACACAAACTATCAAAATGTATAAGGTATGATTTAAACATTTAACAAAACTTAACTTCAAAACGAATATAAGTTATTATAATAGGGTATTTGACTAAAAAGCTATTTAGTTCGTCAGTCAGATTTCCGAAAAATATCTACTAGACACATATTTTTTCTTTTTTCATATAAACCAAAAATAAAGACGACACAGCGCGTTGAAAACTCGTGTGACGTCACTACACGCTACACTTTTTAGCGACCAGTGACGTCACCAGCCACCACTCCTGATTTTTTATGCCTTTTATATTTGTCAATTTTTATTGATTTCATAAAACAAAATATACGTATCCAATATTTTTCTATAATCTGAATGACGGACTAACTAGAATAATTATTTTTTTACGCATGAAATATCCCTATTGTGAAACAGCTGTTTCAATTAATGATTACCCTATTTTTGTCACACAGATCATACTCGTCACCGCTGTGATTGCGATGGCCGCTGCCAGACCGCAAGGCGGACACGAGTACCATCACGGTCACGGTCACGCTATCTCGTCACAGAGCATAGTACTGCACCAAACTCACGACTCTAAACATAAGCCAGCACATCACAAGGAGCACCATGAGAAGAAACACGAAGAGCAGCACAATCACCATGGTCACGCCTCGTCATCACAGAGTATCAAGCAGCACCACGGACACGCCACCGAGAAACACGTCGAGTACTATGTATGACAAATTCCAAAGTGTGATTTATTATAGAACTTCGCTTTTTAATTAATAATGTTATATCTGTAGCATGACTTGTAGTCTCATTACAACATTAGCCGTTACATAACTAACTCTGTTTTTTTATACAGTCTCATCCGAAATACGAGTTCGCGTACAAAGTGGAGGATCCTCACACCGGCGACAAGAAATCACAGCACGAAGCTCGTGATGGTCATGTCGTGAAAGGTGTATACAGCCTGCACCAACCCGATGGCACTATCAGGATTGTCAAGTACCATGCTGACAAAAAGACTGGGTAAGGCAAAAATCGCTTTGAATGTCATAAAACTAAAACTGAACTGTGACAGCCTCCGTGGCGTAGCGGTAACGGACGCGGCCGCTGCGCACGGTGGCGCGGGTTCGATCGCCGCACAGTGCAAGTATTTGTATGCATGAATATGAATATTTGCACTGGTCTGGTCGTGCCTCGGAAAGCACGTTAAGCCGTTGGTCCCGGTTGCCTTACGAACATCTAGTGGCAGTCGTTACGGGTTGTTGGCGACAAGAAATCACAGCACGAAGCTCGTGATGGTCATGTCGTGAAAGGTGTATACAGCCTGCACCAACCCGATGGCACTATCAGGATTGTCAAGTACCATGCTGACAAAAAGACCGGGTAAGGCAGAAATCGCTTCGAATGCCGTAAAAACTAAAACCAAACTAAATTTATTTATTGTTATTTTTCCCTTGTCTACAGATTTAACGCCAACGTTGAAATCAAGGGTCACGCCGTGCATATTGTTCCTGAACATCATCATCATCACTGATCTCTGTTCAAACCTGTTGAAAAACTTTGTCTATAGAACCTTGTACTTTAAGATTATTGATAACTGAACCTCATAGAATATATTGAATTGTAAATATATAAAATAAATACGTTTTTGCTATTGTAAATTTTTCGTTTTTGTTAAAAAATATTTTTATTATTAAAAAACAACTAGGAGTATTTTTTGTTCAAAAAAAGAGATGGAATAGAAGGAATTTAAACCTCATGTAAAGAGAATGATAATATTTAAATAAGAATGATGAAAAAAGAACCAACATATTTAAGCTAAGTGTAATTGTATAATTGGTATATTGCAATTACAATAGACTCGTATTTCTTATATTCTGAAGCGCGAAAACTTGTATGCTGTTTTTGGGTAGAAATCATCAAATTAGGCGAGACGACGAGATAGACGCTGACGACGACGAAAGACGCTGTCATATGGGCTGTATATTAGGAAAAATAGGCGGTAATGTTAGAGCGTATTCAAAATAATTTTATGGCACATTTATAATAACGCTAATGTACCCCACATTAGTCGTGCTGGACATGGAAGGGTATAACGAGTTTAGAATGAGGAGAACTTCGCTCTTTTAAAAAACCAAACTACTGAACCGATTTCTATAAAATTCCTATCGTACCAAAATGAAATTATGAGCATTGCTAGAGATGATGCGATTACACAACTCAAAGTCAGTCTCGTATTTAAATTGATTGTTGCAAAAGCATAATGAGTACGTAGTGGTTGTCCTATATTAAACTTCAAATTTGTAAATTGTTAAGGGATTCTCTGGACTATGGTAAATCCTTTACTGTACAAGCCGTTCGGCTATGGAATGACTTGCCCGTGTCCATAAGGCGCGCTCAAACTCTGTCCACTTTTAAAACTATGATAAAAAAGCACTTCCTCTCTCTTTAAACATGTCATTATATTTTATTTGCTCTTGTATGATGTTTATTAATTAGATGTATATATTTAGTTACACTAGTATGATACATTTAACATACATATTTATTGTATACTCTATGTAAATAGTACACTGTAGACTACCTGCACTATTTCTCTCTCCTTCCCCTTAGTACTCCATCCAAAGGTTGTCAGTAAAACATCGCTCTTAGCGATAAGACTGGCCATTGTGTCACCCTTTCTAACACCTTTATATTTATGTTCTGTAATCTATATGGTGTACATAATAAAGAGTATTTTATTCTATTCTATTCTATGGTCTTCATCATCAGATCTACTGCAGACCTTCAATTTAACCCTTAAGTATGGGTGTACAGTTCTCATCAATATAAATCAATCAAGTCCAAACATCTTCATTTTAACCTAAAGTTAATTTTAATCTTTATATTTATGTTCTGTAATCTACAACGTGTAACAAAAAGGGTGTATACATACCAAGGGCATGGCATCTTTAGATGATATCAAACGATATCGGAAGGGTTTCAACTCAAAATAAAATACTCAAAAAATTGGTACCAAAGGGGAATGCCAAGTCGCCATAGTAATTTAGGCCCACTGTGCACACACATATAAAATAATGATAATAATAGGGGGAAATTTTTACAATTAATTAGTAAAAGAAATGGTCTACAAAAAACTTAGCATTTCGAAGTTATTTAAGATTCTTATATTCCATCAATACTGTTTATGTCAATACAATCGGAGTCAAATAATACAAAATTCATTGTAGTTTCACATCTTTATTCATTTTGTTTGTCATCATATAACACTAAAATAGCATCCAAAACTTGGGCCGGTGGGCCATAGTCTGAATGTTGTCAAAATCTAAATGCATTATCATATTATCTTTCAGTAAAGAGAGTAGTTCTTCCATTTGTTCAGATCTAAATGTTCTAATAGGATTCAATATTGATTGCAACAATAAGTCCCGGTCAAGTGGTATAAGCAGATTCTACAATCTGAAGGCACATAGTAATTACATATAATCGCAAAGTAAAGTTACACGTAGTAATGCTGGGAAAAAAAAGGATTCAAAAGTATTTCAACACCGTCACAATCAGAGAAAAATCAATGCTGTTGTGTACTTGGGGCCCGTATGTAATTCGGCAGTATTATTTGATCACTGCCAGGTATATCAGCAATTCTTTCTTCTGCTTGGGTAGAAGTCACAGTGCCTGCCGCAGTTTCTAGAGAAGGACTATGTCTTGTTGCTTCAGGTTCACGTTCTTCCTTTGCCAACATGTATGACAGAGAAGTGTTGTTCTTGTTAACTGCAACAAAAGTAAACAGCTGATGTAAAGAAATATTATACCAAATTATTTTGTGTTTTTAATTACACATAATCATAAAAAATATTCAATTCCTTCAGGTTTAGTGTATCTAGTAGTCATTTATTTGGATTATAACCAAAAGATATAACATAACAAAAAAAAAAAAAAAGAATTACCCGACGAGGCGCTATCTGTTGGGCAACCATATTTCTAATAGCAGCTTCACGTGTTGTGTTTGTACTCAATGTATGTGCTCGTTTCCCTAAAAGTGATGTGGCCCACAGCTGATACACATATTTACATGACCAACCATAGGCTCAGATCTTGTGGGAAAACTATCACTGGAAACTTGTACCTAAAAGAAAAGACGAGTGAAGTTTTAAAGTCAGCTCATAAAATACGTCTAGAATAGTATTGTTGAATATTAAGATTTCTAATAAATACGGGTAAGTATACATTTACCTGCCCAGTCTATCGTTGTATAGAAAGAAAGAGAATAAAAGAGCTGGAAAGAGCTTCCGTTAAAATTATTTAAAAAAAGACTCCGAAGCCTTTTAGTCGTGAAAACGTACTATAATATAAGTGAGTACCTTATTGAAAAAGATTTTTCTTTTAACTTAGAATAATGTAGTTTTGCACTATTTTCCTAAACTTTTTTTTCTAGTTTTAAGTTTAAAAAAAACAATTGCATAGGTACCTAAATGGTAAAACATGGCTGAACCTGTCATTATATATACATTAATTTTTTGTCATCTTTTTTACCCATGTTTGCAAAATAAAATTATCTTTATTTTATCTTTATAAGACATCAAACTTCAGCGATTTCCAAAGTTATTTATTATTGATAATTATGTTAATATTATTTCGTATTATTATATTAGTTAGCTATTTATTATTTTTTATTATCGATTTCTTCGAATTCTGGATATATTTAGACCGCGGTTAACACAACGTTGATTATGTTTTTCGCCAGCTGACAGTAACAAGTAAGACTTTGACATAACAAGAGCAAGTTACCATAAAAAGTATTGATATATTTTTCGAAAAGGTCGATTTATAGATATATTTCTTTATTAATAGTAATTGGAATAATAATAATTATTACAGGAGATTTTTTGGAATTAATGAATGTTTGCTTAGAAGAAAACGAACGGTTATGAATAATAAACGAAAACTGATTATTCGGATTAATACCTGTTTTTGTAAAGGCAACATTTTGAGCTCAAGTTTTAATCAAGTCAGTTCAAGTTCCATTAGTTGAGTCGTTTTAATGCTTAATATTTTTGAAAAAATGTTGCTTTCTTTCACAGACTAATGAGTACGTGGAAGATATTTGAAAAATATCAACCTATTTTTTTTGTAAAACCAAACCCCTGTGCACCTCTGGGCCTAAACCTGGCATTCCCCTTTTCGGTTTCGTGTGTTTCTTAAAATCAAATCATAACAAACGTAGCAGCACACTACATACGTTAATAACTAGTCGTTACCCGTCACGTTACTTGCCAAAATCCGATAAATGTCTTCAATATCTCTGTGCGACTAGTATGATAGTAGCCTATCACAGGCGGTGTTTTTCCTAATAACTTCCTAACATAACGAGATAGGATTAAAAAACCCTTCCAATATCGTTTGATATCATGTAAAGATGCCATGCCTTTGTTTTGTATATATCCTTTATGTTACACGTTGTATATGGTGTACATAATAAAGAGTATTCTATTCTAGCTACTGTAAACCGTTGAGGATTTTCCTAGCTATTCTTCGCCTTCATTATAATACCCTTAATGATAATCACAATACATCTAGTTCTTAAGCTTTTATCAATACAAATTACAAAGTAGCTGATGTGAATCGTTGAGGAGTGCCCTCAACAGTCTCTCGTCTTTATCTTCAGATCTACTAGAGATCTTCATTATAACCCATATGGGTACAAAGTTGTCATCAATGTAAATGAATTAAGTTCAAGCACATGATAAAATGAGTATGGAGTTCCCTGAACTAGCCTATATCTTCATCATCAAAGCCCTAATGGCAGTCATAACTCATCTAGGTAGTAAAGTTCATAACAATACAAAATATTAATCAAGCACAAACATAAGGTAGCTACTATGAATCGTTGAGAAGTTCCCTCAAGTGTGACCGCTTGACGTACTTCATTATCAGATCCATTCCAGACCTTTATTGAATTGTAGTGCTTCAAATACTTAATGAAAAAACTTAGAAATGCAAATTGGTGCAGGCATCTTAGAGTAATCGGTAAACATACATAAAAGAATAAAGGATTCGAACGAATTAAGAACCTCCTCCTTTCTTTGAAGTCAGTTAAAAATATAGTAAAACTGGTCAAGTCACGGTCAAGTAGAGAAACCAGCCAAGTGCTTGGCAAATTCGAAAAATGTTGTCATTTGACCCCCACCACGAGTAGTGGGAAGGGATTGTAACATGGAGTGATAACTAGACAACACACAAACAAATAAATGTCGCATGCCACTGTCTGCGGATCCATTACTATATCCTGCAAGTGTTGTACGTTATCAACAATGATCAAATTTCAATGACAAGGAGACACCAGCCGATGAAATATTCGATAATTTTATAGCTCATACCCGTCCCCTATCAACACAAGAAAAAACTTTACACCACCAAGTAACACAAAGTACAGTGCCATCTCTCGGGGAATTTACTTTTGGAGCTGTAAGGGTTTAGTGGGTATGTACACAGAAAATAAAACAGCAGATTGACTTGTACCGCACTTAACTGCTCGGCCGCTTCACAGTTTATTTCTAAAAATATTAACATTATGAAAACATGATTTCAGTAAACCCCTATTCATTTTCTAAATACCTACCTAACAGTATATCACTCGTTAGGGTAGAAAAGAAAATTCAATCTCTCCCCATTTTACGCGTAGGGGACCCTCACTAATAAAAAACATTTTTTTACACTTTTTATTTTTTCATTTTGTCGGCGTGATTTTACACATTGGTACCAAATTTCTAGTGTAAACGTTCACTTAGATTATCCGCGGACGGGCAAACAGAAAGACAGACTTGACGAAATTACAAGGAATTCAGTTATTTGTTGTTATATATTATTATCACATAATAATTTATTTATCTGTTGCAATGAAAAATATTGTTTTTCATTAATATATGAATTCTGAATTGGTGATTTTATTATAGTTATAAGTAATACAATACAGTCATTATGAATCATTTTTTAACATTGATGGTGGAGTTTTCAATCTCTACACTCTTATCCATTGAAAAACTTTGACCCCTCTCAAAGTTTTTGAATGGATAAGATTGCAATCCCGTTCAATTCAAAATTATTACAAATTTAAATATGCATATAAAGTTTCCTGGTTAAACTACTCCGAAACGGCTTTCCCGATTCTCATGAAATTTTGTGTGCATATTGGGTAAGTCTGAGAATCGGACAACATCTACATTTTATCCCCCTAAATGTTAAGGGTAATCTACCCTAATTATTTTTATTGAACTAAAAAAATATTCCCTAAAAATTATGTACATAGCAAAACCACGTTTCCCGGGTCAGCTAGTACTACTATACAGGGTGTATCTGACATCGCAACGCAAACTTCGCGAAAAGGCTAGACCGCATGCCACTAATAAAATTATGATAGTCATTTATGTCGTTAACGAATGGTTACAGAATTCAGAGTGTTTAAAGAAAGGTGTCGGTTCGGCCTTTGGACGTTGCAAGCGTGCCGCCGTGCGGGTTTATAGGTATGACGTTGATCCCTGATGTGAACTCTATTAAATTAGCTGATAAGACAGTTTTCCGAGATTTGTTTTCATTGCGCTTTTTATGTAATTAGCGAATTAATTAATATTTACTTTAAAATATTATTGGGTTATAAAAGTATAGCAATTATGAACGGTCTAAAGTGAAAAAAACTACATATATATTTTTTTAAATCATGAAAAAGCCGACGAAAAATTCCACCACTGGGGGGTTCAGAATCATGTACTGGATCCATGGTACTCGTTTGTGCGTCGATGTCAGATACAATTTATAGATTAAAGATATTTCAATAAATAAATTGTCTTTAATTTTGACTAATCTGCAGTACCTAAAGCTGTATTACTATGGCGAATGACTCATAACTCTCTTTATTACAATTAAGTTACATTCACTAAGCTTTTGGCAAACTGGTTTGACATTTTTTGAACGAATTACGACAACTTGTAGGTAGTTGCACAGTACTTTTGATTGATTGTATAAAAAGACAAATTATCTGGCTTTATGGTATCAGTCACAGTTTGATTTTAAAATAGCAAACCATCAAAATCACTAAAATGTATAAGGTACAACCGTCATCAATATATTATTTATTCATACAATACCTAACAGCCTGTTGTAGGTGGTAGATTATTTATGATTTAATTTTTCATTAGGAATCAATATTATTTTGTCTCTATTGTGTTTTATCTCTTATTGTATTCTCTTTTTGCCATCCAAATTCATTTGGATTCTGCGAAGAATATTTTTTTCTTGCGTAATTGTCTAAAGGAATAAATATAATAAAGAATAATCCATATTGGTTCCATTGCGGAGACTCAGGTCTTTTATTTAGGTTTTTACTTTTTACTGTATTCTCTTTTTGCTATCCAAATTCATTTGGATTCTGCGAAGAATATCTTTTTCTTGCATAATTCTCTATAGGAATAAATATAATAAAGAATAATCCATATTGGTTCCATTGCGGAGACTCAGGTCTTTTCACGGTGAGAGGAAATGGACCCTAATCTACAGTGCTGGCTCAGTACGAGTAGGTAGAACAAAATAGTGGAATAAGATGACCAATAAATTATTTGTCGAATAAATATTAAAAATTATAGAAATTATTTCAACCAAGTTCTAATCTATAGCATAAACCTTCTATTAACATGAATTTACATTTTACAGATTATCCTAGTCGCTACTGTTATCGCGATGGCTGCTGCGCGACCGCAATACAACCATGGTCATGGAGACCATCACGGTCACGGTCATGCTATCTCATCACAGAGCATAGTACTGCACCAAACTCATGGAACCAAACATGAGCCCGCCCACCATGAGGAGCACCACGAAGAGCAGCACAAGAACCACGAAGGGCACCATCACAGGGAACACCATGATCACGCTTCCTCATCACAAAGCATTAAGCAGCACCACGGACACGCCACCGAGAAACACGTCGAATACTATGTATGAAAATAACCAAATTAAAAGAATGTAATAATAATTTTCAGCTTCTTCACAGTTAAGACACAATGACACAAAATGAAATTTATTGCAGTCTCATCCCAAGTACGAATTCGCGTACAAAGTTGAGGACCCTCACACCGGTGACAAGAAGTCTCAGCATGAAGCTCGGGATGGACACGTCGTGAAGGGCGTGTACAGCCTGCACCAGCCTGATGGCACTATCAGGATCGTCGAGTATCACGCTGATAAGAAAACTGGGTATGTATGCATACTAATTCAATTCCATCGATGCTGTGACTGTATACATTCCAAAATTTTGTTTCTAATTGTCCATTTTCTTTTTCAGATTCAACGCCAACGTGAAATACGAGGGTCATGCCAAACACATTGTTCCTGAACATCATCATCACCATTGAATCTAACTGTTGTTGTTAAATTTACCTAATATCTAAGCAACTGTTATTGTTATGTTTAATAATAAGCAAGATGTGATTGTAAATAATAATTTATTGAAGTCAATATATTTTCTATTACTTTATTTATATATTCGTTACTGTACTCAAACATCGAACAAAATACATTCAACATAAAAGAGACATACAATGGGCGGCCTTATCGCTAATGCGATCTCTTCCAGGCAACCAAAGAATGGAGAGATTCTTTTATATTTGTTTTTCCACATTTCTTGATTTACGTGGCGATATGGTCTATAATTTTGGTCCTTTCACCTTGGGTGCTCCTTTGATATCCAATATCAACTATAGGGAATCAGTACTCAACATTTAAAATAATGTTGCTCGTTTTACAAAACATATCGAATGTAGTTCACCGTTAAAACTTGGGTGAAGTGAGCGTGAAGTGAGAAGTTATTCCAACTAATTCTAAGGGCTTATCACTATAGACCAATGTATCGCCCGATACATTGCAGGCCTCTGCTCTTCTCGAATAAAAGTTCGGCCGTCCCATATTATGCTAAAATCAAGTAGGTATTGAAGATTTTTATGAAACGGATGATAAAATCGAGATTACAATTAAGATCACGGAATAGTTAATATAAGACTGGAAAGGCCGTGTAGGCGTGGCCGCCGTGCCACACATGTGAGACGCAAATCTTATGTCGACCGAACGTCCGAAACATTCATTTAGTATTCTTATAAGTACTTCACGAGTCGGAGCTCCGCTTTAAAATGCCGTATTGTGTAATTATAACATGCAGGGCAAAAAGCCAGACCTCAACTATACAACGAAGTGGTATATCTTTCCATCGGTAAGTCGAAAATAATATTATGTTGTAGTAAAATTTGTAAAAAACACAAAAACATACTGAAAACAATGATATTCCAAACTTTCATGATATTATTGCTTCAAGGAAGAAAAAAAATTACATTGCTCGGTTTGTCTTCGCTTTGGAAAAACAATAAGAAAGTCCACGTACGATGTAGTGAATCCAATGCGTCCTCTACACTTTACTCATTGTCATTTTGTCCTTTGCCCTGATTGGCCGAAATGCAGGGCGCCATGTTTATTTATAGTGAGGTGACCATGTGGTTAATTAAATTATCGATAGAATTCAGATTTCATAAATATATTGTTTGAATCATTTTATATTAAATTAATAATATTTTATTTTTATATAGACATATCTATATAATATATTACTAATTGTTTAAGAAAAGCCTTCGTAATTTTTATGTGGGCAAGGCTTATTATTATAGTTTTGCAGACTTTTTGTTTTAGAAACATCTTGGTTGACTATTTTATATAATTAAATTATTAGAAACTGACATTAATATATTATTAAGCAAACAATGAACTAGAACTACTCATATGATTTAATTTGTGTATTTTTAAATTGTGAACATTTTAATTGTGCATGCCATTTAATTGCCGAAATATGGCTGTTCGTATTAATATTATGTACCGCCATGTTTGCACCCTTATGTGCAAAATAAAATATCTTATCTTATCAAATAAATGTAATGGAATGATATAAAGAGCCATGTCAGCTGTTAATATTTATTTTAATAAATTGCAAATAAAAATAAATAAATTATAAATTTTAGGTTTCCTAAACAAGCTAGCGTTAAAAGAGAGCGATGGATTGACGTGACTGGTAGAGTAAATAGGATTCCGACAAAGACTAGTACTATTTGCTCTAAACAGTTTATCGAAAATGATTATATCATTAAAAAACCGGGTAAAAGGTACCTAAAACCAGGCATGGTCCCAAGAGAGCAAATAGTTCGGATTTGTTCTTTGGTAAGTTTTGTCATAACCGTTGTGCTTATATTTGTTGGACTTAGGTTCCGTATTTTATTCCTATTTTCTACTATCGTTAATTATGAACAAATTTGATCCTTAAGGTTAAACAGACACAACACAACTTTTAATAAATTATTTTTTATAGGAAATATACAATATGTAAAGAAAACCCTATCCGATCCGTGAAGGTATTGTTAGGTATCGATAACTAATTCTACTAATGCCTACAAAGCCGGGCTAAACTTTAAAAAAAATCCCCCTAAAAAAATAAATATTATTTCGCAAAAAGAGGTAACTTAAAACATGTGCGGTATGCCATACAGGCGCGGGCGAAGAGGGGCAGGGCACGCGGCACGCGGCCGCGTCGCTATTCGCTCAGAATTATACCGCCAAAAATAATATTGTCACTTTTTAAAAATTACCAAATTTTGAGGAAGTTGGAATTAATTCGCGGGAAAAAAAGATTATTTCAAAATTCACTAGTATTGTCATTATGACGATTATGTAAAATTTCATATGTGATTTGGTCATGTGTTTACCTAACCTTTACTACCCTTACGGGTCGGACAGGGTTTTCTTAACATATTGTATATATTATAGGAAATATATTTGTTTATAGGAAAAAATATTTAAAATAAGTAAAGTTAGGTAGGTACGACATTTTATTACACATTTTTGCTAAAATCTCGAAAATTAAAAGTCCTATCACCTCAAAACTTCTTGTAAAACTGTTTTACACCTAAACCTTTCATTCAACTCTAATTTTATGTTGATAGCACCATAAACAAAAAATCACATTATCAAGTTATGTAAATTTATAAGTACATTTCTTTTTTTTAAATCCCCTACAAATTACTTAAAAATCATATAACTGGAATCTCATGTATACTTATGTCTAAGTTGTAAGTAACGATAGGTAGATACCTAGTTATAACTTTCTTATATTAAGATATCACATCATACAGTCCACAAGAAATGTAATGCATGACCAGTAGAAAATAAACCTTTGTAGCAATCAAACGTCTATTTAATTTATAAATCCCGGCCACACAAAATACAACCTTATCGCCCTAAACATATGGTCCAATCGAGCCGGATTCGTGTCATCGGCAACCGACGTGCGATCCTGAGAGAACAAAGACATTCCTTAGCGATAAGGATTTCTGAGAAGCGTGGCCGGTTAAAAGTAATTAGTGAAAAAGTGAATCGTGTTAAATAGACTTCTTTAGAGTAATATATACATGAACTTTAGTGCGTTAATCAGACTGATTTCGTATGTTTTAGTCTTATTTGAGTGAGTGTTCGGTTATAAAACATTATAATACGAGTAATACAAACTAAAATATATAGACAGTCCTTGTGAACTTCGTTTACAACGTGCTTTGCTTGCGCATTGTGTTACCTCGTGGGTGAACTATTTTATAAAGGCGCTAATTGAGAATCACGGAATCTATTAAGAACTACAATTTACTCAAAATGGAAGAACTTATCAAATATCAAAACGAGTTGCTGGAAAACTTAAAGAAGGCAGAGAAAAACTTCCAAAAATCACCGAAAGAAAGAATAAAAAAGCCGTATTTAGAAACTAGATTAGAACAATTGCAGGAACTTTGGAAGGATTTCAAAAATGGCCATAAAGCGATTATTCTGAAGGCTACTGAACAGGAGAAAGAATGTTCATACTTCGAGGACGATATATGTGAGTGTTTTGAAGAGTTATACATAAGCTATAAATCGAAATTGAAGGAAGCGCTTCAGCCTTTATTAGTAGTGCCACAATTTCAACCTTCGACGTGTCCCCAATCGTCTCCTGTTACCGAGGTACACGAGTACAAACATAGAGGAATCAATTTACCCACAATCAAAATACCTACTTTCACGGGTAAATATGAGGAGTGGCAGTCGTTTCACGACTTATTTAGTGCTTTAATTCACGAAAATGAGCAGTTATCGTCGGTACAAAAGCTTCATTATCTGAAGAGTAATCTAACAGGAGAACCGGAACAACTATTACGCAACTTCTCAATGACTGATGCAAACTATGACGAGACTTGGGATCAATTAGTAAAGCGTTACAACAATAAACGATATAACTGTAACGCAATATTAAATACTTTATTCACACAAAAGCCTATACAGTCTGAGTCAACAAATGCTATAAAACAGTTAGTAGATACTACCTCCACGTGTATAAAATCTTTGAAGAACATGGGTGTGAAGACTGATACCTGGGACCTAATGATTAATCACTTAGTTATCACTAAATTAGAGCCCGAATCTATAAAACTGTGGGAACAACACATTAGTACGCATAATGGCGGCGATCTCCCCACGTGGTCGGATTTAAAGGATTTTTTAGAGACAAGGTTTAGAACGTTGGAAATGATAGACAGTATGAAGATCAAATCTGTGCAATCAAAATCAGCTAGTAAAGCTAAGGTTTTCCATTCCAATGTGGCCAGCAGTGATGAAAAAAAATCCGACCTGAAATGTGCCTTATGTAGCGGAGACCATTATTTATTTTCCTGCAAAAAATTCGCAGACAAGCCTGCCAAGGAAAGACAAGAATTTGTACAGAGGAATAAATTATGCTTCAATTGCTTGGCCCCAACACACTCCGTGAAAAAATGTCGTATATCTACATGTTGTAAGCGGTGCGGCCGACGCCATCACTCCCTGCTGCACTTCGAGAGAGAAAACAAGGTCGAGACACAAGGAGATGGCGCAGGGTCATCCACAGGTATAGCGCATGAGACGTCAACAGGTACGCCCACTTCTGTAATAAATACTGAGCATATTGTATCTAACTTTTCGAGTGAGCAAAATATTTATACAAATAATATCGTATTAGCTACCGCTAAGGTATTAGTAAATAGTAGAAATGGACGCAAATTCATTGTGAGAGCATTATTAGATCAGGGGTCGCAAGCTTCCTTTGTCACAGAGGCGACAGTACAGTTGTTAAATCTAACACGTAAATCAGTAAGTGGTTTTGTGTGGGATGGAGATGGGAGATAGGCAAACTAGAATAAAACATAGGGTCACAATATATGTTACATCATGTCACAACCCTAATATGAGCGTTCGAGTTGAAGCCTATGTATTGCGTTCGTTAACAACACTGTTACCTAACACAAATCTAGGTAATCCTGAGTGGTCGGAGTTAGAAAACTTGGAGTTGGCTGATCCAGGTTTCGCAACACCGGGGAAAATAGACATTCTCCTTGGAGCTGAGGTGTACAGCGACGTCTTGCTGGACGGCGTTATCAAGCATCCTGTAAGTAGACTATTAGCACAGAACACTATTCTAGGTTGGGTTTTGTCTGGAAGGATGTTACGAGAGCCTACTTCATCAACTAAGGGTTTTACAAGCTTGCATGTTCAAGTAAAAGAAGAGAACACAGGCAAATGTCACATCAGTAAAGATTCTGATGACGACCCGGACTTCACCTGCGATGACGACCCGGACTTCACCTGCCCCATTTGCCAGAAAGAATATGAAAACAAAGTAGCATTACAAAATCATACCCGTATCCACAACAGAACTGTACAAAACTACACTTGCTCCCTATGGTCCAAGAAATTCAACAAAAATGCAGATCTAATTGCTCACAAAGAAACGCATACTGGAGAGTATTTCCTGTGCCAAGAATGCAAACTAGCCTTCTCTGACTACCGTGATTACCTACTACACAACCATGATCATTTGAAGCAACCGTATTTCAACTGCTCAGAATGTGGACTGCGCTATCAAAAAAACTTCTACAATCAACATTTTACAACACATTTTCAAAAGTTACTCTCCTGCCATTTATGCTCTTTCGTTACCAATGGCGAATTTAATCTAAAGAATTATGTAAATCAGCACAAATACAAATTTGTTTGCATAGAGTGTGGGAAAGAGATGAATTCCAAATATTATTATTACGAGTATCACATGAGTATACATACTGGCGTTAAGAGGGTACAGTGTCTATACTGTGGAGCGTGTTTCCGCAGCAGTAACGCGAGAGATGTGCACACTAGAATACACACAGATGAAAAACCTTACACATGTGACATTTGTGGCCAAAAATCTCGGCAATATACAGATATGAAACGTCATAAAGATAGTCACAGCACTGAGAAAAAGTACACCTGTGATTTGTGTGGAAACCGATATTTGCACAAATACACTCTTGTGTCTCATATGCGTTCTCATACCAAGAAGAATCTGTATGAGTGTACCGAGTGTGACGCTAAGTTTACCAGTACATGTGGGTTGAAGACTCACACATTGTTTATGCATACGAGTGAGCGCCCTGTGGAGTGTACGATGTGTAACAAAAGTTTTATCAACAATAATCAGTATCAGAAACATTGTAGAGCGAAGTATCATTTGAGAAATTTGTATGGGAATAGGGTTTAAAATAAACAATGATATTTATGAAAAAAAAAAAAAAATCAAGCAAAAAAAATACTACAGAGAGTGTGTTACCTGTATCAGACATTCAAGAAACAATTCAGTACAGTTGATGGGACAACTTCCAGAGGTTAGAGTAAAACCCAGCCGACCTTTCCGATCAGCTGGTGTGGACTACGCTGGTCCCATAAACATTAGATTTTCTCCAGGCAGAGGAGCTAAGTCCTATAAAGGCTATATTTGCCTTTTCATTTGTATGGCCACCCGTGCCGTACACTTAGAAGCGGTTACAGATCTGACTTCTAAGGGATTCATCGCAGCCTTCAGGCGCTTCACAGCGAGACGAGGACATTGTCAAGATCTTTTTAGTGACTATGGCACTAATTTTGTTGGTGCTGACAAGCAATTGAGAGACATGTTTGACAAGGCAAAGTCTTCTATCCCAGGTGAAATAGCAGAGTTGTTAACTTTAGAGCGCACTACATGGCACTTTATCCCTCCACATGCTCCCAATTTTGGGGGTTTGTGGGAGGCTGGAGTACGCAGTACCAAAACACATCTTAAAAAGGTAATTGGGAATAGTACTCTTACATATGAGGAGCTAGCTACGGTGTTAACACAAGTAGAAGCTTGCCTAAACTCGCGTCCTATTTCTGTTTTAAGTGATGACCCTAGTGACCCACTCCCCCTGACACCGGGCCACTTCCTGATTGGCGAACCTCTTTTAAATCTAGCCGATGAGAATTTCACTTTGTGTAAATCTAGCAATAATCTCGAGCGATGGAAACTCGTGCAAAAGATGGTCACCGATTTCTGGAACCGATGGTATAAGGAGTATCTAGTACATCTTAATAAAACGTATAAATGGAATAAAAAAACAGCTGGAGCCAGAAATCGATGACATTGTCATACTGAAAGATGATATGGTTCCACCTAGTAAGTGGATATTAGGTAAAATTATTAAAAAACATATTCGACCTGACAATCTTACTCGTGTTGTTACAATAAAATGCAAAAATGGTGAATTCAAACGTCCTGTAAGTAAAATATGTATCTTAACAAAATGAAATACAGTAGATTCTAATTATAATACCAAACTAAACCTAAGTATAAATACCTATTGTAAAAGTAACTATAATACTATAGTACCCTAGTAATTAGAAATTGCAACTATAATTTGCATACTTATTTACTTACCATACCTAAATCTGTTTCAACGGATAACCCATTAATCATAAAAGGTAAAATAAGTACTTAATTGTGTTATTGAAACGTATTGTGTTACGTAATGTAAACAAAACTTCATGTGAACTTATTGTAGTGAGACTACATAACTAAAATTGGAATTTAAACTTGTGCATATTGAGTGTACCTAATTGACTGGCAGTTATGTTTGAGTTAAAGTGTAAACGTATACTTATTGTTATGTATCTTATGAACTTACCTTTACGCTGTCAGTAAACCCCCTTTGTTAGTATCTCATAATGTGTCGTGCATTTACCTTGCATATACTTACTCAACTAGGTTTATGTTTATGTTATGATTAACTTAGACTGTTTTGCACCTTTTGTGAATTCGTTTGTAAGTTGATTTCTTTGTAAGTTTATATTAAAGAACTCCGTTCTTTGGGGGGCGGAATGTCTAAGTTGTAAGTAACGATAGGTAGATACCTAGTTATAACTTTCTTATATTAAGATATCACATCATACAGTCCACAAGAAATGTAATGCATGACCAGTAGAAAATAAACCTTTGTAGCAATCAAACGTCTATTTAATTTATAAATCCCGGCCACACAAAATACAACCTTATCGCCCTAAACAACTTATATGTAAAGATCCTAATTCATGCGAAACTACATAATTAGAACACAATTAATCCTTTTCTGCCAATTTTATCGATATAAACTATCGATATAAATATCGACCTTTTGGTCGCCATAGCGTGTATGAGAAATTTGTGAATGTGGGAGTGTACGTCAAATGCACTGTTTACGTTAGTGTGATCACCAATTACAAACTTATAATCGAAGTGCGAGTATTTATTTGTGTGCGTAATGCGCTTCCGTATTGGTCTCTTGGATACAGGCGAGTTATAGAGGGGAATCAAGCGGCGACACGCGTTCTAATACTGATTCCGAACTATTTCCATTCTAATTACTTTGTCTGTTCTGTGATTAAGATACTGGTCTCTTGGAGAAAAAATTCAGTCTAATGGCCTTTAATGGTCTGGTACTCAGTCTGGTAAGCCTTAAACAAGGCTAGTCTTTGAAAATTTATTTTCTTTATAGTTCTTAAAATAAAAAAAATAAAATGGTTTTCATCTAAAAGTGATAAATAATAAAATGTTACAAAACTGTTTTGTTGTCCTTTTAATAAAATATAGTTTTTAGAAATAAGCTCATCGTAGATGTAACATCCTAAAATTCAGAAATCCATTAATAAGTTTTAGTGAGTGAAAAATAACCTTCTTTAACCTTCGTTGCTGAAATAATGAAAAAAATCTTGGTCGCCTAATAATGACAAATAATTAAATGTTAGAACACTATTTCTTTGTCCTTCCACAAATACGTATATCGTCCATGTAACAGTTTTAGAATTCGAAAAGCTATTTTTTTTATTAGTTATAAACTAGTGCTTGACTGCAATCCCGCCTGATGGTAAACAGTGATGCAATCGTTGATGGTAAAGTGCACTAGCTTATTAAGCCTATTCACTCAAAAAAACTGAGTGAATAGGAAGGAAGACGGCAGTTGAGCGAGGTGATGCAATGTTCAATCCAACAACACGACCAACGATGCTGCGCCAGAGGATGATCTGGAGACCCTCGACGACCACACTCCCGACACACCAACATTAGGCACATCGTACCCGGCACACATCGCAACACAACTGCTCAGACCCGTCCTCCGTACGGCTTCACCAGACATCATGCCGGAACTCGAGGAATCGCTTGGCGGCAAGACTTTGTCTGGTGGGTGGTAACTTATGCCGGCGGCTCATGTTGTTGCCTACCACCTTATTAATAAGTTTTAGTATTGATTCTCAATATTTTAAGGCATTTTCTCTCTTCTTGATCGAATTCTGCTAACCAGTCTTAATAAGGGGTGTCGTATTATCCAGTTACTGGGTTATGCAATCGAAATGCTGGTATTAAGATGCCTCTGGTTAGACTGCTAAGAGACCCCAACATGGTACATGAAATTTCACTTTTTGATCAGGCTCAGGGGATTAGTTATCGAAAAATGATGACACAACTAAGTTTTAGTTACAAAAGTCTGGACACCTTTAATGCAAACGCTAATAATGATTAATAAATGAATGCCATGCTGACGAAAACGAAACGAAATGAAAACCATGCTTGTGCAGACTTTGATCTTCCCTATAATCGACTATGATGACGTGTGCTACTTTGATCTGAATGCGGCTTTGCTGGATAAGCTTGATAGATTGCTCAACAATGGGATCAGGTTCATATTCAATCTCAGGAAATATGACCATGTGTCGAGCTACAGGACTGAACTGAAATGGATGCCCATTCGTCAGAGAAGAAATTTGCGCGCCTTGACCACGCTTTTCTCCCTTCTTAAATCACCCACTCCTCCTTCTTATCTAGTGACTCACTTCCAATATTTATGTTCTTCACACTCTAAGAATCAGCGTTCTTCTAACAATCTCCTCTTACTCTGTCCTTCACATACTTTGTTGATTCTAGTCTGTCAATGTGAAATGAAGAATGAACAAAGTCTGACTTTGTTCATTCTTCATTTCACATTCAATCCATTCTTATGTGGAATGCGCTTACTTTGATATCAAGATGGCCGCCAGTCGGTTTGCATTTAAGCGGAAATTGCAGAGTTATTTTCGCAACAACTAGCGTAGAGTTATTGCTACACCCCTCTCCCAAATTTTAGTTTTTATGTATATATTATAAGTATATATTTTGGTATTAGTATGTATGTATATTTAGCTTATTTAAGTATTTTTTAATAATTTTATGGGCTTTTTTTTTCTTTACAATTTTCTTTCAATCTAAAGCACCTACCATCTTATCTCTTCACCACCTGTGGTTGACTGGTAAAGAATGCCTAAGGCATTAAGTCCGCCTCTGTACATATCATGTGCGAAAGAATAAATGCCTCACAACCTCAACGTCTCTAACTTCATAAATGACGACGAAGTATTTTCGATGTTCCTTTAATACTTTCGATATTATTTCAGTATATAAATCATTCATTTTGTTAAACAAAGGTATGCAGATAATCCCCCTTATTCATAAAGGTTGCTTAAAGTTTACCATACATTTTAGACGTTTGCACGCCACTTAACTTTAACCATCGCTTATGAATAAACCCCTTAAACACTGTGGTGATTATTCATAAACGATGATAAAAGTTAAGTGACGTTAAAAGGTCAAAACTGTTTGGTTAAAGAATAGCTAATCACTAGTTAACTTTAAGCAACGCTTATAAATAAGGGGGAGTATATACAGCTATATGCGCTGTTTTGCCAGTTATATGGCGTACAAACTTAAAATTAACAATATTATTAATTATTAATGTGACATGTCATCGTAATTTTTTAAAAATATGTCAGTTATGTAAACATTCAATTAAAAGAATAAATCAATAAAAAATAATAGAAATTAGTCATTTTAATTATAAATAAATAGACACATCCATACTAATATTATAAATGCGAAAGTAACTCTGTCTGTCTGTCTGTCTATCTGTCTGTCTGTCTGTCTGTCTGTCTGTCTGTCTGTCTGTCTGTCTGTTACGCTTTCCCGCCTAAACCTCTCAACCGATTTTGATGAAATTTGGCACAGACAATCTTTAGACCCTGAGAAAGAACATAGGCTACCTTTTATCCCGGAAAAATTAGATGTTCCCGAGGGAAATCTATAAAGCGCGATATAACCGAAATCCACGCGGGCGGAGCCGCGGGCGGAAAGCTAGTTATCTATACTTTTATACTAATATATTAAACTGAAGAGTTTGTTCGTTTCTTTCTTTGTTTGTTTGAACGTGCTAATCTCAGGAATCCGATTCAGGGGTCCGATTTGAAATATTGTTTTTGCGTTGGATAGCCCCTTAATCCAGGAAGGCTTTAGGCTATATAACATCACGCGGCTTCCAATATGAGCGGAGCATAACTAAACCACGCGAACGAAGACGCTGGCGGACGCTAGTTTTTTTTTTTTTTTATAAATTATAAACTAGCGCTTGACCGCAATCCTGCTGATGGTAAGCAGTGACTCAAGCGTTGATGGTAAAGCGCACTAGTTTATTAAGAGCCTATTCGCTTTTGCCGAAAAATGCAGTTTTTTGTGAGCTGACATAAATGGTATACTAATAACAGTAAAAGTGCAGGTTTTAAAAAAAAATGGAGGTTACAGCGATCAAACACTCTTATTTCATACTTTACATAGATAGTAGAGTTAGCAAACTATGTAAGTTCCTTAAACAATGGTTTACAACTATCAATCGATTGCTATTTGATAAACGATCGCAGGCATTTTTCTGAGCTTTGTACCACATTTTATAAAAACATCAACTAGTACATGCTAATAATTAATATTAAAATTACATACGAGTTTGTGTATATAATATAATCAGCTACTGCTAGGATACGGGCCTCCTCACTGCAAGTAAAGTGGGCCGTAATCTTCAATTAATAAAACAAGAATTAACCTTACATTTATGAAATATGACACAAAAACCAAACCGCCCATTTATTGATTTGAAACTTTGGAAGAATATAACTTTTAATTGAATCAATGTCAATGTGCTGAGTAAATAAAAGTACTTTCTTTTTCAAGCAAAAGCTAATTGCCGTTGATTTAATACTTTGCTCAAGGACGGTTTCACTGATTGTTCTTTCAAACTGGTCTGTCATACGTACAACGAATTGCGAAAAACTTTACTACAGACCCTTTAATGTGTATAAAACAAGATTTTTGGCCCAAACAGGATATCAGTCACTGTCCAATACTTCAAGAGTAAAGACTACATACAAAGTACCAATATGTATAAGGTACGATTTGAAACAACTGTACCATAAATTATTTTTTGAAGAAATTTAAAAACTAAATAAGAATAATAAAGTAATTATATTTTAACAGATCTTCCTAATCACCGCTGTGATCGCGATGGGTGCTGCGCGGCCACAAGGAGGCCATGGGCCATGGTTACGATCAACACCACGGTCACGGTCACGCTATCTCGTCACAGAGCATTGTACTGCACCAAACTCACGACACTAAACATGAGCCCGCACACTACGAAGAGCACCATGAAGAGAAGCATAACGGCCACGAGGAGCATCACTCTGAGCACCTTCACGGTCCGCCTCCTCTTCACAGAGCCTCAAGCAGCACCACGGACACGCCACCGAGAAACACGTCGAGTACTATGTATGATGACGTTGCATTTTTTATTAGAATTTATTTTTTATAATATAGAAATTCTTACATACGTAAAGATTTTATGAATTCATTATTAGACATATTAAATTTAGGATAACATAGCTAACCGCCACTTGTCCTACAGTCTCATCCCAAATACGAGTTCGCGTACAAAGTGGAGGACCCTCACACCGGTGACAAGAAGTCTCAGCATGAAGCTCGGGATGGTCACGTCGTGAAGGGAGGGTATAGCCTACACCAGCCTGATGGCACCATCAGGATCGTCGAGTACCACGCTGATAAGAAAACTGGGTAAGCGTGCCTGACTATAAAAATGAACTGAGCGGAGTAGATTATAGATGAAACTGTGAATTTATAAAAACAAATATTTTCCATTTCACAGATTTAACGCCAACGTGAAGTACGTGGGTCACGCCGAACACATTGTTCCTGAACATCATCATCACCACTGATACAGATCTTATTGTTAAAGAACCTTATTGTTAAACTCTATGTTTTAAATTGTTGATTATTATGTTCTAAGCCGCGTATTGTACGATATTAAACCAAATGATTATTGAATCTCATGTATATTGTTATTATTTCAACAAATTATTTACATACCCTATTTTAAACATTGAAATTATATTATAGGGCTGGCTATATTATATTAGAATCTGGCTATATTATTACTATTCAAAGTTCGTTATGTTCCACTGCAAAGCCTTACCACTCTCCTTCCACTCCTCTCTGGATAAAGCCTCTGAGTTTTAACCTCATTATTATGATTAATTAAAAAATATTTTATAATTTGTCTCAACTGATGACGACTATTCTGTAGTCATTTTTACCTATTGTATAAACATATCATTTTTATATGCGATACGAAGCCACTCTAGCAGATGGGGTTAAAAATGCCATTTGCTAGAATTTTACTTCTAACATTATCCATCATTAATTAATACGGGTAATGATTTAAAACGAATCTGACTGAATCTCTAGAGTTTTTACTAGTAAATACGAGATTTTTTAAATTTCAGGACATGGAAAACCATTCAATACTTATCGTCAATTTTTTTTCGGTAGTGTTTTAACGAAGGACGGTGATAACTAAAGAAAGAGTTATAGATCCCAACAACGCATAGAATATTTTTTTCACTTATGGAGAATCCCCCTATTCATTTAAAAATATATATCCAACAACATATCACTCGTTAGGGTGAAAAATAAAAACCTTTGTAAAAAAAAAAGACAAAATCTTTTCCCAATTTACGTGTATGGATCCTCAGTAATAAAACATTTTTCACACATTGGTACCAAATTTCAGCTATGTTGTGCTAACAGTCAATAAGCGTACGGACAGACAGATAGACATACTCGGCGAAACTATAAGTAATACTTGTCGTCCTCCGTGGCACAGCGGTCAACAGGCCGGCCTGCGACGTGGAGGCCCCGGGTTCGATCCCCGGCCAGGTCATGATGGGAAACGATATTTTCCTGATTGGCCTGGGTCTTGGATGTTTATCTATATATGTATCTATTATAAAATATAGTATCGTTGAGTTAGTATCCCATAACACAAGTCTCGAACTTACTTTGGGGCTAGCTCAATCTGTGATTAAAAAAAAAAAAAAAACGAATATTCATTGTTAACGCAACAGAAATGCAACATGTGTGAAAATTCCAACTGTCTAGCTATCATGTTTATGAGATACAGCCCGATGACTGACTGACGGATCTTGGGAATCATTATCCATACTAATATTATAAATGCGAAAGTAACTCTGTCTGTCTGTCTGTCGGACTGTCTGTCTGTCTGTGTGTCTGTCTGTCTATCTGTTACGCTTTCCCGTTTAAACCTCTCAACCGATTTTGATGAAATTCGGCAAAGACAATCTTTAGACCCTGAGAAAGAACATAGGCTACCTTTTATCCCGGAAAAATTTGATATTCCCGAGGGAAATCTAAAAAGCGCGATATAACCGAACTCCACGCGGGCGTAGCCGCGGGCGGAATATGAATGATATAAATAAACATAAATTAAGTCAATTTCAGTTTTCAGGTTATTATTGGAATTAGGCAGTATTTCAATAAAAAACGTGTTAGATTTCTTTAATAAAGGTAAAACATTTATTATTTGCACCGCACACAAGTTACCAAGTCAACGCCGTCAATCAGAGAAAACATAAATTCAAATATTATAAAAGAGTCTACATATCTAGACTGCTAGCGCCACTGTGGCATAAAGGTTAAACTTAAACTTTTATAATCGAATCTACTTTATAAATTTATTTATTCAACACTCCCACTTAAATTTATAAGGTAGATGAAACATAACAATTCAACTTACTTATGTGTAGACAATTTCCACAAAATAAACTTCTATTTATTTCTACACAAAATCACTCAAAGTTTAAATCAAACATTAGCCGCATGGAACGTTTCTCTAGATCTCATCTCTATTTGCACTAAACCTACTGACAGGTAAAGCTTTGGTTAAGAAATCTGCTAATTGATTTGAACTTTCTACATATTTAATAATAACATTGTTCTTTGCAACTTTTTCTATAATAATATGTGCTTGTTCCTTCTGTGGAAAACAGGGTTATTCATTCATCTATCTACTAACATTACCTTACGCTATGTCTAGATACAGATGACAAGAACAACAACGCTCCCACTGTTTCTCTATGGGGAAATTAATAGGTTCATTGCTTATTTTATTAAACAAGCACATTTACAACAGTATGGGTATTACTATTTTTTTTCATCTGACACTGTACTATGTACCGTCTTCCACTTATTTCTATACATCCTTTTTCTCTATTTATTTCTATACCAATAAATGACTCAACATTTAAAATCTTTATATCAAACTTTGTTGTAGCATATTCAATATTTCAGATAATTCAACTTTACTTCTGGATAGTAGTAATCTATCATCAACATAAAGAATTAATATTACTTTCTCATCTTTAAAATATCCTACAAATACACAATTTTCAGATGGGCACTCTTTAAAACCACAAATGTCAAGAAAAGAACAAAATTTCTTATTCTAACATCATGCTCATTGTTTGAGACCATATACAGATTTAATTAACTTACATACTTTTGAAGACTGCGTTTTCCATCCCTCTGGAACCTCCATGTATAAGTCCTCAGAGAGCTCACCGTACAGGAATGCTGTCTTCACATCAAATTGCTCGATCTGGAGTCCATCTCTAGCAGCAATACTCAGCAATACCCTGATGGAATCGTACCTGCTGGTGGGGGAAAAGGTCTCATTATAATCTAGGCCCTTAACTTGTGTGAACCCTCGTGCACACAGTCGTGCCTTAAATCGTACTATTTCTCCATCTTTATTTTTCTTTATACTGAATACCCATTTACAAGACACAGGTTTCTTTGCTGTGCGATCAACCAGTATCCAAGTTTTATTTTCTTCATGTGACTGAAGCTCTTCAATCACAGCTTTCTTCCATTGATGAGAATTTGGACTATTCATCGCTTCTTCGTAAGTATTAGGTATTTCAAATTCTGTGAAATTTACTTCCAGATTATTATTTCGACGTGGACGTAAAGTAACATTTCTCTGTTCTTCCTGTTCCAAACATATATGTCTTGGAGGAACATAAGTTTCATCCAGCTCTTCTGAACTCTTCATACTTTCATCTGAACTACTTTCTTCGGGCAAATTGCCTTCTTGATCTGCAACATGTTGAAACTCATTCTGTGGGATAGGCCTGGTAGAATGATCTTCTTGACCAGCTGTCACTTTTACAAAGCTATGTCTTTCTTGAGGTGTACTACATTCATCAAACTTTACATCCCGGGATATTGTAATCTTCTTGGTATTTTCATCATACATCCTGTAATTATCATGGTCATATCCAACTAACAACATCTTTACACTTTTCTTGGCAAGCTTTCTTCGCTTTTCTTTTGGTACATGTACATAACCAATGGATCCAAATATTCTGATATGTTGCAAGTTAGGTTTTACTCCGTGCCACAATTCAAATGGTGTAACATCTCCCGTCTGGCTTGATGTATTTCTATTTAATAAATATATGGCACAGTTGACAGCTTCTGCCCAAATATTCAAGGGAACGTTCTTTGCATATAACATTGTTCTTGCAGTTTCCATGATTGAACGCATTTCTCTTTCTGCTCTCCCGTTCTGTTGAGGGGTATACGGGGCAGTACGTTCATGCATTATTCCTTTTTTCTCCAAAAATGTTCTTAATTCTTGGTTCACATATTCACTGCCATTATCTGTGTGCAGTATGTGCACATCACGTTGAAATCTATTATTCACAATTGCATTATACTTTAGGAAACATTGGAATACTTCACTCTTGTGCTTTATGAAGTAAACATGGCGATAACTTGTAGCACCGTCTTTGAACAAAACAAAATATCTCATACCCGACACAGAAGGTTCCTCCATCGGACCACATACATCGCTGTACACAATCTCACCAGATTGTGATGGACCTCGGGTTGATTTCATAAACGGGCGCCTTGCTTGCTTCCCATATTGACATGCTTCACAAATAAATTTTTCATTTCCACTTAATGTTACAGGAATCACACCATTCTTACTCATATTTTGGAGCTCCTTGACATTTAAATGTCCTAATCTTTCATGCCAAACTTTTATATCAGTTTGTACAATATTACAATCTTCTTGTTTGACTGTTTTGACATCTAATTCATACAAGTTGTTTTCTGTTAGATGTGCACTCATAACAACAACATCATTTTTCAAAATCATTGCCTTTTTACAATTCTTCATTATCACATATCCTCTCCTAGTGGCAGCACCTTCCGAAAACAGATTTCTTCGTAGATCAGGTACATATAATACATTCTCAAGTTTACATCTTTCCCATATACCATTAACCTTCTTATCTAGCAGTATGGTTCCTTCGCCACATACTCTAACACTCTGTTTGTTACCCAATTTAACAGAATTGTGTTGAGACTCGTAGAACTCAGAAAAGTAGTCACGCTTGAAGGTCATATGTATTGAGGCGCCACTGTCAAGAATCCATGCCTCATCATGTTCATTCAATACAGAACTGAGTGCTAACATATTGTTGGGTTTTTTAACATATTTCTTCTTTGGCACTCTACAATCCTTAGCGAAGTGGCCTCGTTTACCACAATTGTAGCATACAAATCTATGACTTGATATTTTATTTTGATCATTTGAAGTGTTCTGTTTGTTTTCATTTCTTGATTTAAAATTACCTTTTGATGTTACTAGTGCTGTCTCACTACTACTTGCTTCATTGGCAAGGCTGGCTTCTTCATCTACTAGGCGAGAAGTGAGATTCTGAATTGTTTGACTTCTTTCATCTAGTGACAGCCATGCTTGTCTAAGTGAACGATATGTTGATGGTAATGTACTTAGGATTTTAGTCATTACCGCTGTGTCACTGATTTTCTCACCAGTTTCTCTTAGCTGCTTCGCTAAGCTTTCTACCTTCGACACATGCTGCGCCATCGTATCACTGGTACTATAAGAATATTGATAAAATTGCTCATGAATTAACATTTTGTTATATTCTGATTTCTGTTCATAGATGGCTTCTAATTTTGTCATGACCTGTTTAGCAGTCTCGCAGTTTTCTATAATAGATATTTGGTTTAAATCCATGGATGATGTTAAAATAAACATGGCCATACCGTCATCTTTATCCCATTGCACTTGCGAACTGGTTTCCGTTGGTCTTGCCTTTTCTATGTTTAATCCTTTTGCTCTCAACGCGCACTTTACTTGGAATTTCCATTGTTTGAAATTTCTTCCATCAAACTTCTCAATTTTCATTGCGTTTGTTACTTCCATTGTAGGTCAGTTTTTCTATTGGTTGCAATCTTGCTCTTAACTTGAATTTTTATTGAAATATTTAATAATCATGTACCTGGGCCCATAACCTATTGAATTAGGCAGTATTTCAATAAAAAACGTGTTAGATTTCTTTAATAAAGGTAAAACATTTATTATTTGCACCGCACACAAGTTACCAAGTCAACGCCGTCAATCAGAGAAAACATAAATTCAAATATTATAAAAGAGTCTACATATCTAGACTGCTAGCGCCACTGTGGCATAAAGGTTAAACTTAAACTTTTATAATCGAATCTACTTTATAAATTTATTTATTCAACAGTTATCTAACGTATTTACAGACGCTAAAACAAAGCCAGAACTCATCAAACTTCCCGAAACTATCAAATTTTATAGATTTTTTATATGATACTACCTTTCCGCCCGCGGCTTCGCCCGCGTGGCTTCGGTTATGTCGCGATTTTTAGATTTCTCTTGGGAATAACAACTTTTTCAATAAAAGGAGGGCTATGTCCTTTCTCAGGGTCTAAAGATTGTCTGTGGCAAATTTCATCAAAATCGCTTGAGAGGTTTAAGCGGGAAAGCATAACAGACAGACAGACAGAGTTACTTTAGCATTTATAATATTAGTATGGATAAACAAAAAACTAAAGTTTTTTGTTGTAAAATCAAGTGTTTAACTAGGAAGTCGGAATCATCACACCTCTGTTTATCAGTGGTAAACTCAATGATGGAGTACTAAAATCAACAAGTATCTAAGAGAAGTTTTAATCAGAGTTGTCTAGGATCCTAGAGATTCTTTATTTCTACTAGCTGCTGGTTTATTATTATGATTTTTTTGGGGCTATGCTATTTTCGGCTTTTGCCGAAAAATGCTATTTTTTGTGAGCTGGCATAAATGGTAGGTATACTAATAATAGCAAGAGTATAGTTTTTCAAAAAAAATGCAGGTTACAGCGATCAAACACCCTTATTTCATACATTACATAGATAGTAGAATTAGCAAACTATGTAAGTTCCTTAAACAATGGTTTACAACTATCAATCGATTGTTATTTGGTAAACGATCGCAGGCATTTTTCTGAGCTTTGTACCACATTTTATACACACGTCCACTAAAACATGCTAATAATTAATATTAAAATTACATACGAGTACTGATACGGGCCTCCTCTCTGTAAGAGAAAGTGGGCCGTAATCTTCAATTGATAAAAGCAAGCATTAACCTCACCTTTATGAAATGTGACTCTAAAAATTCATAGCAACCATTTTTCAATATTTTGATTTGAAACTTTGGAAGAATGTAACTTTTAATTAAATCAATGTCAATGTCCTGAGTGAAAAGAACTTTCTTTTTCAAGCAAAGGCTAATTGCCGTTGATTTAATACTTTACTCAAGGACGGTTTCACTGATTTTTCTTTCAAACTGGTCTGTCATACGTTCAACGAATTGCGAAAAACTGTATTACAGACCCTTAAATGTGTATAAAAAGAGAATTTTGGCTCAAACAGGATATCAGTCACTGTTCAATACTTCAAGAGTAAAGACTACACACAAAGTACCAATATGTACAAGGTACGACTCTAAACAGCTGTAATATAAAATATTTCTTGCAGAAATTAAAAAATATGGATAAGGTTAATAAGGTAATTATATTTTAACAGATCTTCCTAATCACCGCTGTGATCGCGATGGGCGCTGCACGTCCGCAAGGAGGCCATGGTTACAATCAACACCACGGTCACGGTCACGCTATCTCGTCGCAGAGCATTGTGCTGCACCAAACTCACGACACCAAACATGAGCCCGCACACTACGAAGAGCACCACGAAGAGAAGCACAACGGCCACGAGGAGCATCACTCTGAGCACCTTCACGGTCACGCCTCCTCATCACAGAGCCTCAAGCAGCACCACGGACACGCCACCGAGAAACACGTCGAGTATTATGTATGATGACGTTGCATTTTTTATTAGAATTTATCCTTATTAGTATTATAAATCGAAAAGTGAGTTTGTTTGTTCCGCTTTCACGTCGTAGCTACTCAACCGATTGCTTTGAAATTTTGCAGACGTAAAGTTAGAAAGCTAGTGTTTTATAAAATAGGATTTTTTCTTACATACGTAAAGATCATCACTTGTCCTACAGTCTCATCCTAAATACGAGTTCGCGTATAAAGTGGAGGATCCTCACACCGGTGACAAGAAGTCTCAGCATGAAGCTCGTGATGGCGACGTCGTGAAGGGCGTGTACAGCCTACACCAGCCTGATGGCACCATCAGGATCGTCGAGTACCACGCTGATAAGAAAACCGGGTAAGCGTGCACGACTGTAAAAATGAACTTAGCTAAATCGATTATACATTAAAATGTGAATTTATAAGAAAAATATTTTCCATTTCACAGATTCAACGCCAACGTGAAGTACGTGGGTCACGCCGAACACATTGTTCCTGAACATCGTCATCACCACTGATTATTCTACAGATCTCATTGTTAAAGTATATTAATGTTAAACTCTGTGTTTTAAATTGTTAATTGTTATGTTCAAAGCTGTGTGTTGTGCAATATTAAACTAAATGATTATTGAATCTCATGTTTATTGTTATTATTTACACCGAATTATTCACACCCCTATTTAGAAAAAAATTAAATTACAATTAATCATTTAAATATCTATTCAAAGTTCATGATGTCCCATTGCAAAGTCCCTCCACTTCCCTTCCTTTACTCTGGATAATATAAGTTTTAAACTTATTATTATGTTTGACTAACAAATATTTTATAATTCATCTCAACTGATGACGACTATTCTATAGTATTTTTTGCCTTTCGTATAAACATGACATATTCACATGCGATACGAAACCACACTTGCAGATTGGGTTAAAAGGACATAGGCATGATTTTTACTATTAAAATTATCCATCATTAAATAAATCGAGTAATGATTTAAAACGAATCTGACTGAACCTCTACAGTTTTTGGTAGTGAATACCAGATTCTGTTTTATTTCAGAACTCTAGAAAACCACAAAATTAACGTAATTTTTTTTTCAGCAATGATAGTATTTATCCGCTCATAAAGATACTCCTCTTCATTATTTTGCTGCTCATTAAGGGAGTGAGTTTTTTTGCAATAGTTTGAAGCACCGTCTTATAAGTCTCGTATGCAAGATTAATCATGGGCTAAATAAGAAATTTACTCGCGGTGCTTAGCGAAATAGGGTGCTCCTATAACATCTCTTGCGGGCTAAGCTTGGTCGCTTATGCTTTTAAAAAGTCAACTCATGTTACGCATATTGATGAGTAAATGGTTTTTAAAATGACTTTTAAAAATCTCCTTTATTTTTCCAAAATATTAGAAAAACTGTGTAAGTGTAAACCCTATAAACAGTGATCTATTTCAGCTACTTTTACAGTTATCTTTATTGAAAGATAAAGGATATTTGATCAACATGATTATGCCATCTTCAACGAGATAAACAAGGGAGTCTATACTTTATACTAATATATAAAGCCGAAGAGTTTTTTTGTATGTTTGTTTGTTTGTTCGCGCTAATCTCGGGAACTACTAGTCCGATTTCAAAAATTCTTTTTGCGTTGGATAGTCCATTAATCCAGGAAGGCTATAGGTTATATAACATCACGCTGTGACCAATAGGAGCGGAGCATAACTAACTCCACGCGAACTAAGTCGCTGGCGGCAGCTAGTAACAAAATATACAAGTAATCTTATGCTAGATCCCTCGTTCTTTATGCACATATAACTATATTTACTGACATTAAAAATCCTTAAATAAATTATATCCAAACACAGCACTAAATGTATTTTTTTCAACTTGGTTCCCGATACATTTCACTACAACATGGTATACGTCTTCAACTAGGTCGCATTCTGTGCAGTTCTGCGATGTTGTATTGCACATTAGGCAGGCAAAACTGATTACAGGTGCATGTCCGGAATGATGTCTCATAGCCATTATTAGGATATTTCTAAGAAGGTCAGATTTTACAAACCATGACGAACGTGCTAATATGGATCATATTATTCTATACTAAATTCCTTTAGTTAGTGAACGACTGTCAAAGTATTCTTTCCATAAATCAATACATTTCTCTTTTATAGAATCAATAACATCGGCATAATAGAGTCCACAAATTATAGAGACACCGTCCGATGTCGCTTCTTTCGCCAAGCAATCTGCCATCTCATTTCCCAACAAAGCAGTATGGAACGGTAACTATTATAAACTTCAAAATTACTTGCAGCTAATGTAATGAATGCTAAAAATAAAAAGTTATAAATAAGCTAAAAATTACTTGCAGCTAATGTAATGAATGCTAAAAATAAAAAGCTATAAATAAGCTACCTCGTGTCTCGAAATTTTTGCAATACAGCTATTTATAATTTACGTAACCCCGAATCTTTGAGGCAAACATTCAAAAGGATTAATGAATAAGATACTTTGCCAGTTCAGTTATGAAAATATAGTGTAAAAAGTACGAAAATATCTTTTATCAAAACCGGTCAAGCCACGGTCAAGTAGAACTTGTATCAATAACTATTTATAAAAAAACGGCCAAGAGCGTGTAGGGCCACGCTTAGTGTAGGGTTTCGTAACGATAATTATTCGCACAAAATGGGCTATTTGTTACATTGAGTTGATACACGAAGTACCTACAGCATCCTACGAAGGACGTCTCACGAAGGACGACGATGACTAAAGAAAGAGCTATAGATTTCAACAAAGCAAGGAATATTTTTTTTTAACTTTTATTGCATCCGAATATATTGACATTATGAAAAAAATATTTCAGTAAACCCCAATTCATTTATCTCTCAGTCTGTATCCAACAACATATCGCTCCTTAGAGTGGAAAAGAAAAAACTATCCCTTCCCTTCCCGGCTTGTAGGTATGGGATAAAAATTTTTTAGCAGGGATTAGTAACAATTATTTGTTTCCACTTTTTAATTTTATCACTTTGTCGGCGTGAATCTACACATTGGTAGTGTAATTATACCTAAACTATCCTAGGCTGATAAAATTTTCGTTTTTCCTAATTGTGGTAATATTACAGTTAAATGCGGCTCTCCCTGCGGGAGAGGAAACACGCCCCAACACCGCGTGTAACTGTAGGAATTCGTCACCAGACTTGGTTATCCTCCCACCGATATAAGAAATGAATTCCCATGAATTAATCTCCCTGTTCCCGCTTTAGAAGTTAAGGGAACAAGGAGTGGACAGAAGGAAGTTAGTATGGGAATTCACAGTTAGGACACACAAGTATACAATTTATAATAATAGATATGATATGACGCTAAGAAGACGAGAGGAAAAGCAAAATTATATAATGTAATATATTAAGAACTATTATATAAATGCTGCACGCGGGCTGTCTCCGTCATCTGTAATAAACCTTATTATGTGGCGTGGTGGGGGATCGTTACGCTTGCACTTTATAAGTAATTTTAGATCACGTTACTTTATCTACTACGAACTATACCCACTTTAGTGAAGCGGGGAACCGTTATATTAACGTATGCTTCGTTGCACGTGTTCTGTTAGACCTAACGCATAGAACCTCTGAGGATACTATTACGATTCTAACAGAACACGCTCCCTAGACACTAAATAAATGTCTCCTTCCACCCTAGGACAGGGGAACTGCGAAGCTCCCTGTTGTCGAGGGAGACAAGTTCTGAGTTTATGACTTGTAAATATATTATGTGATTGACACCCTTGACAAACCGTCCCAATTCTAAGGTATTACACAAGTTAGTACAAGCGTACCGTAGACTCAGTCTCTAGCAGAACTCATTGCGATTATTCCTGCTGCACACCGAGGTGGAATCTCGTCATCCTCACATCCCCTTAATCTGCCCCATTTGAAAGACGCATTGCATCTTGTAGTACTCGTGTTTCGATAAACAGTGACGATTCAGAAATATGTCCTATCAAGAGCGGACGGGTTGGATTTTATCGAAATACGTTCCCTAGTGTCTTTTGACACCTACTGATTCAGTTAGTGGTACTTAGTAATGCCTACCCCCTCTCCCGGGAATGTGTGCGCGTCAAATCTTCACGCAAGTGCTCTGTGGCAAGACCTTTTTGGAAGCGGACATTATCAATAACGTTTGGCTGGTAATCTGATTCTAGATAGGCGGTTTGCCTAGTTAAATTTAAATGAGCTGCGAGTATTACGGTTCTGCCCTCCTGTTATAGTCAGTAGTCGTCAGGAGTCTAGAGTCTAGAGCATCAGAGCTCATGGACAAGTTAGGCGGAGGGCGATCTCCATACATACGATTTCTTCCCTATAGCCAACCGAAGCTGATAAATATCCGCTAAGGTAAGGACCAGGATATGGGCACATAAAGCAAGACAAATCGGCTCCAATGATTGAATACAATCACATAAATGGTTTATCTGGGGCCAGTCTGGAATAAATTATCTTTAGTAGCTTCTCTGCTGCACCACCCGTACTGAGTCCATACTATAAATGCATTTATAATGATAAATAGGGGCGCGTATCTGTCTGCTTAATTATAGGAACTATAGTAACTTTATCAGCCTAGGATAATTATTACGATAAACGACTCACCCAATCACGCCAACACTTACACTCAAATATTCTATATTATGTTATACTAATCTAATCTGGGCTTTAACCCAACTATGCTACCTATTTGTTACTTAAACCCCGCAACACTAACTCACTAATTAATTCGCGACAACATTGAATACATATATGTGACACTAATAAAGCTTATGGTTAGTTAAAATGGACACTTACCGAATGACTTCTCGACGGGAACTAGGTTCTCGATCACTTACAGTTTACGTCAGCACAGCGCGTACTTCCACTCCGGCCTCGGGCTCCGCTCCTGACCTCACTCCTCCTCACGGATCCTTACACCCGCTGCCGACTGCCCCTGTTCGCGTCCTAAGACTCTCTGCCCTGCCCTCTTGCAGTTCAGGATCGACACCCCACCGTCGCTTTTCGCGGCCAGAAACCAACTAACTGCCTTTCCACCGTCTCTCCGTTTAAAATTCATAAAACCCCACGCTACCAAAAGGTCCATGCTGGAGTCATTCTACCATTTTTTTATGTAGCCGTCCGTCAATTGTCCTAAATGCACATGTTCCGGAGGCCGACCTCTTCAGTAATTTCTACAGAATACGTCGGCTTAAATTACTCTAAGTTATTGCTAACATCTGCAGGCAGCACCCCGACCTTCTCAGAATTTGTCCAAAATCTTAAAATGTTTTATTCTAAGGGCTAGGGGCTCGGAATGCCCATAAAATATGAACGAATAGCTTTCTAAGACGTTGTTTTTGCTCTTAATTACGGTCGGCTGACAGGCCATAAGATTAGAAATTAATGCATTCGTAAGTGGTTGCCATCGTATGACTTGTTATTTCTAAACTATTGATATAACGCATGTGGCCAGCAGTCACAGTAGCAAATTAGAAAATCGTAACGATAAGTATTCGCACAAAATGGGCTATTTGTTACATTGAGTTGATATACGAAGTACCTACAGCATCCTACGAAGGACGTCTCACGAAGGACGATGATGACTAAAGAAAGAGCTATAGATTTCAACAAAGCAAGGAATATTTTTTTTTTTTTACTTTTATTGCATCCGAAAAAATTGACATTATGAAAAAAATATTTTAGTAAACCCCAATTCATTTATCTCTCAGTCTGTATCCAACAACATATCGCTCCTTAGAGTGGAAAAGAAAAAACTATCCCTTCCCTTCCCTTGTAGGTATGGGATAAAAAAAATTTTAGTAGGGATTAGTAACAATTATTTGTTTCCACTTTTTAATTTTATCACTTTGTCGGCGTGAATCTACACATTGGTAGCAAATTAGAAAATCAGCTTTGTTGTGCTAACAGTCACTGAGCGTACGGACAGAGAGACAGACTTGGCGAAACTATCAGGAATAAGTTGTTCATTTTTTTTTTTTTAATAATTATAAACTAGTGCTTGACTGCAATCCCGCCTGATGGTAAGGAGTGATGCAATCGTTGATGGTAAAGCGCACTAGTTCATTAAGCCTATTCACTTAAAAACTAAGGAATAGGAAGAATGGCGGCAGTTGAGCGAGGTGATGCAATGTTAAACCCAAGACCAACACGACCAAACGAATCTGCGCTAGAGGGAGATTGATCTAGAGACTCTCCACGACCAAACTCCCGACATAACAACATTTGGCGCATCGTACCCGCCACACATCGCAACACAACTGCTCAGACCCCTCCTCCGTACGTCATCGTCATCATCATCATCAACCTTTTTTATCGTCTCACTGCTGGGCACAGCTCTCCTCTCATACAGAGAAGGATTAAGTATAAAGTCCAGGTTTCCTTTAAAAAAATTCCTTCACCTTGTAATCAGTCATTGGTGTTCAAGATATACTTAGAAAGTACATAAAATTTAGAAAAATTACATTGGTACTTGCCTGACCTGGTGGTCACCAGCCTCTCAAGTACTCGTTGTTATATCACCAGAAATGCAGCATGTGTGAAAATTCCAACTGTCCAACTAGCATGTTCAGGAGATACAGCCTGATGACTGACTGACGGATCTTGTAAATCATAATTTTAATACTAAAAATAACTATAAAATTGAGTAATTTATTTTCAGAGTATCTAAAATATCTACAGACGCCAAAACAAAGCCAGAACTCATCAAGCTTCCCGTAACTATCAAATTTCCCCAATCAACCTTGAACCTTTATGCTTTAATTAAAAAATCTATAACAATATAATAATTACTGTAATTTTACAAATTGTACAATAGTAACTTGATGTGCATATATACATACATTTTTATGAGGTACTTACTGTTTTATATGTGACCACAAATTATCATATATCTGTCGCATAATAATTTATTTAGATGTATAATGTTTATCATTGATTTATGAATTCGAATTAGTAATTTTGTTCTAGATATACACATTGACATCATATTTTCATTTATAATTAATGTAATATACAAAATACACTCATTTCCAAAAAAAAAAACGGGCGGTTTTGATTTTCATTCATCTTTGAAAAGATACAATACAAAAAAGGTTTCAATCATTTGTACACGTTACTGGCCGGTTTTAAAAATGCAGTGGTATTTAAAAAAGTACGATCTAAATTCAAATTTTCATTTGATGCTCATTTTTACAGAAGACCCCTTTTTATCCTACATTTTTGGCGCAAAGTTCCAGAAGTTAAGAGCGACTTTCATAACTTTTATTTAATTTTTATCGATTAGTTTCATATCCTTGACGGTCAAAGCTTTATTTATTGCTGTTCAGCTTATCAAAAATGGTAGATGAAGTGGTTAAAGCTACCAAAATTATCGTGCTGCTTGAAGAGGGTTGCAGCCACTTCTTCGTGGCAGCGATATTAGGACACTGGTTCCGTCGAGAGAAGGCCTGGTTCTGGAAGAAAACCATGTACTAAACCACGGGATGATCGTTTTCTTGTGAGTCGCGCATTGCGAAATCGCAAATTTTCATATGTACAGGTGGTTGTTCGTATTACATACGAACAACCACCAAGAAGTAAGAAATGTGCATATTAGTCTATGGACGGTCAGGAGGAGGCTTCTCATTGCCAATATACGCAGTCACTGCCCGGCCTGCGGCCCCAAATTACTCCGTGAGTACCGAGTTCACAGGCTTAGGTTTGCTAGAAATTGTGAATCATGGACCCAAGAAGATTGAAGTAGTGTTTTGTTCTCTGATGATGCCAGGACATCTCTATTCGGTGAAGATCGACGTCGGCGAGTACTAAGAAGACAAGGAGAACGCTTTGCAGAGGCATGTTTCCAAGAAATCACACCTTATGGTGGGGGCTCTGTTATGTTTTGGGCAGGAATAAATTCAAAGGACCGTACAGAGTTAGTCTTCATTGAAAACGGCTCACTAACTGGGCATGGACGACAATACTCGCGCCCAACGATCTCGCGATGTTGAAGCGTATGTGCAAGAGGTCGGCATTCGCCGTTTGGATTGGCCAGCTCGAAGTCCCGACCTCAATCCCGTTGAGCATGTCTCGAACATTCTGAAACGGTGTGTGAGATCAGTACAACCGACTCCGCAGACCATCAAAGTGCTGATGAATGTGATTGCTGCGGAGTGGGAACGTATTCCGCAAGCAAGTATCCGGGATATACTCGCTAGCATGCCCAGACGAATTCAAGCTGTGATTTTAGCTAGAGGGGGTCACACTCGATACTAAACATTTATCTGCTTTTACTTTATTAAAGAAAAACAAACAAAACAACTTTTTTAATTTTAACTTCATGAACATATGCCGTACTAGCGAACACACACTACTAGCGAGGTTTAGTATTATTTCCCATAATTTGTATCAAAATTTTATGAAATGTCGATGAAAACGATTATTTTCTTATTAATTTACCAAATAGTGAGGATAAAACTACCTATAATTATCAAACAAAGCAATATTAACATTTGAAACGGTTCATTGCTGAGGAGCCCGTTTTTTTTTTTTTCAAGTGAGTTTATTATGAAATAGTTTCTAACATTAAGTTTTGGTGATGTTTCTCTCTTCTCCATTCGAAAACTTTGAAAGGAACAAATTCGTTCAATTCCAAATTCTCGTTAAATTTGACGTTTAAACGTTTTATACACATATATGTAAATTTAATAAATAAATAGTCTGATTTTGATTGACCTTGAGTATCTAAAGCTTTATTACTTTCGCGAAATGACTCATAACTCTCTTTGTTACATTTCAATTACATGCATTAAGCTTTTGGCAAACTGGTTTGACATTTTTGACCGAATTACGAAAAATTGTAGTAGGTACTTTTGATTTGTATAAAAAGACAAATTACATGGCTTTATGGTATCAGTCACAATTTGAGTTTAAAATAGTCTGATTCAATCAAAATCATCAAAATGTACAAGGTACAACCATCACCAATAATTTATTCATTCAATAACAGCCTGTTGTAGGTGATAGAATCAATATAATTTCATTCTAGATTAAGAATCATTATTATATTGTCTCTTTTCTATTTTTTTTTTTTTTGTTATTCGAATTTATTTGGATTCGGCGAAGAATCTTTTTATTCCATATACTAATTATTTAAACTTATTCGCAATTTTTATTCCTAATACTTCTCTAATAAAATGAAAAGAATATCAGGTCCTTTCACGGTGAAAGGAAATGGACCGTAATCTACCGTGCTGGCTCAGTACGAGCTGGCAGAACAAAATAATGGAATACGATGAATTATTTGTCGAGCAAATGCCAAATGTTATACGAATTATTTCAAACAAATTCTAATTTGTACCATAAAACCTTAATTAACACGTACCTATTCACATTTCACAGATTATTCTAGTCGCTACTGTTATCGCGATTGCTGCTGCGCGACCGCAATACAGTCATGGTCATGGAGACCATCACGATCATGGTCACGCTATCTCATCACAGAGCATCGTACTGCACCAAACTCACGGGACCAAACATGAGCCCGCCCACCACGAGGAGCACCATGAAGAGCAGCACAAGAGTCACGAAGAGCACCATCACAAGGAACACCACGGTCACGCCTCCTCATCACAAAGCATTAAGCAGCACCACGGACACGCCACCGAGAAACACGTAGAATATTATGTATGAAATATCCAATTAAAAAAAGAATGTAAATTATAATTTTCTGCCTCTTCATAATTAGTTAAATACAATGATGCTAAATATGAAATTTGTTGCAGTCTCATCCCAAGTACGAATTCGCGTACAAAGTTGAAGATCCTCACACCGGTGACAAAAAGTCTCAGCATGAAGCTCGTGATGGCCACGTCGTGAAGGGCGTATACAGCCTGCATCAGCCCGACGGTACTATCAGGATCGTCGAGTACCACGCTGATAAGAAGACTGGGTATGTGTGCATACTTATTCAATTCCATCGACCCTGTAAGTACATAAATTCCAAGATTTTATTTTTCAACATCCCATTTTCTTTCTCAGATTCAACGCCAACGTGAAGTACGTGGGTCACGCTAAACACATTGTTCCTGAACATCATCATCACCATTAAATCTAACTCTCGTTGTTAAATTCACCTAATGTCTAAGCAGTTGTTATTGTTATGTTTTATATCAACCTAGATGTGACTTAATAATAATTGAAATCGATATATTTATTTTTCAAGTCCTTTTGAAGTCAATATATTTATTTTTCAAGTACTTTTATATTTCTTTTGCACCATTTCTTAGTTTATGTGACAATATTGTCTATAATTTTCACCCTTTTACCACTTTAGTCGGTTAAGCCCGAACTCCTAAAAACTCTTCCTGGGTGCTCCTTTGTTATCTACGATCACCTATATGGAGTCAATACCAGACATTTATATTATCTTGAATTTGTCTCGTTTTTGGGTTTAATTTTTATTTTTATGTGCATAAAATAGATTAAATTATCGTATATTAAATTATTTATTTATTTACTGCTATAGTTCTGTTTCTATCTTACTATTCATAACGACATTTCGTATACATATACATACGTAAAAATTGTTTTTATATACTTAACACAAATTTATTTTATTATTATTATTTTTTTTATATTGTATTTTTTTTTATTGCATACACAATTCACATTGCTGTATAAAACTGTTTTATATCCGTCACCTCACATATCAGGTACAGTTGAAAACCAGCGTCAGGCACTAGTTGTCTGGCATTTTTGCTGAACTGGGCCTTTTTGGCGCAGCCGGGAGGCACACATAAGGCTCGGTTTTATCAAATTTACTTTATTTTATTATTACTGTTTTACTATCTGATGTATTGTGTGTCTTTTAGTTTGTGCTAAATAAATGTATTTTCTTTCTTTCTTTCTTTATAATATTGGTTGTTTTACAAACCGTACTGAATGTAGTTCATAGGCGCATGCCTATTGACTTGAATACAGAGTGATTCTGTAACTATCCCTCTGTTACAACAACTATGGTGATGTTAGCGTGGAGTGAGAAGTCATTCCAACTAATGATAAGGTATTATCATTATAGACAGCTCACTCTAAGCTGACTGCTTCCAAATTTTCAAGGTGAGATTTTTACAGAATGAATTGAAAATTATACCTATGGTACACCAACATATCGCTTGATATATTCGAGACCTCTGCCCTTCTCTAATAAAAATTCAGCCGTCCTATACCTTTAAATCGAGAAAAGTCTTTGAATGTACGTCTCTGGATGCATGGAGAAAAATTTAAGGCTGTACAACACCCTTAAATATAGCTGGTCTTTGAAAAATAACCTTCTTTAACGTTCATTGCTGAAATAATGCAAAAAATCTTGGTCACCTAATAATAATAAATAATTAAATGTTAGAAAACTATTTCTTTGTCCTCCCACAAACAGGTATATCGTAAAACATTTCAAGAATTCAGAAAGCCATTAATAAGTTTTAGTATTGATTGTCTACAGGATTTTAAGGCTTTTCTCTTCTTAATTGAAACACTGCCAGCCAGTCTTAAGATGGGGTATCGTATTACCCAGTTACTGGGTTATGAAGGTCAGATAAGCAATCAAAATGCTGGTATTCAGCTGTATTCAGTTAGACTGTTGCGACCTTAACATCGTTGGAAAAAGGCTAGGTAAATGATAATGGAACTTCTCTTCTTGATCAGCGTTAGAGGAGGAGTTATCGAAAAACAATGACACAACTAAGTTTTACTTACAGAAATCTGGATGCTTTCAATGCAGACCGTACAGCTATAATATTATTGTGCCTCTGATCGCGTACCTACCAATTTGCACGTCTCTAAATGAATAAATGACCAATTTCCACATACTTAAATAGAATAGTTATTTGTTATACAAGAGTGCAAAGTTGCTTTTTAACCGCGTGTTCAATTTTGATGACCGAGCAAGCGAAGGATTCTAAAATTGAATCACGAGCGCAGCGAGTGATTCAAAATTAGAATCCTGAGCGGTAGCGAGGGAATCAAAAGGACACGAGGTGAAAAATCTTTGCATTCGAGTGCAACACGTAACTTTTCATTCCACCTCAGCGAGGAAATGACTAAATGCAATAAAAAAATGTTTACAATCACAAGATACTTTTATATAGACACTTTTATTTCAGTTTAGGTATTAATTACTACATTATGACAGGTAAGTATTATAGAATAATCTTTAAATTATAATAAAATAATACTAAAGTATAATTAAGAAAATTTTAAAGTAACGTTGCAACAGTTATTTAAATTGAGTGTAATATTTTTGTTTGGTACTGTAATATTGGTGTTAGTCACTTATGTACTGTTTTTCGGTAAACGGTCTGTCATACTTAACAGTTGTACCGATTCATCGGATTCCCTTGGCGTGAATGTTGGAGAGAGAGGGAGATGGTTAGGTGTTTCATAACGGCTTATTTTTGATGTAGAAGGGCCAGTCCAAGTTTCCGATTGAGGCTCTTTCAGTGTAATGGCTCCTACGATGCCTTCACATATTTTAGACTTATTTTGGATGGAATCCTCTATGTATCCCTCTACAACTGCATTGGTCTTCCAGCCTCCGTGGCGCTTAAGGGACAGGAGATCAGCTCCGGAATCAGCCAAAAGTGTGGCTGAAGTTCGTCGGAAACAATGACCCGTGTACAACAGGGGTTCTGGAAGTTCAAGAAATGTTGCTATTTCTCGTGGGATACTGCCAATTTTATTAGTGCCCATAGGCTGTCTAACATACTTTCCATTGCGATACTGTAGAAAAAAACGATTGATTGGAGTGCTAGGCGGCCGTAAGGCTTGATATTTCTCAACAATCGTTACGTATTCCTTGCGAATGACAAAGTTGCGGTCTCTTTTTGTCTTTGTATTGGGTAAATTAATTAATAGTAAGTCATCTGAATGTTTCTCAATGTTTTTGACATTAAGTTGTGTTAGTTCATTAGTTCGACATGCTCCGTTTATTCCAATAATAAGAACAACCTGCAATGTAAAGAGTATTGTAGTAGATAAATGAATAAAATTTATATGAACGCATAATTATGCCTGTGTGAGCATTAACTATCCTAATAATTTATCCATACATTTCCATTTTTCCTTCCTTGTTGCGTCAACGACGATAAAAATAAGCGCGGGCTTCGCTTAACTCGTGCTGGTGGCGCCTCTCTCAAGAGTGCCAAGAAAAAGAAGAAATAAAAATAAACTTGGCTGTATGGCGTACTATGCCTTTGCCTTTTCCATTCGCCCGAACGGAAAAAAAAAGAAGTACAAAAAAAGATGGCGATCTCAGCTCATCCGACGCCGCGTGTACTCTAAATAATATCGAATATCTGACTTCCTAAGAGCTTCGCTGGCCAAATGAACCCTCAGTGTCCATATTGGTGATGTGTCTGTGCTTGACGAGTGTAGGCAGTGAGCAAGCAGCATCAAGTCCACGACCAAGGAGATAGCTGACCGGCCGGCGTGTGCCCCGTCGTTGGTGACTCCTTGTCCTGTCCAACTGGATCCAGGTTAGTGCTTTGCATGTTTGTTTTCCCTGCTTTGAGACCCTGGGGTTGATAGGAGAATGCAGCGACTCTTCCAGGAAGCGTCAACATTAATTATGGTGCCTCCTGTGAGGAACTTCCTCGCGTAATTATTTCAAAAATACCTACTATCGGAAATTAAATCCTTCCATTCTCGTTATTACGTTAAATACGTAATCCCAATTCTAATTTATTCGTATACTTACCTACTTAAGGCAATTTCAATTTGCCTTTCAAGTTCTAAGTGTCTAAATAAAACCTAGGTCATTCCATGATACCTAGTTATTGTTTCTTATTTGAGACCGATTGACTATTCAATCGTACATTCATACCTCGTTAATTCCCTTGTAATAAGCTGCATTTATTTGTATTAAATAACAAATTGCATAAATTACTTTTAAAAAAAACGTGAGTTCGAAGTTTCTCGAATTTAGTACCGAAGTACCTACAATCGTAGTATTTGTCTCCGGCGGGAGACGGATTAGCTTTGACCTACCTCAAAGTCAAAACTTATATTCTAACAAATAACCTTGAGACGTGTGTGCGTGTATTTCATTCAATACGTTCGCGCGTGCATTGCTGCCAACCGGCTTACGTTCTTTCCGTTTTACCTACTTTTATAACTTTTATCTTTTTGAGCGTGCGGATATCGTATTCCACGTGAACTATGAGCGAGGTGGAATTAATAACCGCTATTAAAAGGCGGGAATATGAGTATACAAGTATGCAGATACTTTACGATTTAGCCAAAACAGTTAAAGAAACTAAAACTAAATTTTCAGCTTTTCGAGCTAGGTACAAAAAGATTGACGAGATTCGTAATAGATTTTTGGAATGCAACGATGATGTTAACCAGTTGCAATTAAAGCTTAAACCTTCGTTTGTTATCGATCATAAAGTGTTACTGTCATTCGATGAATTGTATTACTGTGTTATCGAGTTTGCGGATTCTCTCGATGCGAGCGCAGGTAGCGACTGTCGCCCGGAATTAGGTCAAGGTCACGTGCGTTCGCAGGTGAGGTTACCCAAGCTGGAACTCCCAAAGTTTGATGGTAATCTAGAGAAGTGGCAAACATTCAAAGATAGTTATACAGCACTTGTTCATAATAACAGTTCATTGTCCGACACTGAGAAATTTCACTATTTGCTGTCATGTTTGTCTGGTTATGCACTGACATTAGCGAAGGGCGTGCCTGTGACATCGGCAAATTATTCAGTGGTTTTTGCAACTTTACTGGACAGATATGACAACAAGCGTATTCTTGCAACAGCTTATTTAGAAAAAATAATTAAAATTAATCCCATACAAAAACCATCTTTGTCTAACTTATCTGAGTTATCTAACACACTTTATGAATGCGTTAGTGCCTTGCGCGGTTTGTGTATTGATGATTTATGCGAATTTATTTTATTCTACATTGCGTCTAGACCTTTAGATACAGAAACAAAAAAAAAGGTTTGAATTACAAAACACTGAAGAAATTCCGAAATTTAATAACTTCATTACTTATTTACAAAATTACATAAAAGTATTAGAAGTTAGCCAACCAGTTAATATTCCATCATCAAATTCTACAAGTACACAAAATCGGCCTAATACAAATAAAGATTATTTATCGCGTCAACCAAAAGCATCTCTAATTTCTTCCAACAATAATAATAAAGTTAGTCAGTTTGTTGGTGTGTGTTGTAATGAAAATCATTCAATCTACCGTTGTAGTAAATTGCGTTCTATGAATATGACACAGCGACAACAATTAGTTAAAGATTTAAAATGATGTCAAAACTGCTTAAGGCCGGGTCACACTGTTACCGATTGTAAATCTAAGTCAACATGTTTCATTTGTAATGCAAAGCATAATACTTTGTTACATGAAGAGCATAAGAGTTTGCTGTCTCATACTAGTGAACTGGATTCATCCCAGCATCCCGATATGAACACTACTCTAACTAGTGCTACCCAGTCAAACATTTCAAATCAACCTATTAGCACAAAAATTCTTGGTACAGCAGTAGTTCGTTTGAAGCGATCGGATGGTTCGTGGCAGTATGTCCGTACAATTATCGACAGTGGCTCGATGGATTCATGTATTACAAGTAGCTGTGCGCGACAATTAGGTTTACATATCAAGAAATGTAAACTAAATGTAAGTGGCATCGGTCAAAATTATGTGTGTAGCATTAAAGGTCACACCTTCGGTTCAATAATACCTCGATTGAGTGACACTCCTCAGTTTGATATTCCATTAGTGGTTCTACCTAAAATCACATCCCTGATTCCTTCAGTGTCGTTGCCGACAATCGTCAAGGATAAGTTTACACATCTGGATCTCGCCGACCAGGACTTTGATAAATCCGGTCCGATCGATCTGTTGTTAGGAGTAGACTGTTTTGACCAGATATATACTGGCTCACGTTTCAGTCCAGGCCCGGGCTTTCCATGCGCACTCTCTAGTGTATTCGGCTGGGTGATAAGTGGTCAGTTTCTTCAAAACGTGGTAGCTAAAACTCCGGCTACACCCGTTACGCTCCTCGTCGCGTCTTCTAGTGCGCTCGACGAGATCGTTCAACGGTTTCAGGAGTCCGAGGAGCCGCCGAAATGTAAAATTTCCGGCCCCGAGGATGAAAAATGCGAACAAAAATATAAAGAAGGCACGCATCGCACCTCCGATGGGCGTTATGTTGTCCCAATTATGCTTAAAGATGATGCTCCAGCCTTAGGAAAATCATATAAACAAGCGTTTAATCGTTTTCTAAATTGGAAAAAAAGACTTGCTAGTCAAAATAGGTCAATTTTAACTTATTGAGAAATAATATTTTAAAACCAAAGCATATTTTAAGAGGATAATAACATTTTATTTATTATATATTCTGAAATTGTGATAATAGTACAAAATCATTTAACAATTATTATTATACAATTATTGAATTAAATTCATAAAAGTTTTATGACGGAAGATAATTATTTACTTAATGTTTTATGTCATGTTATAAGTACGAGATCTATCAGTAATAAAATAATAATCAATGTATGACCAGTTTGTTAATATGGAAATCGATCGAGACTACTAGTCCAGTCGATCGCGACTGCTAGTCCAGTCAATCGCGACTGCTAGTCCAGTCGATCGCGACTGCTAGTCCAGTCGATCGCGACTGCTAGTCCAGTCGATCGCGACTGCTAGTCCAGTCGATCGCGACTGCTAGTCCAGTCGATCGCGACTGCTAGTCCAGTCAATCGCGACTGCTAGTCCAGTCGACCGCGACTGCTAGTCCAGTCGATCGCGACTGCTAGTCCAGTCGATTGCGACTGCTAGTCCAGTCGATCTTAAAACTACGCTGTTGATTTATGATTTCAAGTAGTACGTGTGTTTGGTAGATCGCACAAGGTTTCTTTGGTAAACAGTACACCTTAAGTCTACTCAAGTTGGCCACCCCTGTCCTAAACTCTCAAATATTCCCAATCAGTCTTGAGCCTTAATGCCTTAGCAATAAAGCTGGAATCTGATAGGGAAATCTGACAGATTGTAGTGGCTTAATGTGCTGTCGTCTGTACTTGTTATTGACCTTGTTAACACGCCTTCTGTTGGGGCTTAAAAACATAACCTACACTATGTAGATTTTAGGTAGATATTTCCGTAAAAATCTTTATGTAAACTAAAAAATATGCATTACTGTATTTAGTCATAATCATAACAAAACTAGTCAAAACCCAACTACAAACATGCATTTATTTTTAATAATTCATAATATGTAATGCATTACACACTTCATTGTTTCTCTTTTTTATTAAAAATAACAACATTTATTAAAAAAAATAATAGGCAGACTCGATTTTTAAGGGATTTACACACGAGCGGAGAAACGCTGCGTTGTAACACTCGTTTAGGCTTCCTTTATAATACTTGTTTATTATTTAGCGAAGACATAGAATCCTATAGCAAATATATAGATTATAGATACTACACTAAAAAAGTCTACAATGAGACTTCTATTTTTTTTTAATAAATACACTGGATAAAAAAGGAATCTTATTTTAAAAATATTATATATTTATTTACTCTCCAAACTGCTAACGGAAAGACGTTTCGTAGGCCGGTGGTAAAGGTTTGTCCCTTACCAAATAATTAGTTTATTTTCCTTTTATATACCTAACTAGAGTATAAGTACACACTGTCTTTAGGTTATTTAAAATAAACCACCAATTATTTACCCTTATTAACTAGAATTTTATGCATTTTTTCGGCAGTAGCTCATAGTCCAGCTATTGCTGATTTCACTCTTAATTTTTCGCATTCTTCTTGAAACCCTTGTGGATTTCAGGTGGGGGAAATGTGTGAGCATTAACTATCCTAATAATTTATCCATGCATTTCCATTTTTCCTTCCTTGTTGCGTCAACGACGATAAAAATAAGCGCGGGCTTCGCTTAACTCGTGCTGGTGGCGCCTCTCTCAAGAGTGCCAAGAAAAAGAAGAAATAAAAATAAACTTGGCTGTATGGCGTACTATGCCTTTGCCTTTTCCATTCGCCCGAACGGAAAAAAGAACTAGTACAAAAAAAGATGGCGATCTCAGCTCATCCGACACCGCGTGTACTCTAAATAATATCGAATATCTGACTTCCTAAGAGCTTCGCTGGCCAAATGAACCCTCAGTGTCCATATTGGTGATGTGTCTGTGCTTGACGAGTGTAGGCAGTGAGCAAGCAGCATCAAGTCCACGACCAAGGAGATAGCTGACCGGCCGGCGTGTGCCCCGTCGTTGGTGACTCCTTGTCCTGTCCAACTGGATCCAGGTTAGTGCTTTGCATGTTTGTTTTCCCTGCTTTGAGACCCTGGGGTTGATAGGAGAATGCAGCGACTCTTCCAGGAAGCGTCAACAATGCCTATCAACATTTACTAAGTATACTATTTAATTGAGATTAATATATGTACTTAAGTAGATACTGAATGTGCAACTGACTTACTTTTGCCGCCAAATATACGGAATCGGGTGCTTCGTTAAGAGACTTTTCAATATCAGATACTGTGAAAACCTTCGATTTTTTTGGATGATGACCAGATGAGGCTCTTTTTAAAAATGCTACTAATTTAGAATAGGTATCGATATGTATGTCTTTTTTCATCTTTATTGTTGCTTTTAGCATCGAATACGTACTCCATAGAGTGCTTGCTTTCTTGTTCTCGGATAATTCTATAAAATATGCCAGCAAAACGTTTTCTGAGAAAGTTTTGGCTCCTTTTGCTAGTCGCCACATGTTGAACATATCGTACTGTTTTAAATACTTCTCGCGTGATTGTTGAGGTAGAAAGCTCATTTGCGCATTATTAACAGTTTCAGTCAATTCTGTTGGCGTCAAACAAACTTCCTCGTCGCTAGAATCACTCATTTTAGTTTTTCACTTGTTTTCAAGTTTCTTTTTTTTAATATAAGGTTTAACAATGACGTGAAAAAATGCCGCGTAAAGAACCGCGTACAAAGAAAATTGAAAAAAGAACACCAAGAAGGTTCCGAGTCTGAGTTTTTAACAAATTAAAAAAAAGTTGTATGATATATTCGGCACCATAGAGGTAACAGTAAATAGGTTTAATGTTTTTTTTTAATTTACAAACTTAGTGCACACGATGTTCTAAATTCAATTTACTTTATCCTCTAGAGAATAAAAACGGCTTTTCCAGTCAGATATTGAAGATTAAAAATACTCTTTCCGAGATGGTGGGATGAAAAATATTTTTGCATACATAATTACCTACTACTAGGACACGGGCCTCGTCTGTGTAAGAGAGCCGTACGAAGCGTTCCGCCTCATCTTTTATACCACGTACATCCAGGAACTGGAACAATTTGCTAGCGACTTCTGTAATCTGTGAAAGTCATATCAGAGATTACAGAAGTCATATGTATATAAATGGGAGTGTTTGCTCGCAGTAACTTGCATTTATTTGTAAAAAAGCGCTCTTGCAGCTATCAAAAAAAAAAAACATAGTAGTTTACCAGCAGCTATTAGACATAAAAAGTCTCTGCGTCTCTGAGTCTCGCGTCACTGAATTAACCTCTGATAAACAGAGGTATGATGATTCCGACTTGCTAGTTAAACACTTTTGATTTTATTCATTGATTGAGTTTTCTGTTTATTTGTTTATAATTGTAATGATATTTTCATTTTTTATTAAAATTAATTTAGTTAGTTTAAATGATGATATAACTGACAGATTTCATATTGTTTTTTTTTTTAATGTAATATTGTATACCTATATTTATTATTGCCAAAACACAGAGCACTTAAAATCAAAATCAAAAGTCACTTATTCAAACTAGGCTGAGAATCAGCACTTTTTGAACGTCAATATTACATAAGACAGTTCCCCAAAACGCCCACCCATCGACACTTCCTAAGTGCTTTCGCTGGGAAAAAAAAGTGGCGGAAGAAACTCCCCAGCAGCACAGCTGTCTGTTCATTTAGAAAAAAACACAATAGTTTATACAATACTATGTAGGTATAGTAATACAAGAGAAAAAATAATAAAAATATACAAATATGACAGCTAGCCACGCCAAAGTACCAGAAAAGCAAAATAAAATATCACTGAAATGTAAAAAGTAAAAACTTATTACAAACCTAAATAAAAACTCCTGGCATAAAGGGCGTGACAACTCACACATTTGTGCATTGTAAAAAGCAAATTATATGAACTCATATAATATGTCAGTAAGCTAATTCTGGAGAAGGAACACAAACATTGTCTTGAGTTAATCAGAGCGACCAGCTATTCTTATCATTCAAATAGTCATTCACAGAATAATATGCCTTTGAACAAAGCGATTTTTTTTGTGCTTTATATGCAATATAAGGCAAGTCTAGCAAAGCAGAGGGTGTCTTGTTATAAAAAGTTATACCAAGCCCAACAAAAGAGTTATGAACCTTTTGAAGTCGGTGAAAAGGGGCTCGCAGTTTGTCCTTATTTCGGGTGTTAACATTATGGATCTCACTGTTTTTGGTGTACATGTGAATATTTTGCCTAACATATAAGATGTTGGCTAAGACAAATTGCGAAGGAACCGTGAAAATACCAATATCTTTAAAGAAATCTCTTAAAGAAACTCTTACACCGAGCTGGTAAATTGCTCGGACAGCACGTTTTTGGAGAACAAATATATTTTGTATGTCAGCAGCTTTGCCCCACAGTAGAATACCGTAGGACATAACGCTGTGGAAATAACTGAAATAGACTAAACGAGCTGTATCAACGTCAGTGTATTGTCTTACTTTCCTGACGGCATAGGCGGCCGAACTGAGCCTTCCTGCTAGGGCTGATATGTGTGGTCCCCACTGAAGTTTGGCATCTACTGTTATTCCCAGAAAAACTGCAGAGTCCACAGTTTCAAGCACTTCTTTATCTAAAACGATATTGGGTCCCAAATTTCTAACGTTTGGCAAGGCGGACTTTTTACATTTTGTTTTCTTATTACTTAGAACTAGGTTATTTGATGTAAACCGTAACCGTAACTATTGAGAGTGCATTGTTTACTTCGTCAAAATCTTGTTTATTCCTGTCTACTTTAAAAATAAGAGAAGTATCATCTGCAAACAGCACAACGTCACAGATGCCCTTTAAATAAAATGGTAAATCATTAATATATTCTTAAAATCAAGACTTATCTGTATGTATTATCTGTACCCATATCTATGTAATTATACTTAGACTGCAATAATATCGAAAGTGTAAAAGGAATGTCAAAAATATGTTCTACATAATTATGTGGAAGATAGTCATTTATTCATTTAGAGACTTGGAAATTGGTAGTACGCGATCAGAGGACCCTACATGCACAATAATATTATAGCTGTATGGTCTGCATTGAAAGCGTCCAGACTTCCCTAAGTAAAACTCAGTTGTGTCATTGTTTTTCGATAACTCATCCTCTAACACTGATCAAGAAGAGAAGTTCCATTATCATTTGCCTAGCCTTTTCCAACTATGTTGGGGTCGCCTAACAGTCTAACTGAATGCAGCTGAATACCAGCATCTTGATGGCTTATCTGACCTTCACCGCCCAATAACTGGGCAATACGATACCCCTTGTTAACACTGGCTGGCAGAATTTCAATTAAGAAGAGAGAAGCCTTAAAATCCTGTAGACAATCAACACCAAAACTTATTAATGGCTTTCTGAATTCTGGAAATGTTATACGATATACGTATTGTGGTAGGACAAAGAAATAGTTTTCTTACATTTAATTATTTATCATTATTAGGTGGTCAAGATTCCTTTTCAACATTTCAGCAATAAACGTTAAAGAAAGTTATTTTTCAAAGACCAGCCATATTTAAGGGTGTGGTACAGCCTTAATTTTTTCTCCAAGCGTCCAGAGACGTATATTCACAGACTTTTCTCGGTTTAAAGGTAAAGGACGGCCGAATTATTATTACAGAAGGGCAGAGGTCTCAAATATATCGAGCGACATGTTGGTCTACCATAGGTATAACTTCCAATTAATTCTGTAAAAATCTCACCTTGAAAAATTGGATGCAGTGAGCTTTCTCATGATCATCATTATCATCTCAGCATTTATCCCGGTTGCGTCCGCGGCTTTCGCGTTGGAGCCCGGGGTCTGCTTTGTTGCTCGATTTCCTCCATTTTGCGCGATCTTTAGCATCATGTGGTGTGAGATTGTTGGCACGCATGTCATCTCTTACAACGTCAAGACAGCACTTCTTTGGTCTACCCCGCTTGTTCCGGCCCGGCGGAGGCGCCATGGCAAGACATTTGTGACCCACGTAACAAGCCGGTTTTCGTAAGACGTGACCGTACCACCGTAGAGTTAGAGTGAGCTTTCTATATTGACAATACCTTAGCATTAGTTGGAATGACTTCTCACTCTTCGCTCATTTCGCCATAGTTGTTGTAACGGAGAGATGGTTACAGAATCGCTCTGTATTCAAGTCATTACGCATATACGCCTATGAACTACATTCAGTATGGTTTGTAAAACTACCAATATTATAAGATGATTTTAAATGTTGGGTATTGTGTCCTAGGTGATCGTAGGTAACAAAGAAGCGCACAGGAAGAGCTTTTAGGAGTTCGGGCTTAACCGACTAAAGTAGTAAAAGAGTGAAAATTATAAATAATATCGTCACTTAAACTAAGAACTAGAAAAATAAATACATTTACTTCAATTATTAATTATAATCACATCTTGGTTGATATAAAACATAACAATAACAACTGCTTAGACATTAAGTAAATTTAACAACGACAGTTTAGAATCAATGGTGATGATGATGTTCAGGAACAATGTGTTTGGCATGACCCAAGTACTTCACATTGGCGTTGAATCTGGAAAAGAAAATGGGATATTGGAAAATGAAATCTTGGAATTTATGTAGTTATAGCGTCGATGGAATTGAATTAGTATGCAAACATACCCAGTTTTCTTATCAGCGTGGTACTCGACGATCCTGATGGTGCCATCAGGTTGGTGCAGGCTGTATACGCCCTTCACGACGTGGCCATCACGAGCTTCATGCTGAGACTTCTTGTCACCGGTGTGAGGATCCTCAACTTTGTAGGCGAATTCGTACTTGGGATGAGACTGCAACAAATTTTATATTTAACATTATTGTATTTAACTGTGAAGAAGCAGAAATTTTTAATTTACATCCTATCTTTTTAATTTGGTTATTTCATACATAATATTCGACGTGTTTCTCGGTGGCGTGTCCGTGGTGCTGCTTAATGCTTTGTGATGAGGAGGCGTGACCATGGTGTTCCTTGTGATGGTGCTCTTCATGGTTCTTGTGCTGCTCTTCGTGGTGCTCCTGGTGGTGGGCGGGCTCGTGAGTTTGGTGCAGTACGATGCTCTGTGATGAGATGGCGTGACCGTGACCGTGATGGTCTCCATGACCATGACTGTGTTGCGGTCGCGCAGCAGCCATCGCGATAACAGTAACGACTAGGATAACCTGGGAAATGTCAGTATGTGTTAATTAAAGTTTTTTAGTACAAATTAGAAGTTGCTTGAAATAATTTGTATAACTTTTAGCATTTATTCTACAAATAATTCATCGTTTATCATTATTTTGTTCTACCAACTCGTACTGAGCCAGCACGTTAGATTACGGTACATTACCTCTAACCGTCCTGGATAAAAAAGATCAAAAAAATAAATTTGTTTAACAAAAAGATAATACAATAATTATAATGATTATTCTCAATGTAGAATGAAATTATACTGATTCTATCGCCTACAACAGGCTGTGATTGAATGGATAAATTATTGGTGACGGTTTTACCTTGTACATTTTTATGATTTTGATTGTTTACTATTTTAAACTCAAACTGTGACTGATACCATAAAGCCATATTACTTGACTTTTTATACAAATCAAAAGTACTGTGCAACTACCTACTACGATTTTTCGTAATTCGTTTAAAAAATGTCAAACCAGTTTTCCAAAAGCTTTGTGAATGAAAGTTAATTGTAAAGAGATTTATGTGTCAATTAGCGAAAGTAATAAAGCTTGAGTTACTCAAGGTCAGTCAAAATCAAAGACAATTTATCTAAATTTGCTTATACGTAAACAAATTGTTTGACCGTCAAAATTAACGAGAATTTGGAATTGAACGGAATTGTCCCTTTCAAAGTTTTCGTATGCAGAAGATAGAGAGAAACATCACCATTAATGTTAGAAAATATTTCATAATATTTTGTATTACATTAACTATAATATATGAAAATATGTGCATCTAGAACAAAATTACTAATTCGAATTCATAAATTAATGAAAAACATTATTTCGATAAATAAATTATAATGTGATAGATATAATATGATAATTTATGGTCACGTTTAAATAAGTAGGTACCTCATAAAAGTTGTACAATTTGTAGAATTACAGTTATTTTTATATTGTTATAAATTTTTGAATAGAAGCATCAAGGTTGATTCGGAAAATTTGATATTTTTGGGAAGCTTGATGAGTTCTGGGTTTGTTTTGTAAAACAAATAGATGTATTTAAGAATTTACGTTCTAGCATTAAAATTATAATCTCCAAGATCCGTCAGACAGTTATCAGTCTGTATCTCATAAACCATGATAGTTGTCAAACTAGTTGTATTCCAACTGTCCAGTTGGAATCACACATGTTGCATTTCTGTTACTATAACAACGAATATTGTTATTCCTTATATGTAGTTTCACCAAGTCTGTCTGTTTGTCCATACGAGGATAATCTTAGTGACTGTTAGCACAAAAAAGCTGAAATTTGGTACCAATTTTGTAAAATCACGCCGAAATAAAAAGTGCATTTTTTATTACTGGGGCTACCATACACCTAAAGTGGGAAGAGATACTTTTTTCTTTTCTACCCTAACGAGTGATACGTTGTTAGACATTTACAAATGAATAGGGGTTTACTAAAATCAGTTTTTCATAATGTCAATATTTTCGGATGCTCCAAAAGTAAAAAAATATATTCCATGCATAGTTGGAATATATGGCTCTTTCTATTGTTATCGCCGTCCTTCGTGAGACGTCCGTAGGATTCTGTACTTCGTATTAGGGTTGTGACGCCTTGTTAGTAGAGGCGGATGCAGATGTGACGAGTTTTACTTCCGAGGATGCGGAGGTTAACGGAGGCGGAGGCGGACTTGAAAGCGGATATAGGAAAATCATAATTTATGATTCATTACAACACAATCTTTATGTTAAGTATAGTTTAAAATTAAGGAGAGGCAAATTGTATTTGACATACACGCTTTACTACTTTGTCATCTTCAAGACGATTTCTAGGGGCTCATTAATTAAGCCAGCTGAACTAAATAATTCTTCACTTGGCACTGAACTTGGAGGCACCGATAAGTACGTGCAAAATAATAATAAAGGGTCAGCATCTAAATTGAGTCGGTTTTATTTATTCACCAATTAAAATTTTTCAAACATGTGACGACTATAATTGTTGTTGTCATTTTCAGTTTGTTGTAAAACTACGTCTGTTACGTTCGACGCGTCAAAGCACTTCGACAGGTTCAGATTCCTGCCGTGTATCATTAATTTGTTAAATGACACATTCCCCACTCTACTGCGTTCCCGCTTCGCACTAGTTGATACTTAACCATTTCGTTAGAGGCTAGGCAAGGATAGAGTGAATAGGCTCTTAATAAACTAGCTCTCTTTACCATTAACGATTGCATCACTGCATACCATCAGGCGGGTTTGCAGTCAAGCACTAGTTTATAATTACAAAAAAGACAGTGGGCCATAATCTTCAACGCGGGCCTGATACAGGTTGGTAAGATAAAAATTTCAAGAGTAAAAATAGTGAAAGGAAAATTCCAAATGATAATATTAACTTCGTGACTCCTGTGTCACGATGAGCCCTATAGTTATTTACTTAAAAAAAGTAAATTGAAAAGTTCATGTTCATCTAAATAATATACTCAATGTGATGAAGCTCAAAAAAAAACATACCTTCACGTTTCAATACTTTGGTTTAAAACTTCAGAAACTTATTTTTAATTGTCAATGTCCTAAGTATGTAAATAAAAGTACTTTCCTTTTCGTGCAAAAGCTAATTATAGTGAATTTAATACTTTAGTCAAGGACGGTTCTGTCAAACTGGTCTGTCATACGTACAACGAATTGCGAAAAACTGTATCACACACCCTGAGTATAAAACGAGAATTTTGGTCCAAGGAGTATATCACTCACTGTTCAATACTTCAAGAGTAAAGACTACATACAAAGTACCAATATGTACAAGGTGTGTATGTACGACTTGAAACAACTGTAATATAAAATATTTTTTTGCAGAAATTTAAAATAAATGGATAAGTTTAATAAAGTAATTATATTTTAACAGATCTTCCTAATCACCGCTGTGATCGCGATGGGTGTTGCACAGCCGCAAGGAGGCCATGGTTACGATCAACACCATGGTCACGGTCACGCTATCTCGTCACAGAGCATTGTACTGCACCAAACTCACGACGCCAAACATGAGCCCACACACTACGTAGAGCACCATAAAGAGCAGCATAACGGCCATGAAGAGCATCACTCTGAGCACCTTCACGGTCACGCCTCCTCATCACAGAGCCTCAAGCAGCACCACGGACACGCCACCGAGAAACACGTCGAGTACTATGTATGATGACTTTAAATTTTATAAAATAGGAATTTTCCTTTTTACATTCATAAAGACTTTATGAATTTATTATTAGACGAATTAAACTTAAGATAACATAGCTAACCGTAAGTTGTCCTACAGTCTCATCCCAAATACGAGTTCGCGTACAAAGTGGCCTCACACCGGCGACAAGAAGTCTCAGCATGAAGCTCGGGATGGTCACGTCGTGAAGGGTGTGTACAGCTTGCACCAGCCTGATGGCACCATCAGGATCGTTGAGTACCACGCTGATAAGAAATCTGGGTAAGCGTGCAGGAGTACAAAAATGAACTAAGCTGAATAGATTATACATTAGAAAAGTCAATTTATAAAAAAAAAAATCCATTTCACAGATTCAACGCCAACGTGAAGTACGTGGGTCACGCAGAACACATTGTTCCTGAACATCATCATCATCACTGATTATTCTACAGATCTCATTGTTAATAAATGTTATTGTAAAATCTATGTCTTAAGTTGTTGATTATTATGTTCTAAGCTGCGTGTTGTGCGATATTAAACTGAATGAATATTGAATCTCACATATGTTGTTTTTATTTCTACGAATTATTTACCATTATTTTTCTGTTTACATATTTAATTAAATATTTTAATATATAAAATACTGATCCACCAAATTCGGAGCAGGGTCCAAGCTACCGGTAGTTAAGGTTCCAGAGACAAGAAGCTTTCTGATTTAGATTAAAAGAGTGTCCATGAAGTTTCTTGCCCGTTCTTCTCCATAGGTACCTCCTCTTTGGAATGGGCGACTAGCTTCATCTTATTAACTGACCGACCTTCTGACAATTCAAAAGTGCCTGTAACTGGTTTATTTGAAATAAATGATTTGATTTGATTTGATTCCATCCGTTGGCGATCGGCTGGCTAAGACATGGCTGGAGGTTGACCACTGCGTTTCCCAATTTCTCACAGGTTATGGCAACTTTAAAAGTAAACTGTATTCTTTTAAACTTGTTCCTTCACCTTTGTGTCAGTGTTCTACATCGAACTGTGAATTTGAACAGTCCGCACATCACATCTTGTGGGAGTGTATTCTTTGGCAGAATGAACGCAATATTATGTTGGATAGTGTACAAGTTACATCCGGAGTCATTTATTATACGGACCTTGTAGAAACTAGAATTAATTTCCGTGCGTTCAGGCGCTTTTGCCATACCTATTATTGGAATCAATTGTAACAGCACATACCTACTTAGGACCCATTAACTTAATCAAATGTTATTCCGTGGTTCTTTTTTCTTACTCCTCCGCTATTCTTTTCTGATTAATTTCCTTGCGGGACCCAAGACAGTTGAATTGTTTCTCCGGGACTCGTCGAGCTTCATTGCTCGGCGTTTTTCTGGCGGTCTCCATTGTTGATTCTGGCTTTCAGGAGTTGCAGTGGGTTGGGAACAGCGAGGCGGGTTTTGTCCCAAAAAAAAAAATACTATTTTCTTCGTTTTTAGAAGAGTAGCTGCATATTGAATGGCTTGAGAATCGTGGTGAAGTTGCACTCGCATATTCGTGGTGAGACATTACTTTTTCACGTGAACCATAATGCAGATGCTTTCAAACAGGCATTTATTTCATCAGCCGGCGTACCCCTAGTAATCACCGGAAGGGTCTGTCTAAAGTCACCAGCTAAAAGTACCACCATCCCTCCCATGATATCTTGGTTGTCTTTGATATTCCTCATTGCGCGATTTATGTAGTGGTTTAATTGCCCTTTTGTGGGACATCGTACATTCATCCCAAACTAACAACTTACACTGCTGTAACATTCTTCCGCGCTCACTGCTTTTACTAATGTTGCATACCGGCATTTCCTCATGAGCTAAGTGCAATGGTAACTTTAGAACTGAGTGTGCTGCCCGTCCCCTTTCGAAAAAAAAATTAAAAGGAACTCAGTTGATATAAAATAAGCGCCTATTAAAATAATGGAAGCAATATGTACGTCCACTTTAGCTCCCGTTTTTACAACATTTCTTGTTACTGCTCTACTCCTATTGGTCGTAGCGGGATGTTATATAACCTATGTCCTTTCTCAGGCTCTAGACTATCTGTGTACCAAATTTAATTATAATCGGTTGAGTAGTTTTGGCGTGAAAGCCGGACAGACAGACAGACAGACAGACAGGATTTTGTACGTGAAACTTTTCATATTGCAATCATATGACATTCTGTCGACCATTTTAAATGTTGACCAGTTATTGTTTTTTTTTTAAGTTTTAAATAATTACTAATATTTTGGTAGGCTATTCTACAACACCGACTGAATCACAATGCTCGTAATTGAAGATCACACAGAAGCAGTTCTGGAAATTTATGTAAAGTACATTCACAGTCGGAGCTCAGTTTTAATCTGCCATAATAACATGTCAGCCTATAACGATTCGACTCCTGGGACACAGGTCACACAGGCCTCCTCTCGGTGAGAGGGAATTGGCCATAATCTACCACGCGGGCCCAGTGCGGGTTGGTAGATCCATCGATCCGATGCCGTGATATACCCATACAATTACATAGCCTAAATACATAATCAGCCTACAATGTTCCCACATCATACAGTTACAATACCTCTTATCTTCTTATATTTTGGCCTTTTCGACATTGATTGTTGCGTTCTGGTGAGTGTGCAAATGAATTGCATGATTTAATTCCCGATTTCCGTTCCACCATCGGACGACCCGTCGTACGGCAAACTTCCACCCTTACGTTGTTAACACCACTAGGTACGATCCGGACGAAGCGTTTCGCTTCCTCTTTTATACCGTGTACATCAAGGGACTGGAACAATTTGCCTGCGGCAGTGTTTCCGTCAAATTTCAATTTGAGTGTCTTCAAGGCTAGAGTGAATAGGCTCTTAATAAACTAGCGCGCTTTACCATCAACGATTGCATCACTGCTGGGATTGCGGCATCCGAAGCTTTTTCAGCTTTGGAGTCCGAGGTCCGCTTTTACCAATCTAACTGCTGATATGGCTAAACTTCGACATTTTCCGTGAAGCGACTGCCGTCTGACCTCCACAACCCGAAGGCGACATCGAAGCATTGCAGCTGAGCGGTAATTGGTATTCAGATATCCATCAAAAATATTATATCAAAGCCAAATATAATATGAAATACGTTACTTACCAACATATTCATTTATTTAAAGTACTTTTGCCAGAGAGATTAATTTTAATTTCGCATAATCAGCCTATATTGTTCCCACTATCGGGACGCAGGCCTCCTCTCGATGAGGTGGAGTGGGCCATATTTACCACGCTGGCCCAGTTCGGGTTGGTAGAAATCACATGCCTTCGAAGTGCTCTGAGACATACCGGTTTCCTCGCGATGTTTTTATTCACCGTTTTAAGAGTAGTACGAATGAGAGCAATATTGATTTTAATGATCAGAAACATATGTAGCCTTTAACATTTTCAGCTTGGTGATAAATACTTTTTGTCGTTCAGCATTATCATACTAGATTTAGGGCTCATTTGTCCGTAGCCAGATAATTTTTATTGAAGGAAAAAAATTGACGTTTGACAGATTTTGCAAGAATCAACCATAGATTTAGAATTTCATTGCTACTAAATCTATGGAATCAACTGTCAACATTTCAAAATTATTCCTCTGATAAAGTTATCAGATGATTTAATAATCAGCCCTTTAAGTAGATGATTTACTGAGTTAAAACGATAATTGTATGACCAAACTATATTACAAACCGCTGGTCATACATTTTCTGCATAGTTTTAATTCATTCTGAATTGACTGATATAAAAACACAGCATTATAATAATAAAGGTGCTTTAATTGTCATGAGGTTAACACGTGATTTTCATAGACTTTTTTTAACCCGCTAATTTGTACAACGCACATTCTACTCTATTAAAAGAAAGGAATATGCTACTTTCTGAGCAATTATAAAATATGAAATACTTTCTCATAATTATGTAAAATATGTACAAAATTTGATGAATGTCAATGTCCAGCCGTAAAGAAAGAAAGTATCAAGGTCTGATCAACTTTCCGAACAAAGACCAATGCAGCAAACTGGTTCAACCTTTTTGATGTAATACGAAAAATTGTCCCACAGATTACATGAAGTGTATAAAAGTAAAATAACGTGCTGGATTAATATCAGTCACCATATAGCACTCCAAGTGTAAAGTACAAAAATCACCAAAATGTACAAGGTATTATTTCTTTCAGCACTAATACTTTCTAGCCAAGAAATAAACCTATTTGTTCTCTGCAAGAGAAAGACGTGTAATGAAACGTAATAAAAAAAAATAATAATTTCTCCTGCACAGATCATCCTCATCGCTGCTGTCGTTGCTGTAGTCGCTGCGCGACCACAAGAGGGTCACGGTCAGGAGCACCACCACGGCCACGCCTTCTCATCACAGAGCATCAAGCAGCACCACGGACACGCCACCGAGAAACACGTCGAATACTATGTATGATAATTATCCAATAATAATGTAAAATTTTAACTTATTTTTTAAATGATTATTCTAATCAATATTATTCTTATAGTCTCATCCGAAATACGAGTTTGCGTACAAAGTGGAGGACCCTCATACTGGCGACAAGAAATCTCAGCATGAATCTCGTGATGGTCACGTCGTTAAGGGCGTATACAGCCTCCACCAGCCTGACGGCACCATCAGGATCGTTGAGTATCATGCTGACAAGAAAACTGGGTATGTATTAATATACACATACATTTATCCTCTCAGGGATCGTCAAACCGGGTTATTCCTGCCTTTATGTACCCTAAATGCTCCTTAAGGTGTACACACGGCAACAAAATCCCGAATATCCACCCTAGGCCTAGACTAAGTAACACCAAAGAAATTATACCTGGAAATCTGATTTCTTTTTTCTGATTACAGATTCAACGCCAACGTAAAATACGAGGGTCACGCTAAACACATTGTGCCTGAACATCATCACCATCACTGATTTATTCTTTGTACCTATCTGATATTGTTTTGTTTTATTGTTACCTTAGTTTTTATTGTTAAATGTTATGTTTCTAGCTATGTTTTGTACATATTAAATTAACTGTTCAATCTGAGCCCACTTGTTTTCATTTTTATTGTAATATTTTATCTACCTACCTTTATCTTAATCTATACTAATATATATAGCTGAAGAGTTTGTATGTTTGTTTGAACGTGCTAATCTCAAGAACCACTGCTCCGATTTAAAATTGTTTTTGCATTTGATAGCCCATTAACCCAGGAAGGCTTTAGGCTATACAACATCACGCTGTGACCAATAAGAGCGGAGCATAATAATTAACTACACGCGAACAAAGTCGCGCGCGGCCGCTAGTATTCTCTAAAATCCAATCTATTCTATAAAATCTTGTATCAATCGCAAGGACATGACCCACACCATGTATTGTCTGCAGATTTAAATGAAAATAGTTTACAAAATACTCAAAATCACATAATATCTGTGTGAAGTTTTCAAAGGTATCATCTTCGAAAATCTTTAATTGATTTACTAAAAGACAACGCCAATCTTAATTCGCGGGATTTTGCACTAGAGAGAGGTCCTTTTTAACAGCCGACAAATACAGCGGGGTGCTATAAGTTTAACACAAATAGCAAAAGTGAGCATTAAGGAAGGATATTTTAAAATTCAGGGTATGAAAGTTTTTGTAGATAAAAAATCCCATCAGACATAGCGCTTGTTATTAATTCAAATAAGGTATGTGTTCTCAAGAAAATCTATGTTAAAACCAATTATAAAATATAATGCATGGTCGAATGACGTCAGAACTCCAGAAATACATACACAACATCTTAGAAAACATAATAAGCAAAGATATAATCACTTCACAATGGAGACAGCCTGGATAAACAATGAGCTAACAGTAACGTTTATATAAACAAGATCAAATACTTTAACAAATATCTTATTGAGTAATGATTTGCATATAACTCACAGAAAGAAACCCGACTGTGATGGCTGTAATTTTATCAACTTATCAAACATCATATTATAAGAAGACCAATTTTATAAAAACAATTGTCTCAAAAGCAATTCATCGCTTTTTTTTTCTTGTCACGTTATGTTCACACCTTTTTAGCACTATGTAATTGTCCAAATGTTTTGACTGCTTACTTATATCGACGATGAACTCAGAACATCTACACTTTTGCGCATTCAACTGAAATGGAAATCTCTTTAGTTACACTGGACCGCTCTAAGTATACAACATAGAAGGGAAGTAACTACTATGTAAAAAATTACGACAGTAAACGCACTTCACAAACGATTGCTTAGCTCCTGACTTGCTCCTTGTCCAATTTCATCTATGCCCATTACGAAGGACGTGTTGTTGACTCACAATGTCAATATGATTTCTTTTTTCGAAGCTTATTGAATTGTAACAATTTACATGACTTAGACATAATATGAATCACTATTTATACTACTTTTCCTAATTAATTCAGTTCCAAAGAATCACTTTAAATTTATTAATAAACTTTGTAACATATGTTGACCATCATCAGAATCAAAAATAGAATGAAAGTGGCGGTGGTGGGCCATAACATCGGGTGTCGGCAAAAGTTACCACCCACCAGACAAAGTCTTGCCACCAAGCGATTCGTCGTGTTCATGTCATGATGTCTGATGAAGCCGTACGGAGGACAGGTCTGAGCAGTTGTGTTGCGATGTGTGCTGGGTGCGATGCGCCAAATGTTGTTGTTTCGGGAGTTCAGTCGTGGAGGGTCTCCAGATCAATCTACATCTGGCGCAGCATCATTGGTCATGTTGTTGGATTTATCATTGCATCAGCTCGCTGAACTGAAGTCTTCTTTCCTATTCAGTCAGTTTTTTCGAGTGATTAGGCTCTTAAATAAACTAGTGCGCTTTACATCATGCGGGATGGCAGTCAAGCGCTAGTTTATAGTTATAAAAAAAAATAATTATGAAAGTAAGGCATAATGAGAAGTTTGTGAAAAGATAAAATGTTTTGAAGTGTACTATTAGAGTGTATAATGTATGTGTTGACCAAAGCAACAGACCAAAATTAGAACCAAAATTAAACTAGAAGCGGCGGCGTCCATACAATTTGTGAAAATTGCACTTCATAAGAACTTTGTGAAGAGAAAGATTTCAATATGTTTTGCACTGGACTATTCGCATACTACTCCTTTCGTTTTATAATTACATACTACTATTGCAACTAGTGCTTAATGGCATTCCCTAAATACATGCTTCTTCTTTTTAGGACATCTTTTATATGCATTAGGTGTTTCAATATAAGATACACAAAAAAGCTTTCTTAAAGGGGTAGCTAGAAAATACAGAACACTACCCTACATGTCTTTTACTTGGAAATATAACTACAACTATTTACTTAGAAAGAATATATCGACGCTTGAAAGGCAATGTTATCTAAGCGACCAAAATTCGTAAATTGAGTTATAAACGACGCAAAAAATCTGGCGGTTCGAATGGTGTATATAACTCAATTTACGAATTTTTGTCGCTTAGATATGGTTGTCTTTCAAGCGTCGATATATTTTTAAGGATGTGATGATGATTCCTTATTGTTAAGTTTAATGAAGAAAGAAAAAGAATAAAAAGAAAGAAGTAAGTTAACATTATATCCGAAGGTCAGCTGTACTTTCCAGAATAAGTTATGCATAAATATGTAGCAAACAAGCCGAACATTTTTAATTTATTGCGAAAATCGTCGTCACAAATCCTTTGGTAAACTGTATAAAAAGCAAACATGTACTGTGGTATTATCAGTAATCACTCAGATCTCCAAGAGTATAAAGGATCAAATAAATATATCACAATGTACAAGGTACTTATTTTTTTAAACACAAGAAATATCAGACGAATCGTTAAAAATAGAATAGATTAGGATTTTAAACATATAAAATAATAAGATCTATCCAAAATTCAAGTTACTAGGACTGCCTCATTAATTTATTGGTTACAAACGCTTCTGTTGTACATGCGGTCTTGCATACGATTCCCAGACACGGCAAAGTTTTATTGTGGTTTTCTATCCAGAATTTGTCAATAACGGTCCGAAAATGAGATTTGTGCGCGGTTGATGGTAATAAGCTTGCCTCTAAATGTTCTAATAATTGTGTAATTAATGTAAACATTTGAATTTGATTTTATTAAATTGTTTGAGTTACGATCGATATCTATTATTTAGATGTAAAATTTAATATAAGTCATCCATTCTATTATAATAATTATGTATGTATCTAAAATATTTGCACGCCATGAGAAATGGCAGACATATCGTGAGCCACTCTTTCTCAAGATCCTACATGCATGAGTTTTTTTTTTATTCTGTATGTGTACACATGTTTGGGCAAATAAAATTTCTTATTCTTATTCTATTACAAGGACCTTAATTTAACTGGTGAAAACTATGCACATTCTAACCTACACATTTCACCACCCGCATTGCAGGTGCACGTCTGTTTGACCCTTTAGTAAATATAGACGTGATGTCATAACAAATAAAATATCATAAATAACGTAATCTACTTTTGTTCAGATCATTCTAGTCGCTGCTGTCATTGCGGTTGCCTCTGCGCGGCCACAAGAGAGTCAAGGTCACAAACACCCGCACGGTCACGCCTCCTCATCACAGAGTCTCAAGCAGCACCACGGACAAGCCACAGAGAAACACGTCGAATACTATGTAAGATGCAATCGCCATAATTATAAAAACAAATAAATATTCCTCATAAAAAAGGTTTTGCTAACTATCTCTTATCTCGCTTGCAGTCTCATCCCAAATACGAGTTCGCGTACAAAGTGGACGACCCTCACACCGGCGACAAGAAGTCGCAGCATGAGTCTCGTGATGGCCATGTTGTTAAGGGCGTGTACAGCCTGCACCAGCCCGATGGCACTATCAGGATTGTCGAGTACCATGCTGACAAGAAAACTGGGTGCGTTTTGTGACAACATTTAGTATATAACAAGTAGAAAATTTTTACACGTAGGTATCGTAAACTAAATGTTTCATTTCCTATCTACAGATTCCACGCCAACGTAAAGATCGAAGGTCACGCTGTACACATTGTTCCTGAGTATCATCATCATCACTGATTATCATCTAGCATATAAACTGACTGTTAACTGTTACCTCTTACTTAGATTGTTATTTTTTGTATCTCCTTATGGTGTAAATATAAATAACTATATTACTTAATATTTTGTTTTAATTTGAATTTTCTTGACTAATACTCACCTTTATTCTTTCACTAACGTATAACGGGGAAACCTCAGGAAGGTGGGACCGAAGTTCCGGATAGTTGATTTGTCTTCTCAGGCCATGAGCACATCATGGGCGGTATTTCGAGAAAATGTTGAACAATAACTATAGGGTTCGATTCTTATTACTTTAACTGTACAGACACTTAGATCAATTTAATATTAAAGGATTACAATGATAATCTCAGATTAAAACAGTGAGTTTGAGTATGACCAACACAGTCGATCGAAGCTAAAGCACAGAATTAATTTTTATTAATTAACGATTAATCGGCCTCAAAAAATAGTAGAGTAATTTACGGACAATTATTGATACTGATACAAAACAAATCACAATATTTAAAATTAACCAGCCACGCGCCGTTATGTATATGATTAATTATCGTTATACTGGATCAAAGTTAATTAATTAAAGACTAATATGAATAGCTTAATCTTTTAAAAAATAACCTACTTTCTTACCGATGAGAGCGATTATAAAATAAATCGTTCACTTAAAGAAAATTAAAAAAAACGCGGCAAGCGCCACGCAATAAGAACTTTTACGGAAAACGTATCGCTTCCTTCAAAATACCCAATTTACTAAACCAAATACCTGACTTTGTAAACATCCACAGGTAATTGGATTAGTAAATTGGGTATTTACAAAAAACTAAGCTAAATATCCGAGTGTTTGGTTTTAATAAATAGTAAAAACATTACATCAATAGAATTACAACTTACGTTAGCAGCGCGTTGATCAAATCTCAGACCTTGGCATGCCCTTTTTTTCCATCGCAAGGCTGCGCCTACAGTGGTCGGCAGTCCGGTGTTGTCCTCCCGACCAGGACGTCTCCTGCGGCGGGTAGAAACGTTAGGGCTGAGATTCTCGCTTCCTCACGCGCTCCGCCTCTTCCTTTACCAGCATTACTGCTTCGTAGAAGGAGGTGACGGCCTGCCATGCACTCTCGTTCCGGACCATGGCAGATTTTAAATTGTTTAATGGGTAAATTTCGAATGTCCATGGGAAACTTGTTGTAAAAGTGTATACATTGACCCATGAACGAATTTCCTACTCTGTGGAGACGAGTGTGATGTACAGCAAGATTGTATTTGTTCCTGGTATTTACATTATGAACATCGCTTACTTTCCTAAAATTCGATATATTTCTATGTACATACTTAAGATTTTTTTTTTAATAATTATAAACTAGTGCTTGACTGCAATCTCGCCTGATGGTAAGCAATGATGCAATCGTTGATGGTAAAGCGCACTAGTTTATTAAACCTATTCACTTAAAAAACTTAGGAATAGGAAGGATGACGGCAGTTGAGCGAGGTGATGCAATGTTAAACCCAAGACCAACATGACCAAACGATGCTGCGCTAGAGGGAGATTGATCTGGAGACTCTCCACGACCAAATTCCCGAGACAACAACATTTGGCGCATCGTACCCGCCACACATCGCAACACAACTGCTCAGACCCGTCCTCCGTACGGCTTCACCAGACATCATGCCGGAACACGACGAATCGATTGGCGGCAAGACTTTGTCTGGTGGGTGGTAACTTCTGCCGGCAGCCGTTGTTATGGTCTACCACCGATAAAAAATAAAATACATTTTCAAATATATATATTATGAAGCTACAGTCAGAATATTCACTTCTTTCAATTTTTCTCTAAGAGAATGTCTAGGACCAATATTGTAAATGGCTCGAACAGCCCTTTTCTGAAAACAAAGTTCCCCAGAGAATAATCCCATAACTCTTAAGACTATGAAAATAACTAAAATAAACAATTCTGGCTGTATCTACATCACTTATCTGTCTAATTTTCTTAACAGCGAAGGCGGCAGAACTGAGTCTACCCGACAGCTTCTCAATGTAACTTGTCCCATTGTAACTTGGCGTCAATAGTTAATCCAAGAAAAAAAAGTAGTTCTCAAAAAAACTTATCAAATAACGTTCTCAAGTATGTATAAAGTGTAACTGTACCTAAACTATCCTAGGCTGATAAAATTTTCGTTTTCCTAATTGTGATAATATTACAGTTAAATGCGGCTCTCCCTGCGGGAGAGGAAACACGCCCCAACCCCGCGTGTAACTGTAGGAATTCGTCACCAGACTTGGTTATCCTCCCACCGATATAAGAAATGAATTCCCATGAATTAATCCCCCGGTTCCTGCATATAAAGTTCAAGGACCGGAGGGGGTCAGAGGAAGTTAGTATGGAAATTCACAGTTAGGACACACAAGTATACAATTTATAATAATAGATATGATATGACGCTAAGAAGACGAGAGGAAAAGCAAAATTATATAATGTAATATATTAAGAACTATTATATAAATGCTGCACGCGGGCTGTCTCCGCCATCTGTAATAAATCTTATTATGTGGCGTGGTGGGGGATCGTTACGCTTGCACTTTATAAGTAATTTTAGATCACGTTACTTTATCTACTACGAATTATACCCACTTTAGTGAAGCCGGGAACCGTTATATTAACGTATGCTTCGTTGCACGTGTTCTGTTAGACCTAACGCATAGAACCTCTGAGGATACTATTACGATTCTAACAGAACACGCTCCCTAGTCACTAAATAAATGTCTCCTTCCACCCTAGGACAGGGGAACTGCGAAGCTCCCTGTTGTCGAGGGAGACAAGTTCTGAGTTTATGACTTGTAAATATATTATGTGATTGACACCCTTGACAAACCGTCCCAATTCTAAGGTATTACACAAGTTAGTACAAGCGTACCGTAGACTCAGTCTCTAGCAGAACTCATTGCGATTATTCCTGCTGCACACCGAGGTGGAATCTCGTCATCCTCACATCCCCTTAATCTGCCCCATTTGAAAGACGCATTGCATCTTGTAGTACTCGTGTTTCGATAAACAGTGACGATTCATAAATAGTCCTACAGAACGGACGGGTTGGATTTTATCGAAATACGTTCCCTAGTGTCTTTTTAACACCTACTGATTCAGTTAGTGGTACTTAGTAAAGCCTACCCCACTCCCTGGGGATGTGTGCGCATCAAATCTTCACGCAAGTGCTCTGTGACAAGACCTTTTTGGAAGCGGACATTATCAATAACGTTTGGCTGGTAATCTGATTCTAGATAGGCGGATTGCCTAGTTAGGTTTAAATGAGCTGCGTGTATTACGGTTCTGCCCTCCTGTTATAGTCAGTAGTCGTCAGGAGTCTAAGAGTCCAGAGCATCAGAGCTCATGGTCAAGTTAGGCGGAGGGCTGTCTCCATACATACGATCTTTCCCTATAGCCAACCGAAGCTGATAAATATCCGCTAAGGTAAGGACCAGGATATGGGCACATAAAACAAGACAGAACGGCTCCAATGATTGAATACAATCACATAAATGGTTTATCGGGAGTCAGTCTGGAATAAATTATCATTAGTAGCTTCTCTGCTGCATCACCCGTACTGAATCCAAACTATAAATACATTTATTATAATAAATAGGGACACGTATCTGTCTGCTTAATTACAGGAACTATAGTAACTTCATCAGCCTGGGATAGTTATTATAATAAATGACTCACCCAATCACGCCAACACTTACACGCACTTAATATTCTATATTATATTATATTATACTAATCTAATCTGGGCTTAAACCCAACTATGTCTGACGTAATTATTTCACTCACTACTTCGCGATATACTAGGACATAGGCTACTTCCCAAATCTCCTAAATTAACTAGCCTGGACACTAGCCCTCGCCCTATCGCAGTTCAAGATCGACCCTCAACCGTCGCTCGTCGCGGCCAGAAACCAACTGCCTTTTCACCGTCTCTCCGTTTAAAATTCATAAAATCCCACACTACCAAAAGGTCCATGCTGGAGTCATTCTACCATTTTTTCTGTAGCCGTCCGTCAATTGTCCCGAATGCACATGTTTCGGGAGGCCGATTCTTTTAGGAATTTGCACAGAATCCGTCGGCTTGAATTGCTCTAAGTTATTGCTAACATGTGCGGGCCGACGCCGGCCGCTGTACTTCGACCTTCTCAGAATTTCGTCCAAAATCTTAAAATGCTTTATTTTAAGGGTTTCTTTGAGTTCGGGATGCCCATAAAATATCAACGAATAGCTTTCTAAGACGCTTTTGTGTTGTTTTTGCTAACTTAAAATAATAGGATATTTTGCTCTTAATTACGGTCGGCTGACAGGCCATAAGATTAGAAATTAATGGATTGGTAAGAGTTTGACATCGTGTAACTTGTCATTTTTAAACTATTGATATAACGCATGTGGCCAACAGTCACAAAAGCAAATAAAATATAGACTTCATCTAAAATGAAGAAGAAGTTTGTATCGGATCTTATAAGATTTTTATATATAATAGTGATGTCTATAGCTCAAGAACTTTAAAGTGAGCGATGACATTATAAAAAAGAAAACATGTATTTATAAATATTATGATCTGTAAATACATAATATTACATTATACATTGTAATACAATAAAAACTTTGTTACAAAAAAACAACCGACTTCCACAAAAACAAAATCACAACAAAGTGAAAAATAACTAATTTCGGAAGTCGGTGGCAAAAATGAATATACAAAAACCAAAGACACCATATTTGCCACCGACTTCCGAAATTAGTTATTTTCGGCTCCATCATCAGATCTACTCCAAACCCTTATTAAATTGTAGTGCTTTAAAATACCTAATGAAAAAACTTACAAATGCACTACCCTCCCTACAATTTTTGAAAGTTTCTCTTGATTTCTCTGATCTTCCACCACCAAACCCTAATGTCCGTATCATGGGACCACCTTGGGAAAGTCTTCGTTCCAACAGAAAAAGAATTAACAAAATCGGTTCATAAACGACAAAGTTATTCGCGAACATACATTAAAAAAAACATATATACGGTCGAATTGAGTAACCTCCTCCTTTCTGAATTCGGTTAAAAATGGACAACATTTGTGTTCAACGCTACCTTTGAACATTGATTCAGCATTTTGGCAGTGAGTTTACCCTTCACCCTTACCTGGAAATCCTACCCACTATCCGTCTGTTACCTTAGGTCTCTTGGTGCAGACATACCGCACATAATTATAATATATTTACTAGTGCTTGACCACAATCCCGCCTGATGGTAAGCAGTGATGCAATCGTAGATGGTAAAGTGCACTAGTTTATTAAGAGTCTATTCACTATAGCCTTGAAGACACCTAAATTGTAATTTTTTTTCGAAGGATTTCATCGCATTTTGAAACTTTACACAAAAACACTTCATGTTAAGTTGGTTGCCAAGAATCACACAATGCTTTCTCTATTAAACAGGTCTTGTGTTAAAATTTAGATCTACTCCGATATCAGAGTCAGGTGTAAATTCGAGACGCTAAATCAACTAAAAAGGGAAATAAATGATTTTTGATTGAAGAAGATGCAACCATCAATCAAATTTGTCCGCGCCTGACGTAAATTGACATATATTTATTACCCATGACATATATTTATAATCGTGTCTAAACTGTCTATGGAGTGTCTTAATTTGACAGGCCTATACTAACATTTTATCTTTCGTTCTTTTCTTAATGAAAATAAATAGAAAGAAAAAGCTAAACCTAAATTTTGTTTAATCGGTGAAATAGAGAATCGGAGCCATTGCTTCTTTCGAACATCTACATCTATAGCGATAATTTTTAGGACTTACATATAGAGATAAGATTTTAATCTCGGCTTGAGTTTAACTTTCAAAAAATCCGTGTCCAGTGCTAGCTTTAAGTGAAGAAAGTAAATGTTTATTATAAAATTAATTGATTTTATTTTTTCCAAATTTTGTCAAGGATATCAAGCTTTTAATCAAAGCGCGTTAGCAAATAACACTCAGGCAAGCAGGTTTTTGCAGGAAATTTGCGTGTTTAATTAAACCTTCTTGTCAGCGCTAAACTTGATTTCGCACTTTATATAAATACAACCAATTTCTTTTTTTAATTATCAGTTAGCTCTCAATTCTTACATCAAGTAAACGTATAAACAATCAATATGTTCACAAAGGTAAAATAAAACATAATACGACACATTTTTTAACAAATGAAAATTTTAAGTCTTATTTAATTGTTATTATTTCAATAGATCGTATTCATCACAGTGGCAGTGGCAGCCATCGCCGCACAAGACCATCATCACCACCACAGTCACCCCTCCTCATCACAGAGCATCAAACAGCACCACGTACACGCCACCGAGAAACACGTCGAGTACTATGTATGAAAACGTTCTAAACGTAAATAGGAATTGGCTTTTTCAAAGTAGAAATGACGCCACTAACCGTTACTTTTTCGCTTTCTTACAGTCTCACCCAAAATATGAGTTCGCGTACAAAGTGGAGGACCCTCACACCGGCGATAAAAAATCACAGCATGAATCTCGAGATGGCCATGTCGTGAAGGGCGAGTACAGCCTGCACCAGCCTGATGGCACTATCAGGATCGTAGAATACCATGCCGATAAGAAGACTGGGTAAGCGTGCAAAAACATTAAATTTAAGACCTACCTTGCTAAGTTTATTCTTAGAAATGTGTGTGATCCTTTTTTGTTTTTACAGATTCAACGCCAACGTGAAGTACGAGGGTCACGCCAAACATATTGTTCCTGAACATCATTATCATCACTGATTCTTCGAATTCAACCTCTTTGTTATTAAATTAGTCCCCACTGTTGTTTATTTGTACGATATTCTTAAATAAAAAAATTCTAAAAAATCTATTTTGATTTGATTTACAGAAGTAACAAAATGTTCCTTCTTATTTTTGACTCGCATTGGACTTATTCCAAAGCAGCCACAAAAAATAAACATCCTGACTTTTTTATTTGCAAACGAAGTTTATCGAATCTTAGGTATGGATAGGATGCCGTAAAAGCTTTCACATAATATATTTTATAAAAGTAAGATAAAATCCTACTTTTTGTACACAATATTAATGAATATCCAAAATATTTATTATTTTCTTTATGAAGGCGAATTGGTATATGTGCGTGCCTTTGTGTGTATGTATATTTTAGTGCTAATCGATAATTTTTAAGTTGAAAACGTAATATTTTAGGTCACCGTCCAATTTCAGATTCATTGTCCAAATTCAGTACATCTTTTTGACAGTCCATTTAGTGTTGCAAGGTGTTAAAGGGCTAGGGGCTTGTGTAAAGTAAAAAAAAAATATTACTTAACAAATTGACTACGAATGTCATTATTCGACAGTCACACAAAATATATTGAGTGTTGATTTTCTGTACTATTTCCTAACAAAAAAATCTGTAGCGGTAAAACGGATGTTCCAGTACCGTAGATCAACCATAGATCGCCGATTCGAGAGAGCTCGGACTTTCTTTCTTCATCTTTTTAAAAGTGTCCAATATTAGTTAGTTTACTTAGTTTACAAAAATGAGAGCGTCTTTCAATGAAGTAGACTTACGTTATTTTGCAATTTCCATGCCAGTATCAGGTTTTATGTTGATCAAAGTTTGATTTGAGAACGCGAAAATGTATAGACTTACAAAAATTATAATCTTTTGGATCAGCAACATCAAGACTCAGGAGGCATTAATACTTCTCCTGCTCTGTGCCAAAACTTTAAAATTAAAAAAAATCACTTACTTAAATTAAAATTTAATTTTTAAATATTTAATTTAATTTTTTGGATGAGTTGCATTGCAGAGTTGAATCAAATCAAATCAAAATCAAATCAGAGTTGTCCTAAAATATTTCATTTATGTTAAAAGATGACCGATCATCGTAGAAAGCCTTGGGAGAGGCCTCTGTCCAGCAGTGGACCTCTATAGATTGAAGAAAAAGAATCACTTAACCACCCTTTTCTGACCGATAGAGAACAAACAATATGGTGGAGCAGAGAAGAATAATTCAAGTAAAGATTTTATTTTTAATGAATTTATTTATTCATAAAATAGTTTCAGCACCCAAATCTATAGAGGCGGACGTAGTGCAAGGATCATAAATTAAGAAGTTGTCTTTTGTTTGTTTACTTGTGCTTAAATAAATATATCACTACAAGTTATTTCTACATATGTTGGTACGTGTGCAAGTATTGTATAATATTCGTTGTTGTATAATGTTCGTTGTTGACGTGTCAATTTACGTTTTTTGTCTTAAGATTGACGGCGAATTCTCCGTCGCGTCGTCGATGAAAAGGTCTGTAGTTAAAAGAGTTATAGGTTTAACGTCATGTCGGTGAAACAGTAGCTGAAAAGGGCTGTCGTCGAAAGTGACGCATATGAAAGGTTCTGTCGGCGAAATGTCCATAGGTGAAACACCCTGCTGGGGAAACGGAAATAAATGAATCATCCTATCGACGAACAGTCCAATGGTGAATCGGTCTTAGGAGAACGGTTGCTGAATCTGAAAAAGCAAGTTTGACAAAAAAAAAAAAGTTAGTTTGTCGTCGAATTTACCTATGTTCCGAACTGAGTAGAAAACTTTTTCGTTACATTCATTATCATAATCTCAGCGTTAACACCAGTCGCATCAGCTTTTTCAGCTTTGGTGTCTGGGGTTCACTTTACCGGTCCACCTGCTGATTTTGGCTAAACTTCGATATTTTCCATGAAGCGACTGCTGTCTGACCTCCACAACCCGAAGGCGATATGAATTATTGAATTTTTGAGGGCTCCAACAATACCTAACGACTGTCATTATATGTTTGTAGGGCAACCGGGACCAACGGGTTAACGTGCTTTCCGAAGCACAACCAAACCAGTGCAAATATTAATATTCAAGCATACAAATTTGCACTGCGCGGGTATCGAACCCCGGAAGCTGTCAAAAATTTTCATTAAATTAATACAATATAAATATTGTTGTTAACATATTCATTTATTTACACAATAAAAAACCGGCCAAGAACCTGTCGGACCACGATCGGTTCCGTAGTTTTCAGTCCGTGGCAATAAGTGTCTCCACTTCAGTGTTAAATAGGAGTTAAAAATGGGCTATTTGTTGCATTGACATACGGAATCCTAAAAATGGGTCCACAAAAGATGGTGACCACTAAGGAAATAGTTATAGATTCCTAATATTCTATAGCCGGCGCCGCGCCGTTGCCGCACCGCCACCAATTTACAACTTACACTGTACAATCATACAAGTCGCGCGAAGCCCGCCACCCTAACAATTAAGGAATAATCTCAACAGCGAGAAGTAGCTCAAAGTATGGTGCGATCTCTCAGGAAATTTATTCAGTCCTACATACATCCGTCTAGGGTTATAGTATATTGGAATTTCGGGGGTAATTTTAGATTGCGTGGACCGATTTTGATTTTTTTAATTTAAATTAAGATTCGTTTAGAGTAATCCATACTAATATTATAAATTCGAAAGTAACTCTGTCTATCTGTCTGTCGGTCTGTCTGTCTGTCTGTCTGTCTGTCTGTCTGTCTGTTACGCTTTCCCGCTTAAACCTCTCAACCGATTTTGATGAAATCCCATAGATATCTGAGAAAGAACATAGGCTACCTTTTATCCCGGAAAAACTTGATATTCCCGAGGGAAATCTAAAAAGTGCGATATAACCGAACTCCACGCGGGCGAAGCCGCGGGCGAAGCCGCGGGCGAAGCCGCGGGCGGAAAGCTAGTAAAATATATAAACTATTCTTGCATATGTGGTCAAATTACAAAATTACGTAGTTTAGTAGTACAAATTATTCTGTATAACTTTTCAAGAATGGATTGAAATAAAAATAAAATCAATCCCCAGTTTACGTGTAAGGGGGTGGTCGGTTGTGCCCTAATATATTTTTTCACTTTTTATTTTACAACTTTGTCAGCGTGATTGATATAAAATTGGTACAAATTTCAGCTTTCAAGTGCTAATGGTCACTGAGATTATCCGGACAGACAAACAGCCTTCGAAAAACTAAAATAAGGGTTCCTTATTGACTACGGAACTCTAAAAATGAGTTTTCGTTATGCATGAATAAGTCTAATCTTAAAAAAAATCTTATGCCTTTACTTAAATGAAAACTCGTTCTTGTGAAGAAAGTTACTTTTACATCAATAAATTAATTAATTACGTTCTTGCCTAACTTTATCAAGGATACCAAGTTTTTGATCAAAGTACTCAGCAGGTTTTGAATGAAACTTGCCTGTTTTATTAAATTACATTGTCAAATTTACACTTGATCCCGCACTTTATATAAATACGCCGAATAGCTTTTTTGAATTATCAGTTATCACTCAACTTTTACAGCAAGTCAACGTTAACATAAACAATATGTTCACAAAGGTAAAATAAATATTTCACTTGGCAGAGTATATATACAGTGTTAATAGGCTATTTGACAGATTTATAATTTCTATCTTGAATTACTTGGTTGCGGTTAAGAAGTTCACCGAAAGTATTTTTTTTTAATTTTAAATACGTATTTCGTAAGAAACATGCAAATAAAAATTCAAAATTCAAATAAGCCGCCAAAACGCTTTATTCAGCAATATGGCGTTGCGCCTTGTAAGCGACGTCACAAGCATTGTAAACGATTTTCGGTCCCGCAGTGGTGTTTGTATTTATCTGTTATTTTTTGTTGTTTGTCTACCGGGTTGTACAAATACATCGTTAAAACACCTGAGAACACAAAACAACAACAAGTGCTGATGCGCGTATGACGTCATCGTGACATTAGCCAATCCTGATCGTTTCACAATATGTGGCGCGAGATACAAAAAGTCAAACATATTTTTGTGTTTTTGGATATTTTAATTATTATTATTTTTATTAAAACTCGTGTAAATGACATAAAGAACCCTCATTTTATGCATTTAAAGCAAATAATCACATAAAAAATCATACTGTCAAATAGCCTATTTTCAACGACAAGCCAAATTTAAGTGTACAGACTAAGAAACTGAACAACTCTCCCCACGGGACCAATATTGTAGTCTAACCGTAATCGTAAGTTGCATGCTAAAATTGTTCAGTCTGGTGGTCAATACTACACTGTTAAATTTGGCTCTTTTAAAATCAATACAGGATTGATTTTCTAAGACCAGCCAAATTTATCCATACTTAATATTATAAATGCAAAAGTAACTCCGTCTGTCTGTCTGTCTGTTACGCTTTCCCGCTTAAACCTTTCAACCGATTTTGATGAAATTTGGCACAGACAATCTTTGGACCCTGAGAAAGGACATTGGCAACCTTTTATTGAAAAAAAAATGGTGTTCCCGAGGGAAATCTAAAAAGTGCGATATAACCGAACTCCACGCGGGCGAAGCCGCGGGCGGAAAGCTAGTTACAAAATAAAAATGAAAGCTGCAAGCTAATTACAAAATAAAAATGTCAAATAAAAATCTCGCCACACTTCATATTTCTTGTTATTTCAATAGGTCCTCCTCCTTGCCGTGGCAGTGGCAGCGATCGCTGCACAAGATCACCACCACCACCACGGTCACGCCTCTTCATCACAGAGCATCAAGCAGCACCACGGACACGCCACCGAAAAACACGTCGAGTACTATGTATGATGACGTTCGAAAAATAAATAGAATTTGACTTATTCAAATTATAAATGATGTTACTAACCGTCACTTTATGTCTTACAGTCTCACCCTAAGTATGAGTTTTCCTACAAAGTGGAGGACCCTTACACCGGCGACAAGAAATCTCAGCATGAGTCCCGCGACGGCGACGTCGTAAAGGGCGTCTACAGCCTACATGAGCCTGACGGCACCATCAGGATCGTCGAGTACCACTCTGATAAAAAGAGCGGGTAAGTGTGCTTTATCATCAATAACCTCTATCTAGTATATCACCAACCACGTTTCAGCTCTTTACCAATTATTAATTATTTGTTTATTCACAGATTTAACGCTAACGTCAGACGCGAGGGTCACGCCCAACACATTGTTCCTGAACATCATCACCATCACTGATTCCCGATTTAATAGTCATATTGTTGTCATTTATTTATTAAAACTGTTGTAATTGTTGTTGATATTATTTTTAAATATGGATTTGTGTGTGATACTAAAATAAACGAGAATACTTAACACTTGTATTATTTATTTAATTTTTTTAAATCTCAAAGACCGTTTGTGTTCGATTCTCAATAAATGCTGATGATACCCTGTCTCATTTCTCCAAAATATATTGTAGCAATTACTTCGATTTCATACCGGGTGAATTCCATAAATGTAGAGATTATTCTCCCCCGCGATGGGTTACCGTGGATCATTAAAATAATCTGCTGATTCTACAAGTGTATACAATACCGTACTTATGCTTTTAAAATGTAGGTAAGAAATTAAAATATATATATATATTGTTAGCGGCAAATTATTAATTTGACAGTACCCTACCGCCGAGACTATAAAAGCGGTGTGCGGTCAGTACTCGCCCCTGGGGGACTCCGGACCTCATCCGGGCCGGAGTCCCCCAGGGCTCCGTACTGGCCCCTCTGATCTTCACGCTATTCACTAGCGACATCCCCAAAAGTAAAAAGGCTCACCTCGCTCTCTTCGCAGACGACACAGCCATTTACTGCTCAGGAACCAACCCCAATCAAATAAAACTAAATCTCCAGACCGCTGTCAACGCTCTTGCTGACTGGTTTAAAAAATGGAGAATAGAAGTCAATCCCGAAAAGAGCCAAGCGGTACTCTACTCGAGACCGCCGCGCAAACCCACCCTTCCCCGACCAATCATCATGTCTGACAAGCCGACCCCTTGGGAAAAGCGAGCCAAATACTTAGGTGTTATCCTAGACGAACACCTCACCTTCGGAGAGCATATAAGGACGGTACGCTCGCGCACCGCCTACGCTCTCTCTCGTCTCCACTCTCTCCTCAATCCGCGCAGCAAGCTGTCCCTCAAGTGCAAAATGCGCCTGTACACAGCCTGCATACGCCCCATCATGACATACGCCTGTGTAGTTTCGCACACGCCAAGCCCAGTCATATCCATAGGATGCAGACACTCCAAAACCGCTTTCTTCGCAGAGCAACAAACGCCCCTTGGTTCGTCCGAAATGAGATCCTCCATCTAGATCTCAAAATTCCCACTATCCAGCATTTCATGAAACGCCTCTCCAAGCGTTTCTTTGACTCAGCCGCTGTACATCACAACCCTCTGGTTGTCGCGGCAGTAAATTACTCCCCCTCCAAAATTAGCAAGCTTCGCCGACCTAGGCATGCTCTCACCGACCCTGATGACCCCATTACCCTCCTCCAAGAGGCCAATAGGGCCACTAGTACAAAACACAAAAAACCGACCTACCGACCTCGCCGCCGAGGTCCGACGCGACGCGTTCAACGTAGTAATCGCCCCCCCGTCCCTTGTCCGATGTAGGCCAGCCCGCGCCGCAGCTGAGCCAGTAAATATAAATTCCCAACTATGACCTCTGAGTTTGTTTCGGACGTTTCTTCTCAGAGCTAGTACTAGGAAACGCCGCGGTCATCAAACCGAAATAAAAATAAAAATTCGATCCAGCCGTCACTTGCTGTTCTTCTAGCGACACCCTAAGCCGAGGTTCGTACCCCACAGGGGGTGCCCTTAGCGTGTAGTCGCTTAGCTTTTAGTAGCCCTGGCTGGAGGCTTTAAATTCATTTAAGGCAGCCACAGGATAGTCCGGTTAACTAGTACCGACCTCTCAAGGTCAACTAGGAGATGCCATATTAAAAAAAAAAAAAAAAAAAAAAAAAAAAAAAAAAAAAAAAAAAAAAAAGTACTCGCCCCTTACTTCGTCTTCGGCAGCCGTCGTGATAACATCGTTTCGTAAGATTGTCTGTAGTCGTTATTTTAGAATTTGTATTAGAAATTGTGTATTTAGTGTGTTTTAAGGTTATAATCATTGTTAACTGATTAAAGTCTAGTTTGTGATTATTATGTTTACTTTTTTTTAGTTAAAATTAATATAAATCGCCAATATCAGAAGTGTGATCGGCTCCATAGCCTATCTTATCTTTTGTGTTGTGCAAACAGATTTTGAATCATGTCCGAACGATGTCCACTCGTAATAGAGGTAGAAATAGGAATGATCATAATAGTAATGCAGCTGAACTCCAAGAAACCCTTGGAGCCATTTTAGCGCGTCTGAACGCGCTAGAACACGCTAGCCTACCCGCAACCAGCACCGTGACAGCTACTCCTGACACACGTGCCATTGTGGCGCCTGGGCAGATCATGGCGTCTCCGCCACAGGACCCACAACTGGCAGTGCCTGAGTCAAACACCAGCATTGTTGGGGAATCCCTAGCAAGTACTTCAACATCCGTGGATCCTACAGATAGCCTCATTGGAGCATTGAGTGCGTTAACCAAGGTCAGATCCAACCATTATTATATTTCAAACTTTGATCCTAGCATGCATGATATCGATTCTTGGTGTGAAGAGGTCGAAAGGGCACGTGATATGAATATGAGGAATGGGATGACAATGAGTGTTTATCCCGGATTGCTAACTGCCTGAAGAGAGATGCTCGTAGTTGGCTAAACGATTGGGTCACAAACTACCGCACCTGGTTTAACTTCAAGGTTGAATTTAAACCGCTCTGCTCACGAAGAATCGATGTTGCTAATATACTGTTTGATGTCATTAATAGTAATTCTGAACAATATTCCACGTACGCAGAATACGCTAGGCGTTCCGTTTTGAAATTAAATATTGTTAAAGGGTTAAGCGATGATCTAACGGTCGCGATTGTCATACGTGGTATAATTGATGCTCAAATACGAGCCGCTGCGATTAACGCTCATTTAATGACCAAAGACCTTGTGGAGTTTCTTTCTATTTATACCAAACCGAATCAGAGTTCATCTGTAACTTATGTAAAATCTTCCCGAAATAAACAATTTTGACCAAACCTCTAGAAAACGTCCACTCAGTAATCATGAAGTAAAATGTTTCGCTTGTGGTAGTGCGGGTCATATGCAACGCTCATGCCCTAAACAATCAAAAACCACTAAAACGGAACAATCAACAGAAACAATCGATAAAAAGCCGAATAGGTCGTGTTCGTTCTGCAAAAAGCCAGGCCATGACGCCTCCGTCTGCTTTGTTAAACAAAGATCCGAAACGCATAATAAAAACTAATGTTAATTTTTGAGTTCAGAGGCGCGTCAACAGACGGTGATGTCACAACGGCCGTAGTGCAGGGAATACCTATAGACGTGTTAATAGCGGATCGCGCGTGTCTCTTATCTCAGAATCAGTTTTAAAAACATTTTAAGTGTACCCAACTACCCACATATCGGATATTACGCGGCATTTGTGATCAAAACATCGAGTGTCAGTGTCGTAACATTAGTTACAGAATTTAAAGAGATCTCATTAGAGGTAGATCTTTTTGTCTTTTTTCCAAAATGCCTAACTGTGCCGGTACTGATAGGGACCGATATTTTGAACCGCGAGGGGGTAACGTACATTCGTGCAAACGATGAGCAACTCTTAGTTCGGTAAGTCAAAATGTATTATCCGTCAACCCAAGTGATCAAATTTCGGTAGTGACCGTGAAAAATTAATGTTAGTTGTAAATGAGTTTAAGGAATTCTTTATTGTCGGGACTGCCTTAACAACAGTTACGACGGGGAATATGCACATTAAGTTGACGAGTGAGACGCCTACCTTTTATAGGCCGTACAGGCTTTCATTTGATGAAAAATGGGAAGTGCGCGAGGTTATAAAAAAAAAAAAAATTGCTAGACAAAAAAAAATAATTCGCGAGTCGAATCCTCCATACGCAAGTCCGATCATTCTCGTTAAGAAAAAGGACTGAAATGATCGAATGTGCGTTGATTACCGTGTGCAGAATTCTGTTACCGTGAAAGATCGTTATCCGTGACTGTTGATAGATCACATTGATCGACTTGGTAAGAAAGAACAAGTTTTACCTGTGTAAATATGGCGACAGGCTTCTATCAGATTGGGCTGGATAGCGAGTCTGTAGCAAAGACCGCTTTCGTGACCCCAAAGGGCCATTACGAATTTTTGAAAATGCCGTTTGGTCTTGCAAACGCGCCGGTAGTATACCAACGAATCATCACAAATACGCTTAAACCGCTAATAGAGTCCGGTAAAGCCCTTATTTTAATTGATAACGTATTGTTGTTGGCATTGTCTATCGATGAAGCAATTGAGAATGTACGCGAGTTATTAAAAATCCTTACTTCTGCGGGGTTCTCTATATACCTTAAGAAAAGTACATTTGTGGCTACAGTACATTTGTGGCTACAGAGGTTGAATACCTAGGTCGAAATATCTCTGAGGGTCAGGTTAGACCGAACGCACAAAAAAAAAAGAAAAATTAAAGCTTTGATTGACTCCCCTGTACAAATGTAAAACAGGTTCGCCAGTTACTTGGTTTGGCAGGGTATTTTCGTTGCTACATACCCAACTATGCGTCTAAGAGTGTTCCCATTGCCACTTTTACACGAGGTAACAATAAATTCCACTGGGGTAAAAAAAAAAAAACAGGAATTTCCCCGTAAATATCTAATTGATTGTCTTACAAGCAAACCAGTACTTGCTATTTTGGAACCGTTGTTACCAACCAAGTTGCATACGGACGCGAGTTCTGTCGGCTATGGCGCAGTTGTTATCCAAGTGCATGAGAATGGTAAACGGCGAGTAGTGGAGTACTTTAGTAAAACTACGCATAGAGGAATCTAAATCAGACTGTAAATGGTCCGATTCCCTTTGGAAAATGCAGCTTATTATCAACTGCACTAAACACAAGACTACTCAGGTCTCACTTTTACAATTGCTGATTGGTGTTGAAGCAGTCACACCAGTAATAAGATCACTTGTCCGCTATGTCGCTATTGACTACGTACGACCGAATCGCGAAGGATTAAGGGAATTGCAAAGGCAGCGCGCTAGTGAACTGCTGGACCAGAATAGACTTGAACAAAATGAATACGTTAATAGAAATCGAAAGGTCAAGCGTACATTTTATCTAAATCATAACGTGTTGGTAATTAAAACTTTTCAAATTACAGGCAAGCTGGACTCGGAGATGCGAGGGCCATATCGTATGGTGACAATCCTTGCCCACGATCGATACGAACTACAATTGTTAACTGGTTCGTATGACAAATTCACTCAGGCTGCCGCCGAGCATATGGTTGCTTGGCGAGGAGAGTGAACCCCCGAGTCGTGTGTCATGTTTTTTGATTGTAAGTAGGTTTTTGTACTTACTGTTCTACCTGTTTGATCATGTATTGTACTAAACGTATTTGTTTACATGGATTGAACGAGTCGTGTAATGTGTAGGTACATGCATAGTGGTTATGTAGGCATGGAGCGTTAGCTCTGCCGAGACAAGCGAACTGGGTGCCTCTGTCTGTGTGTGGGGCATTGAGCGTGGGCTCTGCCGGGATATGCGAACTGTGTGCCTCTATCCGTGTGTGTGGGCATTGAGCGGGTAGCTCTGCCGAGACAAGCGAACTGGGTGCCTTTGTCTGTGGGGGCATTGAGCGTGGGCTCTGCCGGGATATGCGAACTGTGTGCCTCTGTCTGTATGTGGGCATTGAGCGGTGGCTCTGCCGAGATAAGGTAACTGTGTGCGCCTGTCTATATTCGTGGGCAATGAGCGATGGCTCGCCCAAGACGTGCTAACATGGTGCCTCCGTCTCTGTATATTCATTAAGGCGCTGAGATAAGTCTCTGCCAAGACGACATACTTGGATACCTCCGTCTATGTGTGTTGTATTCAATTACAACATGCATGTTATGAGTCAGTAACAAGAACATTACTATTAAGTGCTGTTTTCTCATTTTAGTCGAAGAAGATGGCCTCGCAGCACCGACTACCAGTGCAACTAGCTGCGAAGACCACTCAACTGTTGGAAATGCAGACACGCACCAGGGTCCACCAATTCCTGATGCAGCCATTGCCACGAGCCCTTCGCGCCGCCCGAGTCCTCTTGCCGAAGACCATGACTGGAATGTACAAGGATCATCATCTGAACAGTGTGGCTGAGGACATCCACATGTCAGGAGAAGCCGTGTTAGCGGCAAATTATTAATTTGACAGTACCCTACCGCCGAGACTATAAAAGCGGTGTGCGGTCAGTACTCGCCCCTTACTTCGTCTTCGGCAGCCGTCGTGATAACATCGTTTCGTAAGATTGTCTGTAGTCGTTATTTTAGAATTTGTATTAGAAATTGTGTATTTAGTGTGTTTTAAGGTTATAATCATTGTTAACTGATTAAAGTCTAGTTTGTGATTATTATGTTTACTTTTTTTTTAGTTAAAATTAATATAAATCGCCAATAATATATATATTAATAGCCGACGAAAATCAACGTAGTTGCAGTTCAGAACCATGAAGTATGTACCTAAATACATGGGTTACCATGACAATTGCGTATCGATGTTGCTGTCACCCTATATAGTTTCCAGATATCCGTTCTCATCGGTAAGTGTATCATTTGAAGTGTTTACCTGATTGATATGAAACAAGATCGATTTGCGTTACACCGTCATCATTAATCTTTATTAGTGGGTGAAATTGCTTTTGCGCGACAACTATGTCAACGCTTTATCTAATATAGGATTACAAGAAACATGACAAGTTTGCAAGTAATATAGTATTGTATAATGTAAAAGCACTTTTCAAGTTTGTGAATGTGAGGCACCATGGACTATGGTTTGTTTTATATATATATATATATATATATATATATATATATATAACTTGTTTGACATTACGAGATTGGCAGTTGAGAGTTTGTCATGCTCACTCAAATGTCTTGCTGATGATGGCGCGTGTTGTTGGGTCATTTGGTTCCCTTCAATATGGTTGAGCTAAGTGGGGCTGATGCGTGCGTCATACTCGTGAACGGGAGCCGTCAGTGGAGACTGGTCATCTCTTAGTTGCCAGTGGGCTTAATTCATTTTCTGTATTTTAATTAATTTTACATTGTGCTCACATGATAGAAGCAACATAAATACGTGGGTTGCCTTTTATATTTCGGGATTAGAGAAGAAAAACAAATATTAATCATCGAAAATCACTTTACTGTTTTTCAAAATATTCCCCATGAAGATCTATACACTTTTGCATGCGTTTGAACCAATTATCGAAGCACTTTTGCCACACTGATTGAGGTATCTCCAAAACATGCATTCTGAATGCAGCGACCGCTTCTTCAGGTGTCGAAAAACGTTGACCTCTCAGTTTGTTTTTTACGTACGGGAATAAAAAGAAGTCATTCGGTGCCAAGTCAGGACTATACGGCGGATGACTCATCAAATCGATGTTTTGGGTGCTCAAAAATGCAGTTGTTTGAGCCGATGTGTGAGAGCTCGCATTGTCGTGGTGAAGAGTGATGCGTCTTCGGCGGTTGGTTTTCCTGATTTCTTGGAAGACAACTGGCAAACAAATGGTTGTGTACCACTCATAATTGACTGTTCTGCATTGTTCTAGTGGTACGGTTGCGAGATGTCCAGTTTTTCCGAAAAAACAGGCGACCATTTGCTTGGAAGTGCTTCGTGCGCGAACAACTTTTGTTGGATTTGGCTCATCTTGAAACATCCATACAGTCGACTGCTGTTTACTTTCGGGCTCATACGCGTAAATCCACGATTCATCACCTGTCACGAAATCATAGACGTGTTTCGAAGCACCGCGATCGTATTTTTTGAGCATTTCTTTCGACCAATCGACACGAGCCTTTTTTTGAGAGATTGACAATTTGTGTGGGATCCAACGCGAACAAATTTTTTTCACAGTCAAATGTTCATGCAATATTGAATGTATGCTGGTCCCACTAATGCCTAAGGTTGTCTCAATCTCACGATAGGTCACATGACGATCTTGCAATATCAGTTCGCGCACAGCATCAATGGTTTTCGGAACAACAACTGATTTTGGACGACCTTCACGAAATTCGTCTTGAAGTGAACTACGACCACTATTGAATTCACCATACCATCGATAAACACTGGTCCTTGATGGAGCTTCATCGCCAAAAATTGAATTAAGTTCATCCATGCACTGTTGCTGAGTTAATCCACGTCGAAAGTTGTAAAAAATAATCGCACGAAATGCTCACGATACGACGTGCAATTTAGCTTCACTTTTCTTGGACTGACCGACATTGACTATTCAAAAGTACCAAGTGACGATTAATTTGAAATAAACAATTTTGATTTTGATTTCGAGTTCGACAACTTATTTTGGAAAACCGCAGTCACACGTTATCAAAGTGCTACGGTAGATATATATAACATGTGACTACGCCTTTCCAAACATAAAAATTTATCTCTACATAGTGAATATTGCATACTTCAGAATAGTATTGTATGACATTATTGTCTATTTACAACGAAGGCATCTTGGTAGAGTCTACTGTGTCCATTTACTTGCAACAGAGTTGCTAATATAGCAACTCTGTTCAGTTCAGTATTCTGAAAATCTTGTTTTATACTTTTTCAGCGTCGTTTTTTGTCGTAGTTGGGTTTTAGTTTTTTACTTTTTATTATTTGTACCATTTTGGTGTTAAAGTGTATTTGTGGCGCATAATATTAACAAAAGTTAAATTGACGAACTAAAGACTAGGTAGTTAACATACGACATCTCTTTTGACTTATGTATTGGCGTATAGTAATATGTAGAGATGTCCTATTTTACTATTTCGTAGCGCTTGGATTGTAGCGCTTATAGCAACGGTTTCCCCGTATGAAGCTCCCGGTTTTTCGCAGTAGCGACGCACATTTGCGTCGATGGCACCGAATGGGTCATGAATTAGTGGATGAGGTCGTTAGTATAAATAGATTGGGTGTTTTTCTAAGGGTGGTAGGCCATAACATCGGCTGCCGGCAGAAGTTACCACCCACCAGACAAAGTCTTGCCGCCAAGCGATTCGTCGTGTTCCAGCATGATGTCTGGTGAAGCCGTACGGAGGACACGTCTGAGCAGTTGTGTTGCGTTGTGTGGCGAGTACGATGCGCCAAATGTTGTTGTGTCGGGAGTTTGGTCGTGGAGAGTCTCCAGATCAATCTCCCTCTGGCGCAGCATCGTTGGTCGTGTTGGTCTTGGGTTTAACATTGCATCACCTGGCTCAACTGCCGTCATCCTTGCTATTCCTAAGTTTTTTTAAGTGAATAGGCTTAATAACCTAGTGCGCTTTACCATCAACGATTGCGTCACTGCTTACCATCAGGCGGGATTGCAGTCAAGCGCTAGTTTATAATTATTAAAAAAAAAAACATATATTAAGAGGACCTGGGAAGATTTCTTAATCTATATAATTCTGCTAACGATCGACTGTCATGTGGATTTTTAAGTAATTTATTATGATCCAAGGCACTTATAAATAATTCCTCTATGGTTTTAACTCTACTGAGAGCGACATAGGCCTGTCCTTTAGCAAACAATGACTTTCCTAGATCTGTAACTTTTTTATCTAGAGTACAACCTTGTAATTTATGTACAGTACAACCCCAAGAAAGAATCAGCGGGAGCATTTTACGCTGAATTTGCCCAGAACCCTTCAAGCCGTCGAATTCAGTGAGGCAAGGCTCGATTTTGATAAGTCCGTTAATATCTGCTTTTATGGATGCGTCGTCAAATTGTATGAGAACAGCGCTTGGCTGTTCTCCTGTTCCAACTGATCGCGCCGAAGAGCAGGCCATTCGAAGGCCTTCACCACTCCCATCGCTCCGTTTACCAAACCCTGGTTTACATTCAAATTTCTACGAAGCATTACTAGGGATTATGTACAAACATAAAGTACTCGTGAAGCTCTTTCAGATGATACCAAATACGGTATATTTATTTTAATTTTATATTAACATAGAACTTTTTGTCCGCTAGAGGGCGTAATACTAAATTTGGTGACAAGCTTTATAGCTCATAACCAACAGAATATCAAGGCCCTTCTAATGGTTCTGCAGTGGTCTTATTCTGATAAGTAGTAAAGAAGCTATCTATGAACGAAAAGATGTGAATTATATGTAATCAGCCCATGAATACAGGTAAAGTCACAAGCAAATGCTAGTAATATATATATATATATATATATATATTCAAAATGTACAAGTAAAGCCCTTTCAAATGATACCAAATACGGCATATTTATCTTAACTTTATTTTTTTACTCTGTATATTTTGTCCGCTAGAGGGCGCCATATTAGATTTTGTGAAACTCCATATAGCCTATAACCAGCAGACAATTAAGACGCTTCTAATGATATGTCATTTATCGAATTCGAATAAGTAGTTTATAAGTTACGAGGGAACAGATGAACATACATACATACATACATACATACATACATACATACATAGCCTGTCAAAATCATAACCCTCCTTTTGCTTTGCCGTAGTCGGGTAATGAGCGACTTCTATTAAAATGATATCGTCATCCACGAAATCTATAATTTTTAAGTCATAACAAACGTGCCACCGCACTACGTAGGTCATTATCTTTACATGTTACTTGCCATTATAACATTAAATTGATGTCTTTATTTGAATTTTAAAATATTAATTTCTGATATTATTTATTAAAATTTTATCAAACACTGCCGAACATGTAGAGATAGGATTAAAAATCCTTCTAATATACAAAGAAGCCATGCTGATGGCATATGTACTTTATTATTATTTTTTTTTGTAGTGTGGCACTAGTTATGACTTTGTGCTCATTTCAAGTAAAAGACAAAGTTTTTTTTTTCTGAAGTATTCAAGAGTTTCTTTCTTACTTTTTGGATTCGCACGATTTGTTAATTTAGCCAATGTCACGTAATGAATTATTAATTTCGAAAAAGACGGCCACGTGAACCGTCTATGAGGGAGATTTGAGGCAAAGTCATGATGAGGCCACTATGCTTCGATACCTCAATGTTGTTTTTGAATCATTTACTGAATGCACTTTTTACTACATGAATCACCCACTTGACTTTGTTAACAACACTATAAATAATTTAAAAAGTCCAATGAAAAATGAGCGTGACACTCAGCTTAAATTTCCCGCCGAAACTCCTATGTGTACTTCTATCTCTTTCCATTACACGTTATATGTTATCAAACCTCAACAAAATCTTTATTCAATAAGAGAAGAATCCAAATTATAACAACTGCACACTGCACTTGTTTTCCAGAATACTGTAGTTACAAAAATATTTACATAACGTAATTGTCTCAAAGCCAATTAGTACCGCGACGCCATTCGAGAGTAGAAATGGTTTTACGAAATGATTACAAAGTGCGCACTAAAACTTTTATAGCCTATCTTATAAATTAATATTGTTGCATTGATTATTAACATTTGTTTTTATATAAAAGACACGATTGTTCGTGTTTATGTATCAGTTTACTTACAAGCGTGGAACAGTGTAAAATACGAAATGTGCTCAAAGGTATTTTGAATCGGTATAAGTGAATATTTAAAAGAAAAAATAAAATGTCATCTTAAACCAATATCATATACAATAAAAAAATAGTAGCAATATTTTATTTAAAATTAGAATTTCCAATCGTCCTGTGTGGTAAAAAGTTGTGTAAATACGAAAACTTAACATTTAACCCTACTGCCGAAAGGACTATATTCTTCCTGCAATCATATAGTGAAATACTAACACTGTTTTCAGGTATTATGCGTCTTAGCAGTATTAGCAGTAGCGGCAGTAACTGCGGAACATGCTCATTCGTCGCAGCATATCCACAAGCACGAGGGTCACCATCAAAAAGTGGAATTCAAAGATCATCACGGACATCATCACTATGACTATTATGTTAGTAGCTTACTTTTCTAATAACCTGACTAGTCTAGTATCTAGCTTAATTACTGCGAATCATGAAATCACTGGCAGCTCCGGTTTAAAAAGCTGTTCTTGTTATACCTATATGTCTATTGGCTAGTCTCCATTAAAAATATCAGCCTTAACTGAAATTTAGACTGGAGGGATTAAGTTAGAAACCGTGGCCCTGGCGCACAGGCAAGTGGAGAAACACGGGTGAGTTATTATATAGTCAGTAAAAGTCTGACACACCCTTCCGCTCCACCCAGAACGGGAGAGGTAATTTGATGATTTCCCATCCCAAAATAAAAAAAGGGTATCATTAAGTAATGTATTGACTTAATGGACATTATGATGTGTACTTCTTTCAAGGCTCATCCAAAGTACGAGTACAAGTACGAAGTGAAGGACCCCCACACCGGTGACCACAAGGAACATAGCGAACACCGTGATGGTGACGGCGTCAAGGGACACTATTCGTTCAAGGAACCTGATGGCACTATCAGACATGTTCACTACCATGCTGACAAGAAAACTGGGTAAGAAATGATAATCACAAACATTGTAGCACCAACATTTGTTAAACAGTGGTCGTGTTGAAAAGTTGGTATTTGGTCTGCGAAACAATTTATGAATGAACTTTTTCTGTCCGCAAGCCTTAGCTGTACAGAAGAAGAATATGAGGCACTTCATATTAATCTCTGTAATGACAATATACCTTTTTTCGGAAGAAAACCTTTAAAAGGCAACCGACCTCTGGAAAGCGAGGTCAAGGAATGTGGGATTTTTACCTCACTAAAACCGGGAGATCACTATCCGCACATTGGAGTCGTTCCGATTCCTCATAAAAGACCGATTTCGGAACCGCCATTACGCTACGCTTTTTTGTCAATATACCTGCAATATTTCAGTTATTAATAGCTCAAATAAGACAAAATTTCGTGGAGTAGTCATTTTTACATCATGTTTCTTAATACAACACGTGTATATAATAGTACATTACGATATTAGTGCGTAATGATGGTTATAACATGCGAGGCGGAATTTCAGCCCGAGCCGAAGGCGAGGGTGTAATTGAGCCGAGCATGTTATAACCAATACGCACGTATATCGTACGACATTTTTTAACACACTTGCGAGGAAACAGAAAAAATATATTCAGAATACAAGTACAAAGAAAAGAAAATTTGAGAAAAATGGCGCGAGGTTTATTTTCTGCCGTAGCTGCGTGAAAATGTTAGCAGTCAAGTTTTTAAATTACCGAATAAACTGCTTTTTTTTTTACAAATACTCATTTAAATACAAACAAATACAAATTTGTTTATTTCAAATAGGACATCAGTTATTTAAATAAACTCAATCTGTGAATGCTCACTGTTGCTTTCCCGCCATTAGTATTATTATTTGCCATTTCAAATATGGAATAGCGCGCTGCTCACTGGCTAGAGCCACGTGGCGGCGATCAGTTTCATAATTATTTGAAATGACAAATAATGCTGTTATGGAATTTGTATGGACTATAACATAACTATTTGCTTTGATAACACACGCGTTTGTTATGGCTCGCTTTACATATTTAAAACCGGTGGGATTACATCAGCTTTACGAGCAAGGGTGTTAAAAAATTTATTTACTTCATTTCTTGACAGGTTCCACGCGGAAGTAAAGCACAGCACCCACCACCTCGTCCCGGAGAAGCATGAACATCATTACAAAAAACCTGAACATCCTAAACATGAAGAATATGAACAATATGGGCATGCCGAAGAGGGCGACCATCATGAATATTTTGCAGATTTTTTCTAAATATATTTTGACTGGTTAGCTAATGTTATTTTGTTCTTGTTGTTTTGAATCTTACGTTACGTTTGTTATATGAATTATTATTAAATTTTTAAAAAGAAAATTCCTTTTTTTTTTGTCTATTTTACATAAAACTTGAACGAATTCTCCAAACCAAATGCACTTATTTAGGCACTTTGGAATTGTCAAAAGCCCATAAATTCCAAAGTGTAGTATTTAATGTGGAGAAAAACCGGCATATAACTCTTTGAAATTATAATATTGTTAGCATTAACGTTAAAATAACTATATGTGAGAACAACATAAAAGACGTGCACTTCAACAGTATCCAGAGAGTCTGAATAATGTAGAAACGTACGTCCACATTTGCAAAAGAAAAAGAAACAAATAATTAAATAAAAAATTAAATAATTAAAATAAGCCTTGGCATCTAAGATATGACTAGTCTCAATTTGGTAGTTGCTGCCATTACGGAACCATTCAAGAACATTACGCACGAAACTAAATTATCCTACGCGGCATCATCAGCAAGATATTTTTTGAGTGCCGCGACTACATCATTTCAAGCTATATGTGTAAACACTAAAGATAACTGGTTTTGAACTCTAAATAAAATAATATAAAAATTGATACCAAATTTTCGATTTTATATCTATAATATTTTACTCATAATAAATGTGTCACCGCACTATACAACGTGTAACATAAAGGGTATATACATAACAAAGGCATGGCATCTTTACATAATATCAAACGATATTGGAAGGGTTTTTTAATCCTATCTCTTTATATTAGGAAGTTGTGAGGAAAAACACCGCCTGTGATAGGCTACTATCATACTAGTCGCACAGAGATATTGAAGGCATTTATCGGTTTTGGCAAGTAACGTGACGGGTAACGAGTAGTTATTAGCGTATGTAGTGTGCTGCCACGTTTTTATGATTTGATTTTAAGAAACACACAAAACCGAAAATTTGGTACCAATTTTTTGAATATTTTATTTTGAGTTGAAACCCTTCCGATATCATTTGATATCATCTAAAGATGCCATGCCCTTGGTATGTATATACCCTTTTTGTTACACGTTGTATAGCTGTATCTATCCAAGTTACTTGCCAATATAACGTTAAGTGATGTGTTTATTTCAATTTGAAAATATTCATTTCTGATATTATTTATTAAAATTTTATCAATCACTGCTGAAAATGTAAAGATATAATCAAAGTCAAAATCGCGGAACAATCCTAGATGAGAGACTCAAAGAAAGTGGTAGTGTTACAGAAGAAAGGGGAAGCCATTCTTCTAGCTCCTAGCAGTGGCTGATTCCAGGTTGACATGATTATGTTGATACTCTCAGCTGCCACGATAGATTCAAGCCAATGACAGACATTCTCAGCATTTTGTTTACAGACCATGTTTTTAAGTTATCCTACAAAGACATGAACTGTGATAAATCACAATTAAAACGAACTTAGTGCTTGTCTTTTGACATTATACATAATGCACTTCGCAAGTTACGTTTTAAGATCCAGGCCTCAGGGGATCTCAGCGTGTTATTACGTAGCCTTCTATTACAGGAGTTGGGTTTACAAAAACTAAAACATTTTTTTTAGTTTTGCTGACTAGAAGTTATCAGTAACTTCGAATCAAAAACAAACAAAAAAAAAGATAATTCGCACTGAATGTTCAACAATAGCTTAATTTTAAGGGGATACGATATTATATTGAAACTTAATATATATTTTAATTCAATTCACAATAACACGTGAATTTCGGAACACTCAGATTTGATGCGATGTGCAGATTTTGCATACCTATGTACATAGTACACAGACGAACACCAGTCGTTCACCTTCATAATCCTTACTTTAATCCTTAGTTTCTTTGTTTGTTCCGCTTTCACGCCGTAGCTACTGAACCTATTGCTTTGACATTTTGCAGACGTAAAGTTAGAAGTCCGGATTAAATAATAGGGTACTTTTTATTTTCCGATATTTCGATTATCCGAATTCCACGCGGGCGAAGTCGCGGGCGGAAAGCTAGTGTGATATATTTTAAGTCATACAAGAGTATATGGACTAATGCAAACTCATTAGTCATCACCATAGTCAGAAGCCCAAAAAGTCTGACAATTACCCTCACGGAAATCTTAATACAATATTAAGATTTCTATGAGTATACAGTGATTACTGCTTGGTAAGAGGTCAAATAGGCAGTCACATTATGTAAAATAATAGTATCTGCATCCAGTTAGTCTGGAAGATAAACACATTATATTTGGCACCAGGCTAGGCAGGTTAACAAGCTTTCAGAGATTTGCGGAAAGAAAGAACCATTCCCTTGCCCATATCCCAATTTTTTGGCGACAACGCAACACTTCTTACTCTAATGTGGGTGCATCATATAGACAAAAGGTATGCAACAATTGGGTTGGCTTTTATTTTGACTTCACAGGACCTCTCAAAAAAACCTTGGTACCTACAGAGTCCAACAGATTCCGTATAAATAATAAACCAAACAGTTACTTACATGAAAACTTTTCATAACTTTCTGTTTCAAAACTGCTCTTAATAAGAATTGAAAGCGGTGTTACTTAGTAATATGTTGGAGAAAAGCTTTATCACATATTTTATCAAAATTCAAAACATTTTTAACATAGTTTATTTATATTTAACTAAAGTAGGTATGTAGGTACCATTTTGTTCCATAACTTTTTGCTATCATGTAAGCAGGGGCTCATGACCATTTCTACTTCTAATCAAAATACCGCGACCAGTTGTTTTGGCAGACCTCTCGTTATTTTAACCTGATACTGCCTAAATAATTCTGAAGAGACCGAAACAGGTGGAAATCTGAGAGTGTAAGTCAGAACTTCACGGCGGATGCATTAACACCTCCCAGCCGAGCTCTTTTGATTTTTGTTGAGTGGCTAAAGAAGTGTGAGATCTAGCGTTGTCATGATGAAAAACCACACTCCTTCTGTTGATTAATTCCGGACGCTTTCTTTCATCTTCTTAGTTTAATTTCATCAGTTGTTAATAGTAGAGTCCAGAATCGATGGCCTGCCTGGTGGTAACTGATCATAGTGAATAATTCCTTTCCAATCCCACCATATACGCAGCATTACCTTGTTGCGGGTTAACCCGGGTGTAGCCTGACCGGCCTTTGACCACGACTTTTTTCCCACGTTCTTCTCGTACGTGATTTTCAGCACGAGTTATCAGCTTCTTCAGAAATGGTTCGGTTTCATTACGTCGTAATAAATTATCACAAATTAGTACCCGGTTTATTAGGTTTCTTTCAGTGAGCTCGTGAGGTACCCAAATATCGAACTTTTTTGTGTACTCAGTTTTTTTTCAAACGCGCCATATCTGTTTTGTGATCAATTCAGTAACGACGTAGCTGTAGAACTACAGCTACGTCGTTACCAATGATATGTCGATCTTACTCCACTTTTTCAAAAATGGCGTCCATTTTATACGCGCTAGGGTGAACAGAGCGAAATGCATCTCTGACATCAAATTTTCTGGATAGAAACTCTTTGTGCAACTCTCACAGACACTAGGTCCATAAACATCGGAAAGATTTTTCGTAGCTTGCATTGCTCTCTTTATGTAGTAAAATTTTAAATTGTATCGAATTTCTTCATTAGATTCACTCATCTTGACGGTAGGAAAAAAAATGAAAATCACACATTTTCCTAATTTGAATTTGGAACTATGTTCTTTCAAAACATTTTTCAATGATTTCAAAACAAGCCATATACATATAGTAATAGACGAAGAGATTTTATTACAACTTCATACTTACTATAATGCGAAAAGAATTTTTGTCCAACCTAATATTATTTTATTAGTAGTAGGTAGTAGTAAAAACGGACATAAGTATTCATTATGTACGAATAAATGTATCTGTAAAAACATTGAAGTAAAAAATATTGTGAATATGAAAACTTATTAATTTTTGATGAAATTTCGTACAAAATCGTTTAAAACTATAGAAAACATTAGCAAAAAAGCAAATTATAACCTGTAATCCAAAATTCAAGACTTCTAAGTTTCGATATTTTAAGTACTCGTGAATGAACTATGTAATACGGAATCTAAATCTCCGTTACTACGCCAACACAAATATAAGTATACTTTCAACTGCTCACGCAAATTAAATCACACTCAAAACCGTAATAAAAAATGTTGTAAACTGTTGTTGATTGCTAATGGTTCTCAATAAACAATATTACATCAACATTTCTTTGCTTTTACTATAAAAGCACAGATTTATAGCAGTTATGTACCAGTTCACTAATCCACTTAGAACCATTTAAACGATACAATAGTACAGCAAAATAATGACTTTTAAGGTATACGTTACCACTACCTACTTGGTGACAGTACTGTAGCTTAAAACATTTTTTATTTATCTAATTAAAAAAAATCATTTCCTTTGCAGGTTTTGTGTGTGTTAACTGTGTCTGCAGTGGTGGCAGTCTTAGCTGAAGAAGGTCACTCATCTCAGTATATCCACAAACACGACGATCACCACACGAAAGTTGAATTCGTAGACAAGCATGGACACCATGACCATGATTATTATGTAAGTTACTTAAACTCTTACAGGGCTTCGGGTCTATCTGCTAAGGTCGCGTGGATTCATCGAAAAATATAGGTACCGTCAAATCTGGTGCATAGGCAAATGAAGGAACACGGATGGGTTCTAGTCAGTAATAGTCTGACACGTCCTTCCACTCCTTTCGCTACGGCAGGTCAATAAAAAAAATACTTACGGAACTGAAATTAGGGAGTTTTAAAAAAGGAAAGCTGAGCAGTTGTGTTGTTCGGTTTTTAAAAGTCTCTGACTTCAGTCGCTAATAGCTTATTGATTATAACTTTTAAACAGGCAAACTACAGTCCAGCTATGCGCGCGCTTTGTACTATGATCTGCCGGTCAACAAGATGCAGTGTGCTTGGTAACCACACTGCAACTATTTCTAAATATATTTGGGAAAAAAATATAACATACTGTAAAAATTATTGGCATCGATTCAGTTGCTTATACCTACTGAACAACTATATTCAGGTTTTGTATAAAGAAAAAAAAAGTTGTATATACAAATCAATACGTTTTCCTACAGACGCATCCTAAGTACGAGTTTGAGTATAAGGTAAAGAACCCACACACTGGTGACCACAAGTCGCAGCACGAACATCGTCATGAAGACAGTGTTAAGGGACACTACTCCCTGCAGGACCCAGACGGTTCTGACAGGCATGTCCACTACCATGCTGACAAACACTCCGGGTACGTAAATTTGGGATCAATCAAGCATAAAAGATTACTTACCTAATGTTAAAAAATAACTTAAACTATCCTTTTATGCTTCGGCCACCAAATGAGTGAGCTGACCTGTCAGTAGGACACAATTAGGAACTAAAGATAATAATAATTATTGTGTGTGTTATGCATCTTTGCTAAACGGTTACTCTCTTATGTGTAATAATGGTGAATGGACTTCATCTATCTGACAGCTGTCATTCTCTCACCGGAAGACATGTGTGAAAGGTACTTTAAGTCTTGCTATGTGATGTTTACCTAATTATGTTTCCTTTTTCAGTTTCCACGCAGATGTGAAGCACAGCACACATCATCATCACTAAGTTTTATATTTTCTATAATAATACTTACAAAAAGAAGTGTTTTTTTTTAGTTAACTTTTATTTGTACCTTCTGTTATTTATATTTTTATATGTTATTAAATAATTACGGTTTTAATAAAACCTCTTATTCTTCTTACTTAGGCTTGATGAAATCGACCATTTATAGAACAGATATAGATCTACCTATACTCTCAACTATTTGCTCGAAGAGATAGTTTAGATAATAGAATTACTTATCTGACTTTACGATAATATTTGAATGGAAATAATGAAATTGTGCAGTGATGTAGATGACTGTTCCTAATAAAAACGCTGTCTTAAAAATTACAGTGCATTCATTGCAACATGAACAATCAGTGAAAAAAGCGGTTAAATTAATGTAAAAAGCAAAACAGGCTCTCCGTCAAGAACTCTATTACTCATACTTCTATCTTCATCTTAATATATTTTTAACTAGCTACCCGCCCGCGGCTCCGCCCGCGTGGAATTCAGTTACATCGCACTTTTTATATTTGCCTCGGGAATATCAAATGTTTCCGCGATAAAGAGTACCCTATTATTTAATCCGGATTTCTAAATTTACGTCTGCAAAATTTCAAAGCAATCGGTTATATATGTAGTTAGGGCGTGAAAGCAGTACAAACAGACTAACTCACTTTCCGATTTATAATATTAGTAAGGATTTAGTGCAACATGACTGTCTTCTTCTTCCATATTTCTCTATCAGCCATCATCTCGGTAGTCATTTCTTTTCTAACCATATAGGTAAACTTTTGCATAGGCAGTATAAACATCCATCATGTCTTTTGGTTTTAAATGTCTAAATTCAATAGAACAAAATAGAAACCTTTTACTTGGGATAGGAGGTTAGCAAGAATTTTACTTACCTTTCTAGTGTAAGTAGGTTACGGACACGATAATTATAAAGCACAGATGTAGATACATAACGTGGAGCTGCACCCACCTCCGAAACATTGGGGAATTCCACTGATCTGCGATCAAAATGAAAAAACTGATGGTGCTGCCGCAAACGCGCGTGTATGAAACATCAGGGATGTATTCCTCGCATCGCATGTATTATCGCATATATTCCTAATAATGACAGCAGAACCATTAATAATATTATCCACAAGCAACCTTGACGCACTACAACACTACGGCAGTCGCAATAGCACTCTCAGTGCAATATAATATTGAAGTGAGTCGCTGTATGCCCGCTGAGTGAAGTTAACCTACAAGTTGCATGTGTAGAAGGATTGACAGTAAGATCTGAAAAGCGTAACTTTAACTGGTTCGCTACATCGTGTAAACTTTCAGGACAACATGTTATAATAAACTGATATAATAAATGAATACTTGAATATTGACCAAATTTTAAGGTGGTTAGTAACGTAGTCTCACATTCCAGTTACCATGTTCCGCCACAGAACATCGTAACATACGAAATAGATTACCCTGGATCGATCTGGAAAAGCGGCAATAATGGGAGGCATTCTGTCTGCGTAGTATTGAACAGTCTACTTGAAGCACATGATTGCATTCTCGGTTGATAGCCCAAGCATTAAACCAAACTGGACATCATATAGTACGAAGTGTTTCGTGAATTATTTATCAAGCAAACTGTCCATACTTTTGCTATGGGAGTATCTAGAGAAATGGCCTGTAATTAAAAATGACACAAATATCCCCGGTTCTATGTTTCGCAATAGCCACTGCTATTGTATACATTATGTCATCCGGTAAGTATCTGTGAGTAACGCACATATTAGAAAAAATTGCGACTACATGCGAAAAGTGTCCCCCGCATACCTCAGGTGGTCAACATGACCCGCATTAACTCACTGTACAATGATTACATGACCCGACCTATTCAATACAATCTAACCATGAAAAGACAGTTCAATGCCAACGAACTGCTAACAATGTAAATTTCCTAACATAACAAAAAAAAACTCTCTTTTGATCCCAAAAGAGAGCATACCTACCTTTTTTGGTTTTTTTTTTTTTGGATGTGAAATCATCAGATGACCTTTCCCGGGCGGAGCGGACGGGCGTGTCAGACTTTTACTGACTAAAACCCACCCGATTTACTTGCCTGTGCGCCATTTTTTTTAACCAACCCGCAGTCCTGATCTAGGACGTATCGTGGACCTCGTCACGATGTGCTGATATCGCGCCGTCGACTCCGGCCTGATTCTTACCGGGCGGCAAGCTGCCCACTGCTCACCGCCCGCAAGCTCCCTACGGTGGCCGCGATTTCGATGTTGTCTTCCGACTAGGGCGTCTCCTACGGCGGCTAGAGGCGTGAGGGCGCTGGGATTCCCGCTCCCTCACGCGCTCCGCCTCCTCCTTTGCTAGCACCACTGCTTGACTCGCTCTGCAGTTACACTCGCTCAGGACCGTGGCCTGGACCAGGGTCGGATGCGAGAGATCGCCGCCGATCGCCGCCACGAGGACACGACGGTGCTCTACCCAAGCCTGGCAGACCTCCACCGTATGCTCCACCGTGTCCCCAGGAAAGACAGCATACCTCAAACTTTCTTCACCTAAGTTACTTCACATAAATAAACCACCAGATCATTATTGCGGAGGTTTTCTATCAGTGTAAGAAAAGTGACTTTTTTACATTCACCCTATGCCTCGAGACTTATTGATAGACTTCATGCTTTTGAATTTCTTCAGATACATTTTAACACATACAATTGAATAGGTAGGTATACAAATGTTAAAATATATAAAGTTTTTGACTTGTTGTACTAAAAAAGTAATCACTTGGCATTTCAAACCTTAAGTATTAAAACGAACTCACAATCCACTCCACCGTTAAGGTAAAAAAAATACCGATGAGAGAAAGAAATATAAATAAATAAACAGGTCCTGAGATTTAGATTGTACGTGGCTGTCTATAAGAATAAATAATAAATATAATTACTGAAAGTTAATATTGGTTAAGTTAAGAGGGAACTCTAGTGGTGCTTTTTGTATACAAACGTATTCCGCTGTTTTCTTCGTGGGTAATACTTTTAGGGCAATATTTTTTTCCACAATTTTATACCGTGATTATACGTGCCCCTATCGTTGATTGAATATGTTGACGTTATGATAATATTTTTTGTGTTTTTCAAGTTACTACATTTTCCGTTTAGACAAAATGTATTCGTGTTATCTCTTGTAAATAAAAATAGGAACACCACAGATAAAACGGGATTTATTGGAGGACACAGGTTCTACAATAATATGGGTTTAAAGAAAAGTACTAATTTATAATGGATATAGATATGCATATGATGATGACAGCCTCCGTGGCATAGCGGTAGCGAATGCGGCCGTTGTGCAAGGAGGCGCGGGTTCGATCCCCGCGCAGTGCAAATCTTTGTATGCATGAATATGAATATTTGCACTGGTCTGGTCGTGCCTCGGAAAGCACGTTAAGCCGTTGGTCCCGGTTACCATACGAACATCTAGTGGCAGTCGTTACGGGTTGTTGGAGCCCTCAAAAGTCCAACAATTGGTCTAACTGCAATGCTTCGATGTCGCCTTCGGGTTGTGGAGGTCAGAAGGCAGTCGCTTCACGGAAAATGTCGAAGTTTAGCCATATCAGCAGTTGAACTGGTAAAGCGGACCCCAGACTCCAAAGCTGAAAAAGGCTTCGGATGCGACTGGGATTAACGCTGGGATGATGATGATGATACGTGCCCCTATCATTTGATTTTTCCGAAACTTAATTAATAAAAGAAATACGGTACTTCAAAATCGCGAAAAATAACCCATTTTTACCGTGATATTCAGATGACTATTAGACAAACGTGGTTTTTGACAAAAAAGAAATAGTTTCTTCAAATACCTATTTTCCAAATTCCTCGGCACTAGAGTCCCCTCTTAAAGTGTTCACAAACTAAACTAAATTTCAGTTCAGTGCACCTTTTCTATCTATTTCGGTATAAAAAGGACAGAAGATAAATTTTTAGTTTAGTCCTACAAAATTACGATCCATACTAATATTATAAATGCGAAAGTAACTCTGTCTGTCTGTCTGTCTGTTACGCTTTCCCGCTTAAACCGCTCAACCGATTTTGATGAAATTTGGCACAGACAATCTTTAGACCCTGAGAAAGAACATAGGCTACTTTTTATCCCGGAAAAATTTGATGTTCCCGAGCGAAATCTAAAAAGCGCGATATAACCGAACTCCGCGCGGGCGAAGCCGCGGGCGGAAAGCTAGTATTCCATAAACAGTTTACACGCGACAATCTGCAATTCTGACGCCTTCATAAGCTATTCCACAAATTTTCTTTTTTACTAAAGAGCACAATATGTAGAAATTTAACAATTATTTCGAATATGTGCTGTTAAATGGGGCCCTGTTTTTCACCAGACATCCATCCATACTAATATTATAAATGCGAAAGTAACTCTGTCTGTCTGTCTGTTACGCTTTCCCGCTTAAACCTCTCAACCGATTTTGATGAAATTTGGCACAGACAATCATTAGACCCTGAGAAAGAACATAGGCTACCTTTTATCCCGGAAAAATTTGATGTTCCCGAGGGAAATCTAAAAAGCGCGATATACCCGAACTCCACGCGGGCAAAGCCGCGGGCGGAAAGCTAGTTCTCTATATAAAGCACGCGTTTATGAATTCATTGCATAGAATGGCTTTCATTCAACACAAAAATAATATTAAATATCTACTTAAAACCGAAATCAAAGATTCTGCTGTCTTTTGAGTACGTATTTCAATGAATAAAATTATCGTAAATGCGATTTTGCGACATTATTCGATTACCATGCATGTTGAACTGTCGCAAACGTTTTAGTGCCAAAAATTCAAAGTGAAATCGTTATTACCTTGGAAGCTTTACTTTTCACTATAAAAGCCTCGATTTTTTAAAACTATGTATCAGTTTAGTCAAGTACCTTTTATCTCACGTATCTACATCGGATAATACAATATGGTTTCGAAGGTACATTAGATACTACAGCATTTTTAAGTCGCCCAGAATAACATCCAGGACGTTTTTTTTTTATTATTTTAATTTGCAGGTGTTGGTGCTAGCTATATGTGCTTTAGCGGTAGTGACAGCAGAACACGCCCACTCCTCACAGCATATCCACAAACACGACGGTCACCATCACAAAGTGGAGTTCAAAGATCATCACGGACATCATCACCACGATTACTATGTAAATACATACTTATAGTGTTAGATAGGAGAGTTACGAAAAGGAAAGAAATGGGAGAGTACTAACAAATAATTAAAATCCGGGAATGCAGTAAAATGTTACTTCATTCCCGGATTTCAAATTTTAATGGAATTCCAGAAACAACTTTTACTCTGAGTCGGTAGAGCAAATACCTTGCTTGGTATGGCAACTATCAATACGTAACAGTGGGCTATTTAAAATCAGGACAAGTACGAGCTCGTTCGTCGCCTGTATAAATATTTCTGAACTATTGGAAAAAAACAATACCTAAACATATCATTTACTTCCAGACGCATCCTAAATACGAATTCAAGTACGAAGTGAAGGACCCTCACACCAAAGACCACAAGGAACAACACGAGCATCGTGATGGTGATAGCGTAAAGGGAGCGTACTCTCTGCATGAACCTGATGGTTCCATCAGACATGTTCACTACCATGCTGACAAACATTCCGGGTAAGCTTCTTATAACGTTACTTACCTCTCCCCGTCCCCTTTGGACCATCACACGATTGGTCTACTCAAACTATCTTGGTGACTGAAGGAGCTAATCTACAACAAGATAGTTTCCAAGAAAATTCTTTTTGATGTCTAGGTAGATATCCAAAAGGATTTTTCAGCCCAAACAAAAACGGAGACTGTAGCTCCCCACATATCAGGACCTGAGGATGGCGGCGCCTATTGAACCACGCGCGCCCTGGACCGAAGAGGTAGGCAGCGGCAGAGGCCAGCACCAGTCTGAGGTTACGGAAGAATCGTACGTTCCCGCGACCCCCAACATAGGCGTGAGGTGGAATATGGGTGGTTTTTATTCTATGACTGACACATCCCAACACCCACCACAAGACGGCGTACATCCATAGAGTTTGTCAACCTCAGAATGAAAAACTAGACTGTGGTAATCCGAAGTCTACCTTTTTACACAGATAAAAAATACAGAAAACTTTCTGTCTTAAACCATTCTTCTTGTCTTTTTAGTTTCCACGCGGATGTAAAGCACAGCGTCCATCACATCGTTCATCACCATCATCACTGAACTACCAAATGTTGTTATTTCTTGATATATACCTTGTTATTTAAATAAATCTTAACTCATAAGACTATTTATTTACTATTCCTGCTGCTTCTCTAAAAAAAAAGTTGTACAAACGAACAAAAATAAATACTTACTGACTAAAATTGATGCGACATACATTGATGAAAACAGATAAATATACTTATTTAAATTGACCTAGGGTCACTCAAAATGGGATTTCAATGACTTAGAATATTTTGAGTTGGTTAAAATAAAACAGTCAAATATCTCAGTATGTCAGTAAAATATCTCAACTGGGAAGGAAAATCACGAGTTCAATTCACCATCCATTTCATACTAGAAGAGAAAAACAAGAAACAGTATAACAAATCCTTAGAAATAACTTGTGGCGAAAACGAAACAACCATAAATTCATGACTTATAATTACACACATCAAAAGTGTCTAGGGATCAACATATATTTTTGCAATAACTTTTCTCCTGATTGATATTAATTAAAATTTTCTTTAAGGATTCATCAAATAAAGTGTTTTCGTTTGTCACAGTAACGATAAACCAAGTCACCTTTGCATTAATAAAGAAATTTGCCATTTTCCTAATAAAGGGATATTTGACATTTGAACCACTAACACAAAAGTTCGAAAAAAAGACTGAAATAACAGTTTTCTCTAAAATTTTATTGGGTAACTTAAACAATTAATAATCCGTGTTTCTACCGCGAACACTAACAACACAAGAACATCGGTTTGGCATACTCAAAATGAGTTCATCAAAATCACGCTGTGGAATGGCCGCCCATGTTCGTTGCAACAACAAAAAAAGGTCTTCTTGCGACTGGATACCCTCCATATTCGGCAGAGCTCTTCTCTGTAGCATATCCCATGCATGCTCAATCGGGTTCAAGTCTGGCGACTGAGCAGGCCAGGGCAGGACATTGATGTTAGCTGCGGCGAGAGTCTGTCTTACAACTCTTGCGGTGTGCGGTCGTGCATTATCATGCATTAACTGAAATAAGGGACCGATTTGCACTTGTAGAGGAACGATGACGTCTGATACAATCGTTTCAGCATAAATTTGAGCGTTGAGGTTGCCTCTGATCCAAATCAACTCAGTTCTTCCGCCGATCCAAATACCCGCCCATACCATGATGGTTCCACCACTATAAGGATGGACTTCCTGGCAGGATTTTAATCGCTGTTGGCGTCCAGGGGTTCTCCAGTGTCGTATACGTCTTGTATCCGGTCTCATACCAAAACGAGACTCATCAGAAAAGCACACGAAACGCCATTGTTCTTCTGCCCAATTTCTGTGTTCAAGAGCCCATTGATATCGAATCCTACGATTGTGCATTGCTATAGGTGGTACCCGTAGCGGTCTTCGGGAATGAAGGTTCACTTCATGCAAGCGGTTTCTGACTGTTTGGTCGCTAATTAAGTTCCCTGAAGAGTGATGAAGCCTCACGGCTAACATCATGGCGGTTATTGTTGGAGCTCTTCGAGTTAAGATTTGAATGTATCGGTCTTGTCTCCGTGTGGTGCAGCGATACCGTCCTCCATGGCGCTCAGCCACGGTACCAGTGCTTCGGTAACGTGTCCAAAGTCGACTGATAACACTCTGACTTGTATTCAGAGCTAAAGCCACAGTACGTTGCCGGGAACCAGCTTCTATCATTCCCACGGCTCTGAGCATTTCTTCCCTGCTTAAATGACGTCGCCGCTCCATAATAACGTTGGTTTTAATCAGTAGTAGGGAAACAGTAGCACTAATAATGTCTTCAATGCGTTGTATGTTTTTATAGGGAAAATATTGACAGCTGATTTTCATCTTTTACTCGAATTTGATTCACAGTTCCTGATTCAAATTATGAAATGCACCAAAAAGGATCCATATAAATTTATAAAATCATAAATTTATTACAAAGCCACATCTCAATCTCAAGAAATCCGCATAAAAATGCTTGAACCCTAGACACTTTTGATGTGTGTATTTATCCGTTCGTTTTTATCTTCTCAAAATTCTCGTGACCAAATGTTAGTTACCCTTATGAAATTGTATACAATATGTGAAGAAAACCCTGTCCGACCCATTAGGATAATAAAGGTTACAATAAAGGTATTATATTTGGTCATGTAATAAAGGTACATGACCAAATATATTTTTGGATTTTAAATGATTTTTTTTAAGTTTTGATCGGCTTTGTAGCCTTAGTAGAATCAGCTATCGATACCTAACAATACCTTCACGGATCGGACAGGATTTTCTGTACATATTGTATACCTTACTAGCGGCGTCCAGCGACTTCGTTCGCGTGGAATTAGTCATGCTCTGCTCCTATTGGTCATATCGGGATGTTATATAGCATAAAGCCTTCCTGGGTTAATAGGCTATCCAACGCAAAAAGCATTTTTCAAATCGGACCAGTAGTTCCTGAGATTAGCGCGTACAAACAAACACATAAACAAACTCTTCAGCTTTGTCTTCAGGTCTGAGAATCGGCTACTATCTATTTTTCATACCCCTAAGTGATAAGGGTTGTTCACCTCTAACATTTTTTTTTTAAATTTTATATTTTTTTATAATTTTTTATTAAAATATATATATCTACAATCTAAAATTTTCGCCCTTCTACGATTAATACCTGTTTTTTAATCCCGATTCTTAGAAAACACAATATTTCTTAGATATTACATGTAATGTAAAAATGTATCATGTTGATGTCAATAGGCTAAATTCTATCACAAGGGAATTGAACACAAATGGCGAAATGTAAGTTTACTATAGGTAGGTATATAATCACCAAACCATTCGTGGAATTCAATCGTGATGTTGTGTAATAAAAGCAAACGAGGAGAGCATGACCTGCTTCTACACACCATTACCACTGACACCATTACCATCGACACGCTGGAATATACGTACGACCTAATGCTTCTAAGGTCGAGCTATACATACGATCTAATGCTTCTAAGGTCGAGCTATACATACGACCTAATACTTCTAAGGTCGAGCTATACATACGACCTAATGCTTCTAAGGTCGAGCTGTACATACGACCTAATGTTTCTAAGGTCGAGCTATATATACGACCTAAAGCTTTTAAGGTCGAGCTATACATACAACCTAATGCTTCTAAGATCGAGCTATACATACGACCTAATGTTTCTAAGGTCGAGCTATACATACGACCTAATGTTTCTAAGGTCGAGCTACACATACGACCTAATGTTTCTAAAGCGAGCTATACATACGGCCTAATGCTTCTAAGGTCGAGCTATACATACGACCTAATGCTTCTAAGGTCGAGCTATACATACGACCTAATGTTTATACGGTCGAGCTATGCATACGACCTAATGCTTCTATGGTCGAGAAATATTAAAGAAGGGAAAATGTGGAGGGGCCAAATAATAACATCCGTAAAGGTAGATTGATCAGGATATGCTACGCTTGCCCGAGATAGTTTGTGGAAGTGTGACCATCTTTACATACCGAGACCCCGACGATCGAAGACCACCGTGTATTGGAAAGCACGTTCCGGCTGTTATTCGTGGATTTTTGGTTTTCATTACGGATAGGTGGAGAAGAAACACCAGCCTCTCAAGTATGAGTGTGCAGGTTCGATTCCAGGTCAGGCGAGTACCAATGTAACTTTTCTACGTTATATGTACCTTCTAAGTATATATCTTGGACACCAATGACTGATTATAAGGTGAAGAAAAACATCTTGAGGAAACCTGGACTTTAAGTCTGAAATCGCCAACCCGCATTGAGCAAGCGAGCATGGTGATTACGCTCAATCCTTCTCTGTATGAGAGAAGACCTGTACCCAACAGTGGGACGATAAAAAGGTTGTTGAGTCAGAAACCCGAAAGTCTGACAACCAGTCTTAGTCAAGGGGTGATAGTAAATTACTGGTTAAACTAAAAGTCGACCTGAACATAATTGAGAAAAGGCTAGTCAGGTGATTTATCTTCTTCTTCTCAGCCTATAGAGGTCCACTGCTGGACAAAGGCCTCCCCCAAGTATCGGTAGACGTAGCAAAGGGAGGATCCCAACAAGGTGGACCGATGACTTGGTGAAGGTCGCGGGAAGACGATTTATGCGGGCAGCACAAACCCGGTCATCATGGAAAGCCTTGGGGAGATGATTAATATGAATATTTAATTTTAGCGCATAGTTAAACATGTATCTAGCAGGTATTACATTTCTAAATACAATCTATAAATATTATGTAGATGTAACATCCGTAAGGATGATGATGATTACATAATACATATTACACAGCATTTATTGTTTTATACCCACGTTAGATCACATAAAAACTAAAAATACTGATCTCATAAGTGATATCATGTAAAAGGGCTATTATTATTATACTATAAAATAGCGGGCCACGCTAGTCACGCACGTACAACTTATAAAAACTAATAGTACCTATTAAACTATTTAATTGCGTTCAATACTCCAATTTTTTATAAGAACTACGCGTGGAGTACCTTATTTATGTGGGGATATAAGGAGTGTTATATCTGGCTCATACCATTATCATCTCAACGTTAATCCCAGTCGCATCCGTAGCTTTTCAGCTTTGGAGTCTGGGGTCCGCTTTACCAGTGTAACTGCTGTTTTTGGCTAAAACGATTGCTATCTGACCTCCACAACACGAAGGCGATATCTAAGCATTGCAGTTAAACCAATTGTTAGACTTTTGAGGGCTCCAACAACCCGTAACGACTGCTACTAGATGTTCGTATGGCAACCGGGACTAGCACTAGCCTTCACAAGCAAATCTGTCTGTTAGTTCCGACTAATCTCTGAAATGGCTGGACCGATTTTGATGGGAATTTTTTTCGCAGGTAGCTGATGTAATAAGTAGTTGCTTAGCCTACTTTGATATTTGCTTTTTATCTTGAAATTCCCATGAGATCGACACGTACGCGGATGAAACCACGAGGCGCTGCTAATTTTACATAAAATCTATTCTATCTTTTATCTTGGCGATTATGTATTCGAAACGCTCGTTCTCATTCGTTTGCTTTATGAAATGCAAAGTACCATCGTAATATGCATTATAAAAACGGTAAAACATGTAATAGGCTTTCAATTTTACATAACTATTAATACAAATGGTAATACATATCTACGTACATAATGTATATTTATCTACCCAAAGGGCTGCCTCGTTCTTTTTCCAAAGAATTAACAATACTATTCAATGTGTGGCAATCTTAGAGAAAAATGCTGCGGTGGCAATGCTGTTGCGACACGTTTACTTCAAAGCCTTTGTTTTTTTTTGTTTTTTTTTTTAAATATACGTATTTAGTTAGTCATATAGGTACCCAGTGTAAATAGTTGCGTTATATATTTTTAACACCCTTGCTCGTAAAGCTGATGTAATCCCACCGGTTTTAAATATGTAAAGCGGGCCATAACAAACGCGTGTGTTATCAAAGCAAATAGTTAAGTTATAGTCCATACAAATTCCATAACAGCATTATTTGTCACTTCAAATAATTATGGAACTGATCGCCGCCGCGTGGCTCTAGCCAGTGAGCAGCGCGCTGTTCCATATTTGAAATGGCAAATAATAATACTAATGGCGGGAAAGCAACAGTGACCATTCACAGATTGAGTTTATTTAAAATAACTGATGTCCTATTTGAAATAAACAAATTTGTATTTGTTTGTATTTAAATGAGTATTTGTAAAAAGAAAACAGTTTATTCACTAATTTAAAAACTTGACTGCATGCTCTAGCATCTTTGCCTACATTTTCACGCAGCTACGGCAGAAAATAAACCTCGCGCAATTTTTCTCTAATTTTCTTTTCTTTGTACTTGTATTCTGAATATCTTTTTTTCTGTTTCCTCGCAAGTGTGTTAAAAAATGTCGTACGATATACGTGCGTATTGGTTATGCTCGGCTCAATTACACCCTCGCCTTCGGCTCGGGCTGAAATTCCGCCTCGCATGTTATAACCATCATTACGCACTAATATCGTAATGTACTATTAAAGTATATTAAAATAAGTAAGTCTCATGTGAGTAAGAACAAGATGTGAATATTGCCTAACCTTTTCTAGTGCTATTTTTCTGAGTATACAACATTTTTTCACGGAGACATTAATGTCAAACTGCTTACCAGTTCGGAACCAGCAGTTATAGATCTATTATATAAAATTCTCCCGTAGCAATGTTTGTCCTCGAACTCCTCCAAAATTGCTGAACTAATTTAAATGGAATTTCGTATTGTACACATTCGTTAGGCATTAGAATAGGTTTTTATCTATTTGTATGTTACTACTACTTACGCGGGTAAAACCGCGGGTGAACCGCGTATATTTATTTACTATTGGTACATTAAATACTTAAACGCAACTGTTAAAAGTGTGTTAAAAATTTATATTGACGATTGATCTCTGGTATGCACGTAAGAGCTTGTTAAACGCAACATACTTTCCTTTATAATTAAGTCAAACCGATATGACATATGTGTGTAGATTTTATCTACTAACTGAATTCTAAAGTATTTAAAGGTAATTAATAGAATTGGACTGCGCAATCTTGTCGCATGTCAGAAAATAATGAACCAAACTCACGATCGGATGATGGTTACCTCAAAAGAACAAGCGACATTGAGGCAGGCCCAGATGGAAATGGGTACGATGAATGCTTATGCGAATCCCGCACTGCCGGCCATAAGTTGAAACACCGCGGTGGTTTTAGCCGGTAAGAGTCTAAATCAATACCCCTCTGTCACCCGCATGTTGGAGAAAATTCATGAAAATTTCAGCAGCTTTCGTTAGCATCACTGCTTCGCAGAAGGCGGTGTTGGCCTGCCATGCACTCTCGCTCCGGACCATGGCCTGGACCAGGGTCGGACGCAAGAGATCGCCACCGTATGCTCCACCGTGTCCTCAGGGCGACCCACACAGTGGTGACACCCAGGAACCCCCCGAAAGAGCCGTGTCCGGTGAGGACCTGCATCAGGCGGAAGTTGAAGGCGCTGTGACGCTTCTCTAGCCACTCCTTAAAGAGGGTACTTACCGCCGCTATTGTGGCATGTCCAGCGAGTATCCTTACGTTGTTGAAACTACTACGATCCAGACGAAGCGTTTTGCCTCGTCTTTTATTCCGCGTACATTTTGCGTGACTTTAATTTAAGTGTCTTCAAGGCTAAAGTGAATATGCTCTAAATAAACTAGTGCGCTTTACCATAACCCACTGCTTGGCCGCAATCCCGCCTGATAGTAAGCAGAGATGCAATCGCACTCAAAAAAACTGAGTGAATAGGGAGGAAGACGGCAGTTGAGCGTGGTGATGCAATGTTAAGCCCAAAAACACGACCAACAATGCTGCGTCAGAGTGAGACTGATCTTGAGACCAAACTTCCGATACAAAAACATTTGGCGCACACATTGCAACAAAACTACTCAAACCCGTCCTGCGTTCGGCTTCACCAGAAATCTTGCCGGAAAGCGATTGATCGCTTGGCGACAAGACTTTATCTGGTGGGTGGTAACATCTGCTGGCAGCCGATGTTATGGCATATCACCGAGAAACATATATTTAATTATGTATACTTTTTACACACAAAATGTACAAAGGCTGACAAAATGCTTTAATAGATTTTATCGGCTACTGGTTGTCTCGATAGCATATAAAAAATTTCTCAATTGCAATTTCAGCTGAACAGTACACCTAAAATATTGTTATGCATTTCCGTTGCCATTTGAGCAATTAGTGTAGGTGTAACGCAAAAGTACACTTTTACGAAACAATCCATAACATAATATAATAATTAATTTTTTACTACCGCCCATTCAAAGTGAAATCAACGTTACCTTGATTGTTTTGTTATTAATATAAAAGCAACGGTTTTTTCTCACTATGTATCAGTTCATCTGTGGGCTTAGTACCATTAGTACAACAATTCTACAACCAACAACCCAAAATGTCTTTCAAGGTAAAAAAAGTTTACTTGAAAAAGTGTTGTTTACATACCTACCCGAAAAAAGCATCAATTAAGTTATAAAATTGCTTATTTCATTTTTAACTACATTTCCGCCCTCGGCTCCGCTCGCGTGGAGATCGGTTATATCGCGCTTTTTAGATTTCCCTCGGGAATATAATTTTTTTCCGGGGTTATTTAATCCGAACTTTTAACTATACGCTTGAAAAATTTCAAAGCAATCGGTTCAGTAGTTACGGCGTGAAAGCGGAACAAACAAACAAACAAACTCACTTTCCAATTTATAATATTAGTAAGAATGCTATCTAAGGGGCTCGTGGCTCTGACCGCGTCCCAGAGGGTCATGGCCATTCGGCTGATCCGGGGATACCGCACGGTCTCCGCTGAGGCGGCGAGCCTCCTTGCCGGATTACCGCCATGGGATCTGGAGGCCAAAGTCCTCGCCCACATGTGGGAGTGGCGAGAGGAGGCAAAACGCAGGGGTATAACTCCGCTGCCGCGAGAAATCGCGGTACGGCGGACAGAGCTCCGGCGGAATCTCATGGCGATATGGAGAATGCGATTGTCGGAACCCAGTGCTGGGCACGCCACAATAGCGGCGGTAAGTCCCCTCTTTGAGGAGTGGCTAGAGAGGCGCCACGGCACCCTCACCTTCCGTCTGACGAAGGTCCTCACCGGACACGGTTGTTTCGGGAGGTTCCTGTTCCGTATAGGGCGGGAGGAAACGCCAGGGTGTCACCATTGTGTGGATCGCCCTGAGGACACGGTGGAGCATACGGTGGAGGTCTGCCCGGCTTGGGTAGAGCACCGCCGTTTCCTCGTAGCGGCGATCGGCGGCGATCTCTCGCGTCCGACCCTGGTCCAGGCCATGGTCCGGAGCGAGAGTGCATGGCAGGCCGTCACCTCCTTCTGCGAAGCAGTGATGCTGGCAAAGGAGGAGGCGGAGCGCGTGAGGCAACGGGAATCCCAGCGCCCTCACGCCACTAGCCGACGCAGGAGACGCCCTGGTCGGGAGATGACACCAAACTTCCAGCCACCGTAGGCGCGGGCCTGCGGGCGGTGAGCAGTGGGCAGCTCGCCGCTCGATAAGGACCAGGCCCGAGTCGACGGCGCGACGTGTTTCACGCGCACCTCAAAGAGATGTCAGCACATCGTGACGGGGTCCTCGTAGACCGATGCCTCCTGGGTCAGGGTTGCGGGTTGGTGAAACAAGAAACCGTGGCCCTGGCCGTTGCACAGGCAAGTAAAGAAACACTGTTGGGTTTTAGTCAGTAAAAGTCTGACACGCCCTTTCGCTCTGCCCAGAGCGGGAGAAGTCATTTGATGATTTCCCATCCCAACAAAAAAAAAAGGGGGGGGGCTCGTGGCTAAAATAATAACAGCCACACAGGTCGATTGATCAGGTTAAGCTACTCTTACCGCGGTTGGCCTGTGAATGGGTGACCATCTTTGCATACCTAGACCCCTCCGTGCCTCGGAAAGCATGTTATCCATTGATCCCGGTTTTCATTTGTAGATCTTTGACAGTAGTTACGGGTTGTCAGAAGTCCGTCTGACCACCAGTCTTACGGGATCTATGAAGTATCATATGGAGTTTGACGGGAAAGCTAAGATGAGTGTCACGCGCTTTTATCATTGGACTTTTCAAATTATTTATAGTATCGTTTACTCAATAAAAGCGCGTGATTTGTGTAGTAAAAAGTGTATTAAGTAAATAATTCATAAAAAAAAACATTGAAATATCGCAGCAAAGTGGCCACCTCATGACTTTGCCTCAAACCTTCCTCATGGACGGTTCACGCGGCCATCTTTTTTAACTGTCATTGGCGATATCCGCCATTATTGTGAAATAAAATTTTCAAAGAATTTCTATAATTGGTTACACATTATTGGCAAAATTGCGGTATATATTCCACAGAGGCCATTGATTGAGTTGAGGTTGAATCTCACCTTGAAAAAAGAAGAAGAGGAAGTGGTATCATATGACCCAGTGTCTGGATTGTGGAAGTCAGATTGGCAGTAACTCTATTTAAAATACTGGTATTCTGCTCACTCCGGTAAGACTGGATACCGACTCCAACATTTTTGGGAAAAAGCTTGGCAGATGATGAATTTAATGATGTCTTATGGACCTTTAGTGAATTCCTTATCATTAAATTGTTCTTACCCTGCTTTCGTTTTTATCCTTAGTGCTATTTAATCTCTAAACTATCATCAAAGATGGTCTACTTACTGATGACTGGTATACTGGCTTATATTGCCGCCATATTATTATACCTAATATAAACAAATTTTCTCGTTCCAGGTCCTGTGCATCTTAGTATTGATGGTGGTGGCAGCGGTGACAGCGGAACACGGTTATTCATCGCAACACATTCACAAGCATGATGGTCACCCCCAAAAGGTCGAATACAAAGACCATCACGGACATCACCACGTTGACTACTATGTAAGTGTCACTTGAAAAGGGTTACCAGAAACAAATAGAGCGAAGCACTGTTTTTGAAAGGCTGGTTCTGATCATACAAAAGTTGAAATTTACAATATGTAAAGAAAACCGTGTCCGATCCCTGAAGGTATTGTTAGGTACCGATAACTGATCGTAAACTTAAAATAAAACTCCCTAAAAAGTAAATATTAATTCCCAAACAGAGGTAACTTAATACATGTACGGTATGCAATACATGCACGGGCGAAGGGGGCAGGGCACGCGGCACGCGGTCGCGTCGATATTCGCTCATAATAATACCATTAAAAATGGTGTTGTCACTTTTTTTAAAATTACTTAATTTTGGGGAAGTTGGAAATAGTTCACGGATAAAAAAAAGATTATTTCAAAATTCATTAGTATTTTTCCTATGATGATTATGTAAAATTTCACATTTTATTTGGCCATGTGTTTACCTAACCTTTATTATCTTTATGGGTCGGATGGGGTTTTCTTTACGTATTGTATATGCGCGGTCTCTATATCTTATTAAGGACGTAGCTTCCGGCTTAATTTCACAGGTCTATCGAAACCCACCAGCATAGTACACTATTTCTATCAAGTGAAATAATTCTGAAGCATACTGCTAATACATTGCTCCATTAGTTCGAAAAATTCGTCTGCTCAACAGTCTAAATAACGCAATGAATGTTGTTAAACTGCCAAAATGAACCGATTGTTTCTGATAGTGTATTACGCACTTACCCTACTGGTAAAACCTAATGATGTAATGGAGATGATGCACAGATAACCTGTAGTGAAGCTTGACATTAATAAATATATACGGACAAATCACACGGATTGAGCTAGCAATAAATTAAGTTCGAGACTTGTGTTATGGGATACTAAGTGAACGATACTATATTTATAATAGATACATATATAGATAAACATCCAAGACCCAGGCCAATCAGAAAAAGATCGCTTTCCATCATGACCTGGCCGGGGGTCGAACCCGGGCCGGGGCCGGGAACCGGGGCCTCCACGTCGCAGGCAGGCGTGTAGGCCGCTGCGCCCCGGAGGATGACATTATATTACCAATGTGTGCTACTCTTTGAATAATCGACAAAAATATATATATTTTTTTATAATCAACAGAAAAATCAAATTGAATTAACAGCGGCTCCCAAACTAGGCACAGTCTGAATCTTGGTGAAAATACATATATTATTTATGAAATATTAGAATCATAAAGCCAACGTTTTCTTCCAGACCCATCCCAAATACGACTTCGAATACAAGGTAGACGATAAGCATACCGGTGACCACAAGGAGCAGTATGAGCACCGTGATGGTCACAACTCCAAGAGTGGCTACAAAGTGCACGTAGACCACATTGTGCCCCATCATCATCACCATTGAGTAATTTGTTACTGAAGTTTGTTAATTTAGTGTATAGGAAACAGTCAAGGCAAAATGTTGCAAATAAATATTTAAAAAACCAATTTATGTGATTATTTTTCCTTTAGCTAAAATACTGACTCATTAAAACGCATGCGTCGAAATCTTTATGATTACCCTGAATTCGTGATCAGATATACAACAGCACCCATTGTGTATTACGATGGTACCTTCTCAAAATATCTATAAAAATATTTTGTATGTAAGGAAAAAATGTAATCTTTCCAGTAACAGAGGTGAGAAACACCTGTGTGTGTTTGTCACCTCTGTTACTGGAAAGATAGCATTTTTTATATACGTAAAGTCAACCATTTTTAGGGAGTTCTATATGTATAGAAATAGAAATAGGGACTAATTAGTTCAACCAGGTTTCAGACTGGTTACAATAGACTTATTTCATAGCGTACTGTTTAAAATAGTAGTTTACAGTGGCGAAGGGTGAAATTTTGGCAAAGGGAAGCCGGTCCAAAAAAATAAACACTTAAACACTTACCTACTGCAGGATATCTTGGAGGAGGTCTTCAGATAAGAATAATATTGCCGGTAGAATAATATAAGCCATAATAACAAACAAAATCCACAGTATTTAACCAAATCTGCGATTAAATTACCTTACAGAATCAGTCACAGTTTAAATAACACAAATATTAAAATATAACAAACGAAATTATCACGCACCAGTGGTATAGCAACATGTCACATACTAACAATAATTTATTTTCAACCAAACGAAATGGAACACGAAAATATGCCAAAATAAAAAGAATATGACTTGCGAACGATTTCATTAAAACGCTAATTCTTTTTAATTTTATCATATTTCCTTTCTCTAGTACCGTGGTTTGAGTGGTTTCTTTGTCTCTTTCTAATAGAGGAGAGGAGAGAACTACAAGCCGATTGGCATTAGCCTATCTTTTCGGACGGTTAGCGAGCATTAGAAAGAGATGGTCTGACACACTCTATCTCTTTTCGCCTCATAGTAGAACGTTGGCCGAGATAAGCTATAATTCGTCGAGTTACCTTCAATGTAAATGTATTGGTACGAAAAATTGAAGCGCTGATTAATTTACGACTATAAAATGAAATGTGATACTTATGGTATTGCTAAGAATTACTATTGCTATTGTAAATCGCGCAGGCATTTGATTAATAATACTTTGTTAATGAAATAGAATGTAAATACTTTTGTATAAATATGGAACTGATTTTTTAAAGGTAACCCGGTGGGAATCGGCTTGTATGGACTCTTCGCCACTGGTAGTTTATGATACTGATACATAATGAGGGGTATTAAGCACGAGTGTGAGTTTAAAAAACGAGCGAAGCGAGTTTTTTAATAGTATCACACGAGTGTGTAATATGTAATTATGTACAGTTTCATAGACTACTTTATCTAATCTCAGTGCGTTTAACGCCAACGCAACACAATTCCATTTATTCAGTTTCATAATTTTAATATACAAAATGTTAACATTTATGCACCCTGCGTCACAGCTCATGCGCCAAAGCGCGCGCAGCCACAGATAATAAATGAAATAGTACTGTCTACATTGATATAATAATAGAGTATGGCGGGAATGTCATGATGAGTGTCACGCTCATTTTTCATTGGACTGTTAAAATTATTTATAGTGTTGTTTACTAAATAAAAGCGCGTGATTTATGTAGTAAAAAGTGCATTCAGTGAATAATTTATAAAGAACAGTGAAATATTGTAGCATAGTGGCCACATCATGACCTCACCCAAACTTCCTCCTTCTCGGCCTCACGCGGGAAACGAAAGGAGATAGTTTAATTTAACTTAAGCTAGTATAAGTTAGGATATAAAACTCAAGAAAAAACATACTGAAGACTAGGCTGTATGGAGTACTATGCCTTTGCCTTTTCCGTTCAAATGAACGGAAAGAATGAAACCAAAAAAAAACATTGATATAATATTAAACAGATATGATATTTTGTACGCTTCAAGTTAAATGCGCTAGTGACTTATCTACCTTAGTTTAATATTATATCAATGGCTGTCTATGGTTTGTACCGTAATGAAAAAAAAAATATTAAGTATAACATTATTTTGTTAAAGAAATAATGTTATAATTTAATTTTTTAATTTCCTTTCGATATAGTATTGGTAAAGTACGTCAATATAAACTCCTTTTTGGTTTTATATCTTTAATTTTTTGATATGAGAGTAGATAAAATACATTAACATACTCCCCATGTGACTGATATATATATATATATATTGTGGCCGACATAGGCAGCTAGCGACCTCTGTTGTCGAAAGGAGGCGACAGCATCAATGAACGTATTACACATAATATTAGTAGTACCGCTTTTCGACACTGGAGGCGCTGTATTATGAATGAAGGCGGTCGCCATATTGATCTTGAGAACTGTAGTACCGCTATTGGACGCCAGATGTGCTGGGTTTATGAATGAATCACGATTATTTGTCAATGAAAGTTGTAGTTTAAACCCGCCTCTCGACACTTGGGGGCGGTAAGATAAATACGTTTCGATAAATACGTTTCGAATGTTCTAGAAACTCTCAGACCCGGAAGTTAGAAAATATCGGTTTCTTCCGCCCACATACTGTGGTAACGGCCCCTTTCTGCCCCGAGACGCCGTAGAGTGCGGGTGTGTTAGTTTAGTCTCGTAAAATGTAATCGTGTTTTAGATTTTAAGACTACACCGTGTCTTTACTTGACCGAACCCAAGGATTGTATACTTTTAAAACCTGTGGAAATACCGATAATAAATCTGGTAGTAGCATCCGCCTGTTTTTCATTACTATTCAGTATTTATTCCTATTTTATAATAGGGGAGGATCCGCTATTGTCCTCTATACCCCACGTACTCCAATTACATAAAAATGCACAATATATACAGCCAAGCATATTTTAAGTACATCGTTTACAAAATATGCCCGGCGCTGGCTCTGCTTAAAGCTGAGCTGCTGAAAATTTGAAAATGCTATTTTTGCATTACATGTATTAATCTTCTATTATTATCATCATCGTCTTCTATTTTTGTATAATTATATTTCACATGTGTGGGTATTATTATATACTATTAAGCTTTCATTGACTTGAATGTGCCTTGGCGAGTATCTTTCTCTAATGTATCGGTGAAGGAGGCGTATGTGTTAGAGGACCCTTTAAAATGAGCTAATTGGTTGTATTCTATGAGTCATTATCGTGAACAGGCACCGTCGATATAGACTGGTCAACGGCGGCTTATTTTTGTTTAATCCATTATGTATTTGATGAATAGTACAATGATGCACGTTATACAATTAGGGTTTGGGCGAAGAAGAGTTAAAGGTAAGTTAAATTTAACACGTTTTCGGTGCGCAGCTCCATTGACCGACGTCTGACAACTCGTCAAAAACAAAAGAGTATTACATATTTTTAAAGAAGTTTCTAAAGGGTATTTCAACTTTGTTTTTTTAATTGGGGCTTGACCATAAACCTGATAATTTTGACATTTAGTTATTGGCGGTATTCGTAGTAGGTGCTTTGGTAATTATTGCAGTGAACTCAATTTTGCTCAAAAATCGGATTAAAACAATTCAAAACCTCTATTAAAATAGATTCTTAGACGTAAAATTCGTGGTATTTTCGGATAACAGTCATAATCGTCCTTCAAAGAACACGCGATGTGGGTGCAGTGGTGAAGGCGTAATGGGGCCTTTATTGTTCGAAGATGAGGCTGGAAATACGGTAACAGTCAATAGATCCCGCAATCGCAAGATGTTTGCCAGTAAATTTTGGCCTATTATTGATGACATAGATATCACTAAAATGTGGTTTCAACACGACGGTGCATTATTACCATATTTCATACAGCCAATAAAACCATCAATTTATTACAAACCAAAAAAAAAGCAGTTCAAAAACCGATCGCATAATTTCGCGAAATTCAATTGATAAGAGGCAATCCAACGGTGTTAAATATGACTACTCTGATTTAACACCGTTGGATTATTTTTTGTGGCGCTATGTTAAAGACAGAATCTATACGGAGCTAAGAGTCCGTGATGGAATCGATTACACCCAATTTAAAATTCAAAATCTGTGATGTCATAAACGAAATAGACCTTGCATTTTGACAAAGAGTGATTAAAAATTGACAGCCTCCGTGGCGTAGCGGTAGCGGACGCGGCCGCTGCGCAGGGTGGCGCGGGTTCGATCCCCGCACAGTGCAAGTATTTGTATGCATGAATATGAATATTTGCACTGGTCTGGTCGTGCCTCGGAAAGCACGTTAAGCCGTTGGTCCCGGTTGCCATACGAACATCTAGTGGCAGCCGTTACGGGTTGTTGGAGCCCTCAAAAGTCCAACGATTTTTCTAACTGCAATACTTCGACGTCGCCTTCGGGTTGTAGAGGTCAGACGGCAGTCGCTTCACGGGAAATGTCGAAGTTTAGCCATATCAGCAGTTGGACTGGTAAAGCCGACCCCAGACTCCAAAGCTGAAAAGGCTTCGGATGCGACTGGGATTAACGCTGTGATGATGATGATGATGATGATGAGTGATTAAAAATTTTAATTAAAGAGTAAACATCTGTCAGCGTGGTCGTGGTGAACTTTTGCCAGATATCATTTTGTGTTCATAACTCCCAAACTCATCTCTTTGTAGTACAATAAAATTTTATTAAAGTTCCACTAAAATCTTTGTTTTATTTTGTTTTACAAAACAGTCCTTGTTGAAGAACCCTTTAGAATCTCCTAGAAGCTTGTCGAAGTTTCTAGTATTTATTTAACAATCGCATCTTTGGCCAGGCGGGAACGGTTGAAAAAATATTCGAGTTATAATTGTTTTTTATATATTTCCATTACGGGCCCTTTTAAAATTCTGCATTTTTCTCATATGCGTAATTTGCATATGCATAATTTTTAAGTCTTGCCGCCAAGCGATTCGTCGTGTTCCGGCATGATGTCTGGTGAAGCCGTAAGGAGGACGGGTCTGAGCAGTTGTGTTATGATGTGTGCCGGGTACAATGCGTCAAATCTTGTTGTGCCGGGATTTTGGTCGTGGAGGGTCTCCACATCAATACATCAATCTCCCTCTGGCGCAGCATCGTTAGTCATGTTATTGGGTCTAACATTGCACCACCTCGCTCAACTGCCGTCTTCCTTCCTATTCACTAAGGTTTTTTTAAGTTAATGGACTTAATAAACTAGCGCGCTTTACCATTAACGATTGCATCACTGCTTACTATCAGGCGGGATTGCAGTCAAGCGCTAGTTTATAATTATTAAAAAAATATATAAAAAAAAGCCAACACTTTGTTACTATATTTTTGATTTGAAAGAGTGTCAATATAGATATCTATATGTCTAGCCTGTTTTAGTTTTAGGGTTACTTGACTTGCTTTCGTCCGTACCTACTATACCTTGGAATAGGCAACTTGTTACAACTTGCATCTTTCTGCCTGACCAACTCCCTAACAATTCAAAAGTGCCAGTAGGTAATTGCTTTATAGTTAATTAATTTGTTTTAATGTGCTTTGAGTTTGATCGCAAATCGTAATAATATGATTGTGCATAAGCAGTTAGCATGCATGTGAATGCGCTTTTACGAAATATTTAAAACATTCGCACAATACTCTAATGTCGACATTCTATCGACACATGAAAATATAGAGTAACAATTATTTTTTACAACAATAATGGCTTTGTTTTGAATATAAAAGTTGGAATTTTAGGAGAATTTATCAGAACAGTACTGAGCTTAGTGAGATTAACACAAAAACTAGAATACTAAAAACAAAAATGATTTCAAAGGTAAATTCAATTTTTAAATTTCACCTCCATGATATGTAATTAAAGTGATACGATGATGTGATTACGTGATATTAAAGATTTTATTAAATTGCACAGTTATACTGTACTATTTAATAAAAATATGTACCAATCGTGCTCAGCGCTTCTCCTGCGCGTACAGCCAAAGTATGGAACCCCATGCCAGCATCTTTGTTCCATCCCACATTTAACTTATTAACCTTAAAAGAAAGTGTGAACGGGCATCCTTTGGGCACACTAGTTTTTTCATAGACCTCATCCATCACTTTGCATCAGACGTGATCTAGATCAAGAACAGGACCATTCAATAATAAAAAAATATTTCAATATATTTTATTTGTGCTGCAGGTATGCATAGCAGTGGTAGCAATGATGGCAGCAGTGGCAGTGACAGCTGATGATGGTCACTCTTCTGTACACATATCCAAACACGACGACCATCCCGTGAAAGTGGAAATAAAGGACGAACACCACCATCATCACCACATCGACTACTATGTTAGTTTTGGTTACTATGTAATGCCAATTTTCAGCAATAATAGAGCTTTATATGAAAGAACTCGTCCAGGCAAGCAATTTAACATTCGTCCATTAATCGACCGCATTGCAATGTTACAGTTTGAAGGGGTAGGTTTCACAAGACATTACAGTTTTAGTTCGGGTCTGGTGTAATTGTAACAGAATGTTGTAATATTCCACAATACATAGGATGTGACAGATATTCATAGGCAAAGCGGCTTACTCTGCATCTGCAACCTTCCATTCAAATGAATTATTAATAAAACTTATTATTGTTCTTATAACTTCCAGACGCATCCTATATGAAGTGAAGAGTCACCATACTGGTGACCACAAATCCCACCACGAGCACCGCGACGGGGACACTGTCAAAGGAGATTACTATCTGCATGAACCTGATGGCTCCGCCAGGCACATTCATTACCACGCCGATAAGAAAACTGGGTGAGCATTTTTTTTTTTCTAACTATGTATTGGTGCTTAACGGCAACCCCACCTGATGGTAAGCAGTGATACAATCGTTGATGGTAAAGCGCGCTTGTTTACTAAGAGTGTATTCACTCAAAAAATCTGAGTGAATAGGAAGGAAGACGGCAGATTAGTGAGGTGATGAAATGTTAAACCGCGCCAGAGGGAGATTGATCTGGAGACCCTCCAGGCCTCCACCACCAAAGTCCAGCCACAAAATATTTGGCACATCGTAGCACCCGGCACACATCGCAACACAACTGCTCAGACCCATCCTCCGTACGGCTTCACCAGACATCATGCTGGAACACGACGTAACGCTTGACGGCAAGACTTATTTTGGTTCGTGGTAACTTCTGCCGGCAGCCGATATTATGGCCTACCACCGAGAAAAACTCTTTTCGATTATCATCCTTAAAATTATTGTATTACTAGCTTTCCGCCCGCGGCTTCGCCCGCGTGGGGTTCGGTTATATCGCGCTTTTAAGATTTCCCTCGGGAACATCAAATTTTTCCGGGGTAAAAGGTAGCCTATGTTCTGTCTCAGGGTCTAAAGATTGTCTGTGCCAAATTTCATCAAAATCGGTTGAGAGGTTTAAGCGGGAAAGCGTAACAGACAGACAGACAGACAGACAGACAGACAGAGTTACTTTCGCATTTATAATATTAGTATGGATTTTGAAAGCAGTGGCAGTAATTGATTGGTAGGTCTCGATATGGTCAAGCAAGCACTAGTGATCATAATCTACATAACCTTTTCCTAATTATATCGGAGTCTGCTACCAGTCTAACCGGATTCAGCTGAATACCAGTATTTTACATGGAATGACTGCTTATCTGACTTCCACAATCCAGTTAGTGAGTAATACTACCTAAAGTCTGACCATCAGTATCACCAATGTGTACGTGACGTCTGACGATCCGTAACGACTGTCAAAGATTTAGAAATGACAGCCGAGATCAACGGCCTAACATGCGTTCCGAGGCACCGATTGGTCTCATCTTCATCATCATCAGCCTCTACTCATCCACTGCTGGACATAGGCCTCATCCATGGCACGCCAACAAGCTCGATCCTGAGCAGTTCTCCACCAGCCACGACGAGCCACCTTTTTGATGTCGTCGCTCCATTTGGCTCAAGGGCGTCCTACGCTATATTTGCCGAGACGCGGTCTCCACTCGTCTCTCCAGGGTGGGTCTCGGAATATAAAAATCCACCCATCAACATACCAATCCGGAGCAAGATTAGCTTAACCTGACCTGGCATTCAATGCCGCCAAAACACAGACGTGTCTCTTCACCGCCAAAAGCAGCCCGTTCACCTTGGCTCCTACTTTTCGAAATGTGTCCTTGGAGTGTTCCGACCGCCTTCAGCTTTTGGGAGTTGAGATTACCTCGAACCTTAACTTTGGGCGGTTCATAGAGTCCAAGGCCAAGGTGGCTGCCAGGAAATTTGGCGTTATTGCAAAGGTCCGGCAGTACTTCACACCTGGGCAGCTTCTAATGTTATACAAAGCACAGGTCCGTTCGTGTGTGGAGTACTACAGCCACATTTGGGCTGGTGCTGCTAAGGGTCACCTGGCCACTTTGGATTCAGTGGAGAGGCGTGCGAAGAGGCTGATTGGTGACCCTGATCTAACTCGAGATGATCTCCAAAGCCTAGAGTACAGGCGTAGAGTAGCCAGCCTTTCGGTGTTCTATACAGGGTTCGGCACTCGCTAATTTTACGTTGCGATAGCAACTAAACTGTTTACAATATGGTTCCCATTTTTTCACATTCCTTAGTGTATGGTATTGTTAATAAACTAACAAAAGCCTACTATTTTTCGTCGTCGTTAAAAAAAGTTTTGCAGATGGAAGTCAAACGAAACAGTGTCATTGCTTTGTATTTGGCTGGAAAATCGCAGGCAGCCATCTTTAATGAGCTAGGACATTTACATTTGAACAAAATGTTTGTGTATCGGACCATCACGCGTTACAACGTTAAACGCCATGGAGGTGGACAACCAACAACAGCAACATCATCAGCAATGGTTCGAAAGGTAAAGGCTAGAATTGAACGAAATCCACGACAAAGCGCAGTTAAATTGGCGAAAGTCTTAATGTATCTGCCCGGAGCATAGGGCGCATATTAAAAAAAAAACTTCAACTGAAGCCCTACAAATTACAAAAAGTGCAAGATCTGATACTTGCACAAAAGACAGTTCGTCTAGAAAGAGCTAAGAACTTAAAGCACTTGCACGTTGATAGCTTGCTTGAAAGTTTGGTATTTTCCGATGAAAAATTTTTTAGCGTTCAGCAATATGTGAACAAGCAAAATGATCGCGTATGGTTAAAGTGTAAATCAAATGACAATTTAGACCAACGAATTGCCTTGCGAAAGCAAGCACCAGCATCTGTGCTGGTTTGGGCGGCGGTACCTGCCATGGGACGCTCACCTCTCGTTTTCATTGACCAGGGTGTAAAGATAAACCAGCAGATCTACCGTAAAAAGATTTTAAACGATGCTTTGTTACCTTGGGCACGTAAGCAATTTGGTAGAAGTCATTGGACCTTTCAACAAGACTCGGCACCATCTCACAAAGCTCGTGAAACCCAAATTATTTTACAAGAAAATGTTCCGAGCTTCATTTCTTCGCAACAATGGCCACCATATTCCCCGGACTTAAACCCAATGGATTTTTCCATATGGTCAATTCTAGAAGCCAAAGTGTCAACAAAAAAATATGAGACGGTCGACGCCTTAAAGATTGCGCTTCGCCGAGAATGGAACAAAATACCAGCAGACCACATTCGTGCAGCGTGTGAAGCCTTCTCGGTCAGACTCGATGCTGTTATCCGCGCTAAAGGTGGCCATATCGAACAATAGCTTCTTTTTTTATTTATTGTATATGTTTTTTTTCGATTCTGAAGTTTTTAAATAAATATGCTCATGTTTAACAGAATTACAGCATTTTGAATTGGTAACACTTCGAGTGCCGACCCCTGTAGAATGCATTTTGGGGAGTGTGCGAAGGAATTTCATGATTTTTGTTCCCCCATCTCCGTTCCACCATCGGACGACCCGTCGTACGGCTGGTTTCCACCCTTACGTTGTTAACACCGCTATGATCCGGATGAAGCGTTTCGCCTCCTCCTTTATACCGCGTGCATCGAGGGACTGGAACAATTTGCCAGCGGCAGTGTTTCCGTCGGACTACAATTTGAGTGTCTTCAAGGCTAGAGTGAATAGGCTCTTAATAAACTAGTGCGCTTTACCATCAACGATTGCGTCACTGCTTACCATCAGGCAGGATTGCGGTCAAGCGCTAGTTTATAATATAAAAAAAAAATCGACCTGAGCGGCTAATCTAGCAAGCACTAGTGTCTTTGTAAAAGAGTCTGTCTGAAGTAGCATACTAATCTAGACAGGTTTATTCTTTTTAGTGTTTGTTAAGGAGATAGTATATATACTACCACCATTAACAAACACTGCGAGGTGACATTATTCAATCAATTTGCTGGCTCCTTCATAATCATCATCATCAGTATTTCAGCACCAATTATAACAATTGGCTTCTCTCTTTTCTAATATTTTGCGTGGACATGAATACACAAATAGATCTGAAGATTATGTTTCGCCCCCGTAGAAATTACCAAGTACAAATATAAAAATACAAGTGTACATTAATACTGCATTACAATAGGTACAATAGGTTTATCCCTGTCCCCTAAACTAGGTTAGGCCTGTATTTTAGGAGACAAGTTCAGCATTTCATACTTTCTAGATGATTAAGATGTGTTCTGAAAGCCCTGTTATCACAACCTTCATTCTACATTTGCTGACAGAATCTACATTGGTTGTATACATTTGCGTCAACACCTGTATTGTGAGAGCAGCCGTGGCCCAGTGATGACGACCGCGACTTATGAATTGTAGGTCGAAGATTCCAACCCAGGCAGGCGCTTTACTTTGCGTAAAATATTTCATCACCAATGCTCTTAAAATCGCGAATTTCCTTCATTTCCGTCGTGAAGAAACCGGCATGTCCCGGAATCAAAAACTCGAAGACATGACTCGCGCTTGGTAGAATATAGCCCACTTCCTCTCGAAGCGAGGAAGCCTGTACAGGCTTCCTAGCTTACAGAGGAACATACAGACATACTTACACAAAGTATGTCTGTATTTATCAATATAAGACTGTTCGCGATCATTAGGGTGACTTATGTCTTATTAATGTCTTTATTTTTTTCAGTTTCCACGCAGATGTGAAGCACAGCGTCCATCATTTAGTACCCGACAAGCATCATCATTAAGTTAATTCTATAGTCTGTAAATATTATACGTATGTACTACATAGTCAACTTAATTTTTTGTTATGTTTGTTCTTTGATATTAATAAAAAACTTTTATTGAAACATATTTTTGTCTAATTAACGCTTTACCTAAAAATACTTATAATATAACACTTCTAACGAACTTAAACGCTTCACTTATAACGCTTCTATAGTACTTCCAATCTCACTTTATATGTTAGGATTTGAAAACAAACAGTGACTGAGATGAACTCCCAAGACACAAAAAGAAACCGTTTTGTAATATCCTTGTTTTTTTGTTTGGGATGGGAAATCATCAAATGACTTCTCCCGCTGTGGTCAGAGCGGAAGGGCGGATCAGACTTTTACTGACTACAACCCACCCAGCTGCCCTAGACTGCTGGACTAGCTGCCCACTGCTCACCGCCTCCTCCTTTGCCAGCATCACTGCTTCGCATAAGGAGATGACGGTTTGCCATGCACTCTCGCTCTGGACCATGGCCTGGACCAGGGTCGGACGCGAGAAATCGCCGCCAATTGCCACGAGAACACGGCGGTGCTCTACCCAAGCCGGGCAGCCCTCCGCCGTATCCTCAGGACGATTTTCGTAATATCCTTAATTAATAAAAGAAAACAAGAATGATCCTATTGATTAGACTGCAATAGACGACACTAACTAACGTAATATCAAAAGAACAATACTTTCTTGTTAATATACCTAGATTGTAAGGCAATGTAGCTCAAAGCGGTAAGGAACACACATTAGCACGTAACAAACCATATGACCGTGTAAAACTGGTTAAGTTTAAAATTACGAAAAATTTATTCAAATCTTGCAAACTGGAGATATAAAAAGACATATTTTGCCCTCAAAAATTATCAGTTGCCTTTTGTAACTTCAAGAGCAAACAATTTATTTGATTATTTTTAAAAAATACATAAGGACAATTTGTAATCATGTACACCAAGGTAAATTGATTGTACTCTTACAACTAAATCCCAATCCAAATACATATAGATAATAAGGTATTGCATGGCAACAATATCAAAATATTTGTTTTATCTTTCAGGTCTTTTTAGTTGCTGCAGCCATTGCAATGGTGATTGCTAAACCACAAAGTGATCATAAGCATAAACACGCTATCTCATCACAAAGCATCAAGCAACACCATGGTAAAGCCATCGAGAAACACGTCGAGTACTATGTATGAAAATTTCAAAATATTTTACACAATCTGGCGTTTCTAGACTTCGGTACCTAAATGTTCTGTCTATTTGCAGTCACATCCTAAATACGAGTTCGAGTACAAAGTACAAGACCCACACACCGGCGACAAGAAGTCTCAGCATGAATCCCGTGACGGAGATGTTGTGAAAGGCGTGTACAGCCTGCACGAGGCTGATGGAACCATCAGAATCGTTGAGTACCACGCTGACAAGAAAAGCGGGTAAGTCCTGCGACCTTACACCTTTCTTCATATCTTAGCTAGTTTATCTTTGAGAATTTAATTCCTTCAATAATGAATCCTAGTATTACCATACACTTGCTTATATTCGTATAGTATCTAACAAAATTGGGGGAAATCAATCCAATTTCGTACAAGTGTGATGTTCACAGTATTTTGGTTCGTTTGTTATAATTGACACTTCCTTGCTTTATTATCCTTCCTTATACTGAAACTGCTATTTTTTATATAGATAGCAATTCGAAGTTACATGTTTTTAAAACTGTGTATTCTTTTATTTCAGTTTCAATGCCAACGTTAAAAGGGAAGGTCACGCCAAGCACATTGTTCCAGAATATCATCATCATAACTGATCTGATTACGAACCTACTATTAATTAAAATTATATCATAAGATTGTTATCAATGTTTGCGTTGTTGTAAATTTGTTTTAAATAAAATTGTTTTAATTATGTTTTCTATTTTTTTTACCCTTTTAACTTTTTAAACATTATTTGTGTCATGACTTGAATCCTTATTTTTATTTATTAATTAAAGTTTAGTTTCATTATCCAAGACAGTTATATAAACAAATGGTTGTAGTATAGTTACTTCCCGGAAAAAATATATGTAGGCCTCACTGTCAATCGAACTAGTGAAGCAGCCATCCTGTTAAAACAAGTTTACTGCAAAAGATGCTGAAGTGCGCATTCAACCACGTCCTCGGTGGACGTTATATTTTGGATCTCTATGTTGTGAAGTGTTTGATTGAATTATTGAGTAAAGTTTTTTTTAATAATTATAAACTAGTACTTGATTGCAATCCCGCCTGATGGTAAGCAGTGATGCAATCGTTGATGGTAAAGCGCACTAGTTTATTAAGCCCATTCACTTAAAAAACTTAGGAATAGGATAATGACGGTATTTGAGCGAGGTGATGCAATGTTAAACCCAAGACCAACACGACCAAACGATGCTGCGCTAGAGGGAGATTGATCTGGAGACTCTCCGCGACCAAACTCCCGACACAACAACATTTGACGCATCGTACCCGCCACACATCGCAACACAACTGCTCAGATCTGTCCTCCGTACGGTTTCACCAGACATCATGACGGAACACGACGAATCGCTTGGCGGCAAGACTTTGTCTGGTGGGTGGTAACTTTTAGTGAGTGATTATAACAAGTATCTCGAAAGCCTGGAGAACAGGCGAAGAGTAGCATGTCGGTGTTCTATAGGACGCATTTTGGAGAGTGTGCGTGGAAATCGCAGGACTTAATTCCTCGATCTCCGTACGACCATCATCATCGGATGACCTGTCTTACGGCGAGTCTCCACCCTTACGTTGTTAACACAGCTAAGATCCGGACAAAGCGTTTCACTTCGTCTTTTATACTGCTTACATGGAGGGAATAGAACAATTTTCCAGCGGCCGTGTTACCGTCTGACTACAATTTAAGTGTCTTTACGGCTAGATTGAATAGGCTTTAATAATATTTACCATCAACGATTGCATCACTGCTTACCATCAGGCGGGATTGCAGTCAAGTACTAGTACTATAAAGCAAAAAAAAAAAACACTACTGTATCCAAATATAAATATACAAAAAGAACTGTTTTGCTAAATTATTGCTAGTCAAAATATGAGTCAAGCAGTAGTGTGACACGTACGCTGCGGCAAGTTATACAGAAGTCCGAGGAGTATAACGAACCACTATGCTTGGCTTTTGTGGACTGTGAGAAGGCCTTCAATTCGATTGAGACTTGGGCGGTGCTACAGTCTCTCCAGCGGTGCCAAATTGACCATCGATACATTGAGGTGATAAAGTGTTTGTACAAAAACGCCACCATGTCAGTCCATCTCCAGGATCAGGACTCGAAACCGATCCAACTGCAGCGTGGAGTGAGACAAGGAGATGTCATATCTCCTAAATTGTTCACTGCTGCGTTGGAAAATGTCTTCAAGCTCCTGGACTGGAAAGGACTTGGCATCAACATCAACGGCAAGTACATCACTAATCTCCGTTTCGCAGATGATATCGTGGTCATGGCTGAGACCCTGGAAGACTTGGGCAAAATGCTCAATGACATCAGCAGAGCTTCCCAACAAGTGGGTCTAAAAATGAACATGGATAAGACGAAGATCATGTCGAACTCTCATGTCGCACCCACTCCAATTGTAGTTGGTTGCTCTGCACTCGAAGTTGTTGACGAGTATATGTACCTGGGACAGAAAATCCAACTACGTAGGTCCAACTTCGAGAAAGAGGTGTCTCGGCGAATCCAGCTCGGTTGGGCAGCGTTCGGGAAGCTACGCTACATCTTCTCGTCGTCCAAGATACCACAGTGTCTCAAGATTAAAGTCTTTGACCAGTGTGTGTTGCCAGTGATGACTTACGGAACTGAAACGTGGTCGCTCACAATGGGCCTCATACGAAGGCTCAGAGTCACACAATGGGCAATGGAAAGAGCTATGCTAGGAGTTTCTCTGCGTGATCGAATCAGAAATGAGGAGATCCGCAGAAGAACCAAAGTCACCGACATAGCTCTGCGAGTCGCTAAACTTAAGTGGCAGTGGGCAGGGCACATTGCTCGTAGAACCGATGGCCGATGGGGCAGCAAGGTTCTGGAGTGGCAGCCACGTACTGGAAGACGCAACGTAGGGAGACCCCCAACAAGGTGGACCGATGACCTGGTGAAGGTCGCGGGAAGCCGATGGATGCGGGCAGCACAAGACCGGTCATTGTGGAAAGCCTTGGGGGAGGCCTTTGTCCAGCAGTGGACATCTATAGGCTGAGGAAGAAGAAGAAGAAGAAGTAGTGTGACTTCCACGTGTTTACGACAGCTTTTTCATACCAACGTATTTGCACAAGTGATGTGTCTTTGTTTATACCAAAACCAGTATTGATTATACGAATTTTGATTAAGAAGCAATTTAAAAAATCCTGCCACATAGATACTAAATTACGAATTTTCTACATAAACTGCACTGATATATGTATTGTAGAACTACTACTATTGAACTAAGTGCGAAACTTCACCAACGAACTTTCATAGCAAGAGCCCGCTCTTTGGGTGTTAGTAAAAGCAGTGTTGGCATGACAATATTGCCCGTTATTTAATTCATCAATAACACACACTCACAAGGCAGCCTCCGGGGCGTAGCGGTAGCGAACCCGGCTGCCGGGCAAGGAGGCGCGGGTTCAATCTCCGCACAGTGCAAATATTCGTATGCATGAATGTGAATGTTTGCACTGGTCTGGTCATGCCTCGGAAAGCACGCTAAGCCGTTAGTCCCGGTTGTCAAATGAAGATCTAATGGCAGTTGTAACTGGTTATTGGAGCCCTCAAAAGTCCAACAATTGGTCTAACTGCAATGCCTCGATGTCGCTTTCGGATTGTGGAGGTCAGACGGCAGTCGCTACGCGGAAAATATCGAAGTTTAGCCAAAATCAGCAGTTAGACTGGTAAAGCGGATTCCAGACCCCAAAGCTGAAAAAACTTCGGATGCGACTAGGATTAACGCTGAGATGATGATGATTTAATTTACCAATAACGTGAAAAATCCACTTTTATCAAAATTAAATTTTTAGGAAGATCGTACTTCAAACCACCAACGTTTCATTACTTAAATTCAGATTTGCATAATTGTGGATTGTTATAACAAATGAACGGAAGGTACAGAAATAAATGCAATGTTATGGCAGCGGACCTCTTCGAAGTCAACATTTTGCAAATTAAATGACAGACACATACTGTCGTGGATAAGATATCATTTTAATAAAAGTTGCTCATTTGATTTATGTAGTAGTGGGGCAAATACTGTGACATTATATTGTAATGGCGGCACGTAAAAAGAGTCGTTTTGGAAAGTGGGGATGGTCGAACGGTGACTTCGGATTGAGACGCAGAACAGGGCACTTCTCCAGGGCGAAACCGTCGGTTTGCTGATTTAAATTGTTATTATCAAGAATGTCGGGTATATTTACACTTCGTGCTTTAATTCAAAATTCACCTACGAAATGGACCACCTTTACCACCACACCAAGGTGGTGACGACCCTACCGCTCCGCCGACGCTTACGTCGTAATACTAAATAGAAGCTTGATAAAAAGATAAAGATTTTACACCTGATATATGAAAACCATCTTTAGGTAGGTCTTTTTTTTACATATTATAAACCCGCGCTTGAGCCTATTCACTCTAGCCTTGAAGACACTCAAATTGTAGTCCGACAGAAACACCGCCGCTGGCAAATTGTTCCAGTCCCTCGATGTACGCGGTATAAAGGAGGAGGCGAAACGCTTCGTCCGGATCGTAGTGGTGTTAACAACGTAAGGGTGGAAACCAGCCGTACGACGGCTCGTCTGCTGGTGGAACGGAGATGGGGGAATTAAATCATGCAATTCCCTCGCACACTCCCCGAAATGCATCCTATAGAAAACTGAAAGGGTGGCTACTCTACGCCTGTGCTCTAGACTTTAGAGACTAACTCGAGTTAGATCAGGGTCACCAATCAGCCTCTTTGCACGTCTCTCCACTGAATCCAAAGTGGCCAGGTGACACTTGGCAGCACCAGCCCAAATGTGGCTGCAGTACTCCACACACGAACGGACCTGTGCTTTGTATAACATTAGAAGCTGCCCAGGTGTGAAGTACTGCCGGACCTTTGCGATAACGCCAAGTTTCCTGGCAGCCACCTTGGCCTTGGACCCAATGAACCGCCCAAAGTTAAGTTTCGAGGAAATCTCAACTCTCAAAAGCTGAAGGCGGTCGGAACACTCCAAAGACACATTTCGAAAAGTAGGAGCCAAGGTGAACGGGCTCCTTTTGGCGGTGAAAAGACACGCCTGTGTTTTGGCGGCATTGAATGCTACAAGATTGGCATTGCCCCATTCGGAGACTGCCTGCACTGCAACACTCGTTCGCTCAACCATGGCCTCTCTTTCGGACCGGATTGATTCCATACTAGCCCGAGCATCCGGCAGGTATCTCTCTACAACTGTGCTGTCATCTGCATACCCATAGATACCGGGCATCAGCAGATCGTTAATATGCAGCAGGAACAGAGTTGCAGAGAGAACAGACCCCTGAGGAACACCGGCGTTAGTTGACATGGGCTCAGAAGAGCATCCGTCGACAACAACTCGGAGGGACCGTTCAGTCAGGAAGTCTTTTACCCAGCCAGTCAGGCTAGGGGAAATGCCGTACGCTGGAAGCTTACTCAAAAGGCCAGCGTGCCATACCCGGTCGAAGGCCTGCGAGACATCAAGGGAGACAGCAATCGCTTCCCCATTATTCTCGAGGGCCTCACCCCACAAGTGAGTGGCATACACTAGTAGGTCCCCAGTTGACCGATTGCGGCTAAACCCGTACTGTCGGTCACTGAGGAAATCGTTACCTTCCAGGTATGCCAAGAGGCGCGAGTTCAATACACGCTCCATAATTTTGCAAAGTATGGAGGTGATCGAAATCGGCCGATAGTTGGCAGGATCGGCACGACTACCCTTCTTGGGTATGGGCTGCACGTTAGCAAGCTTCCAGGACTTGGGCACTATACCAGTCCTAAATGAGAGGCGATACAAACGCGTCAATACAGGAGACAACTCGGGCGCACATGCTTTAAGAACAATCGCTGGTATACCATCCGGACCACTAGCCTTATTCACGTCCAGACGACACAGTACTCTCAGAACCTCCTTGTTTCTAATGCGAACCTCAGGCATTGAAGCTCCGCAATGAGGTAAATTAGGTGGAGTAGCACTGCCAGTATCACACACACATAGTGAAACAATTTGGTTTTACAAAGGGTCGTTCAACTACAGATGCGGGCGTGGCGTTGCTAAAGAACATATTTGGGGCCTGGGAGGAATCGCAAGATGCTCTTGGTATTTTTTGTGATTTGTCCAAGGAATTTGATTGCGTAGATTATGATACTCTTATCAGGAAATTGTACCATTATGGTTTGAGGGACAGAGCTCTCGACCTTCTGACTTCTTATCTGAATAATCGAAGTCAGAGGGTTGATGTTAATGGCAAGAGATCTGCAGGATCTGTGGTCACCATGGGCGTTCGGCAGGGCTCAATTCTAGGTCCATTCTTGTTTTTAATTTATATTAATGACTTACCTCATCACGTGAGGGATAATCACAACATAGTATTGTTCGCGGATGACACTTCTCTTATTTTTAAAGTCAAGCGTCAGCTAACAAATTTTGACGAAGTTAACAATGCACTCTCTAAAGTTGTCCATTGGTTTAATGTAAATAACCTCCTTTTAAATGAAAAAAAAACTAGTCATTAAATTTTCTACGCCAAATGTCAGGCAATGGAGAAGAGTTGATCCCTGTCGAGTCGACAGTTTTTCTTGGATTAACCATTGACGCCAAGTTACAATGGCGTCCTCACATTGAGAAGCTGTCGGGTAGACTCAGTTCTGCCGCCTTTGCTGTTAAGAAAATTAGACAGATAACTGATGTGGATACAGCCAGAATTGTTTATTTTAGTTATTCTCATAGTCTTATGACTTATGGGATTCTTCTCTGGGGAACTTGTGCGGACATCAATACCACCTTTGTTTTACAGAAGAGGGCTGTTCGAGCCATTTACAACCTTGGTCCTCGATTCTCTTAGGGAAAAGTTCAAAGAGGTGAACATTCTGACTGTAGCTTCACAATATATATTTGAGAATCTTATGTATGTTCATAAAAATATCTCGAATTTTAAGAAAATAAGCGATATTCATAATATAAATACCAGGAACAAACACAATCTTGCTGTACATCACACTCGTCTCCACAGAGTAGGCAACTCGTTCATGGGTCAATGTATGCACTTTTACAACAAGCTTCCCATGGACATTCGAAACTTACCCATTAAACGATTTAAGAACCATATAAAGGCCAAACTTTGCAAAAAGGGGTATTATAAAATCACAGATTATTTAGAAGACAAAAAAGCTTGGGACTGAGCTGCTCGCTCTGTTAAGCATTGTTATTAAGCAATATGCGTAATTATAAGGTAAACTATTGTAAATATTTTCATTTTTAATGTCTGGACTTGAAAAAAGACGATGATCCCTGAGTTTGTTTCGGCTATTTCTTCTCAGAGGTAGTCAGTTAGGAAATACCGGCTTCATCTAGTTAAAAAAATAAAATAAAAAATAAAAATGACGTGTAAAAGTGATCAGTGATCCTACTTGCTTAATAAACGATTTCATTTCATTTCATCAAGACGCGAATTATGGGCAAAGAGAGAAGCAAAGAGACCTGCTTTCTCTCTTCCACCTGCCCTTCCTTCCACCGACCTGGTCTTTGTCGAATTATTACCATAGACGTTGATTATAACATAGACTGATAAATAGTGCTATTTTTAAGAAGTTAAGTAGAGAGTCACAATTCGATTTTCTTTTTTTTTATCAAATTTGAATCTTTCCTTGGATTTGCAATACAAGATAAATGATTTAATTTTTAATTAGATTTCTACAAACGCGTATGTACATATTTCTATTCAGATTTTTAAAACTGTGATGAGATTGGCGTTTCCTGACTACTGTGAGAAGAAAGGCTGAAACGAATACACAAACGCCATCATATTCCTACCATAGAATTAATTATTACGTAAATATTCAGTAAGCTTTATTACCTATTGAGTTAGGAAGATAGCGTCAATCGTTAGAGTAAACATCGCACGTATAAGTATTATTAAAACAAAAATTAAAGACTAAACAAATTCATTCCTAAATATATCTTAGCGAATAAATTATTAGAAGTTCAGATTAACAGCGAAAACATTATAGAGGTGCGAATAAGAGCTACACTCATTTATAATTTGTACACCTATTCAAATAAAACAATAAAGATCTCGAAAACGACATATGAAGACAACCCACATATATTTGTATTTCTAAATTTATTTTTAAATCGTGAAAATGCGTTTCAACTCTGTAAAATAAAGATCAAATTAGATTGTATGGACGACGGGTGTCAAAAACGTATTATTATCAAGATGCCAGAACTGTAATAACCAACACTAGCAGTTGAAAGTAATGCCTATCAAACATCGTCCCACTTTCAACATAAAGAAATGTAAAAGCACAGACCGTAATTCATAAAGGTTGATAAAATAATTATATCACAATAAATTAAAAACATAAACTGGTTACTTTTATTGAAAAACTTGTCATTAGCATTAAGTCGGCACTTTTTGGTGATTCAAGTGTAACTATATAAAAGCATGGGTCATGCATTTACAGCCTATCAGTTTCCCTTTCGTGTTTACATAGAAAACAACAAAATATTAACAACACAAAATGTTTACTAAAGTAAGATTATCTTTCAACTAGCTGCCGCCAGCGACTCCGTTAGCGTGGAGTTAGTTATGCTCCACTCCCATTGGTCGCAGCGTGATGTTATATCCTTCCTGGATTAATGGACTATCCAACGCAAAAAGATTTTCTCAAATCGGACCTTTAGTTCCCGAGATTAGCGCGAACAAACAAACAAACATACAAACAAACTCTTCAGCTTTATATATTAGTATAGATAAGTTCTGCTGCCTCCCTCCAGAAAAAGTCGTGAAGTGGTGAAGCCGTACGGAGGACGGGTCTAAGCAGTTGTCTTGCGATGTGTGCTGGGTACGATGCACCAAATGTTGTTGTGTCGAGAGTTTGGTCGTCGAGGGTCTCCAGAACAATCACCCTCTGACGCAGCATCGTTGATCGTGTTGTTGGGTTTAACATTGCATCACCTCGCTCAACTGTCGTTTTCCTTCCTATCTACTATTTTTTTTTTTTGAGTGAATAAGCTTAGTAAACTAGCGTCTTCTAGCATCTTTACCATCAACGATTGCATCAGTGCTTACCATCAGGCGGGATTGCAGTCAAGCACTAGTTTATAATTATTAAAAAGATATTTATTATATGTATAAGAACATATCGTCGTTGTAATATTCGCTTTAATTTACACAGATCCTCCTCATCACCGTCGCAGCGGCAGCGATTGCCGCGCAAGATCACCACGAGCATCACCACGGTCATGCCTCTTCGTCACAAAGTATCAAGCAACACCACGGACACGCCACCGAGAAACACGTCGAATATTATGTATGTACATTGTACATTTTAACCAAAGAGAGTGTTCCTTAATTATTATAAGAAAAGAAGTTTCTAACCGTCGCATATCCTACAGTCTCATCCTAAGTACGAGTTCACGTACCAAGTGGAGGACCCCCACACCGGGGACAAGAAGTCTCAACACGAATCCCGTGACGGCCATGTTGTAAAAGGCGTGTACAGCCTACACCAGCCTGATGGTGCCGTCAGAATTGTCGAGTACCACGCTGACAAGAAAACAGGGTGAGTTCAATGTACCGGCAAAATAATAAAAAAAAAACATTACATATTTGAATTTCGTCTATTTAAAAGTTCGTCCTTTGTTAACAGATTCAACGCCAATGTGAAATATGAGGGTCACGCCAAACACATTGTTCCTGAATACCACCATCATAATTGATTCTGTGATACTACTAATTTATTTGTTAAAAACGACTTGTTAAAATATTGTTATTGTAATTATTACGACACTAAAATAAAGAGAACACCAAAAGTAGTCTCTGATTTTTATTCTAATAATAAAAACATGACCGTTTACAAACAATTGTAAACGATCATGTGTTTTGAGAACAGAAGTGGTTATGAACGTGACATAACCACTTCTGTTTACGGCTTTGCCCACATGGTTATCGGAAAATGACACACGGTAACTCTAGTGTTAATCCAAATTCTATCCACGTGCATAATTTGATCCGGTGCCATTGTCATGTGTGCTCTACCCCGGTACATACCCAGACAGACTGACAAAATCTAAATACTTACTATAGTAATGCCATCAGATAATTTTTTACACCTTGTAGTAATTACTTTCTCCACAAAAATATTCAATTTACAGAAAACTGTACATTAAATACTTCTGTGAAAAAAACTAATGAATACCATACATACCTTCAATATTTATAATGGAATATAAATTACTATTGCTGTAAATAACCAGACATGTGTCAAACGTACAAAAATGTAAATTGAACCTCTTTTAATCACAATAAGTTATAATCCATCCTAGTTTTACTCAATCCAAAAAATAACTTAATATAGAAAATACTGACACATCAACTCATAATGGGAACTACTGGTACCTACTTGGAATATGAAGTTTTGCAAACGGCTTCGTCTTATAATCAAGGGGATCAATAACTTAAGAATCGTTTTATGTAGGTACCTTAACGGGGTGAAAAAGGGGTATTTTGTTTGTATGATAAATCTTATTAGGAAGTTTCTTATTTCTGAAAAAAAAAAACATTAACCCACTGTTACACTAAATCGAGAGTCAGTATTAATACTTTGAATAAAATGGAATCTGATTTAGGCTTTTCGAAAGTTGACTCCTAGGTAGGAGTTTTTTCCATCCTAGTGGGTGTAATCAAGTGGATTTTACTGTTGCTTTCATTAACTCGAGAATGGGCTACAATGCAGGTACAATGGTCGAGTGGTCGACTGCTGCACTGCCTGTCGCAGGTTCGATTCCCGCATGGAACAATATATGTATGTATGGCCTACAGATATCAAATCAAATCAAATCAAATCATTTATTTCAAATAAACCAGTTACAGGCACTTTTGAATTGTCAGAAGGTCGGTCAGTCAATAAGATGAAGCTAGTCGCCCATTCCAAAGAGTAGGTACCTATGGAGAAGAACGGGCAAGAAACTCCATGGACACTCTTTTAAATTTTTAAGCTATTGTTACAAATATTTGATTACATCATTCATGTTGAAATCAACCGCGTGAGAACGATGCAGAAATATATTGTACGCTGAGAGCGTCCATTATGGAAAACATACAAAAATCAATTCAGAAATTAAAATACGCCGTGGCAGCTAAGAGATGACCAGTCCCCTCCGACGGCGTCCGTTCACGAACATGACGTATGGATCAGCATCATTCAGCTCAACCATATCGAAGGGAACCCAATGACCCAAAACACACGCCACCATCAGCGAGACATTTGAGTGAGCATGACATACTCTCAACAGCCAGAGCACAATTAAGTCAATAAAAAAGACTAACCCAACAAATAAATGCCTTACAGCACATTCGTACATTGTGCTCACACGTTTGCCATGCAATTATACAATACTAAGAAATTGAATCTACACAATGCTAAGATAGTTTTGTCCAAGGTTCAGCAGCTCCAACAGTGTTCCCGAATCTGTGGAAAGTTTAACTCCTGTGCAGCTGCAGCTGCACAAGTGCCGAACACCTCTGTCAGCGATACAATTCCGTAACGTACAATATGCTTGGCTACATAGTGTGTAATACAGGCTTTGACTAAATAACATAAACAATTACATATTAAAACTACAAGAGGAAAAATCAAAGAACAATCATTGTATAGAAATCGGACGCAGCTCAAGCCCAAGCCTTTTTGTCCTCAATATAATCCTTCACACTATAAAATGCTTTCTGACACAACTTACGTTTAATGAAGGATTTGAATTTATTCAGGCTCAGATCTTGAACCACCTCTGGAAGTCCATTGTAAAAATGTATACATTGGCATCTGAAAGAGCCACCTATTTTCTTGAGCCTTGTTGTAGGTACAATAAATTTGTGCCTGTTCCTAGTATTTATATCATGGACATCACTGTATTTTTAAACAATTTTATATTTTTATGAGCATACAAAAGATTTTCATAAATATATTGAGACGGCACGGTCAGTACATTAATCTCTTTAAATTTTTCTCTGAGAGAGTGTCTCGGACTTAATTTATAAATTGCACGAACAGCTCGTTTCTGCAAAACAAATATTGTTTTTCGTTATTGATAGTAGTTCGGGCTCTAGTTAAATGTTTGTAAACAAAAAGACGAGGCACCGACATAGCTGAGAGGATTAGCAAGCTGAAGTGGCAATGGGCTGGTCACATATGCCGCAGGACCGACAACCGTTGGGGTAAACGAGTCCTCGAATGGAGACCGCGTCTCGGTAAACGTAGCGTAGGACGCCCTTAGGCGAGATGGAGCGACGACATCAAAAAGATGGCTGGTAGTGGCTGGCGGAGAACTGCTCAGGATCGAGCTTGTTGGCGTGCCCTCAAGGAGGTCTATGTCCAGCAATGGACGAGTAGAGGCTGATGATGATGAAACGAACTTACGATACAGAAATTACTGCTAGTGTGGGGAAAAAAACCATACAATGGAAAAGTATAACAGACTTTTTTAACACGAGCCCTATCATGGTAAAAAGGATGACACATTGTATTTGATATCCATTAATTTATATACTTTAAAAATTAACCCGAACACTTAAAAGGATTAGTGGAACTGATATTTTCATAACTTTAACAAGGTTGTCGGTCCACCAATCACAAGAACCCGTTGAAAACGAGAAGCACAAAACTAGTCAAAGTGGAGATGCTTGGCGAGACCTATGTCCAGCAGTGGATTTTCGGGTGAACTGATGATGATCATATTCGTGACTTTAGTTAGCACTTATATTCCAATGATACCTTCAGACACTAAAGGACTTAAATATACAGCGGGAAGCTGCGGAATGCTGCGGGAGACCTCAACATACCATACAAATTTTAATACTTTGCAATGGCATCACTTGACACTACTCATTTTCTCGAAAACTCCTGTAAGAACCATGATATCTTAACCTTATAAAAAACTCACTAACAACATTGTCCATGAACGAATGAGGTATGATATCACAATAAAATCTCTCTGTAAAATTACCTAAGCATTGAATGTTTTCGAAATATGTACTGTCAAAACGCAACACCTATTAACAGTAACCGCTGATATCATTTATAGTGAAATCAATACTACCTTGAATACAATATATTAAGTCTTATAAAAGACATGTGAATTAGAAGCTAAATATCAGTTCACACTTGGACATTCCTTCAGTAACCAGCGCACATTTGCACCAGGTCAACATGTTCTTTAAGGTATATAGTTGATTGAATTATTCAATATCATATATCAACTTAAGCTTTAATAGAACAGTTTCTATTAAAGTTTTGAAATGAAAAATGGGACGTATAGACAGGAGAGGTGTCTCGTCGAGTCCAGCTCGGCTGGGCAGCCTTCGGGAAGCTACGCTACATCTTCTCGTCGTCCAAGATACCACAGTGTCTCAAGACTAAAGTTTTTGACAATTGTGTATTGCAAGTGATGACTTACGGAACTGAAACGTGGTCGCTCACAATGAGACTCATACGAAAGCTCTGAGTCGCACAAAGGGCAATGGAAAGAGCTATGCTCGGAGTTTCTCTGCGTGATCGAATCAGAAATGAAGAGATACGCATAAGAAACAAAGTCACCGACATAGCTCTTCAAGTCGCTAAAATTAAGTGGCAGTGTGCAGGGCACATTGCTCGTAGAACCGATGGCCGATGGGGCAGTAAGGTTCTGGAGTGGCGGCCACGTACCGGAAGACGCAGCGTAGGGAGGCCCCCAACAAGGTGGACCGATGACCTGGTGAAGCCGATGGATGCGGGCAGCACAAGGTCATCGTGGAAAACCTTGAGGGAGGCCTTTGTCTAGAAGTGGACATCTATAGGCTGAAGAAAAAGAAGAAGACAGCTAGTACATCACTCTTCTATATCACAGCGCATTCAAAAACACACTTCTCTATGTCCAAAAATCAACAAAGGAAGTGTCAAGTGGTAACTTGCTTAGAATTTCCTCAAAAAGAGAATACCTTATTCCGAGTTTATCAAAAATATTACGTTCATGAAAGTGTCTTTAATAATCTTTTAACACTTTTTTGCTTTTAGGTATTCTGCATGCTAGCCGTAGCTGTTGCGGTAGTGTCCGCTAACGGATACTCGTCCCAGTACATCCACCGACACGACGGACATCACGAGATAGTACACTATGGACATGGACATCATGACTACTACGTCAGTAACTATATTAGTTCACATTCAAAAGTGGTATTCTAACTTGTTTACTCGATACTGTTAACATGCCAATATGTTTGTTTGCAGACTCATCCTAAGTACGAGTTCGAGTATAAGGTGGAGGACCCTCACACGGGCGACCACAAGTCGCAGCACGAGCACCGCGATGGTGACGTCGTCAAGGGACACTACTCGCTGCACCAACCTGACGGCTCCATCAGGGATGTGCACTACCACGGCGACCATCACAGCGGGTGAGTTTAGCAATAACTTCTACTGTATGCATGTGGTCGAACCTTCAATTGTTTTAATTCTGTTTGTCTTCTCAGCTTCCACGCCGACGTGAAGTACAGCACACACCACATCGTTCCTCACCATCATCATTACTAAAAACAGTGAACAAAAATTATGTTGTTTTATAATATTTAGTTATGATTAAACCTACTATTACAAAAATAAATGAGCTTTATTCCACTTTCCTTTTTTCATTTACTTTATTATTTAAAGCATTGTCAACCTTACTTACAATCCTTTTAAAGTTTTTTTAAATAAAAATATATACTTTTTTTTTTAATAAATAAATTTATTTAACATGACATCACAAACTTTGCACAGATTTATTGTATTGTCTACAGAGTACATCGTAGACTACTCTACACTATTTGTCTCTCTTTCCCGTTGGTAACTCATCCAAAGGTTATTTGTAAAAGGAAAAGACCGAGCTTTAAGGGACCCCTTGTAAAATATTTACATTTATGTTATGTAATTTATATGGTATACATATTATAGAGTATTCTATTATATTCTAAATCATAGCTTTAAGGCACCCTTTGTAAAATATTTACAATTATGTAGTGTAATTTATATGGTATACATAATAAAGAGTATTCTATTATATTCTAAATCATAGCTTTAAGGCACCCTTTCTAAAATATTTACATTTATGTAGTGTAATTTATATGGTATACATAATAAAGAGTATTCTATTATATTCTAAATCATAGCTTTAAGGCACCCTTTGTAAAATATTTACAATTATGTAGTGTAATTTATATGGTATACATACTAAAGAGTATTCTATTATATTCTAAATCATAGCTTTAAGGCACCCTTTGTAAAATATTTACATTTATGTAGTGTAATTTATATGGTATACATAATAAAGAGTATTCTATTATATTCTAAATCATAGCTTTAAGGCACCCTTTGTAAAATATTTACAATTATGTAGTGTAATTTATATGGTATACATAATAAAGATTATTCTTTTATATTCTAAATTATAGCTTTAAGGCACCCTTTGTAATATATTTACATTTATGTAGTGTAATTTATATGGTATACATAATAAAGAGTATTCTATTATATTCTAAATTATAGCTTTAAGGCACCCTTTGTAAAATATTTACAATTATGTAGTGTAATTTATATGGTATACATAATAAAGAGTATTCCATTATATTCTAAATCATAATTTTAGATAACATTCAACACTTGTTATGAAGCATAATAAGTTGCTTTTGTTCCCTAATCCCATACATTTTCAGATTCAAGTATGGCTATATTGGCTATAGGACCTTATACGGTATGTACTTATAAAATTCCTTACTGTCTCTAGCAATATAGAATGGTGTCTCATAACAACATAATAACATGCAACAAATATCTTATTTAAATTATTTCTTTAATAGTTTTACGAAACGATTCTCGTCAAAGCGTAACACTCATATCGTACGCAACATGATTAAGAGAAATCAAATACCTTGAATGTATCATTTTAAATTATGTATAGGTATGTAAAACAGAGGGTTTAGAATCTATATTACATCAGTCCACTTTTAGTCATAGTTCTAAAAATAACAACAAGATGTTGTACAAGATATGTAATTAGAAACTTCAAATTAAGCCAATATTAATCTGAAAAGAAGTATAAATAAAGTTTGTTTTTTTTTTGCATAACACATAAATGCCAAAACATATAAATTCACATACACAAACAGCCAGACCCGGAACAACTTCTTGTGGGTCATACAAATATTTGTACCGTGCGACAATCGAACCCGCGAAACGCGGCGTAGTAGTCAATAGCTTAACCACTGCGCTAAAAACGCACTGTGCAGTCAAAGAAAAAAAAGTCGATCAAAAAAAAAGAAAAGAAGTCGAAAATTTGGTGTACTTGTGCGAAGTGATTAGTTATTTAAATTACTACCCTCATAATCCATAATTTTTCAGCTGCTCTATGTGTTTTCTGAGGTTGTTGCGGTAGTGTCGGCTCACGGACACTCGTCCCAGTACATCCACCGACACGACGGACATCACGAGATAGTACACCACGGACCCATGCCCGTACATCATGACTACTACCTCAGTAACTATATTAGATCACTTTCGAAAGTGGTATTCTAACTTCTTTACTCGATACACAATATGTTCGTTTGCAGACTCATCCTAAGTATGAATTCGAGTATAAAGTGGATGACCCTCACACGAGCGACCACAAGTCGCAGCACGAGCACCGCGACGGTGACGTCGTCAAGGGACACTACTCGCTGCACCAACCTGACGGCTCCGTCAGGGATGTGCACTACCACGGCGACCATCACAGCGGCCACAGCGGGTGAGTGAAGCAACAACTTCAACTGTATGCTTGTGATCAATTCTTCAATTGTTGTACGGACGACTGCAGGTCAAGCTATCCCAAACTGTCAGACCCCAATCAACCTTGAGCCTTAATGCTTTGGAGTTAAAGTTGAAAATTTAATAAGGGAATCTGACAGATTGTAGTACCTTGATGTGCTGTCGTCTGTACCTATTCAAGTTTTTTTTTCCCTTAGCTTCCACGCTGACGTGAAGTACCTACATTCATTACCCACCACATCGTTTCTCATCACCACCGTTACTAAAAACTGTTGTCAATGTTTTGAACTATATAATACTATTATTGTTGTATAATATTAGTTAGATTATATTATTGTATAAGTCAGTCATTATTGTATAAGTAAGTGAGCATCATATACATATGGCATATGGTGCATCTATCTATCATCTATTTTATTTACAATAAAACAACAAAAAATGGTGTTTTAATTAACTGTCAAATCTTCTAAACTGTGCCTGTGATCATTGAAACAATCATTTTATTTGAACATGTTACAAATTTCAATACTATTTACGTGTTTGGAGTTTCGCTGATTAATGTTTATTATCATTTTATCATTTAACCTAATTCCGTGCTGTGATGTTTTAGCCTACTATTAAAATATTTGACCGCCTCCGTGGCGCAGCGGTCAACATTCAACAACGGCCTGCGACGTGGAGGCCCCGGGTTCGATCCCCGGCCAGGTCATGATGGAAAATGATCTTTTCCTGATTGGCCTGGGTCTTGGATATTTATCTATATATGTATCTATTATAAATATAGTATCGTTGAGTTAGTATCCCATAACACAAGTCTCGAACTTACTTTGGGGCTAGCTCAATCTGTGTGATTTGTCCGTACATATTTATTATTATTATTTATTAAAATAATAAAGACACCAACAAGTTTTATTTTTAATTTTCCCTGCTTTGGACTGTTACGACTTAACATAACATTGAGTTTTAATTTACTGTATTTATAATATTTAGATAAAACTGTTTATTAGACAATAAACCTTTCGCGTAAACATAATTATAAAAGTTGCGTTACGAACCTTGGCACGGCCAAACAATTGATCACGCCCATAATCAGCCTATAACGTTAAAATGTCCCTCTGCTGGGATTCTATGGGCCCCTCCCTGAGTGAATAGACTTTGTTCCACCATGCGGGCCGGTGCAAGTTGGATAGTGTCACATGTCTTAGAATTTTAGGGCTTTAGGACTGAACTAATATTTTAATTATTTCTTATAATATACTTTATAATTATTTCTTATAATGAAATAATTATAAAGAATAAGATGCACTGAACTTAAATTTTGTTAAGTTTGTGAATAAGGAAATCGGATCATTATGAGGCATTATGTAGCTTGAAATGTATTGCGTATTTCACCACGCCTAATTGAGAAAATGGGGGATGTAGGTCCACGTATTTATCTATTTATTTATATATTCTTTATTTAACACCAAATATCAAACAAAACAATCAACACAAAAAAAAAGAACATACAATGGGCGGCCTTATCGCTAATGCGATCTCTTCCAGGCAACCAAGGAATGGACAGATTCTTCCGAACCACAAATGGGACTGTCATTGGTGCACGTATATAAAGTTTGTATTTGGTTTTATTATATTAGGCCTAGTAACGAGTACCAATGTAACTTTTCTAAAGTTATATGTACTTTCTAAGTATATCTTGGACACCAATGTCAGAAGGTGAAGGAAAACATCTTAAGGAAACCTGGACTTTAAGTCTGAAATCGCCAACCCGCGCTGAGCAAGCGTGGTGATTACGCTCAATCCTTCTCTGTACGAGAGGAGCTCTGTGCCCCAGCAGTGGGACGATAAAAGTTTGATGATGATGATAGTAGGCCTATCGTTGATCCCAAGAGTTTTAACAAAATTACATAATTTGAAAACCAATTTTAGGTTCAGTAAGCGATCTGTCGGCCTGTCCTTGTTATAGGACCTCTAAAAACATTTATAGACTTTCATAAAGTGACCAGAGAAAGGTAACATGCTAATCGCTTTCAAGGATATAATAATCGCATTGTGAACTTAAATCATAGAGTTGGTGAAAGAACAAGTCTGGTTTGTAATTTACATAATTTACACAGTCGCGTAAAACTGGATTACACATTAATCATGTGTGTAGTTTTTATATAAAAGGACAGACTTCGTTCTTACAATATCAATCGCAGCTGTGCTTTCAAAGAAACCACAATTATAAACCTAATCATGTCCTTTAAGGTACAAAGAATATTATAATAATAGTGATTTTAAATACATACTTCATTTTAACTACAGTATTAGCAAAACAACACAGTACAATGTTTTGAAATGATTAGGAATAAGTTTAGTGTAGAAAAGAAACTTCTTCATGTTTTAAATAAGAAAATCTTAGTTAAATATTTTATTGCTTCATACAGTGCCCAGTTCATTGCTTCATGCAGTACTTAGTTGTTATCGCTGCGCAGCCGCAAAAGTGGTGGTTCTCATAACCATGATCGTCGTTCTTTACGCCCTTTTGTAAAGTCATATCAGTTTTAATATGCTTTTTAATTTACACAGATACTTCTTATCACCGTCGCTGTGGCAGCGGTTGCCGCGCAAGACCATCATGGGCACCACCACGGTCACGCCTCCTCATCACAGAGTATCAAGCAGCACCACGGACACGCCACCGAGAAACACGTCGAATACTATGTATGATACATTTTTATAATGTATTCCTATTTATGTTACCAAATATATTAGTTAAGGATGTTAGTAAGTTAAAGAATGATATTAGTAGGCCATAACATCGGCTGCCTGCAGAAGTTATCACCCACCAGACAAAGTCTTGACGCCAAGCGATTCATCGTGTTCCGGCATGATGTCTGGTGAAGCCGTACGGAGGACGGGTTTGAGCAGTTGTGTTGTGATGTGTGCCGGGTACGATGCGCCTAATGTTGTTATGTCGGGAGTTTGGTCGTGTTATTGGGCTTAACATTGCATCACCTCGCTCAACTGCCGTCTTCCTTCCTATTCACTGAGTTTTTTGAGTGAATAAGCTCTTAATAAACTAGCGCGCTTTAATACCTTTAGCTAATAATTTAAAAAAAATACTCACCTTCTCGAATCTTTACATTACAGTCTCACCCTAAGTACGAGTTCGCGTACAAAGTGGAGGACCCGCACAGTGGTGACAAGAAATCACAGCACGAGGCGCGCGATGGCGATGTCGTAAAGGGCGTGTACAGTCTGCACCAGCCCGACGGTACCATCAGGATCGTAGAATACCATGCTGACAAGAAAACTGGGTGAGTAGGTCTAAACCAAGAACTCATAGAAATGCTAAGTTTTTGTGAATTGCAACTAACTGATTATTTTCATTTCGACAGATTCAATGCCAACGTGAAATATGAGGGTCACGCCAAGCACATTGTCCCTGAACACCGCCACCACTGATTCTGTTATATTAATTGTTGATTGTGTGGACTTGTTAAAGCTGTTGTAAATATTATTTGTTGTTACAGTGAAATAGAATATAATTACAAAATAAGAAAGTTATCCAGATATAATACCCTTGACGTACTTGATCATTGAGGTAATTGCAATAATGCATTGACGGCCTTGAGATCCTCCTTCTGAGTACCTACTACTAAAATCAAAATAAAAGCCAAAATCATCAATTTTTGAAAATTACTATTACTTAAAACGAAATTACAGCCTTTCGCCAGTTCCTAGTGCTTTCGCTGGGAAGAAGTGGTGGAACAAACTCACCATTAGCCAGATGTCAATTCTTTAATTTTTCTCAAAGAATTTTTTTGATAAACGAGTACACCCAGGATGGTTGGATCTCAATTCTTGGATTGGATTTGAACTTTTACTGTAGTCGTCGTAGGTACTTTCAATCCATATTCGTTTGGGTTCTATGAATTCTTCAGTCTGCAAAACAACAATTATAAATAATTTATAATTGTTGTTGTTATTAAAGGATAAAGGCTATGACGACTACCGTTACACAACAATAGCGATAATCTTCAAAAGACACTAATGGGTGGGACTGGTCAAGGATCAATGTCAGTGGAATGGTAATCGGAGTGCAGTCCGAATAAATATACTATAGATCTGATTTAATTTTTCTGAATTTATTCAAACTGAAATTAAGTTAATACGTCATCTGGTTGCCCGTTCATTTAGATCATGCTACTGGAAACATGGCGGAAAGTTATAAAACGAATTAGAGAAGTTTATGCTCTAAATTCGCACTTTAGACAGCAAGTTTAAATAATGTTTTAGGTAGAATATTAAGTCAAATATGGGAGGGGTCGAGAATCGTACGGAGGACGGGTCCGAGCAGTTGTGTTGCGTTGTGTGGCGGCCAAATGTTATTGTTTCGGGAGTTTGGTCTGGAGAGTCTCCAGATCAATCTTCCTTTAGCGCAGCATCGCTTGGTCGTGTTGGTCTTAGGTTTAAAATTGCATCACCTCGCTCAACTGCCGTCATCCTTCATATTCCTAAGTTTTTTACGTGAACTTGTGCGCTTTACCATCAACGATTGCATCACTGCTTACCATCAGGCGGGATTGCAGTCAAGCACTAGTTTATAATTATTAAAAAAAATCAGACTTGAATATTTTTAAACCAAAACGTTACCTTAAAAAAAAAAACTTGTGCGCTTTACCATCAACGATTGCATCACTGCTACCATCAGGCGGGATTGCAGTCAAGCACTAGTTTATAATTATTAAAAAAATCAGACTTGAATATTTTTAAACCAAAACGTTACCTTAAAAAAAAAAGAGCATTAGTGACCTAGTGGTATCAGACGCAACTTACAAGTTGTAGGTCGTATGCTCAAACCTCGCGCAGGCGTTTTTCTTTATGAAAATTATTACATAACCACTGCTTCTAAGACATCATAAGGAAACCAGCATGTCTTAGAGCTAAAGCTTCGAAGACATGACTGCGACATTTGCCTACCCGCACTGTACCTGCTGCCAAATTTTGACTATCCATACTAATATTATAAATGCGAAAGTCTCTGTCTGTCTGTCGGTCTGTCTGTCTGTGTCTGTCTGTCTGTCTGTCTGTCTATGTCTGTCTGTCTGTCTGTCTGTCTGTCTGTCTGTCTGTCTGTCTGTTCGTTCTGTCGGTCTGTCTGTCTGTCTGTTACGTTTTCCCGCTTAAAACCTCTCAACCGATTTTAATGAAATTTGGCACAGATAATCTTTAGACCCTGAGAAAGAACATAGGCCTTACCATACCTTTTATCCCAGAAAAATAGATATTCCCGAGAGAAATCTAAAAGCGCGATAAAACTGAACTCCACGCGGGCAAAGCCGCGAGCGGAAAGCTAGTGTCCATATAAATTGATATCGAATACCATGAAGAAGATTTATTCTTCTGGTAAACTTCCTGGCAAGAAGTACAGTATGATTTTATCACCATCAAATGTATCTGTTATGCGAGCAAAACAAAATTATCTATCCAGTCCAAGTTTTACGAAATATGTTATTGTCAAAACGCAACACCTATTATCAATATAATTTAGAGTGAAATCGATACTACCTTGAATGTATTATTTTAAGTCATATAAAAGACGTGAGGTTTGGAGTTAATATTAGTTCACTCTTGGACATAGCTTCAAATTACAAACAAATCAAAGAAACAGTAGGAAAAAAATGTTCTTTAAGGTGGTTAAATACATTCTCTTCTCACTCATAAATCATAGTGTTGAAGTTTAGTGTAATCTTTGAGATGTCTTTCTATGTCGCAGCAGTCAATATAAAGAATTCTATATCGCCATGACCAGAAATAAATAGATAAAACAGGGTTGGGGTGAAACTTTAACTTGATAAAACTCCTTTAATATTGTCAATAGTACCAAGAAGCTTTAAAATATTACTATAATTTATTAATCATCATCATCTCAGCGTTAATCCCAGTCGCATCCGAAGCCTTTTCAGCTTTGGAGTCTGGGGTCCGCTTTACCAGTTCAACTGCTGATATGGCTAAACTTCGACATTTTCCGTGAAGCGACTGCCGACTGACCTCCACAACCCAAAGGCGACATCGAAGCATTGCAGTTAGACTAATTGTTGACTTTGAGGGCTCCAACAACCCGTAACGACTGCCACTAGATGTTCGTATGGCAACCGGGACCAACGGCTTAACGTGCTTTCCGAGGCACGACCAGACCAGTGCAAATATTCATATTCATGCATACAAATACTTGCACTGTGCGGGATCGAACCCGCGCACTCTGCACAGCGGCCGCGTCCGCTACCGCTACGCCACGGAGGCTGTCTACTATAATTTATTAATATTATTTAATAATAATAAAAAATATTGTTCAGAAAAATATTAAAATATTTGAATAGTTCTAGCCTCCGAGCCACAATTAGATTCCTGTGTCATGGGAGACGAGTCTCCTGTCGTCTAATCTAACAAGATTATTAGATAAAATAAATGATAATAGCGACTTTTTTAATAACGATATAATTTCTTGCCTTTAGGTATTCTGTATGCTATCCGTAGCTGTTGCGGTGGTGTTGGCTCACGGACACTCGTCCCAGTACATCCACCGACACGACGGACACCACCAGACAGTACACAACGGACATGGACATCATGACTACTATGTCAGTAACTATATTAGATCACTTTCGAAAGTGGTATTCTAACTTCTTTACTCTATACCCAATTGTTCGTTTGCAGACTCATCCTAAGTATGAATTCGAGTATAAGGTGGAGGACCCTCACACGGCGACCACAAGTCGCAGCACGAGCACCGCGACGGTGACGTCGTCAAGGGACACTACACTGCACCAACCTGACGGCTCCGTCAGGGATGTGCACTACCATGGCGACCATCACAGCGGGTATTTATGGCCAATAGATCGTTTTACACTAATCATCTTTTTCCTCATCATCAACCCTTTTTTTATCGTCCCACCGCTGAGCACAGTCTCCTCTCGTACAGAGCAGGATTGAGCGTAATCACCATGCTTGCTCAATGCGGGTTGAAGATTTCAGACCCAAAGTCCAGGTTTCCTGAAGATGTTTTCCTTCACCTTCAGTCATTGGTGTCCAAGATATACTTAGAAAGTACATATAACTTTAGAAAAGTTACATTGGTACTTGCCTGACCTGGAATCGAACCCGCGCCCTCATACTTGAGAGGAGCTGGTGTTTTAACCATTAGGCCCCCGACATATTTTCCTCATTACTGGCATATCAAATTCATTTTAATTTGAAAAAACAATCATCATCATGATATCACACCCATGTTCCTAAACGGTTGTACAGAGGTGTACCTATATTATAGTACATCACATTTCCCCAGATTCTTTTAATAATTAATTTTAATTTACCCACTTTTTTTGTTTTAGTTTCCACGCGGACGTAAAACACAGCACACACACACATCGTGCCTCATCACCATTATTGAAGCATCATCACATTATCTATTAAAGAACTGTTTCTGTTACTTAATGTTAAATATAATAAACTAGTTTTCGCCCGCGGCTCCGCCCGCGTGGACTAATATTTTTCGTATCCCACGGAACTGCATATTTTTCGGGATAAAAAGTAGCCTATGTGTTATTCCAGACTATTATCTACCCCTGTGCCAAATTTCAACCAAATCCATTCAGTAGTTTTTACGTGAAAGAGTAACAAACATCCATACATCCATACTTACAAACTTTCGCCTTTATAATATTAGTAGGATTCAAATTAAACAGAAAAACAAACTTTTTATTATTTGTCATACTTTGGGTGGATATAATAGAGAAAAAGTTTATATGAGCTAAAGTTTTGAGCCCAGAGATATCACTAAGTCGTCGAAATTTAGCTTTAAAGTTGAGGAGTGTGTCTGTGAGCTAATTATATGTCGACACGATTGAAGTAGTGTCTAAGCTTATCGACTGCTGTGCTGCGTGTCGCAGGTTCAATTCCTGCATGGAAAAGTATTTGTATGGCCTACAAATAGTTGTTCTGGGTCTGGCTGTTTGTGTATGTTACATTATATTTTTTGTAAACACACCCACGATACAGGAGTGTGTCTGTGTGGGGCACCGATTTAAAAAAAGTTGTGTATGAATAACGAATCCTGATGTCATGGAAGATATCAGAATATGTCTAACAATACGTTGAACGCTTGGCGGACCAAGCGTTCATCATTATTGTTAGACGCTCACTATTTGAATTAATCTTGAAGGTTCTGACCTGCAAAAGAATATGTACATTACATGACATCGTTTTGACGAGGTCAGCGCTTCCCCTGAACTTTTAGAAAATTTCTTAAATAGTGTAGTGCTTGTTTGGCGTCATTGTCACATTAGATAACAATGCTGATTCTTGAGTCTAAAAATAGGCCACCCTTTTGAACCTTTACTTGGAACTTCTTCACTTGGAACTTCTTCGTGAACCTTTGGAAATGACTTTTAAATAGAAGAACAAATTTTGTTAGATACATACATACATATGAAAACCGAAAACAATCAAATCGCGAGCAAGCACTCCCAAATAATGAAGAGGTTGGACATACAGGGGGCTTCAGGTGATTTAATCCTTATGTGCCTCCACCAGAAGTCCACTTAGCGCTATAGACTTGCCGATAAGCCCACCGGCGGCGGCAGCGGACTTCGGTTACTTGATGGTTCAAACCAGGGTTACGGAACGATAGAAAAGTATACTAACGGATGAATGGAAAAACGGCGTTTTGATCGTTCTTCCTTCTAAAGAGCTTCCAATCAGCAGATTGAAGCTCCGCCGGGCAATAAGATTAAAAGGAAAAATGTGGGAATATTTGAATATTCTTGCTCATTGATATATTTAATTGTTATGTGCATTAACACGGTGCTTTGATATCGCCCCCAGCTTCTGACGATTATATTAACGACCTTTCACTTTTAAAAGATAACCAGCTAAAAGATTTATTGTTTACGATTTACATAGCATACATTTTATGATTAGAATGTTCATTTATTCTTTATTTACTGTCATTAAAGCTAAAAATGTAACAATATATAATAACTATATAATTATGATTATTTAAGGGATATCTACTCACACGAAGGATTGTGATAGATATCTCCTTACATAAGTATAAAAAATAATCAGTGTTATAAATATTCAACTATCCGTCAATCGTATACAAAACGAGTTATTTCAATGTTCATATAGGCATGCATTAGAACAATCAGTGATGAGAATGATGTTCAGGAACCTCGTGCTTGAGGTGACCTTCAGATTTCACATTGGCGCAAAATCTGTAAAAACAATTATGTAAATATGGTGTTATTAAACAAAGAAACACGCTTTTAAAGCACATTGTTGACTGACAAAAGTTTCTTTTACAAATGAAGTGTAATATAAAAACATATCGCTATTTTGCCAACAAAAAACCAATACGTGGTATATATCTGGATATCAATACATAGTATAAAACAAAGTCGCTTTCGCTGTATGTCCGTATGTATGCTTAGATCTTTAAACTACGCAACGGATTTTGACGCGGTTTTTTTAATAGATAGAGTGATTCTTAAGGAAGGTTTGTATGTATAATAAATGCATAATATAGTAGAGAAACACTGATAAATTTAAAGGTTTCTAATGATGTCGTAATAAGCACGTTTTTTTGCGCTTATATTGCAAACGCTGGCTGAACCCTACGAGATAGACCAAAATAATGTACTACAGTATTGTTCACCTTAAAAAGTTCAACAAAAAGTCCGCGATGGTATATGTCTATCTCTTAGGATAACTCCAGCATAACCATTTTTATTCTTTACTAAAAAATGGTTATTTACGAAGTGATTTTAAACAATACAGCATTAATCCTTATCCATTTAAGTACCTTAAATAAATTGTGCATTTATTATAGATCAATATGCTTTTACAGCATGTAGTTTAAGTGAATATTACCGAAGATATTACAAATTTAAAATGCAGGGTCGTAGTTGTTTGCCGGGCGGCGCGTGCCTATAAATAGCGTCGATGGCCGCGCTTCGCCTCCTTGTCCGAAGGCCAGCCGCGCGCAGCTGAGCCAGTAAATATAAATTCCCAACTATGACCTCTGGATTTTGTTTCGACGTTTCTTCTCAGAGCTAGTAACTAGGAAACGCCGCGGTCATCAAACCGAAATAAAAATAAAATTCGATCCAGCCGTCCTTGTTGTTCTTCTAGCGACACCCTAAGCCGAGGTTCGTACCTACAGGTGCCCTTAGCGTGTAGTCGCTTAGCTTTTAGTAGCCCTAGCTGGAGGCTTTAAATTCACTTAAGGCAGCCACAGGATAGTCCGGTTATAGTACCGACCTCTCAAGGTCAACTACGATGCCATATTAAAAAAAAAAACGCGCTTCGCCTTATAGCACTTTATGATTTGCAGCGATCGCACGAGTTTATCGGAGCTTCTAGCGAGGAAAATATCAAGAATTAATTAAACTGAATAGAATAAGTATCTTTTGTTGTTGATTATCTTTTTAATTTTTATTATTATAAGTACATTATGTTAGATAGGATTAGCTTAAAACCATATTCTTGGTATTTCTTACATTAAGACTTTGATTTGAATTTAAAGTTAAGGCAATTTAGTATTAGGGCGAGCATTTTCAATTATTGAAAATTATAGTTAAGTTCATAGAAGAACTGAATAGAATAGGTATATTTTGTTGTTGATAATCTTTTGTTTTAGTCAAACGAATAGTAAGTAAATATTTTACTCCAGCACTAACCAATAATTAGTGCAATTAGTTCATAATCATACGTATAGTTTTAAGTTGTGAGTTTAATCAATTACTGAGTACCTAAGTATAAAATTTTGAACAGACATTATCAAGTCATGTCCAGAAGACGTCGTCGTGCGAACATAGGTCGTAGTACAGTGAATGCCAGAAGAGCACGTTCAGCAAGAGATGAAGAATCGTCAACGGAACGCGAGGCTCGCCTCAGCCAGCTCCGAGATAGAAATAGAACTGAGAGAGAAAGAGAATCCTCAATAGAGCGTGAGGCTCGCCGCAGCCAGGATCAGGTTAGACGTAGAGTTCAGAGAGCCAGAGAATCCTCTGTAGAGCATGAGGCTCGCCTCAGCCAGAATAGAAATCGAATACAGAGAACGAGAGAATCAGCACAGACACATAGTAACGCTGAACAAAACGGACAACCGATCAGCCACAGATGGGTAAATAAAGAATATTCTGCCATGAATTACGATCCTTTGATTTGTTACAAGGATGATCGTATTGTGTCCATAGGTACTATGTCAGTAGTGTGTGAATATTGTTTGGCATTGAAATTCAAGGACGAATCGAAAGGTTTGTGTTGCTTACAAGGAAAAGTAAAATTAGAAGAAATTCTTCCTCCACCTGAACCACTTCACTCTCCGCTTACGGGTGATCATCCGAAATCCAAACAATTCATACGCAATATCCGCCGTTACAATAACGCATTTCAAATGACGTCTTTCAAAAGTAAGCAAGTTGTTGAGCGCGGTTTTATGCCTACATTTAAAATTCAAGGGCAAGTGTATCACTTGGCTGGGAGCTTGCTACCACTTCGACCAGATGATCACAAATTTCTGCAAATTTATTTTATTGCAGACCCAGATACACAAGCATCAACGCGGTGTTCGATTGTCACACAGCCAATAGATATAGATTTGATCAGATCTCTTCAAGATATATTACATTCTCATAACAGCTACATTCAGTCTTTTAAAACTGCTATTGAGAGTGTTCCAATAGATACTCCAGACTATAATGTCGTAATCCATGCAAATAAAGTTCCTGTTGGAGAACACAGAGGGCGATATAATGCGCCGTCCACGAGTGAAGTAGCAGTGGTAATAGCTGGACAGCAATTCGACAAAAGAGATATTGTGTTGCGCAGTCGTGATGATAATTTGCAGAAAATATCAGAGTTACACAGATCTTATGACAGCTTACAATATCCTTTGATGCTATGTCGCGGAGAAGATGGTTATGCCATTAATGTTCCTCAAGTTGACCCAACCAGTAGTGCACCTCTGCGTAAGACAGTGTCGTGTATGAACTACTATTGCTACCGTATAATAACAAGACAAAACAATTTCAACTCTTTGCTTAGATATGGAATATTGACAAACCAATACTTTGTCGATCAATATGCGAAAATTGAATCTGAGAGATTGGCTTACATTCGTAACAATCAAACTAAATTGAGAGCAGAAAATTACGGTCACCTTCAGGATGCTTTACAGGCGAATGAACACAGCAACAACATTGGACAGTTGGTTATACTACCTTCATCATTCACAGGTGGACCTCGATATTTACATGAAAAATCACAGCACGCAATGACTTATGTCAGACATTACGGTAAACCTGATTTATTCATTACTGCAACATGTAACCCAAATTGGCCAGAAATCAAAGAAAATATTAATACCAATTTAACTCCACAAGACAGATATGATATAGTTAATAGAGTCTTCCATTTAAAAGTACAGAAACTCCTACACCTCATTAACAAGTCTCATATATTCGGTCCGCCGCGCTGTCATATGTACACTATAGAGTGGCAGAAACGTGGTTTGCCACATGTACAATCAAGGGTCAAAAGTGCATTACCACTTTTGAACTTTATTGCAATAACAATAAGGATCAAAAGTGGTACTCCACTTTTGGCCCTTACTGTACATCTGCTGGTGTGGTTAGTGAACAAAATTAGACCAAATCAAATCGACAGCGTAATTTCAGCTGAATTACCGGTTAAGGAAGATGATCCTGTCCTGTTTGAAATAGTAAAAAAACACATGGTACACGGTCCCTGCGGGACTTTAAATCGTAATTCTGCATGTATGCGAGATTCCAAATGCAGCAAAAAATTTCCGAAGCCGTTTCAAATACAAACATCTACTAGCGATGACGGATATCCCAATCGCCAATATCCAAATCTGATCGCCAGATCAGGGTGGGCAAAGTGCCACAGTCGGAAACTACGATATTGATAACCGATGGATCGTTCCACATAATCCGCTCCTTTTAAAAATTTTTGATGCCCACATCAACGTCGAGTTGTGCAGTTCAATAAAGTCGATCCAATATGTTACTAAATACATTAATAAAGGTAGCGATCAAGCTACTTTCAGCATACAATCACCAAATGAAGTGGAAACATATCAGTCTGGACGTTACATATGCAGTTCTGAAGCAGTATGGAGGATTTTATCATTCGAAGTTCACGATCGAGCTCCCACTATTGTCCACCTTGCAGTTCATTTAGAAAATGGACAAAGAGTATATTTCACTGAGAACAATATACAAGAAGTTGTCAATAACCCGCGGGACACTACATTAACAGCATTCTTCAAGTTATGCGCTCAAGATGATTTCGCGAAAACACTGACATATGACAGAGTTCCAACTTACTATACATGGAACCAGAGTTCCAAAACATTCCAACGACGAAAACAAGGAACTGCGGTAGATGGTTTTCCCGGAATAAAAAAAAAACTGATGCTCTTGGTAGAGTCTACGCGATTCATCCCAACAACAGCGAATGCTTTCATTTGAGAATGTTACTCCATGTTGTAAAAGGCCCGACATCCTTTGCACACCTGAGAACTGTACAAGGTGTTATTTACAATACTTATCAAATGGCATGTAAAGCTATGGGACTCTTGGAAGACGATTCTCACTGGGAAAATACATTATCAGAAGCAGCTATTTGCAGTTCCGCTACATCATTAAGATATTTATTTGCCATCATAGTTGCGTTTTGTCAAGTAACTGATTCTGTTAGTCTATGGAATAAATTTCGAGAAAATATGGCCAGTGATATTCTGATTCGGCAACGGCGAGAATTAGTTTCAGATGATTTACAATATGATCAAAACATATTTGATGAAGCATTATATGAATTGAACAAAGTAGTGCAACTACTGACGAGTAAATCGATCAATGATTTTGGACTGCCGATGCCAGCTAATATTAACTCAGATTTAACGAATAGTGCCGAATACACAAGAGAAACATCATACGATCAATCGAAACTTTTACAGAATATAGCCCAAGATGAGCCACGATTGAACATCGATCAGAAAAAGTATTTACTACATTACTATCATCAATTGATAACAATGAAGGAAAAATATTTTTTCTTGATGCCCCAGGAGGTACAGGTAAAACATTTTTAGTTAATTTGCTTTTAACAAAAGTCAGATCCACCGGAAAAATTGCATTAGCTGTCGCGTCATCCGGCATTGCCGCTACGCTTTTAGAAGGAGGCCGAACTGCACACTCTACATTCAAGCTCCCGCTGCAAATCGCTACCGATGATAATAAAAGCGTCTGTAGTATTTCTAAACAGAGCAATACAGGAAAATTGATCCGTGACTGCTCATAAATAGTCTGGGATGAAGCCACCATGTCAAACAAGACATCTGTGGAAGCACTGGATAGGACAATGCGCGATTTGCGCAGTAAAAATGCACCTATGGGTGGATGTACAATTCTGTTCTCTGGAGACTTTCGTCAAATCCTACCGGTTGTCACTAGAGGAACACGTGCGGACGAAATAAATGCTTCTCTAAAAAGATCCAACCTTTGGCCATACGTTAATAAGTTAGAGCTTAAAACTAACATGAGGCTTTCATTATCTTCACGTGAGAACAGGCTTTTTTCAGAGATGCTGCTAAAAGTTGGCAATGGAAAGTTAACTCAAAGTGATGGAAGGATTAACCTAGATAACCTTTGTGTTTTGATAGACAACATCCAAGATTTGGTCAACAATGTCTATCCTGACATTCATAACATAAGTTGTAAGACTCTATCTTGGTTCAAAGAAAGAGCCATCCTGTCACCAACCAACGAACAACTAGATAAGGCAAACAACTTGATTCTAGCAAAAATTGATACGCCGACGCAAATATACTACTCGGTCGATACTGTTCTCGACTCGGAAGAAGCTGTACATTTTCCTACAGAATTTCTTAATTCTTTGAACCCTTCTGGACTCCCTCCTCATAAAATGGAATTTAAAGTAGGTTGTCCTGTTATTTTATTAAGAAATCTGAATCCTCCTAAGCTCTGCAATGGCACACGTTTCCGGTAAAGATATCTTTTGCAATGACCATTAATAAATCGCAGGGTCAAACTTTTAACGTTGCAGGATTAGACTTGAGTGTTGAGTGTTTTTCACATGGCCAATTATATGTCGCGCTGTCAAGAGTAACGTCTAAGCAAAACATGTTTGTATTGGCTAATGACAAAAAAGCTGTGAACGTTGTGTATAAGGACATTCTGTAGTAAGTATATTTTGCATTGCACCCGTGCGAAGCCGGGGCGGGTCGCTAGTATGAACATAAATGAGACAAAAGGGGATGTAACGATCATAGCAAATGGCGTCCTGTAGCTTCTGCTACGGTTTCTCCTAACCCCATGGGAAGAAGGCGTAAGTCTAACTAAACATATAAGTATGTATTTGTCCCGCTGATGGGCAAAGAACTACCCTATAAATATTCGATAAATTGTAAAAATGAATAAAAATCGGATTTATCTCAAAATCATTTTGTATTTAGCGAGATTTTTTTTAATAAAACTGAGTTTTTTTTATCAGAAGTTATTACGCATATAGTACTTTCCACTCATTTGAGTGGAAAGTACTATATGTGTGCGTTTGCTCTTCTTTTCGGCATGGTATTCGACGATCCTGATGATTCCACGCCCTCCACGACGTCGCCGTCGCGCCCCCATATATGATGTTGATACTTCTTGTCGCCGTTGGGAGGGTCCCCCACTTTATACTCAAACTTGTATTTAGCATGAGCCTACAACGCATACAGCAATGGTTAGAAACATATCTTTCTTCGAATAAATAAATAGATGTTATAAAATAGCAACAATGTCATACGTAGTACTGGACGTGTTTCTCGGTGGCGCGTCCCATGCTCCTACTGCTTCGCGATCAGGAGGCGTGACCGTGGTATTCCGTGATGACAATCATCGTGATTCTTGTTCTGCTCTTCATTTTTTTTCATGTAGGTGGGTGGTCTTCATGGTGAGTGGGCTCGTGTTTAGTTTCGTAAGTATGGTGCAGTACGAGGCTCTGTGGCGACATAGCGTGGCTGTGGTGGCGATCGTGGACGTCTTGCGGTCGTGCGGTGACCACATTGACGGCTACGGCTAGGCAAAGAACCTGTGAATTATTGAAAAAAGCTTTATCAAAGAATCAGAACTTATATCCTGTCTATATGTTTTCAAATCGTGTCTACGCAAGTCCTGCATCTTAAGAACCACTTACTCTTAAAATACAAGCTTGCTTTGCAATTCGATATCGCTAGATCAAAAACCTCAACAGATTATACCTATTTCGTTGACCAATTTCTTTTTTAAAATAAATTTATTTATTTTATTTATGCCTACACAATAAAATACATAACGATATGACAAAATTAAGATCTAAGTACAAACCATACCTTTTAAAATAATTTTGTAAAATTAATTATGTATATGGTGTAGGTACCTACTCGATTTCGAAAGCTTTCAAGCAGTGTGCTTAATTCGGAAGTGACTGTTTCTTTTATATAAAGGAACTTGATACAGTTTTCACAAGGTTTTGCAGTCGATTCCAATGAAAAAAGGTACTTAAATTAATGGTGTAATTTATTAAGATGATAATTAACCAAGGTCAATAAGGCAAAAAAAAAGCATTTTATGTTATTCTGCAATATTCTCATTAAGGATAAGGATTGGCACCAATAAAATCTTAATGAAAAAATAGGAATTCCAATAATTTTAAAAAGTTTGACGTATAACTAACCTTATACATAATATATGTAAACGAACTCAAACTGAAACTCAAAGCACTAACTTCAATTACGTGAATCAGACTTTTTTGAATTGACAGGGAGGCGGTCAGTTCTATTCTATTCTATTTTTGTTTATGGCAATGGTGCCGATGTCGACAATTCTTCCAATGTCCAATGTGATATGAGAAAACGTGCGAAGGCAGCTAAATAAAATAAAAAATATAAAAAAAAACACTGTGTTCAATGTGAAACTTGTATACAAGTGTTAGTAGGTACACTGTAACAAAAAAAATACATTTAAAAAAAAGTTAGATATATTATGGTTAGATATAATAAATATACAAAAAAAAAATCATAATTTGAGGTCATTAATACGGATAAAATCCATCAAAGCTCCAAATAGCTTTGGGGAAGAATGTGTTAGTAAAGATGGAAAGTTAGTTGGGACAGGGATATGTAACTTAGGAAGACTACTATACAGATCATGGGCAGGGTTATTATTGGAGCACTGGAAAAATATATGCTCCAATGTACCTTCATCCAGCCCACATTCACAGAGCGATGTGTCTCTGACCCGGATATTGTGGAGGAATACCGGGGAACAGCAATGGCCTATACGGAGACGAGAAATAGAAGATATTACCTTCTTTGAGGTTTTTTTATATGGGTAAAACCAAGGTTTGGGTGTAACATTAGGCTGTATTGCGTGATAAAAGGCACCTTTCCGCTTACTTGTATTTTGCCACTGCACCTGCCATGTGAATAGCAAGTTCTTTTTGGGAAGGCTCAGCAAATCATAACCCTGGCATTTAAAATCGCGGTCAGTTAGAAAACTTTATTTTGACGCGCATGCATTTGATTCATTCCAAATTTCGTAGAAAATGCCAATGTGCAAGAAAGTGAAACTCATTCCATCATTCATAATTTTGTCATCCAAAGAATAACAATTCGCTCTTCAATATCGAGGTAGCTAAAGATCATTATATAAAGTAAATTATTGATTTTATGGCTGAATTTGAAGTAATGGGTATGCCTCGGGTCTTCAGTTTGTATCCTATGTGTTTTGGCATATTAGAAAATATTTTTGACTTTAAATTAATCTACGGTCTTCTTTTTGGATTACATTCCTTATTAGGTAAGTATGATGATAATTAGTTTAAAATGAATAGGTATAAAACAAGATTTATTATATAAACATAGTAATAAAATAATTGCAGGTCAATTTGTCCACATTGCATTTGTTACAGAAATAGTAAGGTTCATTAATATTCATGCGCCTGACGTATATGAATAATCACCGCTGACATTGTACACACTGACCGAAAAATAAAACCGGTTGATTAAGCGATCAACCACGAACCAACATAATTTATTAAATAATACGCTCTGACGACTACCTGCAGTACAATGCAGGTCTCGTATTTCCAAAAATAACTGCAACATGAAAGTCACTGTCCTCCATTCAACAAAACACCATTTTCTAGAGCAAATGTGTGAAAACCGGCTTTGCTAAACCTTTGATAAGTTACACATTAAAAAGTATAAATTGAACAATCATTTTTACTTCAATATCAGTTTACCAAAGCACTTCAGAAACCAAGACACAATTGAAACATATCAATTAAAATGTTCCTTAAAGTAAGATAATAAAAAATACTTAAATATTATTAAAACAATTTCGTTTAAATAACAATTTATTTAATAACAAAACTAAAATACTTCTATTGTTTCATTCACAGGTCGTTGCTCTCATAGCCTTTCTAGGCGCTTGCCAAGCCGCCGAACACGCTTACTCTTCGCAAAGCATTGTACACCATGGACTTGAAGAACATCATGGACTTGGCGACTACCAGGGACACGAAGAGCACAAAGAACATGAGGAACACCACGGACATGAAGTCCATCACGAACATGAGATTTACCATGAACACAAAGTGCAACATGGAAGTAATGATCATAGTCATCAAAAGCACAAGACCGAGCATAAGAGCGAAAATCATGAAAATGAGCATAAAATTCCATTAGAATTTGAGAAGGAACAAAAAGTCGAGCACACAGTTGAGCACGAGCACCATGTTGAACATAAAGTTGAGCATCACGTTGAGCACAAAGTTGAACACAAAAAGGAATCCAAAGTCGAACCTAAGAAAGTTGACAAACATGAACAACACGTTAAGGTAATCCCCGTAGTCCAGAAAATAGAGGAAGCCTATGTGGTCGCTGCACCCGTGAAAGTGGTTCCCATTGCTCATTACGTTAAGAATGCTCAAAAGAAGGAGGGATCTCACGACGAGCACAAGCCCGCAATTTCTTCGCAGCATATTTCCCGTCACGACGTACCCGCTCAACCACCGAAGGACTTCGATGACCAGTCTACTGTAAGACCAAACAATTAACAAATTAAATATAATTCGAAATATGATAGGAGTTTTCATACAAATGAAAACATTAACAGTTCCTTCTTATAAATGTTTAAATTGCTATTACGTTTAAGAGTCAAAGATCATAACCAATCAACTATAATTTTCCCACTACTGGTATTCAAGTATCCTTACTATTAGATACTGATACAAATCCTAAGTAAACCAAGTCCTATTTTATTCATCATTTTCTTGCTTTTTTTATTCAGGGCCCCGCCAAGTACGAGTTCGAGTACCAGGTTAAGGACCCTCACACCGGTGACCATAAATACCAACATGAGAACCGTGATGGACACAAGGTGAAGGGAGTGTACAGCCTGCATGAGGCTGATGGTTCCATCCGCACCGTTGAATATGCTGCCGATAAGCATGCCGGGTAAGATATTTATGTAAACGTAGACAAGCTATGTGGCCCATAAAAGTCCCAAAAACCAAAAAAAGTGCCAAAAACGGCTATGATCCTTTCAAACTTTCATCCCCTATTATATATTAACCCTTTTTAACCAACTTCTAGACTTCTAAAAAAGATAAACTAAAATTTATCAAAAACACATTTTGCAGAAATGTGTTTTTTATAATTTTTTGTGTGTCACTTACAATTTTTCAAAATCAGCTGCTATAGATTTGAAATAATTTCTAAACTATTAGACCTGTGTACTTGTGTCTATTATTAAAAGCTCAATATTTACTTTTTCATAACCTATTTCATGTTACAGATTCTCAGCTGATGTTAAGCAAACCACCAAACACGTCGAAGAACATAAACATCATTAATTTCTTAAGAAAATATATCAAATTGTTATTTACATTCCTATGCGCATTATTAAGAACTTGTTATAACATGCTCTAACTTAAATAAATAATAAATACCTATTTATTCTCAATTAACCAATTTCTTTATATTTCTTTAACCACTTCTCTCTTCTATTCTATTCAAGATTTTATTATAATCAGCCTTTAAAGTTCCGACAGCCGGGATACAAGCCTCCTATGAATGGCAGTGGGCCGTAATCCGCCACGCAGACCCACCCACGTGATAACTGTCACAAGTCATAAATTTTTAGTTTTAGAACGTACCGGTTTCCTAACAATGTTTCTTTCACCGTTTCAAGAGTAATCACTATAGTACACAAAGTAAAACACCTGTTTCGAATCCACATATGACCTATACCTACACTTATAATCAGCGGCTACTGCCATTGCGCCACCAATGCTCGGCACGCCTGAATTACTTTTGCTTTTAGTTATAGCGCAGAAGTCACTTTGTCTGCATTTTTACACTACAAGCAGCAGGATTAATATTGACATTGGTTCCTTGAGAAATTTTAGTCCGTGCTTGTGAGTGTTCGTTTAAGTATGTGATTGTAATCCTGTATATTTCCTATTAGAAATCATGATACCGGAAAAAAATCCTTTTTTTAAGCGCTAGAGTTCCTCAGTTTATCTACAATTGCCTATTTAGATATCTTGAGGATAAAGCACAGGTCAATCTGAACATATCGAAATATCTATTACATAAAATTCGCACAGTGTTTGTCCTGAAATTCCCCCAAAATGGCTGAACCGATTGTAATGAAATTTCATATATGTACATTCATTGGGTATGAGAATAGGTAAATCAAATCAAATCATTCATTTCAAATAAACCAGTTACAGGCACTTTTGAATTGTCAGAAGGTCGGTCAGTCAATAAGATGAAGCTAGTCGTAGTGTAAGAAACCGTGGCCCTGCCGCATGGGCAGGTAAAGAAACACGGCTGGGTTTTAGTCAGTAAAAGTCTTGACACGCCCTTGCGCTCCGCCCAGAGCGGGAGAGGCCATTTGAAGATTTCCCATACAAAACAAAAAAAAAACCATGAGAATAGGTTTTTACCTGTTTTTTATATTACTACTACTTATGAGTGAAACCGCTAGGTGCAGCTACTTTTTATACAATGAAAATAGTATTTTATTGCATTCTTAGAAAGTGAACCCGAGATGACAATTCTTTCCATTAGGCAAAGAACTGTCATTTTGGATTCACTTTAGCACAAATGTAATGTAAATGGAGGTTCTACCATCAATATGCATGACGACATGGCATGGCATACGAGCTCTATGAAAACTGGGTGTAGAGGGTACTTTCGTATCAAAAACGAATCATTTCAGTTATAAAATCAATAAAACAAAAATATGCAATAAAAAACTATACTGATATTAATATTTTATAATTTTGTTTCATATCAAACATTTCAATTTACATACACAAACAACCAGACCCAGAATAACTACTTATATCTGTACAAATATTTGTTCCCTGCGGGAATAGAACCCCCGATACTCAATGCAGCAGTCAATCGCTTAACCAGTGCGCCAACTACGTCATCGTTTTAAAAAATACTGTTCTCAAAACGAAGTAGGTATTAAGAAGCTTTAAACTTTGGAACAACTTTGCCCGTCGACCTTGTCACACCGAATGTTCTACTGCTATATAAACGGCTTCGAACTCATATAATGCATCAGTTGTGCACTTCACATAAACACATCAATATGTTCTCTAAAGTAAGTGATCGAACAAATAATAGGAAATACATTTTTCCGAAACAATTATTCGCATGTTGGAAGTGACGTGATTAGATAGTAAAATAAATGTTTTTGTGTTATAGATCGTAGCCCTGAGCGCGGTGTTGGCGGTGTCAGCAGCTGGTCTGCTGCCCGCGGCGCACTACTCCTCGGCCGGAGCTGTCTCCTCCCAAAGCATCGTGCGCCACGATGAGGGTCACTCCGCCGGTCACGTTGCTCACGTAGCCGCCCCCGTCCACTACGCCGCCCCCGCTCCCGTCCACTACGCTGCTCCCGCTCAGGTCCACTACGCCGCCCCCGCTCCCATCCACTACGCTGCTCCCGTCGCCAAGGTGGTCGCACCTGTCCAGAAGGTGCTCGTCTCCGCCCATGCTGAGGAATACGTAAGTAGATAAGACTTACTCTGGCGGCTTCGCATTTCGACCAAATTTGTTACTTCCTAAATGAATATTCTCTTTAACATTTATGAAACTTGCTGACCCCACTGTTACTACACACTGTACTTCCATGTTACATACTTCTTACGTTTGTAAAGTGCTGATTCTTAGCCTAATTTGAAGAAATTACTATTGTTTTGGTTTAATGATCCTGAAACTGCATTTCTCTAATAGAATCTAACCTATAACATGTTTGTTTACAGGCTCACCCCAAATACGACTTCTCATACTCCGTGGCTGATGGACACTCCGGTGACAACAAGTCTCAGCATGAGTCCCGCGATGGTGACGCTGTGCACGGCGAGTACTCTCTGGTTGAGGCTGACGGCTCCGTGCGTCACGTACAGTACACCGCTGACGATCACAACGGCTTCAACGCGGTGGTGTCCAACTCTGCCCCCGCTCACCATGCCCCCGTGCACGCCGCGCATTCGCCCGTTCTGCTCGCTCACCATCACTAAGTGCATCTCTAGTCCTAGCGAAACCCAAATGTTCGTATCGAACGCGACTCGTTGTAAATAGTGTTTAGTTATTTATAATAAAAACAAGCAAGTTTTTGAAAACGAATTTCTCCTACTTATTTATTGACCTGTTTATTGTGTATGTAAATGTTTTGTTGAAGGTCTGATAAACTGATCTCTTAAAATGTCATTTATTGAACTGGCAATCTTCTTGCTCCAGATATTTGAATTTCAATTTTTTTGACAGAAGTTTTTACTTAGCACTTAGAGCTTTCTCTCTTTTCTTTAAACCTTACTGACACATCATTTACCCAGATTGGATTAGTACATCAATTACCCAAACCCTAATCGCGTAACATACTATTTTTATCAATTGGAATCATTTTGAAGCGTATTGCTAATCGGTAATCCACTGCTATTCGAAAAAAAAATCTGCCAACAACGTAAATAATGTAATGAATGTTGTTGAATGGTCAAAATGAAATCCATTGCTACCGATAATGTGTTACCCAATTACCCTGAAGGTCTTGGATATCTCACATTAGACCTAGTACTTCATAAATTATGTATGGAAATATTAGTATTGGCATTGGTACTACTATTGGTATTGGTAGTATTATTAGTATGGGAGAAGTCCGCTCCCTAGATCCTTTCAGTTCTCTATACAAGGTGTACCAAAATAAATCGAAGTCCTGAAATTAGTTTGTTTATTATTGACTACTAAATAGATTTTAGTAAATTTTAATACATAAAGTGGGTGGGTCAAACTAAAATCTTATTTCAAGACAATTCGACTCAATCTTATATGCATAATGATAGGGTCAGCACAATATTCTAAATAATTTATTTGGTAATTATATTAGCTTGTAACTCAACTAATTCAGATATTACGCAAAAAAATGTTTTTATTGAAATTACATACACTGAAAACACACAACTTCGAGATCACCTTTTAAACGAGAAGATGATTGTGTTAGGTGAATTCCGATCTTCCACTTGTCATGAAAATAGGCATGGAATTAAAAAAAAATAACAAAGTAAAAAAAAGCAATTATAAAATAGAAACAAAAAGACAGGTGAGGAGTTTAATTAGTTTTTAGGTACATAACAGGTTAGGGTTTAGGCTTAGGTTAGCCCTGCGACAGTAACTTGAGATCGAAAGAAGTCTGGCATAACTTTTCAAAAAAAATATCACTTTCTCTACAGCTGCGAGCTGCGGTTTATTTGCCGTCGTAAGTTTTGTTCGTAAGCTAATCAATCACAGCACAGCTAGTTTACAGTGACGGACTTTCAGAAGATAAATGTGTAACACTAAGTAGGTACCCTAGTGTTTTTTTATTGGGATACTTTGAAAAATAAGTTTAAGAAATATGAAAAAAAATTCAAAAGTAGAACTTTATAAATACTTTCTAGGAAAATTATTTTGAACTGGATGGGTAGAATAGTCTATTTTTGAAAATATGTACCAAAATAATTTCTGAACTAAGGTTGTAATTTAATTGCATATACTACCTTTTTTTATTTACCTGTTTACATATTTTATTATCTCAAACTTCTTTCAAATAAAAGAAGAATTAATAAAATCGGTTCACGCAATCCAAAATTACCACCGAAAATCCAACATACATCATCCGTGTAGCTCTAGTTTATATAAATTAGTAACCCAATTTTTCTTGAGATGGCGCTGTTCTTTGGGCTACTTCGCGTAATTGAGATTTATACTCGGGCAGGAACGAGAAACGGGTCCTTTGTGGGTCCATTTTAAGGATTCCTTACCTAGTATTTCAACTGAATGTAACAAATAGCCTATTTTTTAACTCTTAAGTGGGAGCACTGAGTTGTTGTTGTAAGTGCCCTACGCGTGTGTAAGGAACCCTCCGCGTGCTACCCTGAGCGTGGCCCGACACGCTCTTGGCCGGCTTTTTTTAGTTCTATTTTATAATTGTTTTTTTTTTTTGTTTTTATATTTTAATTTCATACTTATTATCAAGTTCACCTAACCTAAGCAGCTTCTTGCTTAAAAGGTGATCTCCAACTTGTGCGTTTACGTTATTAATATTAAAAATAAAAAAAACATTCTTTATAATATATTTTTTTTGTATTATATCCCAATTAGTGTTCAGTTAAAAACTAATTTGTATTAGTTTTTAACTCAATAACTTTAAATAATTCTTTAAAGTTAGTTTACTTTATGCATTTATGATTGTGTCATATTCTCTTGAATTAATATTACTTTTGTTCAATCAGCAGTGTGTATGTAAAAATAATTTTATTAAAACTTACTCACATAATTTAGTAGTCAATTATAAGCAAACTACTTTCAGAACTTGGGCATATTCACACTTTGACTAGAAAAAAACGCACTTATCTACAACATAACATTTTCATAATTATTTATGAAGTTTAGGATCTAATGTGGGAGGTCCAAGACCGGGAAAATGGTGTACTAATTAGTCCAATCTGGCTCAGCAATGTACGGTTTGAAGAAGAGAGATAGCTCTAGGTACTAAGTTAAAACTTCTATCAAAGAAATTCTAATTTAAGTATCTGAAAGCAAAAATATTGCCAGTTCTATTGAACTAGCAATATTGAACTGATCTCGCAAAATGTAATTTATTAATTACATTTTGCGAGATCAGTTTATCAGACCTTCAACAATACATTTACATACACAATAATGATGAATAAACGGGACAATAAATAAATAGGAGAAATTCGTTTTCAAAAACTTGCTTGTTTTTATTATAAATAACTAAACACTATTTACAACGAGTCGCGTTCGATACGAACTTTTGGGTTTCGCTAGGACTAGAGATGCACTTAGTGATGGTGAGCGAGCAGAACGGGGGAATGCGCGGCGTGCACGGGGGCATGGTGAGCGGGGGCAGAGTTGGACACCACCGCGTTGAAGCCGTTGTGATCGTCAGCGGTGTACTGTACGTGACGCACGGAGCCGTCAGCCTCAACCAGAGAGTACTCGCCGTGCACAGCGTCACCATCGCGGGACTCATGCTGAGACTTGTTGTCACCGGAGTGTCCATCAGCCACGGAGTATGAGAAGTCGTATTTGGGGTGAGCCTGTAAACAAATAGAAGGTTAGAAGGGTGTAGGGGGAAGAGTGTAGGTTAGATTTTGTTAGACTTTAGAGGATTCCAGTTACAGCGCCATTAAATCAAATCAATAGTAATTGATTGGAATCAGGCTAAGAATCAGAACTTCACCAACAAGAGAAGTATGTAACGTAAAAATATATTTGGGGTCAGCAAGTATCATAAATGTGAAAGAAAAGATTCACTTAAAAAGTAACAAATTTGTTCGAAATGCGAAGCCGCCAGAGTAAAATATCTTATCTACTTACGTATTCCTCGGCATGGGCGGAGACAAGCACCTTCTGGGCAGGTGCGATCACCTTGGCAACGGGAGCAGCGTAGTGGATGGGAGCGGGGGCGGCATAGTGGACCTGAGCGGGAGCAGCGTAGTGGACGGGAGCAGCGGCGGCATAGTGGACGGGGGCGGCTACGTGAGCAACGTGACCAGCGGAGTGACCCTCATCGTGGCGCACGATGCTCTGGGAGGAGACGGCTCCGGCCGAGGAGTAGTGCGCCGCGGGCAGCAGACCAGCTGCTGACACCGCCAACACCGCGCTCAGGGCTACGATCTACAAACACACAATATTTTTAGCACAGGACTTATTAGTAATAACGATATTCACATATTTTTGATTAGTTTATGAAACTCACTTTAGAGAACATGTTGATATGATTATCTGACATACGACTGATGCACTGCATGTGTTAAGATCGGCTTATATATGCTGCGCTCAATATTTTGGGCGCAACAAGGTCGACGGGTCACGATGTGACTTCATAAACCATTTAGAAGCTTTCTCGGTACGTACTCACCTAACGTGTTTTATCAATAAGAAACATGAACCATAAGAAGTCATTGAGTATTTCGTTTCACAATTTCTTTTAGTCTAGTCATAATGACATTTGTGACAGTTATTGCTGCCAGAAATTGCGCCATTTTGACTAAACTTAATTTAGCCTTTTGCATAGTGAAGATCAAAATATGTTCTTCAAATAGAAAAAACCTTAACCAAACTGCTTTCCATAAACCAATGCCAACACAAACTAGCTCCATTTACTGCATCGGTACAAAACTTTACTATAAGTACACAATTTAATGATGCGGAACGATCACCGTGACCTCAAGATGCGGTCTTCGAACTTATCCTTATGTAATGAAGATGATTCATTCATTCATAAGTATGCGATCCAAAAACGTGAAGATGCTCTAGTGATATTGCGACACTCCGTCTGTCGGTCACGTTGTTTTTATATGCTTACGCATTTGAATAAAGTTGAAACTTGTTTTAAATGGTTGTATACAATTAATAACTACGATTCTCCTTCTTTTCGAGTCCATCTGTACTCTAAGTGCGTTGATACGGGTACCTACTCTGGATTATGAAAAATCTGTTATTGATACCTACCAGCTGAATAACTAAATATTTCGAGTTCAGTGAATCTCGACTTCAGTGATATTTTGTCATTAACTGCATATTCTCATAGCTAGAAACATTTCTGATTATTCTTCCACAAATAAATGTATATTTATGCAAGAATAATCAGAAATGTTTATGTACATACATAATCAGCCTATAATTTTCCCACTGTTAGGACACAGGCCTCCTCTCGGTAGGAAATAGTGAGCCATAATCTACGAAACTGGCCCAGTGCGGGTTGGTAGATGTCACATGTCTTCGAAGTTTTTGTCTCCAGAAGATGCCGGTTCCCTCACAATGTTTTCCTTTACCGTTTCAGAGCAACGGTGATGTAATTATTTACATAAAGTAAAGCGCCTGATGGAGTTCGAACCTACGACCTACAATTTGTAAGTCGCGGCCGATACCACTAGGCTACCGCTGCTCATTATAATCAAAAATCAAAAAAATCATTCTGCTAATAGTCTTAATTAAAAGCAAAATAAAAGCATTAATTTTAAATAAACTAATTACAGCCACTTTAGAATCAGAGGGTTATGGCCGTTCGGCCGATCCGGGGCTATCGCACGGTTTCCGCTGAGGCGGCGAGCCTCCTTGCCGGATTGCCGTCATGAGATCTGGGGGCCAAAGCTCTCGCCCACATGTAGGAGAGGCGTGAGGAGGCAAAACGCTGGGGCATAACTCCGCTGCCGCGAGAAATCGCGGTACCGCGGAAAGCCTACCGCGGTACCGCGCTTTACTCGGTGGTAGGTCACAACATCAACCGCCGGCATAAGTTACCACCCACCAGACAAAGACATGCCGCCAAGCGATTCGTCGTGTTCCGGCATGATGTCTGGTGAAGCCGTTCGGAGGTCGGGTCTGAGCAGTTGTGTTGCGATGTGTGCCGGGTGCGATGCGCCAGTTGGTGTTGTGTCGGGAGTTTGTTCGTGGAGGGTAGCGGGATCCGAAGCACGGTTCTCCGCTGGCCGACCGCAGGTAGTTGGGGGCCCAAGTAGTGTGCCAGCCACATACGAAAGGCTGCCCCGCCAACTGCGAAAAATCCCAGGGTGGCCCCATCGTGCCGGTTGGCGACCGGACGAGAGGACCCGATGGCGATCCCTGGGGGGGTTCGGGCGTCCCCGCAGTCTCCAGAACAATCTCCCTCTGGCCCAGCATCGTTGGTCGCATTGTTGGGTTTATCATTGCATCACCTCACTCAACTGCCGTCTTCCTTCCTACTCACTCATTTTTTTTTTTTATGAAAAGGTTAATAAAGAAAAGTAGATGTGTACAGCGGGCGCACGTCCTCTCATTCCAAGTGCACCTCTCAAATGTTCGAGGTCTGCACTCCAATCTCATTGCAGTACATTACCACCTTGAGACTGAAAAGCCACACCTACTTTTCTTGACGGAGACCCAGATCAGATGTCCGACTGACGCGGCGTACCTCGGCTACCCGGGATACTCTTTGGAGCATCATTTCCTGCAGCGTGCCGGGGTCTGTGTGTATGTCCGCAATGACATCTGTTGCCGGCGCCTCCGTCACCTCGAAGACCCTCACTTCTCGTCCCTATGGCTGTTGGTTGACACTGGTGTGGACAAAATTGTTTACACCTGTGTCTACCGATCGCACAGCGGTGATCAGGAGACAACTCGTTTATTTGACCACCTCAGTGAGGCTGCTGACAATGCGCTGCATCGGCACCCTGACGCTCAGTTCGTCGCTCTGGGGGACTTCAACGCCTGCCACCAGGACTGGCTCTTCCCATACCAGAGGACCGACCACGCTGGGAGAGAAGCGCGAAACTTCGCGCTTTCTATGGGCCTTTCCCAGCTGGTTGAGCAAGCGACTAGGGTGCCTGATGTAGTTGGGCATACTGCCAACTGTTTGGACCTTCTGCTGACCACTGATCCGGACAGATGTGTTGTAACGGTTTCCTCACCGTTGGGAACTTCAGACCACTGTCCGTCCTTCTCCCCACCAGATCACGACTCTCGTGGTGAACGGCGAATGTGGCGATACAGGTCAGCGGATTGGGATGAGATGCGCCACTTCTTTGCGTCTTATCCTTGGCAGCAGGTCTGCTTCGATTCTGACAATCCTTCGAGCTGTGCGGACGCTATAACCGATGTGGTGCGTCAAGCTATGGAGTATTTTATCCCATTCAATGACGTGCCCGTCGGTGGCTCGGCTCGCCCATGGTTCAATGCCGATTGTATCCAAGCTGAACAGCGAAAGCACACGGCATTTCTCGCCTGGGTTGACGCTCGTGACCGCGGAGCTCCGGATCTAAGCTCAAAGAAGAGAGCCTTTAACCGTGCTGCCAAGTCCTACAAGAAGGCGCTCAAGAAGGCTCGCTTCGACCGCATTACCCATATTGGCAACAAGTTATCTGCGCAGCCATCCGGGAGCAGATCTTTTTGGTCCCTTGCCAAATCGGTTGAGGCGAACTTCTGTCGGCCCTCACTGCCTCCGCTGGTTAGGCCTGATGGAACACTGGCTCATACGGCGAGAGAGAAAGCAGGTCTCTTTGCATCTCTCTTTGCCCATAATTCGCGTCTTGATACTGGCAGTGCTACTCCACCTAATTTACCTCACTGCGGAGCTTCAATGCCTGAGGTTCGCATTAGAAACAAGGAGGTTCTGAGAGTACTGTGTCGTCTGGACGTGAATAAGGCTAGTGGTCCGGATGGTATACCAGCGATTGTTCTTAAAGCATGTGCGCCCGAGTTGTCTCCTGTATTGACGCGCTTGTATCGCCTCTCATTTAGGACTGGTATAGTGCCCAAGTCCTGGAAGCTTGCTAACGTGCAGCCTGTGCCCAAGAAGGGTAGTCGTGCCGATCCCGCCAACTATCGGCCGATTTCGATCACCTCCATACTTTGCAAAATTATGGAGCGTGTATTGAACTCGCGCCTCTTGGCATACCTGGAAGGTAACGATCTCCTCAGTGACCGACAGTACGGGTTTCGCCGCAATCGGTCAACTGGGGACCTACTAGTGTATGCCACTCACTTGTGGGGCGAGGCCCTCGAGAAGAATGGGGAAGCGATTGCTGTCTCCCTTGATGTCTCGAAGGCCTTCGACCGGGTCTGGCACGCTGGCCTTTTGAGTAAGCTTCCAGCGTACGGCATTTCCCCTAGCCTGACTGGCTGGGTAAAAGACTTCCTGACTGAACGGTCCCTCCGAGTTGTTGTCGACGGATGCTCTTCTGAGCCCATGTCAACTAATGCCGGTGTTCCTCAGGGGTCTGTTCTCTCTGCAACTCTGTTTCTGCTGCATATTAACGATCTGCTGATGCCCGGTATCTATGGATATGCAGATGACAGCACAGTTGTAGAGAGATACCTGCCGGATGCTCGGGCTAGTAGGGAATCAATCCGGTCCGAAAGAGAGGCCATGGTTGAGCGAACGAGTGTTGCACTGCAGGCAGTCTCCGAATGGGGCAATGCCAATCTTGTAGCATTCAATGCCGCCAAAACACAGGCGTGTCTTTTCACCGCCAAAAGGAGCCCGTTCACCTTGGCCCCTACTTTTCGGAATGTGTCCTTGGAGTGTTCCGACCGCCTTCAGCTCTTGGGAGTTGAGATTTCCTCGAACCTTAACTTTGGGCGGTTCATTGAGTCCAAGGCCAGGGTGGCTGCCAGGAAACTTGGCGTTATCGCAAAGGTCCGGCAGTACTTCACACCTGGGCAGCTTCTAATGTTATACAAAGCACAGGTCCGTTCGTGTGTGGAGTACTGCAGCCACATTTGGGCTGGTGCTGCCAAGTGTCACCTGGCCACTTTGGATTCAGTGGAGAGACGTGCAAAGAGGCTGATTGGTGACCCTGATCTAACTCCAGTTGGTCTCCAAAGCCTAGAGCACAGGCGTAGAGTAGCCAGCCTTTCGGTGTTCTATAGGATGCATTTCGGGGAGTGTGCGAGGGAATTGCATGATTTAATTCCCCCATCTCCGTTCCACCAGCGGACGACCCGTCGTACGGCTGGTTTCCACCCTTACGTTGTTAACACCATTACGATCCGGACGAAGCGCTTCGCCTCCTCCTTTATACCGCGTACATCGAGGGACTGGAACAATTTGCCCGCGGCGGTGTTTCCGTCGGACTACAATTTGAGTGTCTTCAAGGCTAGAGTGAATAGGCTCTTAATAAACTAGTGCGCTTTACCATCAAAGATTGCGTCACTGCTTACCATCAGGCAGGATTGCGGTCAAGCGCTGGTTTATAAATTATAAAAAAAAAAAAGAGCTCCGGCGGGATCTCATGGTGACATGGAGAGTGCGATTATCGCAACCCAGCGCTTGGCATGCCGTAATGGCGGCGGTAAGTCCCCTCATTGAGGAGTGGCTAGAGAGGCGCCACGGCGCCCTCACTTTCCGCCTGGCGCAGTTCAGCTGACACGGCTGTTTCGGGAGTTTCCTGTTCCATATATGAAGAGGTAGGAAACGCCAGGGTGTCATCATTGTTTGGATTGCTTTGAGGACACGGTGGAGCATACGTTGGAGGTCTGCCCGGCTTGGGTAGAGCACCGCCGTGGCCTCATGATGGCGATTGGCGGCGATCTCTCGCGTCCGACTCTAGTCTAACGAGAGTGCACGGCAGGCCGTCACCTGCTTCTGAGAAGCAGTGATGCTAGCAGAAGAGGAGGCAGAGTGCGTGAGGGAGCGGGAATCCCAGCGCTCTCACACCTCTAGCCGCCGCTGGAGACGCCCGTATCCGTCCGTGTCCGTGGTCCGTAAAAAACCTCGAACTCTCGGGCACCGCAGGCACGGGCTTGCGGGTGGTGAGCAGTGAGCAGCTCGCCGCCCGGTAAGGACCAGGCCCAAGTCAAAGAGATGTCAGCACGTCGTTACGGGGTCCACAAAGACCGATGCCTCCTGGACCAGGGTTGCGGGTTGGTTAAAAAAGAAACCATGGCCCTGACCGTCGCACAGGCAGGAAAAATACACGGGTGGGTTTTAGTCAGTAAAAGTCTGACACGCCCTTCTGCTCCGCCCAGAGCGGGAGAGGTCATTTGATGATTTACCATACCAAACAAAAAAAGGACTTTTGAACTGTCAAATGGTTGGTCAGTTAGCAAGATTTAGCTAAGTGACCCATTCTAAAGCATAGGTGTCTATGGAGAAGACCGGGCATGAATCTCCACGGATACTGTTTAAAAATTATTACGAAATGTTTGATTACATCATTCATGTTGAAATTAATCATGTGTGAACGATGCAGACAGACAGTGCATGTTAAAAGCGTCTGTTATAAAAAACAAAAAGAAATCAAAAAATAAAATAAGCCTTGGCAGGCAAAAGATGACCATTCCCAATGACTATACCCGTTCAAGAACATGATGTCTGGATCAGGACCATTAATTTTAACCAATTTGAAGGGAACATAGTTATCCAATACACACACCACCACCAGCAGACATTAGAGTGAGCATGACATGCTATCATATGTCAGTGGAAGACTTACCCAAAAAAATTATAATGCAAATATAGTTTTCTTTGTTTTAGATCATAAACAGAAGACTTTTGTCTTCTTAATGCAGTCAAACACATGATTGAACAAGTTTGAAAGCATGGGTCTAATAATTACAACCTATTACATTATACGCGAACATGAAATTTGTGACTGACTGAAAACTGCTTCTGTTTCAGAACTTTTTGAGAGGTACTTTATTTATTTATTTCATTATTAGTAAAAGCTTTGAAAACGCATTAATCTATCTACTACTCCTGGATGACGTACTTATCTCTCTATTACCAAGTTTTAAAACGTGCTTCAGCCTGGGCCAGCAAGAGTTCTAAGTGTCGAAACTCATACTAAACCTGGATCAAATAAACTTTTTTTTTTTCCTTCATAATAAATGTCTTAATGCAGTAATGATAACTACAACTTACAGTTGCCTAATGGAAAGATCATAATCTTCTGTTATTTATACAACCACGCACAGTAGTCCACTTGAAGGATTAATTTCGGAAACCTAACCCGTAACATAGAACATAAAGCACTACTTTTTACAGCCAAGTATATCTATTCGCCCAGAAGATTCCGAACCAGGACTAGATGGCACAGGCGACCCTTGTAGAAGACGGCGATCTTCTACGAAAACTGCAGCGATGCTTTGTCGCTTTGGCAGGGCTCTACATCGTGGTTATTTTGGCCCACAACTTATATTGGGCTTACGGCAGAAGTGAAGTGGCCAGTCCAGTCCTACTACAGCGTAATTTGGAGCATGTGTATGATGTCATACTGTCGCCTAGTAGACTGCGCTACATTGAAATTTGGCAAACTATTCTACTTTAGATCTTTAAAGATACTAATAATGGAATTATGTTGCAAGTAGCAAAAGTGCATGGACAATAATAAAGGACAAAGTTAACCTTGAACTGGTGATAAGGGGTCTCACAGGCAGAGAAGCCGGCTCAGTTGACAATCTTAGTAACTTCCAGCTTAAGTGTGCGCACGCCCTAAAGGGTATAATGACATCGACCAGGCATGAACCGGTAAGTAAGAACGACGCTAAGTTCTGCAACGGCCTCTCAAACCTTAGGTTCCCGTCAAGTCAGGGTGACTAAAGTAGTAGTTATGATCTTGGCGGTGAATGGAATGTAAATACATTATAGATTTCTATTACATTATAGTAGCGACTGGGATTAACGCTGAGATGATGATGACGACATCATCATCATCTCAGCGTTAATCCCAGTCGCATCCGTAGCTTTTCAGCTTTGGAGTCTGGGGTCCGCTTTACTAGTTTAACTACTTATACTTTATGATTACAATACATTCGTAATGTACATACATTACGTTTTCAAAGCTTTTACTAATAATGAAATAAATAAAAGGTAAAGTAGGTTTCGGTTTCTAGAAATATAAATAAAAAAGTACCTCTCAAAAAGTTCTGAAACAGAAACAGTTTTCAGTCAGTCGCAAATTTCATGTTTGCGTATAATGTTTTAAGGTTGTAATTGGTCACTTAAAGCTGTTACAACCTATTACTATGTCAGTATGTCATACACTAAAAATTAAGTATAACTTCTACATCATAGAATAAAGACGGCAGCAGGCGGTCGGGCCCCTCGTCATCACGTTTCACAAAAACTGTGTCACCAGTTAATGGTGAAAGAAAGAAAATGTAATAAGTCGAAACAAAGTAGGTACTTTAGAACTACTTAATATGTGACTTTAAAAAAAACAAATACCTACCGCATAGGTTTTCTAAGAGCTTTTTGAGACAAAAAAAAAATAATTCACAAGTTTCTACGATTCTCTAATTTTATTAATTAATTTTATATTTAAATAAATATCATTTACATTATCGTTTCGCTAGGACTAGAGATTCAATCAGTGGTGGTGAGCGAGAAGAACGGGAGAGTGCGCGGCGTGCACGGGGGCATGGTGAGCGGGCGCAGAGTTGGACACCACCGCGTTGAAGCCGTTGTGATCGTCAGCGGTGTACTGTACGTGACGCACGGAACCATCAGCCTCAACCAGAGAGTACTCGCCGTGCACAGCATCACCATCGCGGGACTCGTGCTGGGACTTGTTGTCACCGGAGTGTCCATCAGCCACGGAGTATGAGAAGTCGTATTTGGGGTGAGCCTGTTAAATAACACACCATAAGTTAGATTCTGTCAGAAAATTACACCCAGCGTCAATGTAGGGGTTGGTGTCTGATGTACTTACGTATTCCTCAGCGTGGGCTGAGACGAGCACCTTCTGGACAGGGGCGACCACCTTGGCGACGGGAGCAGCGTAGTGGATGGGAGCGGGGGCGGCGTAGTGGACTTGAGCGGGAGCAGCGTAGTGGACGGGAGCGGGGGCGGCGTAGTGGACGGGGGCGGCTACGTGAGCAACGTGACCGGCGGAGTGACCCTCATCGTGGCGCACGATGCTCTGGGAGGAGACGGCTCCGGCCGAGGAGTAGTGCGCCGCGGGCAGCAGACCAGCTGCTGTCACCGCCAACACCGCGCTCAGGGCTACGATCTATAACACAAAAACATTGTTAGCACAGGGCCTTTTGCGAAACTAAAAACAGTTACTAATTTCATTTTTATTTTTAGACTCACTTTGCAGAACATGATGTTGTGATTGATTGAGATACTACTAATACATTGCATACGTTAAGATCGGTTTATATACCTTGCGTTTGCATTTTGAGTAAGACAAGGTCGACGGGTCACGGAACAAGTTAAAAGATTTATTCAGTCGATATTTATCGAATAAGTGGTATGTAGAAGAACTAATGCATTCATTATTACGAATTTTGACTATATTATTACCATTAAACTTGTAGAAGTAAAATAAGTTCTAGGTTAACAACTTCAGGAAATGTACAAGCAATCTTCTCATACCTAATCATTTTAATTACATGTAGTGTGTGTGTTCTAGCCATATCATTATCCATATAGCACACTCGTCATGTTTTTGGTCTTCGCCTACCCTTATTATACGTTACTAGAAATATTGAAGACATTAAGTAGGAAGGTATCTGAAAGCACGACGTCATCTACCGTGTAGCACGTTTAGACTCGGTTTAATGTCAGGGATCTCATCGTGACCTCAAGATGCGGTCTACGAACTTCACATTATGCAATGAAGATGATTCATTCATTAACAAAAATATGTAGATTAGAACTGTAGCAAATAGACGTCGGCCAATAGGCCATGTTTGTCTGACTACTGAGACTGGTAGCCTCTGTAATTATTTATGTTTATAAATTTGTGCGCCCAGGTTTGGATGATTGAAATTAAATCTAAACATTTATTCATTATTTATTTAAACTTTTCGGACAAAGGTGCATAAACGTATGGCTAGTTTCTTTTAATCTGTCAGTAGTACCTATAAATAAAGCATTTATTTTAAAACTCAGTTTTGACCCATATTTGAAGTCGAACTCCACCTAAGATCGGCTATGCCTACTAGCCGGCAATAATAGCTGATTAACCCACCTATAACTTAACATAGACAGTGAATTACTGACATAGTTGATGGAAAATATAATCTATGGAAGTTATTAATCTGAAAAGGTCGGCAACAAGGAGATATGAAGGAAATTTTTCATAATATTATTTTAATATGAGTTATTCTATAACACAATCGTAATAACAGTGAGAAAAATTCCTTAATCCTCGTCAATGCATTGAAAACAGCTTACCTACCTAGCTCACCTACTTTATAAACATCCTGCCCTTACAATATAATTCGCTAGCTGCACCCCGCGATTTCACCCGCGTAGGATCGATCCCACGAGAATATGGGGGAGAGAATGGTTTTAAACCATCTGTGTGCCAAATTTCATTCAAACCCGTTTAGTATTTTTTGGAAAGAGTAACAATTTTCACATTTATGATATTAATAGGATTTTGGACGTATCTGACTAAGTAAATGTAGCGTATAGAATCGGAACCGGACATATTCAATTAATTAAGCTTTTTGAATGGTTTCTTCCATTAAATGTGATACTTCTGTAGCAACCTCGTACATCGTCTGATATACAATATATCATTTCTTGAAGAAATGTGTTTAATTTATTGTGAAGAGAGAGAAATTGTTGGAAAAATTTAATCTAGATAAATTGCAGGTCTGAATCATGAATCTCAACTATGAAACTCTCAAACCTGTCAAAACTGTGAAGGAGCTTATCCTTTGCTTAAACTATTATCTACACCATAATTAGACTATAGTATTCCCACTTTGGGAACATAGGCCTCCCGTCGATGAGAGGGACTGAGCCGCACACAGAAAAGGTACAAAGGCTGAGGGAATACCTTAAGAGGCTACTTTTTATCCCGGTAACATGTTCCCTTGGGTTAATTTCCGACATCCACGAGGGCAAAGCGGCGCGTAGAAGGCTGACAAGGTAAATAAAAGTCAAAAAATAATAGTAATATGATACCTGCATATCAGTAGATATTATAACCACGAAAGGTTTTATGACCCACTTATAAGGTCAGGGCCGACAAATTATTGAACATATCGAGTCACTGATTACTCAGTTACAATGCATTCACGAGATTGGACTTATCTGTGTGGTTAAAGGCATAGGAGGCAGCGGTTTTAAATTTATTTTCGTAAAAGACTTCCGTTATTATTTCTATGGATATTCAGGTGTTTGTGTTCTACTAAACAGAGTAGTTTTTTCAATAATTAATACGACGCATATGTGCAAGTTCATACTTTTCTGAACGTTACTTGAAAACTTGTAGGTTGCACAAAATATATAATATAAGTAGAAAACAAAATACAACTGTATGATTCATCTAAATAGCTTTCATTTTAATAAATCTTCTGCGTTCATTAAGTACGTTGTATTTGACATTACATTACATGATTTTCGCTAATAGAATATCACATTGTCTAGGCAATTTAGGTCGGTAATACGGCTGACTACCCATTGACAATGGTTAAAAGACGAATAATTATATTCTATCTCACACACACAGACGGCCTATATCACAGCTATGAGAACATTTTAAGCTGGTTATGCTAAACGCTATCCGTTGGTATCTTAAACCACTTCTTTTTGCCTCAAGCCTCAGACCCACGCCTCGGTCATGTCAACAACTTATCCTCTAATTTTTATCGTAACGATATAATCTAATGCGTTTTCGCAACAATGAATTTCAATAATAATAAATTAAACTTATGTATTTAATTTTTACGTAGGAGGTTTAAATTTATAGAGTGCTAGTGCAATAACCGGTCTGTCTGGCATAGTCTAAAATATTAATATATTTCGACTAAAAAGTCTAGATTTTTAAAATTCTATAAAATATAACTTAAGTCACGTAGTCGTTAAAGAATAGAAACTTAGTAGAAATTTAAGAGATCGAAACATATAATAATTTTAGTCTATGTCAAACCGGTTTTCCGCATGGTGACGCGTCGCAATGCGCTCGTAACTTTTCAACTCTTGCGGCATGATTTGTCGCGCCTTGGTTTTTAAACTTTAGAATCCAAGAGAGCGTATGTCAGCTTGTCATAATAACATACTTCTGGTTTTTCAACTCTCGGTGCAGTGCATTGGTAAACAAGTACGAGAAATCAAATCGCCACCGATAAAGTCGCTCATGCGCACGTAGGTAGGTTGAGCGCGTGATTGGGTGATGCGCAAAACCATGTTTTCATGCACATCGCTACATAATATAAAACAAAGTCGCTTTCTCTGTCCCTATATCCCTATGTATGCTATACCTTTAAAAGTACGCAACGGATTTTGATGCGCTGTTTTTAATAGATAAAGTGATTGAAGAGGAACGTTTATACAACGTGTAACATAAAGGGTATATACATAACAAAGGCATGGCATCTTTACATGATATCAAACGATATTGGAAGGGTTTTTTAATCCTATCTCTTTATGTTCGGAAGTTATGAGGAAAAACACCGCCTGTGATAGGCTACTATCATACTAGTCGCACAGAGATATTGAAGACATTTATTGGATTTTGGCAAGTAACGTGACGGTAACGAGTAGTTATTAACGTATGTAGTGTGCTGCCACGTTTGTTATGATTTGATTTTAAGAAACACACGAAACCGAAAATTTAGTACCAATTTTTTGAGTATTTTATTTTGAGTTGAAACCCTTCCGCTATCGTTTGATATCATCTAAAGATGCCATGCCCTTGGTATGTATATACCCTTTTTATTACACGTTGTATATATAATAACATCCTTTAAATAGTGAAGAAATACTGTTATTTTTGAGAACTATTAAAAAACATGGAATTTATAAAAAAAAAACATAGTTTAACAATGAATGTATATAAAGTCTGTATAGTAATAAAAATCTTAATAATATCAATCTAACTACTAGCCTATTTACTGTAGACTAATACATAAAATAAATCTATAAAGTTACAATCTAAAACGAATGTTGGGACTACCCGAACTAGGTTTATTTCAATCGGCTGGTTTCCACCCTTACGTTGTTAACACCACCTCGATCCGGACGAAGCGTTTCGCCTCCTCCTTTATACCGCGTACATCGACTGAAACAATTTGCCAACGGCGGTGTTTCCGTCGGACTACAATTATTTGAGTGTCTTCAAGGCTAGAGTGAATAGGCTCTTAATAAACTAGTGCGCTTTACCATCAACGATTGCCTCACTGCTTACCATCAGGCAGGATTGCGGTCAAGCGCTAGTTTATAATATGTAAAAAAAAAGAAAAAAAAATTAAACCTATGATGTCGTAAATAATTACATTTATCAAAATAATGTACTAAGTATTCTACACATTGAAAAGGTCTAGAGAAAACTCCGCGATAGTATATGTCTATCTCTTGACATACCCCATTTTTTGTCATTTATTTTTTAAGACAAATAACGGCTAATTTTCGAAACGATTTTAACCAATACAGCATTAATCCTTATCCAATTAAATTCATCAGTCCTTAAATACATTGTTGATTTACAGCACATGATTTATATGGATATGTTCGAAGATATTACAGATCCTGCCGCTCCCGCCGCTCCCGCCGCCCCGGTGGGAGCGATTAAGGCGCGAGCGAGAAGACATCACGTAGGGACTTATATACAACGTCCACAGTACGTTGTATACAAAAAAAATAGCGGCCGTTGTATATAAAAAAATATTTTCTGCTGTGTAATTAGTACTTATTAGCATTGCACCCGTGCGAAGCCGGCTGGTCGCTAGTTTACATACAAAATAGTTTCTCTGTTTCGCATCTGCCAGGTGTCCCGCGAAGACTAATTTTTCTTTTTCATTCTATCTATTCTTTTATTCACACAAATCTCTTTAATCACAAATTGCTTTTAATTTCCACAATATATATATCTCAGCATTAATCCCAGTCGCATCCAAAGCTTTTCAGCTTTAAAGCCTGGGGTCCGCTTTACCAGTCTAACAGCTGATTTTGGCTAAACTTCGATATTTTTCGTAAGCCGACTATCGTTTGACGTCCACAACCCGGAAGCGATATCGAAGCATTGCAGTTAGACCAATTGTTAGACTTTTGAGGGCTCCAACAACCCGTAACGACTGCTGATAGATGTTCGTATGGCAACCGGGACGAACGGCTTAACGTGCTTTCCGAGGCACGGCCAGACCAGTGCAAACATTCATATTAATGCATACAAATATTTGCGCTGCGCGGGTATCGAAGCCGCGCCTCCTTGCGCAGCGGCCGCGTTTGCTACCGCTACGCCACGGAGACTGTCAAGTTCGGTTTATTTATAAATTATGATTAAAATTAAGTGACGATCAAACTTCCAAGATGTATGATAAACAGTCACTAATAAAGTCTTAGTAACGGTTACGAATAAGAGTGACTCCAAAATACACCAGAGTATCAAAATGTCAGTAGCAATGGGTTTTATTTTGACAGTTCAATGATATTCATGGCGTTGCTTACGTTGTTGATCAAACAACATTTTCGTTGTTATGAAGCAATGGACTAGCAAATATGCTTCGAAATGATTCTAATTTATCCTTAGTAATAGTGTGTTATGCAATTAGGGTAATGATAATCCATACTAATATTATAAATGCGAAAGTAACTCTGTCTGTCTGTCTGTCTGTTACGCTTTCCCGCTTAAACCTCTCAACCGATTTTGATGAAATTTGGCACAGACAATCTTTAGACCTTGAGAAAGAACATAGGCTACCTTTTATCCCGGAAAAATTTGAGGTTCCCGAGGGAAATCTAAAAAGCGCGATATAACCGAACTCCACGCGGGTGAAGCCGCGGGCGGAAAGCTAGTACCTAATAAAATACAATATTTTGTGAAAATCACGATGAATATTATTGTGATATTATTTGATAGATAATATTTTTAGAAGAAGTTGCCAAGCATCTGTTATATAATTATAATCGGAGAAAATTTACTACACTCTAACTTTCTTTGAGATACACTTGCCATTTAAAGATTCCACTGCTGAAAGAATATAGGTGACATAATGACTTTCCTTTGAAAAATCATAAACAATGGGTGTACATGGAATCATAGTTCAGGCACTGATATCATTGAATGTGAATGAAAACATTATTCTAAACATAGACAATTGAGTTCGTCAACTAGTCGGCGCTCAGACGGCTCGTGTTGTGAAAAGAGAAAATACGCCTTCATTTTGTGTTAAACTAGTGAAAAGTGAAATGTGTTTAGTAGCAGGAAACACATATAAATCTTGTCAAAATTAAATACTCAATGTTTTCATGAAAAGTGTTTTTTCATCTGATTAGTACAAATCAGTCTCTCCAAAAGACATGTTTTTCAAGGTATATAAAATTAAACAGAAATGTATACAATTTTCTGATATTATCGCTTAAATTAATACTTTCTATATTTCCAGGTGTTAGCTGTTACATTAATAACGATATGTGCAGCGGATAACAGAAAGTTATTGACAGAACTCCGTAGTGAACAAGACCTTCCTGCACTTAAACTTAACGGACCCATTCTTTTTCCGAAGATTTACAAATACTCTAAAGTTGATCAATCTCGCAGTAATCTGAAATCAATATTACGACATGTTAGAGCCGCAGCCACAAATTTATTTCAGAATTTACAATACGCACCACTACATGACGAAGTTATTCAGGAAAGTAAAAAAGCTGACGAGGAACATACAAACCTCGCGCCCACTCCTACAAGTGCTCCTACGAAACTAACTGCCAAACCCCATTTGGAACCCCGCACAGAAGCTACAGACAATGCGAAATGCTATGCTCCGGGATTTCATTTTAAAACATCAGTCAGTCGGAGCCCGGGCCACAATGCTGTCTATAGAATAATCCCTGAATTAACAAAGCTAGAAAAACCTGTGAAGGTATTATTAAGCCAAACTGAAGCGAGTCCCGGGTCGGATTTAGGACGAAATTGACAAAATGATTGTGTCAAGTAGCTGATGCAAATAGTAGCATGATTTTCAGATCATTTAAACACTCAGTCAAGTCTCGCATCCCGTAGGGATTCGCCCCAGTTGTGGCCAGTGTTTCAAGCTATTAAGTAAATTATAGAAAATACACCTTGTTGAATGGCGCAGAACGGTGTACGGACAAGTGCGCGAGTCTGAGGAGCAGCGCAAAGCTATCCTCGATGGCAAACGCGACCAATTAAAGGCCCGCCCACCTGCTGCCATCACATACAACTACGTCGACGGCGTGCTTACGTGCCCTCAGTGTGCACGAAGTTTCGCCGCCAAGATAGGCTACATACATCTTCGGGCGAATGAATGCCAAATTATCGGCTAGGAGTCGAAGTGGTCGCCGTGGCCGAAATCGGTCGGAACATCATCATCATCATTACCACAAATACTCTCTCTGGGTGATTTCATCATTATGAAGGTTTAATTGAAATAAATCAAAACCTCTTTCTCTTCACTCCCTTTATGCTCGAAATCGTTAATTTGTAATTTTAATAGGAATGTGTCGTCATCATCATCGTTTCAAGCCAAAGACGTTCCTTGTTTGTTCAGCAAGGAACGTGTTTAGGGCAGCGGAACTGCGGCCACTTTAGAGCCACGGGCTACGGCCACGGGTAGAGTAATCCGCGCATCCAGCGTATATGAATTTAACGATGTTTTAATTATATTTTTTTTTTCAGAATTCAGACTACGTCAAACCAATCGGTATAAATCTAAAATTAGAAACATTGCCTACGACGATTAAGCCATCGCTTGATCTTGCTTCTGAGCACGTGGACAGACCTTTGACTTTATCAGATGAACATTTCGTTATAAACCCTGATATGTAAGTATTTAAAAACACATTTGCTATTCCAATTTTGCACAATACACATGGGTATGAAATCAAGAAGATTCATTTTTGTTTTACCTGACCTCGCATTGTATAAGTTTTTTGTATAGTATTAATCAGAAGTCAATGAATACTGTTTATGTATACCTTGATATATAACCGCGTGTAGCATTAATATTTCTGTATTGTTTTTTTTTTTACTTCGAAATTACTCAACTAAAACATCACACACACAAAAAACAACAAACATAAAAAACACATCGGGAGTAAGGTTTTGACAAACTTTTAGATTCGGGCGTCCAAGTAATCATAAGTCTGTAGGTGACACTGACTAGAAAATGCCCTTAAACTCGGCTGAACCAATGAACTCTGTGCTTAGATAGTAAGTAGACCCCAAAGGCCTACTCTGTTTTTACCAGAGTAAAAACGGTGGCGGCCTAATTTCAAGGGCAAATATTCGATATAACCGATATACCGGCTGACTGCCAGTCACAAGCCCACATCCGATAAATGTTTCTAGATTTACTGTAATTTATAGATATTATAAAAAAAAAAACATTTCAGCATTGAAACCATACTTCAAGATAAATCAAAACGTTACACACCGCTCTCCAAGTACCATAGACTTCATCTGAACATTGCGAGGGTATACAGTCCAGGACAAGTGCCTCCGAAGTCAGCAGTGTTCCCTAAAATACACCCTGAGTACTACGGCAGGAGGCAAGCGCGTCCGCATGTTCACGCACCGCAAACTTATTCAGATATGAAGATGAATACCATGCTATACCCAGTGAAACGCTATCGAAAAGGTTATCGTTTTCGCACATCGATTATACATTTGTAAATATCTAAGTATAATTTGTTTGTGTTTAATTGACCTGTATTAATAATTAATTTGATTACCACCTTTGACGATGGCTACCTCTAACAGATTCGATGCCAAGATAAATTGCTCAACTTAATTGTTACAATTTCTATACAATTTCTTTCGTTCAGCGAAAGTGAAAAAGTGTTAGATAAGCAATCAAAACTTGCTACACAGATTCTTTTAGTTGGTGTATCACGACACAGTAATGTATCTGTGCCTTTAGTTCGAGCAACACCAGAGTCATTTGACGAAATAATACCTTCATCGTTTTTAAAGGGTTTATTTGTTTATGAACATCAATTGAGTTTGATAAATATTTGAATAAATATTGTTATGTTGTAATCTCAAACAAAACCAAAAAGACATCCTAAAATAAATATTAAATTACTTGATGAAATTAATAAACGGAAGTAAAAAAATTATGACTGACAAACTAGACTTAAATACTAAAACTGATCTACTAATCTGAAAAAACTTAACTTTTACTTATCTAAATGTATGTTAATTTTGCTTCTATTTTGGTGTCACTTGCAATTTTCCACATTCATACAAGTTCTTTTATTTAATTTTTAACTTTCTTAGTTTATATTTAAGAAGAAGTTTAATGAAATTTTTGATAGCTTTTTTTTTTGAATTTTAGTGTAACTTTTTCCCCGGCTATAGTTTTTTAAATGTTGTTCTTATGACTTAATCTATACATTCTATCTAGTCAGTACATATACTAACAATAAATATTTTTATAAGCGAAAGTAACTCTGTCGTGTATGTTACCTTTTCACACCTAAACCACTGAACTGATAGTTATGCAAGCTCTTAGCGTGGAAAGTGTGGATATCACAATTTTTCTTCATATGTTATTATTTACCAATATCATATGTGGATGTATCATACAAAAACTAGGTATTTACAAAGATATTTTGGAACTCGGCAGTAATATGCTTTTTACCAGCCAGCCAGCCAGCCTTTCGGTGTTCTATAGGATGCATTTCGGGGAGTGTGCGAGGGAATTGCATGATTTAATTCCCCCATCTCCGTTCCACCAGCGGACGACCCGTCGTGCGGCTGGTTTCCACCCTTACGTTGTTAACACCACTACGATCCGGACGAAGCGTTTCGCCTTCTCCTTTATACCGCGTACATCGAGGGACTGGAACAATTTGCCAGCGGCGGTGTTTCCGTCGGACTACAATTTGAGTGTCTTCAAGGCTAGAGTGAATAGGCTCTTAATAAACTAGTGCGCTTTACCATCAATTATTGCGTCACTGCTTACCATCAGGCAGGATTGCGGTCAAGCGTTGGTTTATAAAATGTAAAAAAAAAAAAAATATTAATATTGTTTTTTTTTTAATCAGGTGAGCAGTTTTGTAGGTCATTTTAGATACAAACTTTATCTTTTTATAATGTTAGTGTAGATACAACATTTTGGTTACTAATATGTGCATTTTGCGCCAAGTCTCTTGTAAGCGCTGATCTAAGTTACTAAGAGTAGAATTACACCCAGGTTATTAGCATTAAAAGTTTTAAAAACACTTGCAGTCTAATTCGTTTGAAAAAGCTAGTATTACACTTACCTACATACGTCGCCATTAACTTTATTCATATACAACGTTATTTTTTGTATATGCGGAACCCGTAACAAGTGTCCAGTGTTTCTTAGTAAAGAATCTATGTATAAAATTTCAAAAAGATATCATGATAAACCACAAAGTTATGAGCTTGTTGTCCTAACAAAAATATAGTCAACGCACCGGTTGCCCGTCCGGTGGCCATGTCTCTCTGTGAGCCTAGTACTATGGTCTAACGTCAGCTGAGTTGTGCGCTCGGTAATCACACTGCAAAAAAATCCCATGAGTCTTTGGGAAAAAAATATAAATAACATAGTGTAAAAATAATTGGAATCGATTCAGTTGTTTATTCTGAACAAACTATATTCAAGAAAGAATAATGTTGTATGAATTCTCCAGTCATTTCGGTTATCAACATTCAGTAAACAATAAGAACATATACAATAAGAAAAATAGTGTAAACATTACTGAGAACAATACTTTTATCTGTCTGAAACTCTAAAGAAAACGTTATAAAAAAGACAAAAGAAATTATTCACACGATAGCATCTATCAGGATTGGAGCTCCACTACTTTTTCAGGAGTTGGAAGGCGGCCCCTGCCGTCCCGTATCATTATCATGGAGAAATCCTATCGCCTGCCTAGCCTGTTCCAACTACGTTGGAGTCGGTTTCCGGATACAGCTCATTAGTAAGTGGATACATTATATAATAATGTTAATAAAACATAAACTAATACCACACAAAAAAAAGCAGTTGTCTGTAATATGGGAAATTCTATTTATATATGTATCTATTTATTTATGTATGTGTCTATTTATTTATGTACTACTCATGTATTACTGTTAACATTTACAACAGTCTTCATGAGTGATGACTTCATCATAACTTCAAACAATCAATAATTATGGAACCATATTTTTGTAATATAATACAACGCAATAATAGTGAATTAATTGTTGGAGTATACTGTGTAAAAAAAAAAATGTACAGTTTTTCTTTTATCTAAAATCAGTTTTAACTTCAATTCTAAGAGAACGTCGCTTTTGCCTCCGCAAATGAAATACAAAAAATATTGTTTTATACAATTGATTTTAAAATTTCCAGGATAGGGTTAGATACACTATTACATCAACTCTACAATCTATGTGCGGGGCGCACATTGCCAATTCAGAGAGCTAATCTACTGGGCTATGTCGGCGACCTTAGTTCTTCTACGAATCTCCTCATTCCTGGTCAATGGTACAGAATGACTCTTGAATAGCGACCACGTACCGGCAAGCGTAGCGTCGGACGCCCACCGACTAGGTGGTCGGATGATCTGACCAAAATCGCAGGGAAGCGCTGGATGCAGGCCGCGTCCAACCGTTCTTTTTGGAAATCCTTTGGGGAGGCCTATGTCCAGCAGTGGACTTCATGTGGCTGAGATGATGATGATGATATTATGTCATGATGTTGTTGTACAAAGGTTATCCTTAAAGGTAAACCTTTTTACAAAATCGTAAATAATCATCCGGAAAAATCTAAAGAAATTGCAGCCAGTAATTTTGTATCTTCTATGTAATAAAGATTTAAATGCTAAATAATTCGTCGTGTTTCCTTTATTTTATTTGTAGTATTCTGCATTGACATTTCACTAGCAATTAATTTTCCATATAAAATAAATTTCAAAATTAAGAAATGAAGGTAATTTCGAAAATGGTACCTATAGTGAATGTACGGTATGTCAAAGCTGTCTAAATATTATGACCGGGACAAGGCCGCTGAGTTAGTTTAGTAGCATTACTTTTATAATGAAGCGAGTTAGTATAAAACTATAGAACTTTTGTCTTAGGTATCAGTCGCTGTTTGTACACACTAGACAAATTAGCAAAATGTTCTCCAAAGTAAGTGCTGTTTAGTTAAACTTTTTCTCTATTAGTAACAAAAATCTGTAGACGTTTTTATGGTCAATCAATTTACCAGAAATATGTGAAAAACCAATTACATTTTCTTTTAGATCGTAGCTCTGTGTGGTTTGGTGGCGGTGTGTCAGGCTGGTCTACTGACTGCCCCCGTACACTACTCCTCTGCTGCGGCTGTCTCCTCCCAGAATATCGTGCGTCACGACCAGCCTGCCCAACATGCGCCGGTCGCCTACCATGCTGCCCCCGCTGCCGTCGCCTTCCACGCTGCTCCTGCCCATTACTCGTCTGCCGCCGCTGTTTCTTCTCAAAACATCGTGCGTCACGACCAGCCTGCCGGACATGTCGCAGTCGCCGCCCCCGTCGCCTACCACGCTGCCCCAATTGCCCACGCCTACCATGCCGCTCCTGCCGCTGTTGCCTACCACGCCGCCCCCGTGGTCGCCCACGCTGCTGAATTCGATGTAAGTTATCATGGTAGTATAAATACTATATGAATCCTTTTGCTTTCTTTTGATGTACTCAAATTCATTCTACTTATTTTTGGACACAGGCTCACCCCAAATATGAGTACACCTACTCGGTTGCTGACGGACACACCGGCGACAACAAGTCCCAGCAGGAGTCCCGCGACGGTGATGTTGTGAAGGGTTCGTACTCGTTCCATGAAGCCGATGGTTCCATCAGGACCGTGGAGTACTCCGCCGACGACCACAGCGGCTTCAACGCGGTGGTGCACAACACCGCTCCCACAGCAGCCCCTGTACATGTGAAGGCCGTTCCTGCCTACGCCGCACCTGCCCACTACTACCACCACTAAATATTCCCCACTACTCAGTATCACGGTCACTAAAACAATGTTGATTAGTATTATTTATTGCAATATACGAATAAGTTCAATAATTATAATGTTTTACAATTTTCTCGAGTATTTCCTAACACAATATACAAGTATGGTTTGATAGAAGTGGCCTGCTATAAGCGGGTGCAGCAATTTAGATCATCTCTCTGGTCCAATTGTGAATCTAAACTCCTCAAACACACATATAAAATTTCGTCATAGTAGTGCCTGCCTCTTAAGGGGAATTCAGTGATATATACACTTACAGATAATTAGATATCTAGACCACTAATAATCTATAAAAATAGTATTATATATCCGAAGAGTTTGTTTGTTTGGACGCGCTAATCTCTGTAACTGCTGGTTCGAATTGAAAATTTCTTGTGTTGGATATTACATTTTTCGAGGCAGGCTTTAGGCTATATAACATCAGGTAGCGTCCAATAGGAGCGAAATCAGTGGAAAATGTGGAAAAAAGAGGAAAATTATCCTTTTTTAAGGGCTTCTGCTATGTGTGCTGTGGCAACGGTTCAAGTTACCCAAAAATATGATACAAAACTTCTTAATCGCGATCATATTAATAGAAATTCGGACGACATCGTGATGAGTGATTTTTCTTTTTGTAAATTATAAAGAAGTGCTTGACCGCAATCCTGCCTGATGGTAAGCAGTGATGCAATCGTTAACGTGCGCTAGTTTATTAAGAACCTGTTCACTCTAGCCTTGAAGATACTTAAATTGTAGTCCATCGGAAACACTGCCGCTGGCAAATTGTTCCAGTCCCTCGATGTACGCGGTATAAAAGAAGAGGCGAAATGCTTCGTTCGGATCGTTATAGTGTCAATAACGCTAGGGTACCTAAGGGTGCAATTCCTTCGCACACTCTCTAAACACCGACAGGCTGGCTGCTTTACCCCTGTACTTCAGGCTTTGGAGTTAATTTGGAGCTAAATCTGGTTCGCCAATTAGCCTCTTCACATGCCTCTCCACCGAATCCAAAGTAGCCAGGTGGCATTTTGCAGCACCTGCCCAAATTTTGCTGCAGTACTCTACAGACGAACGGACCTGTGCTTTGTCTATACAAAGCTAGTAATGTTACTATAAAATAAGTATAGTAATGTGTATGTAGCTTCTAATGTTATCATCAGAAGCTGTCCTGGTGTGAAGTACCGCAGGACCTAGTGTTTTAATCGAAATAAGTCGAACGTCATCATAGCTGTGGTGAACTCTATAATGACTCTATAAATTTCGATAAGCGATTACCGTAACTCAAAGAAATAAATGGCGGTAAAAGCTGGACAGTATTATCATAAAGGAACGTCAGGTTAAGTCAGACAGTTCAAACCGTGCCCTTAGACTAACGCTAGACTATAAATTAATATTGCATAGTCTTTAACATTGCACAGGCATCCTATCAACGTTCAGAAATGTGTCAAGCTTAATTACGAAATAGATGCCGAAGTAAAAGATAACATAGTTTGCTTTAGAACACGTGAATCAATGACTGATTCAATTAAAACTTTAAAATAATGCCCACACATATATCCCTCCGTAAATCCCCATATGCTCTCTATGTCATTTAAATGAAAAACTTAACCACAGTGAATATAAGACACTGCCATGTGCGAAGTTATTTCTTTTTAGCTGCTCTAGGAATTTTATCAGCACCTCCGTAACCGCACTTGATCACTTCGACTAACCGCACTGAATCAAAATCTCGTAACGTGCGGTCGAAGAAACAGTTTATCAATCTTATTTATGTTATGACAAAAAATTACGATAAAATGATAAAAATGTTGATAAAAATTAAGGCAACAATAAAAATCAAATAAGTATTTTAACATTAAATCGTACACAATGTGCTAGTTAACAAATCAAGATTTTGTGACCAGCGACCTTGTTATCTTATCAAAGACATTAAATTTATTTATCTTCAATCTCTTTGTAAGTTATTGAATAACTTTTATTACAAGCAATGATTAAAGTTTCTACACGCTTTACATATACATTGTACACCATAATAATTAGAGATATAAATGTAGATATATTTCATCGCAAAGAGAGAAGGAATAAAAGGTAAAAATATTGATTGTTATAGTTAAAGTGACATGATGTGTGGACGGGTCTGAGCAGTTGTGTTGCGATGTGTGGCGGGTACGATGCGCCAAATGTTGTTGTGTCGGAAGTTTGGTCGTGGAGGGTCTCCAGATCAATCTCCCTCTAGCGCAGCTTCGTTTGGTCGTGTTGGTCTTGGGTTTAACATTGCATCACCTCGCTCAACTGCCGTCATCCATCCTATTCCTTAGTTTTTTAAGTGAATAGGCTTAATAAACTAGTGCGCATTACCATCAACGATTGCATCACTGCTTACCATCAGGCGGGATTGCAGTCAAGCACTAGTTTAAAAATATTAAAAAAAAAAAGATAAAAATCTCACAAAATCATCTGTCATGGTCCAGAAATTTACAATGTATTTCATTTATATTTCCTAAACAATGAAATTTACAAAATAGCTTTCTAGCAATTAGATGGTTCATAATTTACAAATTTACTTGAAAACACGGCTTAATTAAATCTGTGCATATCTATGGCTTGGTGGATCACGGTTATAATTATTATTAACTAGCGGCCGCCAGCGACTATGTTCGCATGGAGGTAGTTATGCTCCGCTACTATTGGTCGCAGCGTGATGTTATATAGCCTTAAGTCTTCCTGGAATAATGGGCTATCCAACACAAAAAGATTTTTTTTAATCGGACCAGTAGTTCCTGAGATAAGCGCGTTCAAACAAACAAACTCTTCAGCTTTATATATTAGTATAGATTCTATTATTGTGATTATATTTACGAAGATTATGACGAATTCTTCAATATAATAAAATTTAATAAATTCTTTTAAGAATTGATTTACGTACAAATGCCTTAGATTAGTACGTTTGAGTGTTTCTTGAGGGTTTCCTAGAAATCAACATCTTTAAAAAGCTTTCAAAGCTTCGGAGGTGTTGATGTTGATTTTGCTAGTGCAACATATGAATGTTGCTAAAAGTTGGAGCAGATTGAGCCAAAAACATAAAGGAGAAAATTTGGACACCATGTGTGGTCACGACCCCCAACATTGAGGAAGGAGAATAGAGGTGGTAATGGATTTAACAAAAGATCAACATAATACAGCTTACCGCTTTCATAGCGACATTAATTTATTTGGTTTTGTGCTTTCCTTTAAAAGTAAGTCTAAAACATATGTACTTTCTAAGTATATCTTGGGCACCAATGACTGATTACAAGATGAAGAAAAACATTTTGAGGAAACCTGGACTTTAAGTCTGAAATCGCCAACCCACATTGAGCAAGCGTGGCGATTACGCTCAATATTTTTCTGTATGAGAGGAGGCCTGTGCCCAGCAGTGGAACGATGAAAAACGTTGAAGATGTGCTTTCATCAAAGATCATTGAGCTCAAACCGACCCGGTCGCGGACATAAATGAAAGAGTATAAATAAATACACGCAGCATTATACATGGTTATAATGTTAAATACAGTATGTTAACTAACAGAGGGCGTTCCCGTTAACCCGAAATAGTATAGCATACATACATGCTAAAAAAAATATTTCCATTCAAAAACAAAATGTTTTAAAATTTTTTCAATATGAAAATATTCAATAAAAATTTTAAATTGACATGTAAAAGAAACACACTGTACACGCAAACATGAAAGACGGCAACGTCGCAATTTATTTATGAACTAGCTTTCCGCCCGCGGCTTCGCCCGCGTGGAGGTCGGTTTTATCGCGCTTTTTAGATTTCTCAGTGTTTCTCTACTATATTATGCATTTATTATACATACAAACCTTCCTTAAGAATCACTCTATCTATTAAAAAAAACCGCGTCAAAATCCGTTGCGTAGTTTTAAAGATCTAAGCATACATACGGACATACAGCGAAAGCGACTTTGTTTTATACTATGTATTGATGACGAGCCGCGTATGCGGCGGCGATCTAAGATCTAATTGATTGATGTGTGTTGGTTGATGTGTGTTGGGCAATGCAACGTTAAGTAGATACTATTCCGCGCTACTATTTTGATTTAAAACAGGAGGTTTCAAATTTATTTTCAATTATAATTTCTTTTTATTCGGATTATTTTATGCTTATTTTTCTATGCTGATATTTTTATTTTAATCTATTAATGATATATATTAACGAGTTTAAGGGAACGCCCTCTGTTATTTAACATACTGTATACTTAGAATCCATGGGACAACAAAGTTAGAACCAATAATATATTTATTCAAAAGTCGAGTATTACTATTAGATTCCGTCTGTCGGACCGATCATGCCGGCGCCCCAAAAAACCCAGAAAGGAACCCAAAAAATAACTTAACATTCTCGACTCATGGCGATTCTGCTTGTATACGTTCTTTTTTATAATATGAAACTAGTGCTTGACCACAATTCCACCTGATGGTAAGCAGTGATGGAATTATTGATGGTAAAGCGCGCTAGTTTATTAAGAGCCTATTCACTAAAAAAAACTGTGAATAGTAAGGACGACGGCAGTTGAGCGGGGTGATGCAATGTTAAGCCCAACAACACGACCAACGATGCTACACCAGAAGGAGATTGATCTGGAGAACCTCCACGACCAAACTCCCGACACAACAACATTTGGCGCAACGTACCCGGCATACATCGCAACACAACTGCTCAGAGCCGTCCTCCGTACGGCTTCACCAGACATCATGGAACACGACGAATGGCTTGGCGGTAAGACTTTGTCTGGTGAGTGGTAACTTCTGCCGGCAGCCGATGTTATGGCCTACCACTGAGAAAACGTTCGCTCCCTCTCTTACAGTAGTTCGCATCACGCACATTGTTTCATTCATTTTTTTTTTCAGTTTCATTCACCGCAGTTCTTTGTTGTTTTTCGGTCGCCGAACCATCGTCGGGAGCTGCGCGCATATTGCCAGTATAGTTTATTTTTATCCTAGGCTAGGCACCAACAACAAGTTGAAGCCCCGGCGGTATTTTTAGATGAAATGACCGTAGATATTAATCTCGCCGAATCATCATCATCATCTCCACGTTTAGTCCGGGTTGCATACGCGGCTTTCGCGTTGGAGCCCGGGGTCCGCTTTCCTGCTCAATCTACTCCATTTCGCGCGATCTTTAGCATCCTGTGGTGTCAGATTGATCTCGCCGAATAAATAATATAAATATAATTAAGTTTTTTTTTAATACCTATTCCCATACATCACAGGAAAATGACCCTTACCATGATAAACTAGATACATTTATCTATATTACCTCACAATTTCATTTCTGTCCGCCTTGGTTTTTTCCCATACTATGTGCCCATTGACCTTCATTATCTAACCGTTCTTCTTCTTCTTCAGCCTATAGATGTCCACTGCTGGACAAAGGCCTCCCCCAAGGCTTTCCACGCTGACCGGTCTTGTGTTGCCTGCATCCATCGGCTTCCCGCGACCTTCACCAGGTCATCTAACCGTTAAATTTAATAAATAAAAGTTTAACCTATAATTTTTGACTGCATTGTTAGCGATGTGATTAAGCTATTGACTGCTGCGCTGCGTGTCGCGGGTTCTTTTCTCGCACGGAACAAATATTTCTATGACCTACTAGTAGTTGTTCCGAGTCTGGATGTTTGTGTATGTGAGTTATATGTTTGTAAACGCACCCATGATACAGGAGACTCTGTGGACCAGCGTTTAAAAAAAAAAAAAAAAATTAAAAGAACTATATCACAATGGTATTTTCCCGGGTCACGGATCATAACATCGCAACATATCACATGAAATTATAACTCAGAACTTACTGAGATTAATTTAACGAAGGAGAGAGAGAGGTGTGTCAGCGACCGGTACAGATGTTAGTTTTCAAATTAAGAATTACAATAATTCTTTTTTTGAAAACTGACTAAAACTGGCATGCTGTTAGAGCTAATTTGAATAATTACTGATTACCTGTGTGTAGCATCGTATACCTAAGCCAAAAGAGGTCAACAGCGGGACAAGGCCTAAAAATATCTACCTGACTTAATTAAATGACAGATGACTTTGGAAATTTCTCGCAATCGCCCATGTATGTACCTTCAGTGAACGTATTGATTAGTGTTACCATACAACCTGATGCGAGGTCGCTCATAGCTTGTTTGACAACTTCCACTACTTACACTTACATTTGTTAATACGCAATGATCTGTATTATAAATAGCTCAACTTTGAGATTTAGGTATCATATCACCTTTTGATCACAAAAGAAACAACATGTTCTCCAAAGTAAGTTACAGAAAGGAATACATATAAAATAATTATTACTAATTAATTGTTTATTAAATTCACTAATTTTACTATTTTTTTAAATTTTCCAGGTGGTAGCTTTATGCGCTTTCGTGGCTGTGGCCCAGGCTGGTCTCCTGGCCGCGCCCGCTCACTACTCCCCCGCCGAAGCGGTCTCATCCCAGAGCATCGTGCGTCACGACCAGGCTCAACTCCACGCTGCGCCAGTTGCTAAGCTCGCCGTCGCCGCTGCCCCTGTTGCCTTCCACGCTGCCCCTGTTGCCTACCACGCCGCTCCTGCTCACTACTCCTCTGCTGCGGCTGTCTCATCCCAGAACATCGTACGTCACGACCAGCCTGCTCAACACGCCCAGCTCGCCTACCACGCTGCCCCTGCCCAGGTTGCCTACCACGCTGCCCCTGCCCAGGTTGCCTACCACGCTGCCCCTGCCCAGGTTGCCTACCACTCCGCTCCTGCTCAGGTTTCCTACCACTCTGCCCCTGCCCCCGTCGCCTACCATGCGGCCCCAGCCCATGTAGCCTACCACGCCGCCCCTATTGCTAAAGTTGTCGCTCATCAAGAAGAGTTCGCCCACCCCAAGTATGAGTACTCATACTCGGTTGCTGATGGCCACACTGGCGACAACAAGTCCCAGCAGGAATCCCGCGATGGTGATGTTGTGAAGGGCTCTTACTCCTTCCATGAGGCTGATGGTTCCGTCAGGACCGTGGAATACTCCGCTGATGATCACAACGGATTCAACGCGGTGGTGCACAACACTGCTCCCACAGCCGCCCCCGTCCATGTTAAGGCTGCGCCTCTGCTCGTGAAGGCCGTACCCGCTGTCAAGTACTACCACCACTAAAGTTACAGTATTGGCATCGTTTTAATAGTATATTGTTGTTAACTTCGTGTTAAATAAATATAAGTTCGAAACTTAATAATTTTTGCATTTTTATTTATTTTTATTGAATTAATATAACGGAGTAATGTGAGCAGTTGTGTTGCGATGTGTGCCGGGTACGAAGCATCAAATGTTGTTGTGTCGGGAGTTTGGTCGTGGAGGGTCTCCACATCAATCTCCCTCTGGGGCAGCACCGTTGGTCGTGTTGTTGGGTTTAACATTGCACCCTAGGTGGTGCTCAACTGCCGTTTTTTTTTTGCTCTTCTCGGCTCAGTTTTTTATGAATATTTAGGTATAGATGCGAACTTTTAAATTTTATTTTTGTAACAATGGAAAATAAATTGATGATGTACGGACGACAGAAGGTCAATCTACCCGAAACTGTCAAATATTCCTAATCTATCTTGAACCTTAACAATTTAGAAATAAAGTTGAAAATCTACCCGAAACTGTCAAATATTCCTAATCCATCTTGAACCTTAACAATTTAGAAATAAAGTTGAAAATCCAACAAGAAAATAAAATTAAACAAGGTTAAATTATTAAATCTAGGTTGACTCTTCATGGCACAAGATGAATTATTATTATATATAAATTATTTAGAATGACCCATGAACATGCAACTAGGTATTTACATGATGCTTACATAATATTTATAATGGAGAAACCTAGTAAATCTATACTAATATATAAAGCTGAAGAGTTTATTTGTTTGAACGCGCTAATCTCAGGTCCGATTTGAAAAAATATTTTTGCGTTGGATAGCCCGTTATTCCAGGAAGGCTTTAGGCTATATAACATCACGCTGCGACCAAGAGGAGCGGAGTGTATAAAAAAAACGATATCGAAACCTACGCGGGTGAAACGGCGTGGCGCAGCTAGTAATTTATATTGGATCAGTTTAATTTTAGACAGAGTCCAAATATACATTCCTACATATTTACTACTATCTCTTAAACTTATTAATATAGGTGCATGTATCTACAAACATATTTATGTCCGTAGATCTACATACACGTATCTATATTAATAAGTTTAAGTGCCAATTATACCAAAGTAAGCATAACCGATTGCAACACTGATCACAAAGACACTTCGGAGGCCGTTGCAGCACGTCTATACCGTGCTTCATGGACTACTAAATATGTGAACCGGAAAGTATATTGTGAGATAAGTAGGTGGTTAAAATTCTCGGCAAACTAATATCTAGTAATTCAGTTACCACGTCATTGTCGCTTAATAAGTACAATTTGAGTTGCCGAGTCTTGTTCAAGAAGAGCTCTCTTGAAACTAAAGTCAATTAATCCTGTAAATGTTCACAGTTTATTGAGCTCTCAAAAACAAACATGCATATCCTTCTTCCTGTTCAGGTTTGAAAGGTTATAGCATGGTTCTCATAAGGGCAAATTATGTTTATTAAGCTTTTAATATTGGTAACATTACGCCAATATTCCTCGCAGAGTTAGGTAGACCTATAGGTTTCAAGCCATAGTACATCAGAAGGTATAGGCACAGCATAGTTTAATATTGATAGATACATATGTACGTACCTCTTATAAATCTGATATTTTTTGCAGTAAAATCCACTCTTTGTCGTAAGTACTGGCATCAAAGATAGTTTTCTGATCTAACTTGGTTTCCGTTCATCCTTTTCGAATGACCAATGAAAATCAGCGCGGTGCTGTGGGTTCGAGATTTCTTGTCACGGTCATGACATTCAGCTCTCAATTCAACTTTTCAGCTTCTTATTTTTCAGCTTTTTGCTCATGATTATAGATATATTTTGTATTTATTTTTCACTAGCTTTCCGCCCGCGACTTCGGCCGCGTGGAGTTCGGTTATATCGCGCTTTTTAGATTTCCCTCGGGAACATCAAATTTTTCCGGGATAAAAAATAGCCTATGTTCTTTCTCAGGGTCTAAAGATTGTCTGTGCCAAATTTCATCAAAATCGGTTGAGAGGTTTAGGCGGGAAAGCGTAACAGACAGACAGACAGATAGACAGACAGACAGACAGAGTTACTTTCGCATTTATAATATTAGTCATCATCATCATCATCTCAGCGTTTATCCTGGTTGCATCCGCGGCTTTCGCGTTGGAGCCCGGGGTCCGCTAAAATATTCTGTTGATTGTTTTTTTTTTTTAATTCATCATCATCCCAGCGTTAATCCCAGTCGCATCCGAAGCCTTTTCAGCTTTAGAGTCTGGGGTTCGTCTTACCAGTCCAGCTGCTGATATGGCTAAACTTCGACATTTTCTATGAAGGGACTGCCGTCTGACCTCCACAACCCGAAGGCGACATCGAAGCATTGCAGTTAGACAAATTGTAGGACTTTTGAGGGCTCCAACAACCCGTAACGACTGCCACTAGATGTTCGTAGGGCAACCGGGACCAACGGCTTAACGTGCTTTCCGAGGCACGACCAGACCAGTACAAATATTCATATTCATGCATACAAATACTTGCACTGTGCGGGGATCGAACCCGCGCCGCCTTGCGCAGCGGCCGCGTCCGCTACCGCTACGCCACGGAGGCTGTCGCATTTATAATATTAGTATGGATTATAATTTACTACCTTTCCGCCCGCGGCTTCGCCCGCGTAAATTTCGGTTATATCGCGCTTTTTAGATTTCCCTCGGGAACATCAAATTTTTCCGGGATAAAAGGTAGCCTATGTCCTTTCTCAGGGTCTAAAGATTGTGTGCTTTCCGCCCGCGTCTTCGCCCGCGTGGTGTTCGGTTATATCGCGCTTTTTAGATTTCCCTCGGGAATATCAAATTTTTCCGGGATAGCAGATATCCTATGTTTTTTCTCAGGGTCCAAAGATTGTCTGTACCAAATTTCATCAAAATCGGTTGAGAGGTTTAGGCGGGAAAGCGTAACAGACAGACAGACAGACAGACAGATAGACAGACAGACAGACAGAGTTACTTTCGCATTTATAATATTAGTATGGATTAATTATCTTTTTTGAGCATGTGTTTCGTGACAAATAAACCATTTTTTCTTTCTGTTTTACTTAATAAAGTGTATTATGTTTCAATAAAGAAGAGATTTTTTTGTAGATTCAACCCCTCACGGGGTTAAATAGCTAGTGGACATATAGCAGGGAGAAGGAATGCATTTTTAAAAGTGGGTAATTTAAATTGTTTCAAAATTTTAAAAGTGGGCAAAGTTTGAACACTTGTTATCGACACGGGTTAGTTAATCCACAACCGCACTGCTTCAACAGTAAAGTAAATAAAGATGTCATTGAAACGAATGGAATGCATCAGTCTCACGTTTCACGATGACCTCAGATATTTATTACCTATGTGATCAAGGACCATAATATGTTCTATAAGATAAAAGGGGTTATAAGATTTAACATAATACCGTGCAGCTGAAATAAGATATGAGAATTCCGATAACGGTATATCGGGAGCGCCTTGCGCTTGGCAACAACAATGAACTGAGTCTTCGATGAGTAAACCTGCATGCAACCCATTCGTGTATAAAAAGACGACGATCCCTGAGTTTTGCTTCTCAGAGGTAGTCGTTAGCAAATTCCGGCTCCAACTGGTTTAAAAAAATATGACTTCTAAAAGTGATCAGTGATCCTACTTGCATAATAAACGATTTCATTTCATTCATGTATCTCTTTCGTACAACTCACGGCCCTTGCAGGCATCGGTCCCCACTTAACAAATGAGTTGAAGTCTCCACAGTATGTTTTGAACAATTAAAACACGTTACATCATTTGTTTAAAACACATATGTGACATACTATTGTACTGTTATCGATAGATCATGTCTTGTTCTACATTCATTATGCGATTATGTCACGGTTATCTAAGCATTGCTAACCCGTTCTTCTGTTTTTAGGAGTATTTCTGATTCGAGAATTTGTGTTCATCAAAATAATGTTTCAGACAAAATAATAACAGCCAGACATGTCGATCGTTCAGGTTAAGCTACGCTTGCCGCGGTTGGTATGTGGATGAGTGACCATCATTACATACCGAGACCCCTCCTGCTTCGGAAAGCACCTTAAGCAATGGCTTAAGGTGCTTTCCGAAGCAGGAGGGGTCTCGGTTGCTCGGTTGCTATAAATGACAGTCGATACGGGTCGTCAGAAGTCCGTCTGACCACCAGTCTTGCTAAAACTTATTTTATTCGGGCCTACGGGCGGAGAGCAATGGGCAGCTTGCCGCCCGGTAAGGACCAGGCCCGAGTTGACGGCGCGTTGTGTTTCACGCGTGCCTCAAAGGGATATCAGCACATCGTGACGGGGTCCACGAAGACCGATGCCTCCTGGGTCAGGGTTGCGGGTTGGTTAAACAAAACCGTAGCCCTGGCCGTCGCACAGGCAAGTGAAGAAACACGGGTTTTAGTCAGTAAAAGTCTGACACGCCCTTCCGCTCCGCTCAGAGCGGGAGAAGTCATTTGATGATTTCCCATCCCAAAACAAAAAAAGGGGAATACCCCTTTTTTTTCTAGTTACTGGGTAATACAATAGTATTACCCAGTAACTAGATTGTCGTGGTCAGATGGTCAGACGCTCCATTTAAAATACCCGGTATTTTGCTGAACCCAGTTTAATTGGAATTGGAAGGAAAGACTAGACAGGATGACTAAATGATAACGATATCGTCCATATGATTACATATTTACCTAAAAAAAAAAAAAAAAAAACTAAAGAAGGATAACCATGAAAACCACTGTAATTTTCGTTTCCATGTGTAATGAAACGAATTGAGATGTCATCGTTTCGTTCGGACAAAAGAATAAAAAAATACACAGTTTGAAATATTACATTTTCCGGTCACTTATTTCGATTCTGACGTTCAGTAAGCGAAGTGAGCTTCAATTAAGCATAAAAGTTATTATATTTTTGGCTACCATTAGTATAGCTAAGTTAAAATTTAAAATAATAGCTTGAACTCTCAATGATAGTTTGCCAATTAGTGAATGCTTAAAGCTGCGAAACAATGTGACCCAGGGCGAGGTCACGGTAACCTCGTTCTATAACTAGTAATTTGAACTTGTACCAACTAGTATATAAACTAAATCTATAAGCTAGAATATATCACTCATTGTTCGATCACCAATCAAACAATATGTTCTCCAAAGTAAGACAATCTTTTAAATTTTGACAAAACTACTACAAAAATACTGGAGCTTATAAAATTAACATTCAATAATTGAAATGCACTAATTACGCATATTTATTTTTAATTTCCAGATCGTAGCCCTGTGTGGTTTGGTGGCGGTGTGCCAGGCTGGTCTGCTGACCGCCCCCGTACACTACTCCTCTGCTGCGGCCGTATCTTCCCAGAACATCGTGCGTCACGATCAGCCCGCTGGACACATTGCCGTTGCCGCCCCCGTCGCCTACCATGCTGCCCCGCTGCGGTCGCCTACCATGCTGCTCCTGCCCATTACTCGTCTGCTGCCGCTGTTTCTTCTCAAACATCGTGCGTCATGACCAGCCTGCCGGACATGTCGCCGTCGCCGCCCCGTCGCCTACCACGCCGCTCCTGCCCTGTTGCCTACCACGCCGCTCCTGCCCCTGTTGCCTACCACGCCGCTCCAGTCGTTGCCCATGCTGCTGAGTTCGATGTAAGTCATGGTGATCTCAACCTTATTAAATAAAACCATGATGGCTACACCATTTACAATCAACAAAAGCTCCACCGATTTATATAATTTTTCATAGAAGATTTTTCTTATACAAATGTAGTTGTTGGTTGGTTTATCTCCGTCCCGAATAGCAGAATAACTATTGAACGATGGGAATAAATCACAAAAAATATCAGAAGAAGATTGATCATTTTCTCTTACTTTTTGAATGTATTGCGGTGCGAAGTTCGCCCCTTTACCTATATGAAGCAACATATGAACTCACTATGTTTTTTTTTAAATACAGGCTCACCCCAAATACGAGTACACCTACTCAGTAGCTGACGGACACACCGGCGACAACAAGTCCCAGCAGGAGTCCGCGATGGTGATGTTGTGAAGGGCTCATACTGTTCCATGAGGCCGACGGCTCCGTCAGGACCGTGGAGTACTCCGCTGACGACACAGCGGTTTCAACGCGGTGGTGCACAACACCGCTCCTACAGCCGCCCCAGTACTTGTGAAGGCCGCCCCCGCCTACGTCGCGCCCGCCCACTACTACCACCATTAAGCCAACTACATATTTATTAAACAGAACAACTATATGAAAATGACTGCGTTTCATTAAAACCTCAGAGAACGCGCACTTACACTACATAAAAATTTAGACATTAGTGGAAACCTTATCTAATTGTTTAAATAACGAAATGTTAATGTTGAGCCAGAGTACAAATATGTAAGAGCAGATCTTGAATGGAAACACTCCCGTAAAAAGGTTTAGTTGGTTGGTTTAGTTGTCAAGTAAAATTACCCAAAGACCATAGACAGCAGTTCATCGATCAGACATTTGTGAATAAATGTATAAGTATTAGGTCTATGTAAATATTTATACATACATAGCATTAACTCCCAATATTTCCAGTAATTTATTATATTAAACAATGGTAGCCTAGTCGTAGCGGCCGCGACTTATTTACAAGTTGTACAAGTTGTAGAGCGAACCCCATTAGGCGCTTTACTTTGTGTAAAGAAAACATCGTGAGAAAACCGGTCTGTCCATGAGAAAACTTCTACCAACCCCCACTGGGCCCGTGTGGTAGGTTATGGGCCGCTCCTTCACTGAGATGAGGCCTATGTCCCAGGAATGGGAACATTATAGGCAGATTATATTTTATTTTGTATATTATATTAAAATTAATGGAACGGTCTTATTGCTGTTGGTTCCTGTGATCATCATCATCATCATCATCATCAGCCTCTGCTCGACATAGGCCTCTTCCATGGCACGCCAACAAGCTCGATTCTGAGCAGTTCTCCGCCAGCCACTACCAGCCACCTTTAATGTCGTTGCTCCATCTCGCCCAAGGGCGTCCTACGCTACGTTTACCGAGGTCTCCACTCAAGGACTCGCTTACCCCAACGGTTGTCGGAACTGCGGCATATGTGACCAGCCCATTGCCACTTCAGCTTGCTAATCCTCTCAGCTATGTCGGTAACTCTGGTCCTCTGTCGGATTACTTCATTTCTGATGCGGTCCTTCAGGGAGACGCCCAACATAGCCCGCTCCATAGCATAGTATGACGAATTGTAAAAAATTAATTGTTGAAAATGATAAAGAATTAAACAAATTTGTTCATATTGAGCCTCTAAGATGGATCAGTCAGGAGTCAAAGAAGCGATTTTCAAAAGATTTCAAAAAGATAAAAAAATTGTAATGATCAACTAAATATTTTCTGTATATAACTCATTCTTAAACTTGAAAGATAAGTTCCACAAAATAATCTGAACGCGTAATAGCAACAAAAATCATAACATTATTTTTATAAAAAGTTAAGCCGTTGTAAATAATAACTTGTAAAGATATTATAACATTGTTATCTATGACCTTTACCGATACATCTACCTGATGATTGGCGTTAAGTGCGCTAAGCGGTAATAAGCGGCTTTTGATTATCTAAAAGCCTCTATTAGCTCCTGACGCATAATAAGTAAACACTTCAAGAACGAAGTGTGTACGACTTGTCGAATAGGTACCTATTGTACAGACTACAACACATCAAGCTAATACAATCTTTCAAATTTCTCTATAAGATTTTCAACTTTATCGCTAAAGCAGTAAGCTTATTATTATTATATATCTTAGCAAGATTTATTGGGAATAGTTGACAGAAACGGGTTGCATGACCAGCTGTCGCCCGTACCTACATGTCCAGCACATGACTTTCAGATTAAATAATAAATGATGAAAAATGACAGAGCTGAGGACGAGTACTTCAAAGCCTAAATATTCTTTTAACATTGTCTCAGTTTTTTTTTTTTTTAAGTAATTATAAACTAGTGCTTGACTGCAATCCCGCCTGATGGTAAGCAGTGATGCAATCGTTGATGGTAAACCGCACTAGTTTATTAAGCCTATTCACTTAAAAAAACTAAGGAATAGGAAGTATGACGGCAGTTGAGCGAGGTGATGCAATGTTAAACCCAAGACCAACACGACCAAACGAAGCTGCACAAAAGAGAGATTGATCTGGAGACTCTCCACGACCAAACTCCCGACACAACAACATTTGGCGCATCGTACCCGCCACACATTGCAACACAACTGCTCAGACCCGTCTCCGTACGGCTTCACCAGACATCATGCCGGAACACGACGAATCGCTTGGCGGCAAGACTTTGTCTGGTGGGTGGTAACTTCTGCCGGCAGCCGATGTTATGGCCTACCACCGAGGCCTATAAAGTTACTTTATACTGCTTATACAGTTACCTACTTTAGTAGTTTTTTAATTTAGTACCAAGAGTAAATAGTTTTTACAAAGATGATGTATAAAAACCAAAATGTTATCAAAAGGCTAGTGTGAGTTACATGCTATGCAAGTGAAGTGCTACAAAATGCCACCTGGCCACTTGACTGACTCCGTGGCGTGCTGACTATTTAGCGACCCTGACTTGGTTAAGAACAATCTCTTTAGCCTGAATCAAAGACGTAGGATAGCCAGCCTTTCGGTATTCAGTTGAAAGAGTGTGTTCGGGAACTAAATGACTTAATTCCGCCAACACTGTTCCATCATCCGACGACCCGTCGTACGGCGATTATCCCTGAAAGGCCTGAAATCGAACCCGCGCACTCATTCTTGAGATGCTGGTGTTTTAACCACTAGGCCACCACGACTCTAATAATCTGTAAGACGGACTAATTATTTTTTTGATTTTCATACCTTAGATACATCACTGTGACAATAGTGAAACCACAAACCAATCACAAGATGATACGGGACAATATATTAACCGAGCCATACCATTAGTAGGTATGCTCCGACGACCTCCGTGGCGCAGCGGTCAACACGTCTGCCTGCGACGTGGAGGCCCCGGGTTCGATCCCCGCCCAGGTCATGATGGAAAACGATCTTTTCGTGATTGGTCTGGGTCTTGGATTTTTATCTATTTAAGTATCTTATAAATATAGTATCGTTGAGTTAGTATCCCATAACACAAGTCTCGATCTTACTTTGGAGCTAGCTCAATCTGTGTGATTTGTCCGTATATATTTATTTATATTATTTTTATTTTATTTCGTATCTACTCAATTTCTAGATGGTGCCAGGCTAGGTGGAGCGAGGATCTGTACAGGGTGGCTGGCAGCAGTTGTATCGAGCTGTGTTAGAATCGAGTTGAATGGCGTCCAACTGGAAAGGCCTATATCCAGCGATGGACTCCTTCAGGCTGATGATGACGATAATGCTATGGCTCTACTGGTGGCTGACTATTGTATGGTGGCTGGTTGTTGTATGGTCACTTTATGCCTCAGTTCGTTTCGAAGAAGTTTCATAAAAGCGTTTTTAATATTAAAATAATAATTAAAATTGTAAAATGATTCTTTATAGGTTTTTTTTTTAATTTGGTCTGCAGAAATTTTAACAACATCATGCATATGTTTTATTTACTTAAGGTCTTATTAGGAGTTTCTTGGCTTATAATCTAAAGTTAGACTAATTTAGTTAATTTTATTCAGAATTTAGAAGTTAGAAAATGAGAATTTTCACGAATCACTTTTTTTTCGATTTGTACACTTTTGTTAATATTACTTATTAAAAATTTCTTCTGGGGCAACTGTGGTAGATACTAGAAAAGTCAGAAATCGTAAAAAAACTATTTCCATTCAATTTAATTTCCATCAAATAAATTTTACAAAAAACATTTATTTATTGGACATTTTAGTTTTAATAAAATCATTCCGAATTAAAAAAAAAAACAGTGAAATAATAAATAATTAGTAGGGTATGTTCAAAAAGTCATCATCATCATCTCAGCGTATAATCCCGATTGCATCCGCGGCTTTCGCGCTGGAGGCCAGGGTCCGCTTTCCTACAATTACTCCTCCATTTCGCACGATCTCCGGCATCCCGTGGTGTGAGATTGTTTGCATATATTAAATACTAGCTTTCCGCCCGCGGCTTCGCCCGCGTGGAGTTCGGTTATATCGCGTTTTTTAGATTTCCCTCGGGAACATCAAATTTTTCCGGGATAAAAGGTAGCCTATGTTCTTTCTCGGGGTCTAAAGATTGTCTGTGCCAAATTTCATCAAAATCGGGTGAGAGGTTTAAGCGGGAAAGCGTGACAGACAGACAGACAGACAGACAGACATACAGACCGACAGACAGACAGACAGAGTTACTTTCGCATTTATAATATTAGTATGGATGGTTTAGGGTATGTTAAAAAAGTAACGAGACACAATGTGCACTAGCGAATATTTTCCTCAATGCAAAAATTTTACAGTTTTCATTGGAAAAGGATTAGATCATAACATCGCACCTGTATTCTCCAAAGGGTTAGGCAGAGGTGTAGGTACCCCACATTAAAATACACTCACATTATTTTTAATACCCACGTAAAAGCGTAAAAGGGGACAAACGGGGGTTGGGCGGTTCATTGAGTCCAAGGCCAAGGTGGCTGCCAGAAAACTTGGCGTCATCGCAAAGGTCCGACAGTATTTCACACCGGGGCAGCTTCTGATGTTGTACAAAGCACAGGTCCGTTCGTGTGTGGAGTACTGCAGCCACATTTGGGCTGGTGCTGCGAAATGTCACCTGGCTACTTTAGATTCAGTGGAGAGGCGTGCGAAGAGGCTAATTGGTGACCCTGATTTAACTCAAGACGGTCTCCAAAGCCTAGAGCACAGGCGCAGAGTAGCCAGCCTTTCGGTGTTCTATAGGTGGTATTTTGGGGAGTGTGCGAGGGAATTGCATGATTTAATTCCCCCATCTCCGTTCCACCATCGGACGACCCGTCGTACGGCGAGTTTCTACCCTTACGTTGTTAACACTACTACGATCCGGACGAAGCGTTTCGCCTCCTCCTTTATACCGAGTACATCAAGTGACTGGAACAACTTGCCGGGGGCGGTGTTTCACTCGGACTACAATTTGAGTGTCTTCAAGGGTAGAGTGAACAGGCTCTTAATAAACTAGCGCGCTTTACCATCAACGATCGCATGACTGCTTACCATCAGGCGAGATTGCGGTCAAGCACTGGTTTATAATATAATAATATATATATATAAAAAAAAATACAGATTGCCATCGCCTTGGGCACAATTTTGTATATGCTATAGACCGCTACTGACAATCCAATAACACTTTGCCCGACCCGGCCGTGTGAAGCAGTTGCTGAACGATGTTCTGTCCTAAGTGTCACGGGTTTCCTGTATGGAACGATTTTTTGTATGGTTTGCAGGTAGTTTTGTTGCGAGTCTCCTATTTGTGTATGTGAATTTAATTTTTTATACACGCATTCACAATACAGGAGTAGATCCCTAGTGCCAACGTTTCTTTTTTATATTAAACGAACCCAATATTTCATCCACAGAACTGGTGCTTGCGACCAAATGACTCGTCGTTTATGGGGTGGTCTAGACCATCAAAAGTTTATCTGTAAAAGAAAGGAACCTTAGCAAAAATCATGTTTACTATGCTTACTAAATAAAATACATAATACTTACAATACCAAACTGAAAGTATTATAATTATATATCATCATCATCATCATCGTCATCAACAACCTTTTTTATTGTCCCACTGCTGGGCAAAGGTCTCTTCTCATACAGAGAAGGATTGAGCGTAATCACCACGCTTGCTCAATGCGGGTTGGCGATTTCAGACTTAAAAGCCCAGGTTTCCTCAAGATGGTTTTCCTTCACCTTCAGTCATTGGTGTCCAAGATGTAAGTACTTAGTAAGTACATATAACTTTAGAAAAGTTACATTGGTACTTGCCTGACCTGGAATTGAGCCCGCGCACTCATACTTGAGAGCCTGGTGTTTTAACCAGTAGGCTACCACGACACTTATATATACGTTTTACAAATATTCATTTTTCCATGCCATATTTTTTTCGAATACTGTCCGGTTACCCGACTTAACTATTGGTTAATTATAGTCAGCTTTACTTACAAAGCAATGAAGTTCAAAAATATTTCACAGTTTCCAAGTGGTGTTGCCAAGTAAAATGCTTTTACTTGTGGCAATTATGTTTAATCAAAATTATAACCTGATTTTTAATGTCGATGCGACCTTATCATTTTGACACAATAAATACTAATACCATACATAAACTTTTACCTCTTGTTAAAATAATTTGCCAATTAGTGAATGGAGTCGCGAAACTGAGTGACCCAGAGTAAGGTCACCGTAAGCTCGTTCTAGAACTTGTTTTACTGAACTTGTATAGACATCGACTAGTATATAAACTAAATCTATTAGCAGAAGTGTATCACTCATTGTTAGATCACAAGTCAAACAATATGTTCTCCAAAGTAAGCCAAACTTTCAAATAAAATATATATGTAGAATTTCAATAAACTGCATTAAATTATTAAAAACTAATTTCTATTTAATTTCCAGATCGTAGCACTTTGTGGTTTGGTGGCGGTGTGCCAGGCTGGTCTGCTGACCGCCCCTGTGCACTACTCCTCTGCTGCGGCAGTCTCCTCCCAGAACATCGTGCGTCACGACCAGCCTGCCCAACACGCCTCAGTCGCCTACCATGCTGCCCCCGCTGCGGTCGCCTACCACGCTGCCCCTGCTGCGGTCGCCTACCACGCTGCACCTGCCCATTACTCGTCTGCCGCCGCTGTTTCTTCTCAAAACATCGTGCGTCACGACCAGCCTGCCGGACACGTCGCCGTCGCCGCCCCCGTCGCTTACCACGCCGCTCCTGCCGCCGTTGCCTACCATGCCGCTCCTGCCCCTGTTGCCTACCACGCCGCTCCCGTCGTCGCTCATGCTGCTGAGTTCGATGTAAGTTATGATGACCTCTGAAATAGAATATAAAATAAGTTGTTTTCCTCTGTTACATTACAAAACCATTTTATTTGTTTTTTATGACAGGCTCATCCCAAATACGAGTACACCTACTCGGTTGCTGACGGACACACCGGCGACAACAAGTCCCAGCAGGAGATCCGCGACGGTGATGTTGTGAAGGGCTCGTACTCGTTCCATGAGGCTGATGGCTCTATCAGGACCGTGGAGTACTCCGCCGACGACCACAGCGGCTTCAACGCGGTCGTGCACAACACCGCTCCCACAGCTGCCCCAGTTCTTGTGAAGGCCGCTCCCGCCTACGCCGCACCTGCCCACTACTACCATCACTAGACATAATAAAAAACTATTTATTAAATAAAATAACTTAGTTAACATGTATACTTTTTATTAGTTGTAACGACGACGCTGTCATAATATTGAGTCTAGTATATGAAATTAAGTCTTGTGTCTTACTTCCTACGAATCCAACTAATATTATAAATGCGAAAGTTTGTACGTAAGGATGTATGTGTGAATGGGTTTGTTACTCTTTCACACAAAAACTACAGAATCAATTTGGATTTATTTGGCGCACATAGTACTAGAGATAGCTTATAACTGAGATTAACACATATCGACGCTTGAAAGGCAATCATATCTAACCGACAAAAATTCGTAAATTAAGTTATATACACCAAACGACGCAGAAAAATCTGGCGGTTCGAATGGTGTATATAACTCAATTTACGAATTTTTGTCGCTTAGATATGATTGCCTTTCAAGCGTCGATATGTATTATACTTTTTATCCTGATATTCTCACGGGATCCCAATAAATACGGACGAATCCGCGGGACGCAGCTAGTAGTTTATGATTAACTAATGGTAACTTTATTAGCTTTCAAACCGCAAAGAAGAATCGTAAGGATAAGTAAGATCTGTCGAGAATGAGTAACAATAGACTGAGAACGAGATTTCTAACCAAAGAAGCATTCGTATCAAACTGTTACTGTACTTATATTTTCAAATTTAATAATCCTGTTTCAGATAAATTATCCATACAATGATAGTAAAAGTGTCTTCTTCTTCGTCAACCAATAGGAGTCCACTGCTGGCCAAAGGCCTTTGCCCCCAAGGCTTTCATTGCTTTGGGGGGGTTTGCCATAATCCCCACGCTTGGCAGGCGGGTTGGGGATCGCAGTAATATGATATTCCACAGGAGAAGCACTGCTGCCCGCTTCCCTGTTGAGAGTTTCCTTAGCCGCCGCTTATGACACCCACGAAAGCATAACGGTTGGTACTATTCTTAACCCGGAACCACACGGCGAAAGTATAACTTAGCCTAATGTTAGTATTAAATTAATTAAAGTGGGTCTAGACTCTTATCCACCTACGTAATAGGGGTATCCTACCGGTCCGAAAACACATTCATGATGCCATTGGAGGAGGAGTGCAAGCGCGCTATCATGTAAGCACAACACTTCTGTATGATGGCGGCGAACCCGTTGACCCTCGCCTCCGCGTTGCTTCGAGAAGAACATGTATGGAGGACGGGGTCCATAGTACTGATTGTCACATTCGTAAAAAACCTTTAAAACAAGGTCTGATTTCTAAAACTTTCAGATATGTAAAGGCATTCTAGTTTGGAAATTATATCGTCATATTTATTAAGCTAATAATAGTACCTATATTCTTAACCAAAACTATTTTGCAAGAAATAGTTTACGAGAGACGCCCACCACCACGAGTTAGATTGAGGTGAGATGTTTCGTTAGTAAAAAGAAATGAAAATTAGAGATGCAGTAACTGAAAAATACGTATATATAGTCCCTAATATTGAAATATTCATGTCTCATTTTTTTAAAAAGGAACACAATATGACTGGTTCAACCATGTGACATTTATGTTTGGGTCAAAGCAGCCACCATTAAAATGAGTCATTAAAAAAATGTAAATTTGTAAATTTTCATTCACCATTTTTTTTCACCTGTTTAGATTTCCTTAATAATAAATAATATTTATTTCCGATAAACATGGCATACAAAGCTGTTAAAATATAAAATGTTACAGTATGTGATCCAAAAATTCCTTGACAGTATAAAAAACATTTTCATTTAGCCAGTTATACAATTTAATTTTAAATAGTCTGCCATTTAGTTCTTTTAGTGCAATTGGTAATTTGTTAATTTGTCAATTGGCATAAGTACACATATAGCCACACAGTTTTTTCTCATTGTAACGTATATATTATTATATATACATATATATATAATTTTACTATAAATTGTTTCATTATGTGTGGTTTTCAGCACAACTGGGCCAAAACCGGTACTTTTAGTCTCAAAGTCCAAATTATAAAGTTCTTTCAAAGGCAAAAAATACAACTGAGGGGTTGCCAAAAATGAGTTTAAATCCATGTAAAATCATCCTATGTAAAATTCATTGAGATAGGCGAAGAAGTGAAAACAGACTCCGGTCCAGGTTGGTTGACGCAAAGAAAATTTGTTCAAATTTAGATTCAATAATTGCTGTTCAACCAACGATGAACTCGATCACCAGTCGGTCCCGAGTTCTGAGGTTTTTTAGTCTTTAAGCCGTTTGGAGTAGAAACCCGATGCCGATGATTTTTTGAAAAATTATATAATTTTCGGACCTCTGCAATTTTGGTTTTATTTGCTTTTTATGTATTGTAGTTCTTATGTACATATCTGGCACAAGCGTTACATATTAATGAATCTATATACGCATATATTTCGTATGTATTTATGTCTATGTGTTTTAAACAGCTGCTTTTAGTAAGTAATGACGCAGTAGTTCAGGATGTAGCAGTATCTAACCAGCAGTGCACTGATCGCCTTCAACTTTTGGGAGTTAAGATTTCCTCAACCCTAAACTTTGGATGGTTCATTGAGTCCAAAGCCAAAGTGGCTGCCAGGAAACTTATCGTTATTGCAAAGGTCGAGCGGTACTTCACACAGGACAGCTTCTAATGCTATACAAAGCACAGGTCCGTTCGTGTGTGAGTACTGCAGCCACATTTGGACTGATGCTGCAAAATGCCACCGGGCAATTTTGGATTCAGTAGAGAGGCATGCGAAGAGGCTAATTGGAGACCCAGATTTGATCCAAAATGGTCTCCAAAGCCTGGAGCACTGGCGAAGAGTCGCTAGTCGGTCGGTATTCTATAGGATGCATTTTGGAGATTATGCGAAAGAATTGCATAACTTAATTCTCCTATCTCCGTTCTATCATCGGGCGACCCGTCATACGGCGAGTATTCACCCTTAGGGGAAGGTTCCCTAAAGTGGCCCGGGAGGGTAAAAAGCGGTCACTGTCGTTTTTATAATCTATCAACAGGATGTGTAAATATTTTACAATCTGACAACATTAGTGCTCCAGTAAACACGAACAGGCTATTCTGATTCTTTGTTTTATGTAAAAACAACAATATGATATCAAAACTACATTAACTTGAGAGTAAAAATTGATAATATAAGATTAAATAATTCTTCTTTTCTTTAGAGTAAATACTACTTCAACTCTTCAATGGCCTCTGTGGTTAGATACCACAATTTTGCCTATAACACGTGTAACGAATTATAGAAATTCTTTAAAAAAATATTTCACAATAATGGCGGATATCGCCAATGACAGTTGAAAAAACGGCTGCGTGCGCCGACTAAGAGGAGATTTGATGCTAAGCCATTATGTGACCACTACGCTGCGATATTTCAATGTTCTTTATGCATTATTTACTGAGTGCACTATTGACTACATAAATCACGCAATTTTATTTAGTAAACGACACTATAAATAATTTTAAAAGTCCAATGAAAAATGCGCGTGACACTCATCTTAGCTTCCTCCCGTCAAAAAACGATTAAATAAATATTTAAGCTGCAGTCATTGAAAGCTTAAGGCGGCCACTTTACCCGACCTTCCCCTACCTTGTTGACACCACTACGATATGAACGAAGCGTTTCACCCCTTTTTTTATACCGAAAAATATTTGTATGGCCTACAGGTAGTTGTTCCGGGTCTGGCTGTTTGTGTTTGTGATTTTAAATGTTTGTAAACGCATCCACGAAACAAGAGAAATTCCTAGTGTGGGGTACCTACGTTTTATTTAAAAAAAAATGTTTCAAGAAAAAGACAGATAAAAAAATTGCATTATGAAACAGTAGTAAAACAAAGCTTGAAATAATATTTATTGTAGTTTTATAAAATTTTAAAAACACTGAGCTAATAAATAAAAAATATGTAACTACTAGTAGTAATCAGTAGTTACATATCTTTTATTTAATTTTCTAATATAAAAAAAAGCTCAGAATTTTTAAAATTTTAAATATCTTTCAACTGATTGAATCTCTTTAAATGTTTTAAAACATTAAACGCATCCAATGTACCATTTTATTAAATTTTGTTACTTCGATGCGGTATTATCAGTTACCTAAAAATTGCTCCGCCTGCCTTAGTAAAAGTAATACATAGGAAATGCTTTGTAGTTGATGATGCCCTAGCAACCTGTCTCAGGTGACTGGTTTAATTAACAAATCTATGACACCCAATATAATGTTACTCAGAGCTTGTTCTACAACTTCTTACACATGCGTTTGTTCACTGACAGCTAATACTGTATATAAGCTAATCGCTGGCAACAAACATATCATTCAGTTGTTGATCTCATTACTAAAACCATGTTTACTAAGGTAAGTCAGATTATCTAAAAGAGTTCATAAATTATCAGAAAAAACAATTCCAGTACTTAATAAAAAATCTATTTGCAGGTAGTTGCTCTGTGTAGTTTGGTGGCGGTGTGCCAGGCTGGTTTGCTTACCACCCCCGTGCACTACTCCTCTGCTGCGGTTGTCTCATCCCAGAACAGCGTGCGTCACGACGAGCCTGCCCAATACGCCTCAGTCGCCTACCACGCCGCACCCGCTGCGGTCGCCTATCACTCTGGTCCTGCTCATTACTCGTCTGCTGCCGCTGTTTCTTCTCAAAACATCTTGCGTCACGACCAGCCCGCCAGAAACGTCGCCATCGCTGCCCCGGTCGCCCATCACGCTACAGTCGCCTACCAATCTGCTCCTGCCCATTACTCGTCTGCTGCCGCTGTTTCTTCTCAAAACATTGAGCGTCACGACCAGCCTGCCGGATACGTCGCCGTCGCTGCCCCGGTCGCCCAACACGCTACTGTTGCCTACCAATCTGCTCCTGCCCATTACTCGTCTGCTGCCGTTGTTTCTTCTCAAAACATCGTGCGTCACAACCAGCCTGCCGGATACGTCGCCGTTGCTGCCCCGGTCGCCCAACACGTTACACCTGCTGCCGTTACCTACCAATCTGCTCCTGCCCATTACTCGTCTGCCGCCGCTGTTTCTTCTCAAAACATCGTGCGTCACGACCAGCCTGCCGGACATGTCTCCATCGCTGCCCCCGTCGCCTACCACGCTGCACCCGCTGCCGTCGCCTACCAAGCTGCTCCTGCCCATTACTCGTCTGCTGCCGCTCTTTCATCTCAAAACATAGTGCGTCACGACCAGCCTGCCGGACATGCCGCCATCGCTGCCCCCGTCGCCTACCACGCTGCACCCGCTGCCGTCGCTTACCAAGCTGTTCCTGCCCATTCCTCGTCTGCTGCTGCTGTTTCATCCCAAAATATTGTGCGTCACAGTCAGCCTGCCGGACACGTCACCGTGACTGCCCCCGTTGCCTACCACGCTGCTCCTTCTCCTGTTGCTTACCACGTTGGTCCCGTCGCTGCCCACGCTGAAGAGTTTAACGTAAGTTATTAATTGTGTCTACTTATATGTATAAGTCCTCCATGGCGCACCGGTCAACACGCCTGCCTGCGACGTGGAGGCCCCTGGTTCGATCCCCGGACAGGTCATGATGGAAAAACAATCTTTCCCTGATTGGCCTGGATCTTGGATGTTTATCTATTTAAGTATCTATTATAAATATAGTTTTGTTGAGTTAGCTAGAACTTACTTTGGGGCTAGCTCAATCTGTATGAATCTGTGTATATATATATATATATATATTTATTTATTTATCTATATACATTTTAATGTAATTAATTATATTTTTTTTAACAGTCTCATCCCAAATACGAGTACACCTACTCAGTAGCTGACGGACACACCGGAGACAACAAGTCCCAGCAGGAGTCCCGCGACGGTGATGTTGTTAAGGGTTCGTACTCGTTCCATGAAGCCGACGGTTCCGTCAGAACCGTGGAGTACTCCGCCGACGACCACAGCGGCTTCAACGCGGTCGTGAACAACTCCGCCCCGACGGCCGCACCCGTGCATGTTGCGCCCGCTCACTACCACCACTAAAACAACCTCACTGTTCATATATCGCGCTTACCAAAACAATGTTGATTATTATTTATTTATTACAATATACGAAATAACTTAGAAAAATATTTTGTTTTAATATTTTTTTCTCTATGAGTCCGTTCTTCTGGTTTATTTTCGTTCTCATGTGCATTTCAAGTTTCGATAAGATTAAGAACAAGAAAATGTAATTCAATTAAAACCTAACATTATCTACCGCTGAAGTTACTACTACTACTACTGCTAAAGTTACAAATTATTTGGAAAAAAGAAATCAGCTATTGCAAGTGATACTATATAAATATATAAACTTTCGTGAAAGGAAATTGATGAAAGAAGGCAAATTTGTCATAAATTGTGATTACCATAGTAACGAAGAGAGAATACAATCAAGACACAAGTCAGATTCATATAAACGAACTAATGTTTAATGTTTTATAACCTGAGTTACAACAACTTTGACAAAAACAGGAAACCGTTCATTAATATAAAAATCGGTCAAGGGCTTGTCGGACCACGCTCAGTGGTCCATTCAGGTTCCATAGATACTCGTCCGTCACAATAAGTCTCCCCACTTAAGAGTTAAAAAAATTGGTTATTTGTTATATTGAGTTGACATACTAAGTGATATCTTAAAAACGCGCCCACGAAGGACGGTGATAACTAAAGAAAGAGTTATAGATTTCATCAACACATAGAAAGTTCGAAGATTTTTTTTCATTCTATGAGTAGTGCGGAGGGGTTGTAACATGGAATGATAACCAGGCAAGGCAACTCCAAGTTTCTACCACTAAATAAATATTGCATGCCATTGCCCATGTATCCGTTACTATATCCTACAAGTGTGTACGTAGATTGTACGTTATAGACAATGAAAAAATTTCAATGACAACGAAGGACCAACCAAAGAGTCTGATAATTGAATAGCTCATACCCGTCCCGACCCCATCAACTCAGGAAAAATAATAACGCGAAGTAGCCCAAAGTGCAGCGTCATCTCGTGGAGAATTGGGTTACTAATTTATACAAACTAAACGGTTTTACATGTTGGATTGTCGGTGGTTTTCTATTTGGAAGAACATACGGTCAGAATAAATATATATAATCTATTATAAAAAAATGCTTGCTCATACATTAAAGTAAAAACCAAGTTCAAAAATGATTTTGGACCACTTGTCAAAAACTGTTCAGCCCAACAAGTTCAAAATAATTTTCCTAGAAAGTTTTTATAAAGTTCTAGTTTTGAGATTTTTTTATAACACCCGTCTGAATGAATGATTGAACATTACACCCTGTTCCTATGCCTCCAAAGTTCAAAAGTAAGAGGCATTTTTTTAAATTGTGGAGCAATTATTTCTAAAAACATCAATTTTATCAAAAAAATATTTTCGCAAACCCCTTTAATAATATAAATAATATTCGGACAAATCACAAAGATTGAGCTAGCCCCAAGGTAAGTTCGAGACTTGTGTAATGGCATACTACCTCAACGATACTATATTTTATAATAGATACATATATAGCATCCAATATCCAGGTCAATCAGGAAAAGATCGTATTTCATCATGACCTGGCCGGGGATCGAACCCGGGATGTCCACGTTGCAGGCAGGCCTATTCTATTTTAAATACCTATCCAACAGTATTAATATCAAACGTTAGGGTTGAAAATAAAAATAAATCTCTTCCCACTTTACATGTATTTTACCACTTTGGTGACATGATTGATATATGTACATATTGGTTCAAAATTTCAGCTCTGTAGTGCTAATGATCACTGTGATTATCCGCGGACGAAATCACAGACAGACAGACTACGAAACTATAAGGGCTCCTAGTTTATTACGAAACCCTAAGAAGCAGCAATGTAAGCGACCACGCCGATTTTCGTAACATGACCCAAAAAAGGCCGAAAAAATCACTTTTCCTTTATCAAAACCATCAGCCTAAAGCACTTCACTCCTGATCGTAAGCCTCTCCTATTGTATGCTATTTAATGTATAAAAATAACAATTTCTTCTGTAATGACTTAAAACTTGTGAACTGATCGTCCTCCGTGGCGAAGCGGTCAACACGTCTGCCTGCGACGTAGAGACCCCGGGTTCGATCCCCGGTCAGGTCATGATGGAAAACGATCTTTTCCTGATTGGCCTGGGTCTTGGATGTTTATCTATATATGTATCTATTATAAATATAGTATCGTTGAGTTAGTATCCCATAACACAAGTCTCGAACTTACTTTGGAGCTAGCTCAATCTGTGTGATTTGTCCGTATATATTTATTTACTTATTTATTTATTTATATTAAAAAAATTGTATCACTTTTTTAACCCAAGTCGATAAATGTCTGAAGACAACATTTTTTAAATATTGATATATGTATCGAACTTTGTGACTTTGTCACAATGACACTTGGTTGCTTATCATTGTGACACTTGCATAGTTAAAGAGAATGTTTTGCATCGCTATGTTCTAATATTGTAAGGTCACTGTAAGCCTGTTTTACAAGTAATGTGTGAAATGGCAACTAGTAACCTGGATAGATCTATTGAACTCTATCATTTATTGTTTAATCGGTTTTTGGCGGGAATGTCAAGATAAGTGTCACGCTCATTTTTCATTGGACTTTTAAAATTATTTATAGTGTCGTTTACTAAATAAAAACGCGTGATTTATGTAGTAAATAGTGCATTCAGTGACTAATTCAAAAAGAACAGTGAAATATTGTAGCATAGTGGCCGCCTCATGTCTTTACGCTAAACCGCTCCTTATCGTCCAAACGCGGGAAACAAAAGGAGTTAGATTAGTTAGGATAAGTTTAGGATAAGTTAGGATTAATTAGGATAAGTTAGGATAGAAGTTTACTCAAGAATATATTTACTGAAGACTAGGCTGTATGGCGTACTATGCCTTTGCCTTTTCCGTTCAGAAGAACGGAAAGAATTGAACAAAAAAAAATTATTGTTTAATCCCACAAGTGAAACAATCAATCTAATCAAAATGTTCGCTCAGGTAAATAACCTTTAAATATGTCAAGTGTCTTATACTAAATCTGAAGAATAAAATATTTAGAACTAGCTGTGCCCCGCGGTTTCACCCGCGTAAGCTTCGAACCGAAAGAGCTCAATTGATATAAAATAAGCGCCTGTTAAAATAATTTGAGCAATATGTACGTCCGCGTTTGCTCCCGTTTTCGCAACATTTTTTGTTCCTGCTCTGCTCCTATTGGTCATAACGGGATCTTTTATAGCCTATGTCCTTTCTCAGGTTCTAGACTATCAATGTACCAATGCTGCCGCTGCCGTCGCCTACCAAGGTGCTAAAAAAATACACTAGTTTAATTAACTTCCCTAATCGGCTAAGGTGTTGGTCAGAGACAACATCGAAGTCCCAGTGGGCAGCCCGCCGCCCGGTAAGGGCCAAGCCCGGTCAATGTCAGTGCGTTGTGTTTCACGCGTGTCTCAGTGAGATGTTTGCACATCGTGACTTGTTGGCCCTCCAGACAGCCAGGTCCACGAAGACCGATGCCTGGGTCAGGATTGCGGGTTAGTTGAAAGAGAAACCGTAACCCTGGCGCAGAGCCAAGTGAAGGAACACGGATGGGTTTTAGTCAGTTAAAGTCTGACATGCCCTTCCGTTCCGCCTAGAGCGGGGACGTTGTTCCATACATTTCCGCTGCTAACTTACCTAAGTTTATATGTTATTATAGTTCTTTTTTTTATAAATTAAAACAAAATTTAAATTTTGACATTCAGTGCCAAAGATAATGATCTATTTTTATTTTTATAATACTCTTTTTTAAAGAAAACTTAAACTAAAAAAGAAGTAAATTATGTAACTGTTTACTGCTCCTTTTGATAAAGATAAACAAAAACAAAATAAACTTAAAAAAAGTATTTAAAACTGTAAAAAAGAAACGGTAGGTACTCTAAATTAAAATAAGATTGGTATAACCCTATTTTTATTTTTACCACCAAAACTTTGGTAAACAAAACCCTCATTTACAAAGTGTTTGATTTTATTTATAACTGAATACACTGCACAGTGCAAAATATTTCACTATACTTGGCCAAGATGAGGACATACATGAAGTTTTTTTTAACCAAATTTCTTTTGTTATGAGAATCGGCTACTTCAACGTAGCGGCTATTGAGCAATAGTGGCCCATTGGTAACGACCACAACTTACGAGTTGTAGGTTGTAGGTGCAAACACAAACTGGATTATGTGTAAATGATCCAATTACAACTGCTCTCAAAAAGATGGAGGATAACTTCGTGAAAAAACCGGCATGACCTAGAGTCTTAAGTTGCAATACATGTGACATCTACCAATCCGCACAGGGCCCATGTGTTGGATTACCTCATACCGAAAAAGACCTGTGTCTTAGTGCTGCGAAGATTACATGCTGAATATGTAATAGTAAAGTCATCATCCATCATTGTGGGTTATCTACTAAACATATACTAAAATGAAAAAAAGATTTTGGTAACCCAGATTGTAACGTACATGCATTGTAATGTATGTACTTAGTACAAAACCTAGTAAAAAACATACTGAACGTTTTTCTGTATTCAATAGTAGCTTTTGCGAAATCTTAAAACTCAGAGGTGGACTGGTCCAGGAGTAATTCTTAAAACATACCTTGTATTTATTTTTATATTGTCATATAATTAGGTAATATAATTCAATAATAATAATCAACATTGTTTTGGTGAGCGCGATATGGGACTAGTAAGGTTGCTTTAGTGGTGGTAATAGTGAGCGGGTGCGACGTGTACGGGCGCGGCCGTGGGGGCGGTGTTGTGCACCACCGCGTTGAAGCCGCTGTGGTCGTCGGCGGAGTACTCCACGGTCCTGATGGAACCGTCGGCTTCATGGAACGAGTACGAGCCCTTCACAACATCACCGTCGCGGGACTCCTGCTGGGACTTGTTGTCGCCGGTGTGTCCGTCAGCTACTGAGTAGGTGTACTCGTATTTGGGGTGAGCCTGTGTGCCAAAAATACGTAGAATGAATTTGTGTACAACAACGGGAAGCAAGAGGATTTATATAGTATTTATGATGCCATGATAACATACGTCGAACTCAGCAGCGTGGGCGACGACGGGAGCGGCGTGGTAGGCAACAGGGGCAGGAGCGGCGTGGTAGGCAACGGCGGCAGGAGCGGCGTGGTAGGCGACGGGGGCCGCGACGGCGACGTGTCCAGCAGGCTGGTCGTGACGCACGATGTTTTGAGAAGAAACAGCGGCAGCAGACGAGTAATGGGCAGGAGCAGCATGGTAGGCGACCGCAGCGGGAGCAGCGTGGAAGGCAACCGAGTTGTGTTGGGCAGGCTGGTCGTGACGCACGATGTTCTGGGAGGAGACAGCCGCAGCAGAGGAGTAGTGTACGGGGGCAGTCAGTAGACCAGCCTGACACACCGCCACCAAACCACACAGAGCTACGATCTGAAAACCAATGAGTACTTCGAAATTTTGTTCAATGATAAAAGATATAACATATTTAAGTCCTTTCTGGATTTTAATTAATTTACCTTAGCGAGCATTTTGTTTAGGTTGTACGTTTCACTTGTGTGATCGAACAATGAATGATAGATTTCAAATGACAGATCTAGATTATATACTAGTCGCTAGTTTGTTCACGCTCATACATAGTTTTAGAACAGGCTTACGGCGACCTTACGGTGGGTCAAATAGTTACTGTTACGCGATGTAAAACATTCACTGAACCGTTTCTTAGTGATTCCTTAACAAATAATATCTAGTATAGTCAATTTAGGTAAACGAATCCTTTTAAGATCTTTATATATTCACGGTCAAATTAGGTCATATTTAGAGCATTTATGCTATTTTGTAGGTTAATAAAAAGACAAAGGCAAAAGACAATGTGATTCAAACGCTTAAATGGCCCTGGGCAGATCATATCTGCTGCATGCTGGATGAACTATACAAGTGTACTGAAGTGTGTTTATCAATAAATATATGTGATAATTTCATGATGTTTTAAACACAACACACACACGCATACACTATCTCTGTACATTCTGTTTTTTAAGTGATGACTTATAATTGGCAGCCAGTCTGGCATATTTTTTTTATTCTGTTTGTTTAGGTGTAAGTTGTCCATAGTCAATAAATAAATAAATTAGTCAATAGTTAGTAAGTGGTGTTATAACGAATATTTGAAAACCACATACATACAAGACATTTTGTCAGTCTACAAGACTGACAGTATATGCGACTGGCAAAATGGCTTGCAGACTTGTATTTATTTGGTTTGATAAATAATTTTCGATGATAAATAATTGAAATAATAATGTATATTAATAAATAGATACATAGAAAAGAATATAGGATCTATTTATTTTCCCAATTCAAATGGGACTAGGCAGAACATTTCTGCCGCCGGACAAACTGTGGGACCAAATATCACTGAATTGAACTGAGACAGCAAGGCGAGGTCGCGGCAGATAACGTAGAGAAGAGCCGACAAGGTTCCGTCAAAACTGGTAGAAGGACGCGCGGGTTCCCGAAAGATGGAAGGAGTAGAGTGAGGGATCGGTCTTCGTGGACCCCGTCACGATGTGCTGACATCTCTTTGAGGCGCGTGTGATACACGTGAAATCGGTCCACGAAGACCGATGCCTGGGTCACGGTTTCTCTTTTAAACAATCCGAAATCCTGATCCAGGCATCGGGTCAGGATTGCGGGTTGTTTAAAAAAGAAACCGTAACCCTGGCGCACAGGCAAGTGGAGAAAAACACGGGAGGGTTTAGTCAGTAAAAGTCTGACACGCCCTTCGGCTCCACCCAGAGCGGGAGAAGTCATTTGATGAATTCCCATATCAAAAAAAAAGGAGTAGAGTGAGGTTTTAATATACACTTACTGTAGGATGTCTAAGGTGCTTACACCTGGCTGCCGGGCAGCTAAACATTAACATCTAATAAAGGACTAAGTACCTTCGTCTAAGTATGTCTGTTTTTCAATTTGTCAAATGTACCTCTAATTTTCACACATTTTTGACAAGTTTTTGACATTAATTGTCACGGTCTTGAGATTGCAACTAGATTTATTTTTTGACTAACTCCAGGTACATCAGAGGGGTTTCTTATACAAGCCTTTATAGTCAACTAATGATGCGAAGCTCAAAGTTCATGCTTGTATCTATACTCAAATAATAGTGTCAAGAAAGTCCAGAAACTAAATAAAATTGTCTTTTTATCAAATATATTTGCTTGTCCTGTCAAAAATACAGTGTTTAAAAAACATTACTAACCCGTGATTACTTGGAAAACGGAAACAACTAAAGACTGATTTACACGGTGCAATGGCATACAATAAAATTGATGCAGCAGATGAATGATGTTAGACAATGCAACTTTCATTGTTGCTCCAACTTAATTGAAGTCATAGGTAATTAAATTGCACCGTGTAAATCAGTGTTTAAACACATCACATTACGTGTTTACCTTCGCAGACTCGCAGTTACTGAGTTGCTGCAAATTAGAATTGAATTAGAGACATCATGTAAAGTTTGGTCATAAAAATATAATAGTACTTAATAATAGAAGCTTCAAACCACTTATTAATAAAGTGGAGCTTTATATCTTTATTACAACCTTACAAGTTCGCATTAACTATACATTTTTCGAGGCTCAAGTTTCATATAACCTTACTCAGAGTGTTTATTACATGTTTTTTGTTCGATTTTTGTGACCGAGTAATGCCTGCCCTTTTTCCTTCCAAACCTCCCAACCTTGTGAGATAGCTGACAATTTTGGCCGTCTTAACCTTATAAGATCGTCACAGATAGATTTTTTTATTTCCTTCACGGGTTGCAATGTTTATATATGATAGTATGTACTGTGACAATAGGAATTAATATGTTGAAAAATAATTATGTTGTAAAAACCTAACCTAACAGAATACACAATCAGTTCATCTTAAAGAAGTCACTCTATAAGTTCAAACAACAAAATCTTAATCCAATTTCTCATCACATCATAATCACATACACATCATAATTAGCATATATACTACCTTAATAGTAATTCAACTTTGCGATGCTTTAGTGAATGGATCGATTCGCGATTTGCAAAATATGAATAAGGCAAGACAAGGTCGCCGTGAACTCGACTGACAACTTCCACTACTTACTACAATCAGCTGATCGTACAAGCGTTTATCAGTATAAAAAGTACACCTCTGATACCACATGCATCATTCATCTCGATCACATCAGTGAATAAACCAAAATGTTCTCCAAAGTAAGTTTTGTGAAATTAATCGTACTTGCAAATCTATATCTGGATTTTAAAATTAAAGTTATATGTACTAATGGGTATATTCTTTTCTTCTCAGATCGTAGCCCTGTGCGCCTTCGCTGCTGTGGCCCAGGCCGGTCTCCTGGCCGCGCCCGCCCACTACTCCTCTGCTGCAGCAGTGTCTTCCCAGAGCATCGTGCGTCATGACCAGCCTGCCCAACACGCATCGGTAGCTTACCACGCTGCACCCGCCGTAGCCTACCAAGCTGCACCCGCTGCCGTCACCTACCACGCTGCCCCTGCTCAGGTTTCCTACCACTCTGCCCCAGCTCAGGTTGCCTACCATTCTGCCCCAGCTGCCGTAGCATACCACTCCGCTCCCATTGCCAAAGTGATCGCTCAACCCGAAGAGATCGCCTACCCCAAATACGAGTACACCTACTCTGTTGCTGACGGCCACTCCGGAGACAACAAGTCCCAGCAGGAGTCCCGCGATGGTGATGTTGTGAAGGGTTCTTACTCTTTCCATGAAGCCGATGGCTCCATCAGGACTGTGGAGTACACCGCTGACGACCACAACGGTTTCAATGCGGTGGTGCACAACTCAGCCCCCTCAGCTGCCCCTGTTATCGTCAAGGCTGCCGCACCCGCCCACTACTACCACCACTAAGACTAAACACCTTATTAACTGAACATGTAAACCAAAAGGAATGTTGATTTATTTATTTATTGAAATATACGAATAAGTTCGTTGATAACTTTGATTTATTATTTCTTGACAAAATTGAGTGACAATGTGAGAGTTTTCAATTCATCTTATACATATCCCCCCTTAATCATGGTTTATGAGTAAACCCCTTAAAAACTGTGGTGTTTATTCAGAAATGATGAGTAAGTTATGTGACGTTAAAAGGTTAAAAATGTATGGTTAAAAAATCGCTAATCACTAGTTAACTTTAAGCAGCGTTTATGAATAAGGGGGATAGTTTGCACCTTGTAACTATAAGTCTAAAAATTAAATATTGTCCCAATAGTCTTAAAATTTGGGTGTTTAATATTTAGTTTAAGTAAATTGTCATACAATCTTCATTAAATATAATTCTTTTATTATTTATTAAGCTGGCAAATACAATATGTCGCTACGCGCATTCGAACAATAGATTCCTCGCGTCTATTGAATTGTACCGATGCCGTGAGATAGTACTACTAGTGACAGAATCCTCTCTCTTTTGTGAAATTTTATGTGTTATAGAGTCAACTTAGGATAAATGGATCACTGCTACGGATTTCATTACTTATAAAACTTAAATAACACAATAAAAGCGACCACGCAGAGCGATGCATACCTTTGTCTAAAATGAAGCTTTTGACCTGCTAAAGAAGTGGTAGGTATTTCTTTTTTCTCTTTACATAAAGATACACAGGTTTTATTCTTTATCTATTGATAAGAATAATAGTACATAACAAAATTTCTAATTAATAATACATAGTTACATACTACCGTCCATACTATATACCCCGTGTCACGGACCACCAGGTGCAACCAAAAAGAAATAGGTCAAAAGCTCTCAAATTAATTCACTCTACCTTATGGGGTCATGGGCCAACGTTAAGTGCAAGGAGAAAAAACTTTTAATGCCATGTAGTCATGTAGACCGTGCCAAGTATGTGCCCTCTGGCTGTTTTAAACCTTAAAGTGGCCAGACGACTACGCAACGACTGAGTGAGCTAATTTTTGCGCTAAGGTTAGCAAGAAGTGCCAGTTAAGCGAGATTGCAATATTACCAATGAGAAGTATAACGGGAAAAAAAAGAAAAGAATTTCAATAATGTATAAGTTACTTAGAAACAAGTTGTATTATCTGTTTTTAATCTTTATGCGACGAGTTAATGCTCTCTAAAATATGCAAGTAGCTAATAACATCTGTGTGCAGAAAAATATAAAGACGTTGCCAATTGTAATAAAAGTTGGTGTATAGTCCATATTATGCTTGTTAACATTTATGTACTTTAAAATTTACAAGCAAAATATGTAACTAAGTTTATATGTGTACTAATTTTGTAAATAAATAATGAAATTCAGAAAAATGTGAGGTATAGGTCCTAAAAAACAGTCGCATTAGTTATATAATGTTACTAGGGAGATTGAAATTTCGTGGGCGCATTGAGTGGGGGTCTGTCCGCCCACCAAGTAACCCCAAGAAAAACGGTGGCATCGTGTGAATAGGAAGGCCCAGGGTAGGCCACTTTACAGTCTCCCTAGGGAAGTGCGTCTCAGGCACGGAGTAACCTATGTGCTGATGGAGAAACACCGGGGTGATTCTAGAGAGGTAAAAATCCCAAACTTGAAAAATTACACCTTCCTCAGTGTGAGTGTGCCTTTGCGTGTCTGTGACAAGTCCCTTTTGAAGAACCAAAAAAGGGAGATTTAAGGTTGAAAGTTTAAGCCTAAATCAAGGTGGACTCATCTTCTAATCTGCAAAAGAAAATTTTCGGTTGGTGTAGCTAACACATTAACCAAAACTCTCAATAGTACCGGCTCAATGTAAACGGTAGTATTCTGGTATATATTTGAAACCGAACACTATTTCTAGTTAATAGATACAAGTAGATTATATCTATAAAATTATTAAAATAGATGTAAACATTAAAAAAAAAACAATTTAAGCCAATGACTAGACCCGCGATCATACGATGTCTACCATAAATAGTTATTTATATATTGTCTCTGTTGTGTGTCAGTCGACACATAAACTACACCATACTGACTATTTGAGGTTTTTTAAGACTTAATAATATACTTATAGGTAGTTTGAAAAATAGTTTAATTTTTGACTTTTTTTTTTTCTAAATTGTGTGCATAATAAAGGGTATTCTATTCTATTCTACAAGAGACTTATAAGAATATACAAAAGCAACATTAAATTATTATTAGTGTTGCTTTTGTATATTGTTAAATATTAACAAAATACCGTCAAAATGTCAATACACAAAAGATTACTACTATCATACACATTACCTGCTATCCAATGAGCCAAGTCTCCTCCTCTCAATACCAAGAAAAATGGACTCAAAGCCTCCATTGATCGTACGGATTATGATGATACGATAACAGTTTTAAAGTTCCGTGCTAAACTAACGTGGATAAGATGTTAAGGTGCAAATAGTATCAAATACTTAAAATAAATTTTATGGGTATACAATTTCTTTTAACTTTTAAGTCATATTTGCAACTAAACTTTATGAAGCTTAAGAAAATCCAGCGAACACGTGTCTGATTCAAGAATAATGGTCAAATTTTATTTTTTTTAGAGCTTACATTGTTCGGGGCATGTCCTCTATAATCTCATGAATAGTAACTTAACAATAGTATCAATAATACAATTTTAGCGAAATTTATGTAATAAGTATTGGAATAGTATAAAACGGTTTATATTTCTCTTTCTAATCAACAGTCGGCTATTACATTTTGTTAGCTACAGTTCAAATTAAGTGCTTCAATATGTTCGGAAAGGTAACGCTTTATTATTTATTTATTCGTTAAAATAACAAACCTTTATTAAAATCAAACTCTCTATAACAATGATGTGAATTGATATCAAAATCATTGCAATTTGTAAACATACATTACTAATTTTTACCCTAGTGCTTAATTAATTTAATACATCAAACATTTAATATTAATTTAATTTCAGTTTCTTTATACATAGGTACATGTGTCACCAAGAAGAGTCCTGTGTCCCAGCATTCAGAAAATTAAAGGTCAATTATGCTAATGTTTTAATACGTATTTAATTGCAGATTTTATTATTCATTTACTTCATGGGAGTCAGCCAAGCAGTATTCGTCGACCAATCAGATAATCATTACAAAGACTTGATCAAACAAAATCCTCATGGATGGCAGATAGTCAAAGTGTACCACCCAGCTAACCCCCAGCCATTCGGATACAAATACGAGCCTTATGTAAGTACAACTTCTCTCTCAAGGACCAAATAAATATAAGAAATATGCAGAGAAAGGGATACTGTTGCAGTTTCATATGTCTACTGTACATGAACTCATTAGAATTTGTTATTACCCAACCAATATCTATCTCAAGTTACTTAACGAGGAATGTCACACAGACAGCTAAGTGTGGGCTAATAATCATAATGTATTCTACTTACTTAATTCTCAACTGACACTTAATAATTTTTAGGCGTACCCGAAGTATGAGTTCGAGTATTCAGTGTCGGATGAAAAGACCGGAGACCACAAGCACCATCATGAATCACGTGACGGGGACCGAGTTCGTGGTGAATACAGCCTTGTGGAGTCAGATGGTTCACTGCGGAAGGTCCAGTACCACGCCGATGATCACAACGGGTAATTAAACAATCATACTACAGCTTGCCATGACACTGGTTCTGACCATGACCACAATATAGAATCACGTTTTTGAAAATTCGCAAAGTTTTTTGTTAAAATACCGTTTACGAAAACACGTTCTAGTTAATCTATTTAAAGCTTGTAATAAATTTCACGCTAAACAAATATAATTTAGATAACAAATTGGATGTGAATTTACCGAGTATTTTTGTATTCGCGTATACTCGTTACGAAATGTAATATAAACGAAAAGTTGTTTTGTACAAAAATGCCCTTAAAATCACCTGTGAAATCTTTATATGTATAAATCTTTATATGTTTTGACCTAAATGTACGATCAGTAAGATATTTTGCTTTATGTCTGTGATCTGCCTAAAATGTTATAGTGATATAATAATAACTATTTCCACTTTCAGATTCAATGCCATTGTAAGCAAAACTGTGAACAAGCATGGTAATCATGCTGTTTCAGTCACGGACCATACCAGGTTCTTTTACCCCGTCGGCCATGGTATTAAGATCAACCATTACTTTCCCGGCAAGAACTATCAGTACCAAAACACAGAACAACAAGTAAACAGCAATGACAGCAGGCCCGTTCACGAAGAAAAGGAACCTGTAGTTATGAAAACTGAGGAACCCAAAATGCTTGTGATTGATTCAGGAGATAAAGTTATGTCGGTACAACAAGAGCAATCCCAGGAAGCAGTCACGACACCCAAGCCTGAAGTAGTACAAACCGTTCAAGTAGTTCCCGCTATAGTATCAGAAATTTCTCCTAAACCTGAAAATGACATGGTCGACAATGAAATCCCGTTGCAATCTGTTGAAAAAGCTGAAGGTTTACCTTCAAATAACTTGCCTTCAACCCCTGAGGAACAAACAGCAGAGGTCAAGGACCAAAATGTAAAGAAAGAAGAACAAAACTTAGATTCCGAAGTTGCATCATCTTTTTACCATACCAGGATGTATTACGTAGGCTTCTAAATAGGGTAAACTGTGTTACTGCAATTGTTGAATAGTTTTTTAAGAGAATAAGTCATGTAGATTGTAAATTGTTATGAAATATTTGTTTGATATCCATGAAGTAAATTTTAATAAATTAATTTGAAACTACCTGTAGTTTTGACGATACCAACTCCACCTTTTCTTATCGTGAACTTTTTGTAGTTTCAATCAACGTTAACGTTTCTAACGAAGCTGTAAGATGGCAGCACGAACTATGTATGAAATGTCGCCAGTTTCAACTAGATGGCACCACGTGCTACTTCGATTTTAAGCCTTAGATTCTCAATAGTAAAATATAATTGTAATTAATTTTGACTGTAATTTAATACCGATTTACTTCAAAGACATTCTCATAGCCATTCCATCATTACCTATAAGCAATATGTTTAGCGCCAGAACTTAAACAGTCTCTTTATTCGCAATATAATTTACTGACACAAAAAGCTGGTAAAGTGAAGCTATAAATTATAATTGCGAAACCGAAATTTCTCAGACAGCCATTGAATCTTGAAAAAACAGGCCATGAATGAAAAAGATGCATCATTTATCTCACCGAATGAATGCGACCACTGCACTGTGCCTTTACAAGAGTGAATTCTCTTTTAATTTGGAGTCCCAGTTTTAAGTTTATGCAAGATGTTGCACAGACTACTTACGCATGTGTCTGACAATGCTTTGCATGTTATAATGACTGTTTCACAAAAGTAATTATTAATGTGTGAGATAGTGGCACGAATTTAATGTATTTGTTTTTATATTAAGATCATAGTGACTGTTATCTAGAGTAGAATAATACTAGTGAAATCCTATCTATCTACAAGATTTTTACTGGATTTTTACATGTAGTGCCTACCTAGTTACTTATGTATACATATATAAATACTAAGGTCTCTGCTATTTTTGAATAAAAACCTGCTTGAGAATCAAAAGCAGTAGTCATCATTAATTGCACTTATATTTTTTTGCATATATGCTTCGTCTCATGATCGTATGCAGCTCAAATTCCCAAAAAGTTGGCCTGCGTGGCCTGAAAAATAATTTAACCATATAAGTAAGTAATTCTCTTTTCACAACAGTTTTTTGACAAATGCGTCAGCCTAGTAATCCAAAAATAAAATATATTTCATGCTTCTTAAAACGCTATAGTATATCCATTTAATGTGGTGACACTTGAGCAGTAGTCATTAAGTACATACAGTAAACTGCAATAAATATCGAAGGACCGATGGCAGATAGTGCAGACAAGTACAGGAGTGGAGACTGCGTAAGCGCATGCGTAGTGTGAGACGCCTCCAGTAAGATGAACCGATGACCTTTATAGAAGGTGGCTCGGAAATACTGTACATGGAAGATCATCATCATCCCAGCATTAATCCCAGTCGCATCCGAAGCTCTTTTTTCCAGCTTTGGAGTCTGGGGTCCGCTTTACCAGTCTAACTGCTGATTTTGGCTAAACTTCGATATTTTCCAAGAAGCAACTGCCGTCTGACCTCTACAATCCGAAGGTGATATCAACGCATTGCAGTTAGACCAATTGTTGGACTTTTGAGGGCTCCAACAACCAGTAAGGACTGCCATTAGATGTTCGTATGGTAACCGGGACCAACGGCTTAACGTGCTTTCCGATGCACGACCAGACCAGTGCAAATATTCATATTCCTGCATACAAATATTTGCACTGCGCGGGGATCGAAGCCGCGCCTCCTTGCGCAACGGCCGCGTTCACTACCGCTATACCACGGAGACTTCCATGTACACATGGAAGATAGAAGACATTAATGCAATGCAAACATTATTGTAACACAGTCTGGTAGAGGCAATAAGTTGAGCTGAATGATTGTACACTTAATTAAATTGATGATGATGATTAATCCCTTAGCATAATCAGTCTATAACATTACCACTGCTGGGATATAGGTATCCTGTCTCCATTCCTTTCTTTCTCTCTCTCTCTCTCTCTCTCTTGAAGAGGGTGAGTGGGTCCCATAAACCACCATGAGGACATAGCGAGGATCGATTTAATAAACCAATATTCGATTTTGTCTGCGTATCTATTACTGTTATTATCTAACCGGATCGTGTTGCATACTTTAATTGTTCTAATTTTTGGTTCATAGTCATCGCCAAAGATATTAAGTCAATGCCCTTCACATTTATTGGGTACAGTGGCTGCCCGCTGCTTCGCCCGCGTAGCACACAATAGTAGATATTAATTGTAAAATGAGAGTTATTGTTGCTTGATTATATCGTTTTCCAATTAAAATTCATTGGTGGGAATTCATTGGTGGTATTAAAATAATTAGGTTTATTGGTGTATTTAAAACCATTCGTTTATGTAGTTTGTAACATCTGCGTATTTATGGTCCATGTTAAATCGAGCAGTAACGAAAGCTTACAAGTTTATTTGCTTAAGTCTTAAATCGATTAATTAAATGGTGTTTATCTTCATGGTAAAAGAAGAGTGAAGCTGTTTCGAAAGATAAAGCTTCGGTCATTCCCGCCTGGATTATTTCATGTTGTATCGATTGTGTCTTGACATGATATAGCGACGTAGTGCCCCAGTGGTAAAGGCACTGACATTTCGTGTCATAGGTAATGGGAACCCAAGCTGCCACTTTCATTTGTATGTAATATTGCACATCATCGCTCTGAAAACGGTGAAAGAAATCATAAAAACATCACGTGGGGAAACCGGCGTCTCCTTTTATTTGGTGTGGATGGAAAAACATCAAATGACCTCTTCTGCTCTGCCGACAGCGCGTCAGATTTTTACCTACTAAAACCCACCCGTGTTCCTTCACTTGCCTTTGGTCCAGGGCTCTGGTTTCTCTTTAGAACAACCCGCAACCCTGATGCAGACAGCGGTCTTCGTGGACCAAAAGACATTTTGAAGACATGGAATATTTTCAACCATCTCTGGGCTCGCGTAGTGCATTCTAGTCCACTCACAGAGAGGAGGCCTGTGTCCCAGAAATATAGATGTTATAGGCTAATTACACTATTTACGATTATGATACTTAAGTGGGATACCAATAAATATTAAATATGATATATATATATAGACCTATGTTTATATAAATAGCAGAACTGGATCACCAGCAAACTTCTAATTATGGTTACGAACACGTACATTCCTTTACACTCTCCAACTTTAAATACTGATACTGTATTAAGGAAATTCTCAAGTGTCGGCTGTAAATTACAGCATCGAACCAGTTAGGCGCTGACAAAACCACGAACGAAAACATTATTCATAGTCACCAATAGGAGTCCTACTTTTCACGTCAGGAAATGTGATACAAACTCGATTAGACTGAATTATTCCCAATTTTCTTACGCCCTCAGTCTTTATGTAATACCTATAAAACTCAACGGTCGTGAAATATTTGTATAACTGGCTTTATCTTAGAATAATTAGTGTAAAGTAGAACAAGAACGACAGCGAACCGTACTTTCGCTGTTGGAGCCTTCGCTGATTAATGTTGGCAGTTATTTGCAAAGCAACGCTATTGGTGCTCAATGAACCCTTAATAGAATTGCTACTTCCTTATTAACTATCTCGGTAAGCTAGAACTTAACTAAAGATATGAATGTAACGAACGAAACCACTAGGCAGTGGTTAAAACACCAGCCTCTCAAGTATGAGTCATCATCAACCTTTTTATCATCCCACTGCTGGGCACAGGTCTCCTCTCATACAGAGAAGGATTGAGCGTAATCACCACGCTTGCTCAATGCGGGTTGGCGATTTGAGATGACGATGGATGATTTGAGAGGCTGGTGTTTTAACCACTAGGCCACCACGACAGTACACAAGTATGAGTGTGCGGTTCAATTCCAGGTCAGGCAATTACCAATGTAACTTTTATAAAGTTATATGTACTTTTTAAGTATATCTTGGACACCCATGACTGATTATTAGGTGAAGGAAAACATCTTGAGGAAACCTGAACTTTAAGTCTGAAATCGCCAACCCGCATTGAGCAGGCGGCATTGAGCCAGCCCCCATTGAGGATTGAGCGTAATCACTATATTACGCTCAATCCTTCTATGAGAGAAGACCTGTGCCCAGCACTGGGACGATAAAAAGTTTGATGATGAGTGTGATATGAATGCATGGTCAACGTTTAATCGTTATTTAACGTTTATTCGTTGGATGAGAGAGAAGAAAAATAAGCTCTCCCTGTCTTAATCGTTATTTTTAAAAAACCCCCTATCGGTGGGTATTGCATGTTGTCAAAAAGGGTGATAATTAAAAAATATTTGAGTTTTTACTGACTTTTGTCAACTTAAATTGCGTTGCGTTATTCGTTTTTTGCGTGGTGATTATGTCAACTACTGTTCCCTTCGACCGATCATATGGACACCACCATGTAGCAGATACCCTTAACGAGTTGTACCTATTGTTTAAGTCGAGGTTAACAAGGCTTGTACTCATTTGGTTTATGTACTTACATGCGAATATAATAATACCAACATAATTGTATCCTCTTGTTTAATTGGGTGAGGAACAGACATGCACTTCTACGAAAATATCTAGGATTAGCTAAGCTAAATTAAAGCTTTGATAGCTTAAGCTTAAAAGATAAACTTAGAAATTTCACGCAGATATTATCATTGAGCTCATTAGCATAGCATTACGCTCAATCCTTCTCTGTATGAGAGGAGACCTGTGCCCAGCAGTGGGACGATAAAAAGGTTGATGATGATGATGATGATTATCATTGACAGAAGTCAATGATAACACCTGCGTGAAATTTCTTAATTTAACATGAAATATTTCTTACGACACATCAGCAGTTGCGAAGATTACTCCTTGCATACAAACTCACAAATACTATTATTACCTACTGTATAGATAGTATCTGTATACTGTATAGAAGTAACAATACTTTCAATGTATTTTTAATACTTTATTTCGAAATAGCAAATATCAGAACTTATGGTATGTAGCAAAGGGCTCTAGGATATACTAGGATATACTTTATTATATTATTCCATGCTGACATCGGACAAACGCTCATCATCCATTGGCGGAAAACCTTTTTGAAAAATAATGAAAAAAACAGTAAATTAAAAAATAAAGGGAGAAAAAAAGAATTAAAGGGGCAATTCGCCTACGGCAATCTTCTCGGCTGATTACAATTTTAGTGTCTTCAAGGCTAAAGTGAGTAGGCTCTTAATAAACTAGTGCTTTACCATCAACGATTGTATCAGTGATTACCATCAGACGGGATCGCGGTTATACATTAATATATAACTTTAAAAAAAGAGACAGAGGGTGCTAAATTTTCTGTTCTCTCATGTGTGATTAAACGTAACGCATTCTTGAAATTCCTTGAAATTTACTTCCAAATATCGAAAAAAGAAAATAAAAATGAATTAAAAACATTCATCATTATCAACCTTTATTTATCATCCCACTGCTGGGCACAGGTCTCCCCTCATACAGAGAAAGATTGAGCGTAATCACCACGCTTGCTCAATGCGGGTTGGCGATTTCAGACTTAAAGCCCAGGTTTCCTCAAGATATTTTCCTTCACCTTCAGTCATTGGTCAAAAAACATTAATTTCTCTTAATATCAGCAATGCTTAGCTGAACTACAAAATGTACCTTTAATCCGTGATTCGTTACATGAACAAAGATACGATAATGTAGTTAGGTAGTGATTTACATAACTAAGAATAAGATGTATGACTGATTGATGCTATATTGTTTATAACACCACTCATTAAGTTTATGTCATCACATTAGAAACTGTTTGTGTAATTAAAGGCAATGCTTACCATTAATTCCAATAAACAGTAAACTTCATGTATTTAGCATAAGCATCTCCACAACAGTCAGATAATTACAGAAGTCGCTATTAAGCGTCGCTATTTAAGCTATTATACGACTATGATTGCGATTACTAATTAATGTCGTGGTGGCCTAGTGGTTAAAACACCAGCCTCTCAAGTATGAGTGCGCGGGTTCGATTCCAGGTCAGGCAAGTACCAATGTAACTTTTCTAAAGTTCTTAAATGTACTTTTTAAGTATATCTTGGACACCAATGACTGAAGGTGAAGGAAAACATCTTGAGGAAACCTGGACTTTATAAGTCTGAAATCGCCAACCCGCATTGAGCAAGCGTGGTGATTACGCTCAATTCTTCTCTGTATGAGAGGAGACCTGTGCCCAGCAGTGGGACGATAAAAAGGTTGATGATGATTACGATTACTGAATATGGCGATATCCATCCATACTAATATTATAAATGCGAAAGTAACTCTGTCTGTCTGTCTGTTACGCTTTCCTGCTTAAACCTCTCAACCGATTTTGATAAAATTTGGCACAGACAATCTTTAGACCCTGAGAAAGAACATAGGCTACCTTTTATCCCGGAAAATTTGATATTCCCGAGGGAAATCTAAAAAGAGCGATATAACCGAATACCACGCGGGCGAAGCCGCGGGCCGAAAGCTAGTAACATATATACATTGTAAATTTGTAACGAATGAAATGATATAATATACTTTTACTATGGAAAATTTGATTCCTCAAGACGTTCCGTAATACGATGAAAACAATAAGATGGAAGTAATTGTGAACCATATCTAAGATGTTTCACCATTATAAACCCGTAACTTCCGATCTAGGCTTTTTATCTCTTGTTATATGTCAGGCGTGAGAGTAATAACTTTATACAATACTAGCAGCCGCCAGCGACTTCGTCCGCGTGGAATTAATTATGCTCCGCTCCTATTGGTCGCAGCGTGATGTCATATAGCCTATAGCCTTCCTGGATTAATGGGCTATCCATAGCAAAAAGAAATTTTTAAATCGGACCAGTAGTTTCCGAGATTAGCGCGAACAATCAAGCAAACAAACAAACTCTTCAGCTTTATACAGTATGTTAAATAACAGAGGGCGTTCCCTTAAACTCGTTAATATATATCATTAATAGATTAAAATAAAAATATCAGCATAGAAAAATAAGCATAAAAAAATCCGAATAAAAAAAAATTCTAATTGGAAATAAATTTGAAACCTCCTGTTTTAAATCAAAATAGTAGTCGTCATGTATAAATAAATTGCGACGTTGCCGTCTTTCATGTTCGCGTGTACAGTGTGTTTCTTTTACATGTCAATTTAAAATTTTATTGAATATTTTCATATTGGAAAAAATTTTAAAACATTTTGTTTTCGAATGGAAATATTTTTTTTAGCATGTATGTATGCTATACTATTTCGGGTTTACGGGAACGCCCTCTGTTAGTTAACATACTGTATATTAGTATAGAATATAGATTCTTGACCTGAATGAATGTAGAATCTGTTTTGCTGACGATGAGAACAACGCAATGGACATAAGTAGGTATTATGTAATTTTCACAATGAAGGCAATTATAAGCATTGCACTGATTACAAATATTTTGGCAAAAAGGTAGCTAGCTGTTCACACAGTACCCTTAGGACGATAAAGACGGAAAAGGGACACCAATTTGGACTCAATTTAATCGATCAATCATTATATAAGTATGACGTACAACCTATAAAATGGCCCTTTCGAAATGAAAGTTATGATAGAACAACCAAAATAGTTGAAGCAACTGCTGCTGAGTTTAGCGTTATAAATTTTGAATCATCTTTAAACACTTGCTCTACATTGGTGAAATAATTACCTAAAACAAAATCTGATCGCGTAGCCTGGTTTGTACCATTGGATTTAACAATCGCAAAAAATTATAACAATGTGAGCCTCTCACTTATCGTCCATTTTCTCTACATATTATAGCGATATCGAGCGTTGCGACACCCGATAAAGCGAGCAGATTGGCAATGCGGCAATTACTGTGATCCGATCGAATATCGTCGGGAATAGAACCCCCTCCACACTACCGCTTATGTTTTGTTTGTTATATAAAAAGAGTGCACTATCACACAGATACCAGTCAAGGCATTTGTGTCTAAAGCAAAATGTTCTCCAAAGTAAGCTTTATTTCATTCCAAGGCTAAGTGGGGTACTTACATAATATTTAGGACAATTTTGCTCGACGCAATTTATGATTACATTGTCCAACTGGCAGTTTTGAGCTTAGCAGTGCTTTGAAAGTTCTGTGGTCATGAAGAAATTGGATTGCTTAAAATTAGAGCTTTAGATTCGATTCAAGATATAATAACTGTATTCTTCTTTGAGGTTTTCCTTCATGCACTAAAATATTTCATAAAGGTTTCGAAGGTGCAATGATAAAATCTAACAAAACTTATTGTTCTTATCAGATCGTGCTTACTTGCGCCCTGGTGGCGATGTGCCAGGCCGGTTACATCCACCACGCCCCAGCGGTGTCCTCGCAGAACATCGTGCGCCACGACCAAAGCGTGCAACACGAAACTCCCATCCACTACTCCGCTCCCGTGGTTCACGCCGCTCCGATCGCTCACTCCGCTCACATCTCTCATGCCGCCCCAATTGTTCACGCTGCCCCCATCGTGCACGCTGCTCCTGCTATCCAAGCAGTTCACGCCGCTCCTGTCATCCAAGCCGTCCACGCTGCTCCTTCCCACGAAGATCACTACGTCGATGAATACGTAAGTCTATATATAAAAGAGGTATTTTAATCAAATCCAAAGTTTTCAAATCCATTTAAATGGATAAACAGATTATTAACTAACCTGTAAGAAATTTCGCTAAATTGCACTTACAACTTAACATGTTACAAATATAATGATCGCGTTTTTTGTACACCCATCTAGTCAATCAACTTACTATAATTATTTTATTGCAAACTTCAGGCTCATCCCAAATACGGCTACTCATACTCCGTGGAGGACCCTCACACCGGCGACCACAAGTCTCAGCACGAGACCCGCGACGGTGACGTCGTGAAGGGAGAATACTCTCTGCTGCAGCCTGATGGCTCTTTCCGTAAGGTCACCTACACCGCTGACCACCACAATGGGTAAGAAAAGTCATAGATTATCATTTATACTACTATTACATTTATAAAAATAACAATCCCGTCGCTTCTTGGCATTGCTATCATAAATGCTAGGAGTTTGTACACATAAAAATTGGTTTAATAGGTTAAACAAGTAATATAAAATTCAGTAAACGAGAACTGTTTCTTGTGCCACAAGAAACAGACCAAGTTAGTTTCAACCGTCACATCAATGATGTAAAAACCATTTGTATGACACTATTGTTAAAAATTAAATTTTTGTGTTACAGATTCAACGCGGTCGTACACAACTCGCCGCCAGTGATCCACCATCATTAGAAGAATATTTACCCAATCTGTGATATTAGTGTTAATGTGTTGTTGTAGTCGAGTGTGTAGCCTTCCATCTGTTCTCATTAATGATATATTAGTAATATACCTTACAGTGCAATAGAACAGTAGTTACTATGACCAACGACTTCTATGATTAAAAGAGACTGTCAAAATACAAGATGGCGTCATTATAAAGTTGAAAATTTTTGGTTTTTAATACACCATAGACAAACCATGCATAGAGGTTGTTGATAATGAAAAATACTCGAAAGAGTAGACTGCAGCCATCATTGAGTGTTATAATACTCGTATTAAATGCTATATCTTCTGTACATATTATATGCACACATAGCGTTAATCTATGTCATGAATGGCCTGTCATAGTTGTATGTAATCCACGATTGTATTAGTTTCCTGGTGGGTGTGGGCAACTTGTTGTATATAGCTTAGCTTTGTCCAATAAAGATGATGATAAAATAAACCGTTATATACTCATTTTAACTTTGTCATAGCCCAATAATTTAAAAAAAAATCAAGGCATAAATCCATACTTCCATACTAATATTATAAGTGCGAAAGTAACTCTGTCTGTCGGTCTCTCTGTCTGTCTGTCTGTCTGTTACGCTTTCCCGCTTAAACCTCTCAACCGATTTTTATGAAATTTGGCACAGACAATCTGTAGACCCTGCGAAAGAACATACCTTTTATCCCGGAAAAATTTGATGTTCCCGAGGGAAATCTAAAAAGCGTGATATAACCGAACTCCACGCGGGCGAAGCCGCGAGCGGAAAGCTAGTATAATATAAGGCATAACCCACATATGCCCATTCTTTAATCAATGTAGCGAACCAAGTAATATGGTATTTAACAATAATGGTTTAAAAATAGAAACTTGTCTTTTAATTAACTTGTACATCTGACTGTAGAGTATTAATTTTGTGATAGTTTGCTCTCGCACAGAAGTATAAGTATTATGCTAAAACGAAAAATGTTATGATTGTGAAAAAAACACGATGATGACGACATCAACACACAACTTGACACCGCTTGAAACAATTGAAGGTCAAATAATTATTATAATTAAAAACGTTCTCAGTGGTAAGCCATAAACATCGGCTGCCGGCAGAAGTTACCACCCACCAGACAAGGTCTTGCCACCAAGCGATTCGTCGCGTTCCGGCATGATGTCTGGTGAAGCCGTACGGAGGACGGGTCTGTGCAGTTGTGTTGTGATATGTGCCGGGTACGATGCGCCAAATGTTGTTGTGTCGGGAATTTGGTCGTGGAGAATCTCGAGATCAATCTCCCTCTGGCGCAGCATCGTTGGTCGTGTTGGTCTTGGGTTTAACATTGCATCACCTCGCTCAACTGCCGTCATCCTTCCTATTCCCAAGTTTTTTAAGTGAATAGGCTTAATAAACTAGTGCGCTTTACCATCAACGATTGCATCACTGCTTACAATCATGCGGGGTTGCAGTCAAGCACCAGTTTATAATTATTAAAAAAAAAATCGCATTTTCACTTCAGCGGTAATCAATGTCAATACTTTCAAAAATTTGGAAAATTTGGGGTAATTTTGTCAGATTGAGACTGAGAACGTTTAGACTTTGAAAGATCCTAAAATTTTGAGAATTGCCGCTCAGATATAATGTTTTTGTAACTATGAGTTGGTGAATATCCGAAAATAAAAGACACTTCTCCCTTAATGTTTTCTTGAAGGCAATTTCCTGTTTTACGTAATCGTTTATTACTCTGAAATCGAATCGTCATTATTCTGAAAGTCATCATCATCATCATCTCAGCGTTAATCCCAGTCGCATCCGAAGCTTTTTCAGCATTGGAGTCTGGGGTCCGCTTTACCAGTCTAACTGCTGATATGGCTAAACTTCGACATTTTCCGTGAAGCGTCTACGGTCTGACCTCCACAACCCGAAGGCGACATCGAAGCATTGCAGCTAGACTAATTGTTGGACTTTTGAGGGCTCCAACAACCCGTAACGACTGCCATTAGTTGTTCGTTTGGCAACCGGGACCAACGGCTTAACGTGCTTTCCGAGGCACGAAAAGACCAGCGCAAATATTCATACTCATGCATACAAATATTTGCACTGTGCGGGGATCGAATCCGCGCCTCCTTGCGCAGCGGCCGCGTCCGCTACCGCTAGGCCACGGAAGCTGTCCATTATTCTGAAAGTGACTCTTTATATAATGTTTAGAAAGAGAAATAGAAAAACACACATTATAATTTTATTGCTGTGACCTTTACATTCATTACAAAGCAGTTATTGTTTACTTACATCTGTGCTGAATTGGATTACCTACCTACAGAGAATGTCATCCTTCTTTACGATTTGCTAACTTTATAAATACAACATCATAAGATACACACAGCTTTGCTTATATGACTTTCAAGCAGTAGATCCTATAGGTATACATTTAATTGACAACATTTAATGTTATTAATTTAATTAATTTTCAGATAATTTAATTAGTAATTTAGCTAACAGTTTCTGGCAAAAAAAAACATAATTAAGCCTGCAAATGTAAAAGGTACTACTTAACTCATTAATTTAATATGTATAAAATTCATGAGCATACTCATATTTCAGTAAAAGTAGGAAAGAAAATCAAGATAACAGTTGACCTTTTTATGACCAAGCTAGAGGACCAGAGGGGCAATTCACGTGGGTAAAAAATCGACGCGGACGCGACAATGTGCAAGCGGTGCGCATCACTTGAGCACAAAGTGCGAGGCACCGCTACCTCCATCCTCGCGTTGATTGCCAACAGACTGGATTACCTTTATATCCAACAATACTACGGCATACATACTGCTGCCATAAGTAGCAGTTGTTTGTGTTTATTTATTTTATCGTGTATGTTATCTTTTTTATGTATCTGTGTGTGTGAATTAGTATAGATACTTGAAATAAACTTAAATTAAATTAAGCACTCGCTTTATAAATATTGTAATCATAGTTTTGAAAGGGTCCCCGGAAACGATCAATTTCTATCGTCAATATTTACTTAATTCAGAAACATTGCCGCTGTGATGAGATTTCGAGTAAAATTTTAACGGTTTTAATTACTGGTACTTTATAACACACTGTTATTTTTTATGACTATCAAAACTCGTTTCACAATTACTATCTGAGCATTTTGTAGGAATGTATTAATATTTATTATGTGAAATTAATGCATGTAGGTATTTAATGTATATGTATAGGTCATCTTGATCGATGATTAAAAAAATGCATAACGATTACATTACAGGTCACTCGGATAACCTTTTAAAAATTCGATGAGTTTTCTCCTTTTAAGAGAAACCCAGGTGCCAGATGAAATTTGAAAAGTATTAACGGTGTTTTTTTTTTATAAATTATAAACTAGCGCTTGACCGCAATCCAGCCTGATGGTAAACAGTGACGCTATCGATGATGGTAAAGAAAGCGCACTAGTTTATTAAGAGCCTATTCACTCTAGACTTGAAGACACTCAAATAGTAGTCCGACAGAAACACCGCCGCTGGCAGGTTGATCCAGTCCTTCGATGTACGCGGTAGGAAAGAGTAAAGTTCGTTTTAAATAAGTAGAGTTCGTCCGAATCGTAGTGGTATTTTAGTGGTATTTTTTCAGCTTTGCTCGTAAAACCTAAACATGATTTATAAACGTTTTAGTAGTCTATTGTATTTCTGAGAGACTGCCTTTACTTAAAAAAAATATCAAACATTATAGAAAGATAGCTAAAACTTTTGCAGTATAATAAATCTTGCTGTTAGATAAAGAATGACCTATCTATATGTCAACCAAAGTTGTCGACATAGCTCACAGAATAAGCAAACTGAAGTTGTAATAGGGCGGCCATATTAGCCGTAGAACCGATGACTGTTGGAGTAGACATTTTCTAGAGTGGAGACCGCAAAAGAGGTAAGTGTGAGGTGGGACGCCCTCAGCCTAAGTGGAGCGACGATCTTCACAGGATGACTGGTAGTAACTTGATGCGAGTTGCCGATAATCGAGTTGAATGTCGTGAAATTGGAGAGGCCTACATATGTCCAGCACTACAAGCTGACGGTGATAATGATGATGATGAATTGAATCTCAACACTTAGTTATGTCTGTTGTATTATTATATATAGACTTGACCAAGAGTTGAGCTTTCTAATTTGGCAGCTATTAGTAGGTCACTATTAGAGGCCATTAGCTACTAATAGCCACCAACTACAAGCAGTGTCAAGTTTACTACAGATTAAGACTACCAAACTGTAAACTGGTCACTATTGGTGAACAAAGCGATTAGTCACAAACATCAAATGTCGCGAAAACAAATGAATTACTGAAAAACAATAACCTAAACTCCAAATTTAAATAAATATAAATATAGAATTCCTTATCAAAAGCTAGACATTTGAGATGAAAGTTGTCAGTTCGATAAAACGCCCATCGTATGGGATCAAAAAATACAAAAAACAATAAAAAATAAAATGTATTTTTTTAAAAAAAACCTTCCCTAGCTGAAACTATTCATCATCATCATCATCAGCCTCTACTCGTCCACTACTGGACACAGGCCTCCTCCATGGCACGCCAACAAGCTCGATTCTGAGCAGTTCTCCGCCAGCTACTACCAGCCACCTTTTTGATTTCGTCGCTCCATCTCGCCCAAGGGCGTCCTACGCTACGTTTACCGAGACGCGGTCTCCACTCGAGGACTCGCTTACCCCAATGGTTGTCGGCCACGCGGCATATGTGACCAGCCCATTGCCACTTCAGCTTACTAATCCTGTCAGCTATGTCGGTAACTCTGGTCCTCTGTCGGATCACCTCATTTCTGATGCGGTCCTTCAGAGACACGCCCAACATAGCCCGCTCCATAGCTCGCTGAGCGGCTTTAAACTTATGGACTGGTCTGACCGTTAGTGTCCAGGTCTCGGCTCCGTAAGTCAAGACTGGTAGGACGCACTGGTTGAATTTTAGTCTTCAAACATTGGGGTATGGGCGACGAAAATACCCGACGAAGTTTTCCAAATGCTGCCCATCCCAGCTGGATCCTTCTATTTGCCTCCTTCTCGAAGTTGTTTTTCCCTAATTGCAACGCGGAAACTATTAGCAAACAAAAATTAAACCTTATATTTTTAGAAGGCAATGTCATCAAGTTTACTTATTGCAATTGAAGATGGCTTTAATGTTGATGAATAATAATAAACAGGCCAGCCGGTTTGTCAAGTCACCTTTAACGATATTTCGGATGATGATGACGAAAACATAATGCAGAGGAAGCGGAGCGTCACGAAAAAGGAAACACTTTTGATTGCTAACCTAATATAGTCGGATATGGTATGAAATATTGGTCTATTAACTAATCATAATCTTGTCAAACTAATGTAATATAATGTCGGTGCGGATGAAAGCCTATTAAGAATGCTCAGTTGATTGAATAACTAATTAATTAATCATCATCATCATCTCAGCGTTAATCCCAGTCGCATCCGTAGCTTTTCAGCTTTGGAGTCTGGGGCCCGCTTTACCAGTCTAACTGTTGATTTTGGCTAAACTTCGATATTTTCGTGAAGCGACTGCTGTCTGACCTCCACAACCCGAAGGCGATATCTAAGCATTGCAGTTAGACCAATGGTTAGACTTTTGAGGGCTCCAACAACCCGTGACGACTGCCGCTAGATGTTCGTATGGCAACCGGGACCAACGGCTTAACGTGCTTTCCAAGGCACGACCAGACCAGTGCAAATACTCATATTCATGCATACAAATATTTGCACTGTGCAGGGATCGAATCCGCGCCTCCTTGCGCAACGGCCGCTTTTGCTACCATAGATATAGAATAACTAATGAATTAATAACATACGTAAATTAGATCAAAATCGCTGTTCTTCAGTTACACAATATGAACACATTCTGAAAAAACAATTAGAACAATCGTAAACGGTGATAGACGAAACAACACATTGCGATAGTATACTGAGAGTGTTAATTGCAGTAACAAGTCCAGTGGAGCGTGAGAAGATATGAGATCTCATCCAAATTGCATATCACAAAATTACCATACAATGTCCGAGCCAAAATAAGGAGTGAAAGCAATGTACTGGCGGAACTAGAATACTGACTGAACCACGCAACCTAACACAGGTAGCCGGTAAACCCTACATAACCTATTTAATATTCAAGCATTTAGCAATTGAGATCACACAGATATCGACTGACTACATAATGACTTTAAATTGAATATATACCTTTATTGCGTACTGCTATACGACGAAGCGTAGGTATTGCTAAAATTTTAGAAGCCAAAATACGCTGAAATTTAAAATTAGTCCTATTATAAAAATGTATTTTTCCTTTTAATTTTGTTCCGAATATGCTGCAATAACTTGTTTGATGCAGCAACGACGAAAGCGGACGTACAACCCCACTACAAGGCGAACCTCAGGAAAGTTCAACCCAAAATATCGCCGTTGATCATCATCGGTTGTTCATGAACGGAAATTAATCATTGGGTATAAATTATTTTAAATTTATGTACAAAGTTACGAAAATGCAATATTATCGGCAGATTTTGTTCAGAAGACTTAACTGTCTGCATTGAACATAATAAAACACATCAAATTTATTATATAACCATACTTTATAGTAGGTAGTGTATTACTCGGTATATTAATCGGTTGTAGACGTCACATTAGCAATTCCTCCATATAAAATAATAGTACAGATGCATTCGGTTAGACTCGAACCAGACTCATAATAGTTGCGACAATGCTAATTAGATGATGTTGAGTTTAAAGTGTGTTCATTTTTCAGACATTTAAAACACATACCTTAAATTATAATATCAACTGGGCTCGTGGCTAAAACATAGCCGTATAGCTCGATTGATCAGGTCAAGCTATACTTGCCACGGTTGGCCTGTGGATGGGTGACCATTTTTAGTGACTCACTTCGACAATCGTTGATGGCTGATGGATGGGTTGATGGCGCGCAAGTTCATTCAGAGCCTATTCACTTAATAAAACTGAGTGACTAGGAAGAAAAACGGCAGTTGCACGATTTGATGCAATGTTAAACCCAACAACACGACCAACGATGCAGCGCCAGTGGGAGACTGATCTGGTGACCCTCCACGACCAAACTCCCGACGCAACAACATTTGGCGCATCATACCCGGCACGCATCGCAACACAATTGCGCAGACCCGTCCTCCGTACGGCTTCACCAGACATCATGCCAAAACACGACAAATCGCTTGGCGGCAAGACTTTGTTTGGTGGGTGGTAACTTCTGCCGACAGCCGATGTTATGGCCTACTATCGAGAAAAATACATACTTACCGAGATACCGAGTCCCTTCCGGCTGTCATTTGTAGATCTCTAACAGCCGTTACCGGTCGTCAGAAGTCCGAAAGTCTGACCACCACTCTTACCATGGGGTATCGTATTACCCAGTAAGTAACTGGGCTATGGAGGTAAGATAAGCAGTCGCCCCATATACAATACTGGTATTCAGCTGAATCCGGTAAGACGTAAAGCTAATCATGACGTAGTTGGAAAAAGACTAAGCATATGATGACCAAATTTTTTTTTTATAAGTTATAAACTAGCGCTTGACCGTGTTCCCGCCTGATGGTAACCAGTGATCCGATCATTGATGGTAAAGCGCGCTGGTTTATTAGTTTATTAATGTTAATTAAACTGACTTTAATATCATCTTTAAAATCTTTATTGCAACATCCAGAATGAATCATACTTGTCGATGGATTATCAAGTATCACTCGTTTTATTAACATCTTGATTGATGCGGTTTACGAAACAGCTACCCTTTCGAAGACTCATCACAATACACCATCTTATTTTGTAATTTTCGAAGATAAAATGGCATTATCTCATGCCTATATGGCGGTATTATGTATGTAAGATGCTTTAATCACAGTGCGGGGAAATCAGTACGTACTCGTATGTCAAGTAGGTAAGGACCTATTTTAATACAGATCTTATTTACAAAGAACAATATTCGGTTTTGAACTACCTTGCGTTTGCCTTGATGAAATACAGTTGAACGGAGAATTAAGCTAACAATGACATTGGAGATAATTTCAACGCGTTTGTTTAGTTGCACGATACTACGAACACTTACCAACATTCTAAGCTTTATATTATTGATACAATCCGTCATGGTTCTGACAGCAAGGTCATTACACTCATCATGTTTGATAAACCTCTATTATGTTCGCGTAAATTACAAAGATTACCCAAATATTTCAGGTTTGCATTACAGATTCTAGTCTAGCAAGTCTAACACATCAATCACTATGTAGGACGCTAGCGTATGCATTTTAGTATCATTAGCGTGGGAATATAACCAGCGACAAACATATTTAACAATAATGATATTATAAAACTTTACACTACAACACGTAATAGTTATAAAGAAATAAATGATAATGATTAAACGATGTGTAACAGTAAAATATAAATAATCTTATTACACAACAGCCAGATCATAAATATAAACGCTGCTATCTCCGTAATATCGTTTCGAAGTCGTGACAGCTCAAAAATTTACACTCCAAAATAAGAATCTCCATAAATTATGGTGGTAGTTTTAAGGTTTCACGACAAAGTGCTCATGAAAGATGATGCGCGTGACCTTCACAGAAAGCCGCGAGAATCGACGAGAAGTCACGATCGAGATGCGAGTCGATCGGGGAAATATGCAGTGCGCTTGCGACGACTCGCCATACCGGTTGTAGCGCTGAGAGTACACCGAGAGCATTAAAACTATAAGCTCTGTTATTTTTATTTTTTTGTAGATAACACAAAAGTAAAAAGAGAAATGAAATTATTATTACCATCTGATACAAAAATTAAAATATATTCGAAATTTTAAATTCTCCAGAACACTTTAAAGTACGTATCTTGAGCTGTTTAAATTTTCACTGAACTGAAAAGCTTTTAGAAATGTTACAACCTTAAACGCATAAAAATATCTGTAATCAATCGGTTTAATCTAGTTTGACAGAAATTAGTCCGACATCTACTTTTCAATATTAACGAATTATAATTTACAATTTTACTTTCAAAACTCTCCAGTTCCGAACCTTTCTTAAACTAAGCACATTTCTTCAAAAACTAGAGGAATAGGTAAATCCAAAACTAAGTGCACCTAAGATCAACAGTATAAGATTACAAGCCCGTTGTGCTAGAGCCCTAACATTGCATAAGAGTTTACTGGATCAGTCGGTGCAACCCAGAGCGCTACTTTCTTGTCGGCCGATGCCATTCGGGCTCGTTCACACTGGCAACTCGACTCCGTTCCTACAATTATTTATGTGCCGACATACTTTATTAGTTTACGGTAATCGCACAAGCTAATTAGTGCTCATCAACACTTGTCTTTGTTTAGCATCGACTAAATTGGCACTAATGGGATATAATAAGGAAACGGCATTATTTTAAAAAGGCGTTTCCTTATAAACCTACATTTTAGAAACTATTTGTATCCGTGCTACTGAAGTTGATGTACATGATTTCTTTAAACCTAATTATGATTTATCGAATACAAACATAAATTTTGACTTCGTGTACAGTATAAACATAAACAGCCTAGAATGATCCCATTTGTGGGACAAAGGCTACTTCTTAATGAGAGGTTGTGGGCCGTATTCCACCACCCAGGCCCTGTGCGGGTCGGTAGATATCATATTAGTGCAGCATTTTGATATAAATAAACTGAAACTGATATGTCCTACATAGGTAGGACATATCAGTTTCACAATGTTTTCCCTTCATCGTTTTAAAGCAGTATTGATGAAAACATCGACACAAAGCAAAGCGCCTGACTTGGCTCGCATCTACATCCTATAACTCATATACAACGTGTAACATAAAGGGTATATACATAACAAAGGCATGGCATCTTTACATGATATCAAACGATATTGGAAGGGTTTTTTAATCCCATCTGTTTATGTTAGGAAGTTATGAGGAAAAACACCGCCGGTGATAGGCTACTATCATACTAGTCAACACAAAAATTTGGTACCAATTTTTTGAGTATTTTATTTTGAGTTGAAACCCTTCCGATATCGTTTGATATCATCTAAAGATGCCATGCCCTTGGTATGTATATACCCTTTTTTTTACACGTTGTATATGTTGACTTCTTGTATAATAAAGTTTAATAGGTATAGCTACTAAGCTTTCTTACAAACACCAAAATTATCACAGCTCTATGTAAAAGATCTTGAATTTGTTTGAGTCATGCATGTCATGTAGCCGATATAACATAGATAAACATACGATAGAATAACCGGTTTACATACGCAAGTATTCTAACATCCATCTGTATATTGTGATAAAAACTCGAATAGATATTATTTTGTTTACATCTAAGCGTATGGTTGCATGGTTTTAAAACGTGGAGAATAGATCATTCATCATTCAAACTACTCAAAGAAAACAAAGATCCAGAAAGACCAGGAGTGAAGGAATGGGGAACCAGGAAATTATACTAAATGCTGCCATTATAAAATGTAATTTTTTTAAGATGTCCCTATTAAACTCAAAAGCTTATTTATATAAACAGCTTTACCGTAACCTTGAACGAAAATGAAAAAGCAGTGACGTAAGGTATGATGTGTGGCGGTGTCACGTATCGGGCCGGTTTCTCTGTATCGGATGATATGCTCCCGCGCAGCTTCCTTCGAAGTATAAAACCTTTAACCCAACCCGAATCCTTATCAATCGAGTACCACACTTCAGTACAGCACATCAAAAATCAACATGTACTTCAAAGTGAGGAAGAACTTTTTAATAAATAATATATAAAGAAAGTTTTTCAAATTAATAATGTTATTATTATTATATTCAGGTCGCAGTCATTAGTGCCGTATTGGCTTTCTGTCAAGCCGGCTTGATTGAAGACGGACATGGGCAGGCAGTGTCCTCTCAAAGTATAGTTCGTCATGATGAATCGTCACAGCATTTAACCCAGCAGCAGCACTTTACTCCTATTGCGGAACATAGTGGCCCGATCTTGCAACATTCTGGCCCCATTTTGCGTCAAGCGGCTCCAGTGGTTGAACAGGCTGCGTATCTTCAACATAGTGGTCCTATTGTCCACGCCGCTCCTATAATTCAGCATGTGGCACCAGCTCCAATCAACCATGCTCCCTTAGTCCAGCAATACTCTTCCGTCGCCATCGGACACAACGACCAAGTTGAACAGCAAGTAAGTAAAACACATTCTTATTTAAAAAAAAAAAACTCATTGTTGTGGATTTAAAAAAATTGGAAAGTCGGTTCCAATCGTAGTAAATCCATCGTTTGATTTTGACAAAATTCGACTGGCAAATAGTTCTGAAAGACTAAATGAAGGTGCGATTAAATTGATTGAAGAACCATTGATCATTATTGGCAACTTATTTGCCGAATATGTCAACAAATATTAGTTTATGTAAAAATAACTTTTTAAATAACTCAGTTTATGCCACAACTTTAAATATTTTATAACGTTTCAAAAGTAATTCTAAAATAAACTCAAATCCGATTGAAATAAACTGGAAATTTGTTTAACTTAAAATAACAACAATTTAAAAGAAACTTAGAAATGTTCAATAAACTATTGGCAATTAAAGAGCTGTAGTATCAATATGTACGCTTTAGGAAAATGTATTATATCTATTACCAGTACCTTAACTGCTGCAATCGAAATAATTTTGAAAGATATTGTTTATGCTACCTTAACTGCTGCAATCGAAATAATTTAAAAACATATTGTTCATGCATTGCTTCAAAGGTGTGAAAAAATGTCTGCTTACCAATGTAAATAACGAAATGAATGTTGTTAAACTGTCCAAATGAAAGCTATTACTGAAACTGTCCAAATAAAAACTATTACTGTGTAACGCAATTACCTCAGGATAGTGTGCCTAAATGCCATAGTGTCAGTAGCCCAAATATGGCTTATGTACCCGTAGTTGGGTTTGTAAATATGTTGTTGTTTTTCAGCTACTATTCGACAGGCCTTTCTAGATTACTTGCTGTAATATAGTCAACGAGCCCGGAAGGATTAATTGAAGAATAGGCAGCCACGTCTCAATCGTGATCTCTTTTAATTGTATGGGTAATTAGATTGGTGATTTATAATCACTAGCATCTAGTTACTAGATGAGCATGTACTAGATTCTAGTACATTCTCATATTATATCATGTTACATCAGATCCGTTCGATAACTAAAGAATTACACTCGTTTTATTTTATATACAAGAAATTAGCGATGCTTAGTGTGTGGCTCACCGAATCCGTCATTATATTTTTACTTTTTAATATAAACCTTATTATCTTACTAGCTTTCCGCCCGTGGCTTCGCCCGCGTGGAGTTCGGTTATATCGCGCTTTTTAGATTTCCCTCGGGATTATATTTTCGGGATAAAAACCCGTACCCTATTATTTAATCAGGACTTCTAACTTTACGTCTGCAAAATTTCAAAGCAATTGGTTAAGTAGTTACGGCGTGAAAGCGGAACAAACAAACAAACAACCTGACTTTCCCATTTATAATATTGGTAAGGATACTCTATACTAATATATAAAGCTTTTTTTTATATATATTATAAACTAGCGCCTGACCGCAATCCTGCCTGATGGTAAGCAGTGACGCAATCGTTGATGGTAAAGCGCACTAGTTTATTAAGAGCCTATTCACTCTAGCCTTGAAGACACTCAAATTGTAGTCCGACGGAAACACCGCCGCTGGCAAATTGTTCCAGTCCCTCGATGTACGCGGTATAAAGGAGGAGGCGAAACGTTTCGTCCGGATCGTAGTGGTGTTAACAACGTAAGGGTGGAAACCAGCCGTACGACGGGTCGTCCGCTGGTGGAACGGAGATGGGGGAATTAAATCATGCAATTCCATCGCACACTCCCCTAAATGCATCCTATAGAACACCGAAAGGCTGGCTACTCTACGCCTGTGCTCTAGGCTTTGGAGACTAACTCGAGTTAGATCAGGGTCACCAATCAGCCTCTTTGCACGTAATCCAAAGTGGCCAGGTGACACTTGGCAGCACCAGCCCAAATGTGGCTGCAGTACTCCACACACGAACGGACCTGTTTGTTTGTTTGTTTGTTTGAACGCGCTATGCCCATTAATCTAGGAAGGTGTTAGGCTATACAACATCACGCTGCGACAAATAGGAGTGGGGCATATATAAAATAAACATCGAAACCTACGCGGGTGCAACCACGAGGCGCGGTTTTTTGTTAATATTCATATTCGGTCACGCTTTTGTTAAGGAAAAAATTACATTTAAACGCAATCATACATACTTACATTTCATTAAACGTGTGTCCATTTCCTTAAAGGGTTTATCATGAATGTGTTAACGAGGTACTTTGTTACATTTTCTCATAAGAAGATATTTTAATTTTAAAGTTTATCATTAACACGCAAATCGTTTTCAACAGAATAATTAACATATCAATACCAATTATTTTTTAAGTGTGTGTGCTTTGTCGCATTTAAATACATTAACTACATGTGCAAATAAATTACTTTTATTTGAAATTAATCTATCCCTATAAATATACTAATAAAAAGCTGAAGAGATTTTTTTAACGTGGGTATATCTTTCAAACTGGCGGTTTGGTTTGAAAAATTCTTTTTACATTTGATAGCCCATTTTTTTAGTATTAGTATAAGTTATATAACATCACGCTAGGACGATTAGGAGCCTAGTAAAATGAAAAACCAAAAAGTACATTAAGCTGAAACAAACGACATGTCTCAAGAAAACATAACATTTCACGCGGTTATAAAGCACATAGCTACCTATATAATATTGTGTATCCTTTCTCCAGTAAGTTGACAGACACAAAACCTGTCATTCTTACGATCTCCTTTAATCACTATCACTATATTGAATCTAGCATCCTAAGGATTCTTCTAATTTTATGGAATAAAGTCAAATAAATACTTTCCTAGTAAATCGTCAAAGAAATGGAAAAATCTCGAAGAAACTGTGCCACGTATGCAAAACAAACACGAAGCGAGTGAAAGGTGCATTACAATTAAAATTGTGATCAATTCAACCCAATCAAATGTTTATTGTGTAAGCCCATAGTTATTACAAGTCCACAGCGTTTTGTAACACATGATAGGCAATCTATCAAGCGCTGATAGGTTTTAAGGTCTATTTATCAAAAACATCATTAGATTATGTTGGACAACATTTCGCAGCAAGTCCTGCTAAAACTCTCAACTCGTTCATCTTTGTGTAACAATCAAAGAATCGTTTTGCGCAAAAGAAAACTAATTGGTTCCTAAAACTGTAATAAATTAAATGTCTGACTTGTTTCAATTAGTTATTGTTTTAACCATCACTTGTCCATAATTAACACAAATAATTGGTATTAATGTTGCACTTAGCGGTAAATCGTAATGGATGGACTCAAGTGTTTTCAAAGTTTCAACACACTAAAGAGATTTATACTTACTGGTACACCAATAAGCTAACCAGAAACGTAAATGAAATAATGGAATATATTTTGATCGTACTTACTCTTTACTTTGGTCGTGGTGGCCTAGTGGTAAAACACCAGCCTCTCTAGTATGAGTGTGCGGGTTCGATTCCAAGTCAGGGGTTTCTAAGTAATATGTACTTTCTATATATCTATATATTCTATTCTATTTCTATATATTCTAGTATATCTTGGATACCAATGACTGATTACAAGGTGAAGAAAAACATCTTGAGGAAACCTGAACTTTAAGTCTGAAATCGCCAACCCGCATTGAGCAAACGTGGTGATTACACTCAATCCTTCTCTGTATGAAAGGAGGCCTGTGCCCAGCAGTGGGACGACAAAAAGGTTGATGATGATAATGATGATGATACTTTGAAAAACCTTGATGTTTTTGGTGTGGTGGTCGCAAGTGCTACTGCTGATCCAAAACCTAGACTAATTTTGTGTGTTCTATCTGGAGTCTGTATTTGTGCCATAATTTTCCCATTACTTCTTATCACATGATTTGAACAAGACTTTAACTTAAGCAAAATGTAGGTGTACTGACGGTACGCCTCTGCCATGATCGATAAACAGGTGTACCTAATGTTACGTTATCGTTTCCACAAGGCTCCTGCTAAGTATGAGTTCTCGTACTCCGTTGAGGATCCTCTCACCGGCGACCATAAGTCCCAGCACGAGACTCGCGACGGTGACGTCGTGAAGGGAGAATACTCTCTACTGCAGCCTGATGGCTCCATCCGTAAAGTCGAATACACCGCTGATGACCAAAACGGGTAAGAATTGTATTTTTTTTTTATAGTGTTAACCACCTATAGGAAAATTAGAAGTATTTGTTTATTAGATCTTATTAGCATTTTGATCAAATCACTAAATCTCTAATCTAATCTAATCTATGGATATTAAGTAAACAATTATTTTTTCACATTTGAGTGTATTTGTGATGAATTTATGAATGAATATCGTGTTTTTGTATAATACAAAGCAACTTTGACTGAATTCCATTAATAACTTGAATATATTGTAACGACTGCAGCTCACGGAAATAGTAAAAAAAAAACTGTAACACGCATTTCGATTCCATTCATATGATCTTGTTGATCATCATCTATCTGTCTTGTTTCGCAATACATCGACTATGTTAAGGCCAATCCAAGATATATATTACTAATGAATCCGCTGGCGAGACTAATAGCATTTAAAAATGTAATCTCTTAGAGTTTTAATCTAAATTGAGTGTTGTTTCGGTCGATAACGCAGATAGTATCGATACACCGGTCGCTGCAAGTGCTGCAATTGTGAAGAACACCTGACTAGCGTCGACTCGTTGTGTTAGTTGTATAACTCCTAAATAAATTGCAGGCAAACTGCATAACAATATACCTTCGTCATTAACATAATAAGGTCCAATTTACTCATAAAATCAGTTACGTGTACTTAAAATTACTTAGCTATGTAGTAATAACGTTATTATGGACTGTAGTTTCAACGCCGTCGTGCACAACTCCGAGCCGTCTGCGCAAGCGGCCCCGCCGAGCCCCAGCCCAGTGGTTCACGCTGCGCCAGTGCAATTACACGCTGCGCCAGTGCAATTACACGCCGCGCCAGTGCAAGTTCATGCTGCGCCAGTGCAAGTTCACGCTACACCAGTTGTTCACGCTACACCAGTGGTTCACGCCGCCCCTGTAGTTCACGCCGCCCCCCTCATTCACGCCGGCCCTCTTGTTCACGCAGCGCCTGCGCACTTCATCACTGCACACCATTAAATTGTAGTACCACGTTGAAAATGTATTAATCTGTTATTATCTAGATAGTTTCTATGAATATACTGTTATTATTAATTTATAAATATGAATGATCTGGATTACTTTGCTTCCTACTTACATAAATTCCTTTTAGACTTAAAAGCACTTAGTATACAATATGTAAAGAAAACCCTGTCCGATCCGTGAAGGTATTGTTAGGTATCGATAACTGATTCTACTAATGCCCATAAAGACAGACTAAAGTTAAAAAAAATCCCCCTAAAGAAATAAATATTATTTCGCAAAAAGAGGTAACTTAATACATGTGCGGTAAACAACCCATTCCGCGGGCGGCGGGGGGCGGGGCACGCGGCACCTGTGACGTGGTCGCGTCGCTATTCGCTTATAATAATACGCTTATATAATTCGCAAAAATACTTTGCAAGTAACTAGATTTTATATTACGTTGTGGTTCGCCATTTTTTTAAGATACCTACTACACGTCGTTGTTGTCCTCACTGAAAACAACGATTATACACATACGAGTAACTCGTACCAATTTTAAGTGTGCGCTCTATAACCACATAATCAATCAGCCTAAACTGTTCCCACTGGTGGAAAACAGGCCTCGAGTGTGAGAGAGCGGGTCGTAATCGCCGACACTAGCCCAGTGCGAGTTGGTAGATGTCACATGTCTTCGAAGTTTAGGCTCTAGGGGGCTGCTATTACAATAGTCTTAGAATGATCGATCAGTGATCTCACAATGATCGATTTCGACAAGTTTCGTAATCTACTAACAAAATGGCGTCATTATGACTTTCCAGTAGTCAATCACTGACATTCCACTCGAGTAGTAGTTTTTAGAAAATCATTTTTTTTTGTTTTTTTTTTAATAGTTATAAACTAGTGGTTGACTGCAATCCCGCCTGATGGTAAGCAGTGATGCAATCGTTGATGGTAAAGCGCACTAGCTTATTAAGCCTATTCACTCAATAAAACTGAGTGAATAGGAAGGAAGACGGCAGTTGAGCAAGGTGATGCAATGTTTAACCCAACAACACGACCAACGATGCTGCGCCAGAGGATGATCTGGAGACCCTCCACGACCAAACTCACGACACAACAACATTAGGCACATCGTACCCGGCACACATCGCAACACAACTGCTCAGACACGTCCACCGTACGGCTTCACCAGACATCATGCCGGACATCACTTCGACACACACACACACACATTACATCAGACATCATTTCTAGTAACGGGTTTTATATTAATGACAATACGGCAATGTCATTCTATCACCATTTGTCGACCTCCATGGCGCAGCGGTCAACATGCCTGCCTGCGACGTGGAGGCCCCGGGTTCGATCCCCGGCCAGGTCATGATGGAAAACGATCTTTTCCTGATTAGTCTGGGTGTTGGATGTTTATCTATATATGTATCTATTATAAATATAGTATCGTTGATTTAGTATCCCATAACACAAGTCTTGAACTTACTTTGGGGCTTGCTCAATCTGTGTGATTTGTCCGTATATATTTATGTATTTATTCCATTACGAGACGACTGAGACAATTGATCGATCATTATGATTTTAGCAGATTACGAACTTTTAAGCACAATGACAATGGAATTCATTTCATTGCTTGACCGCTGCTCTCCGCTGCGCCCTATAACCACTAGAGAATCAATTTCGACATTATCAACAACTAACATTATCAACTTATTCTTATACCTAAAAATATTGAATTTGACTACCAACTAAATATGCTTTCTGAATCGAACGATCCTACGTATATACTGATAGTAAATTAATAGAATTAGAAAACTAAATAATATATTAAAGATGTTCAATGCCCGTAAAACTCGTAAATGAACAATAAAACATAACCCACACCTATTTTCAAGTTGATCCAAGTAAGAATTTATTACTCGAGAAAAACACAATTTCACGCATCAGGTGAATCTAGGAAATGGTACGAATATTAAGTTGCCAGAAAGTGAACAGGTATGTTTAGATTAGCGTTGCGTCGGCACCGACGCACTAGCGCTTTAAACAACTCAAGCATCCGATGTGTGATGTTGAATAACTGTAATTGCTTATTAGTAGCACTATTCAAGCTTATTAAGACGTAATAAGTGAAACTATTTCAGTTCACGTTTTCTATTAAATAAAAATTCCAAACAAATTTGGAAAAAAACAGGATATTTGCATATCAATTCTCAATAAGACGAGACAACTTACAGACTTTATACATGCATTTATAGTTAAAGTTTAGGGTCTAAAAGAAGAATTGCCACTTTTGCATAGCAATACGACCGCCCATTATGTCACCATTTGTAAAATATCTAAATTTTTGTCTGTAGTTTCTACTAGCCTACTTAATTTCTAGCAAAATAAATATTTAATAGTATTTACACACATTTACAGGTTAAAAATTTTCTCAACTCGTTTCAGATTACAGAAAGTGAAACCGAAATGATTCGTGAGATCATCGCCACTGATACTTATTCATTTATTCTGAATCTGATAACATTAGCACTGTTATATTTAAATGTGTACACTTATTTTATATTACATATTAGGAGTACATTACATCATTCACAACTTTATCAGATGACGGAAGTGGTTCAAAATACGTAACTTACTCTTTTCGTGAGATCTTGATGTTATGGTCATGACATGGAAAATGTAGCTCATGAATGTGTAGAAAACAGTCACGAAATTATAAAAATACCTACTTTATTATTATATACATGAAACGTTACTTAAAAGAAACACATTGCTTAAAAAAAATACAGTTTAACTTATAATCCTACGTAAAATATATCGCGAAGCGCGAAAGTGTCCTCTATTAAGAGAAACCCCACAGGTTTACTACCTAATCATGTGTAAACCAACACGCCTTCTCCCAAATATGTAAGGGTGCAGTCTAACTCTACAACCACTGGATAATGCGATAATCCTTGGTTAAGCTGATGGTCAGCCTTTACAAATACTGACGACTGTCAAAGATCCATGAATGGACAGCTGTGACCAACGGCTTAACGTGCTTTCCGGGGGACACCCATCCGCAAACCATCCGTGACTAGCATAGCTTATCCTGTTCGATTGAACTGTGCGGCTGTGTTTTAACCATGATCCTATTTTCTATTATAATTTAAGGAATGTGTTTTAAATGTCTGAACAAACTCATCATCATCTAATCATTATTGCAACTATTTTGGGTTCAATTTATTTTATCTGATCGATTGATCTTAGCCACAAGCCAAAAGTTATATGTTAGAAACTATAATGCTACTATCTGCGTCAATCAGCCTGTTACACAGATAGTAGCATCGATTCAGTCGAATGACTTCACAGGACAAGTCAAATAGACTAAATTAAATTAAAATAAAATTCGTTTATTTACAAAGTTAAAATTTTTGTAAATTTATTTACAAATTACCAAATAAATTATCTATAAAAAATATTATGAAAATTAAAACAGCATTTGAAACAATGTCAACAATAAATAGGTAACAGCAACCATCGTCATCATATTTACATTTCAAGCTTCAGCCACTTCTTGTGTATGCCATCTGTCCAATCTGTACAGTTTGATATTGCGTGCCTATACAGGATGGCAAGAAAATCGACAATCTACCATACCAATACCAAAGATTCATTACATAACTCTGAACGAAAAATTCAGATCGAATTTATGGTTACAGTTTTCGCGTCGTTGTCATTACTACCCTGTATACGAAACTGTTTGCTTTGGTGCACTATTAGGAAATCATTTATGAGTAATGGAAGCTATGAGTAAAAGAAGATTTTAAAACTGTCAATCATATTTTTTACATACTCAACATGTATTAAAAAACGAATTTTCTTAAGATATTTATCAGGTTGGAATTTTTTCACATACTTTGCAGAGCTTTTATATGCTTTATAATCACCATAATTAAAGCTTTGTGCAAGGCATAAAAAAATAATAACAAGTTGCGCTAATAAATTACATGATCAATCGATTAGAACCTTATTTATTAACTGTTAACAAGTACCAATGTACCAATTGTGTCATTTTTTATTTTTTTATATAATTACAAACTAGTGCTTGACTGCAATCCCGGCTGATGGCAAGCAGTGATGCAATCGTTGATGGTAAAGCGTAAGAGCTTATTCACTCTAGCCTTGAAGACACTTAAATTGTAGTCAGACGAAAACACCGCCGCTGGCAAATTGTTCCAGTCCCTCGATGTACCCGGTATAAAAGACTAGGCGAAACGCTTCGTCGTGATCGTAGTGGTTTCTATCTAATTTGAAAATAAAATGTTTAGTTATGTTTGCTATTTTTAAATAAGTGAAATTATAAACAAAAATTATAGCGAAAGAACTGGAACTTGAGAATTAAATTATTGTCATGATTTCCACCATTTATACACATCAAAACGCAAACAATGTGCGACCTACAATATTACAAAATACATCTAAGTTACTAATTCTTATTTCCATTCAATTAATTAAAATATCGATATTTTATTTATAGAATGAAGTTAAGATAACTTTGAGCTCAAGATCCTATCAGAATAAATTGAATAAACTAAATAATTATAAATATATATGGATAAATCACACAGATTGAGCTAGCCCCAAAGTGAGTTCGAGAATTGTGTTATGACATACTAACTCAACGATACTATATTTATAATAGATACATATATAGATAAACATCCAAGACCCAGGCCAGTCAGGAAAAGATCGTTTTTCCATCATGACCTGGTCGGGGATCGAACCCAGGGCCTCCACGTCGCAGGTAGGCGTGTTGACCGCTGCGCCACGGAAGATGACAAAAGAAGTACGAATTGAAAAGGAGAATTAAACTATTATCAGCTGGTTACTATGACTATGACGTCTTGAAGCTGTCCTTGTTCCAGTGTTAGACAAATATGAAGCTATTCAGGACGGATTCTCAACAACATGTCATAGTATGGCCCCCAATAATCATGTTCGTAGGTGACCTTTAGAACTAAGATGATAATGGTCATCTAGCCATCAACATTCCACTGAGCCCATCATATTTTATAAACCTTATACATAAGCCGTACTTTAAGTCTGAAATCGCGAACCCGCATTGAGCAAGCGTGGTGATTACACTCAATCCTTCCTTCTCTGTATGAGAGGAGACCTGTGCTCAGCAGTGGAACGACAAAAAGGTTGATAATGATGATACATAAGCTGCTGTTTGATCTCTTTTTTATATCTAGTCTTCTTTCTATCCATCCATCCTCCTACATGTCTTAAGTTTCTAACCTAACTTGACCAGACTAGCTATCTCATCATCATCTCAGCGTTATTCCCAGTCGCATCTGAAGCTTTCAGCTTTGCAGTCTGGGGTCCGCTTTACCAGTCTAACTGCTGATTTTGGCTAAACTTATATTATATTCTTATATTTTCCGTGAAGCGACTGCCGGCTGACCTCCACAACCTGAAGGCGACATCGAAGCATTGCAGTTAGACCAATTGTTGGACTTTTGAGGGCTCCAACAACCCGTAATGACTACCATTAGATGTTCGTATGGCAACCGAGACCTAACGTGCTTTCCGAGGCACGACCAGACCAGTGCAAATATTCATATTCATGCACACAAATGTTTGCACTGCACGGGGACACTACGCCACGGAGGCTGTTACCAGACTAGCTATCTGTTTGTAACATAAACTCCTAATCATCCCTTTTCTGAGAAAAATTGCCAAATTTTACAAATCTTTGTTTATCGGCAGAATCATTCGAGCTATTATGTCGTTAAATTGGAATTAAGGTAGGACAATCAATATCACAGATTTAACAACTTAGAAAGTTCACACAGTTCTTAACAAGTTCTCAAAGAACATGTAAATTCGGAAGGGTAGGGCCGTTCCGTATTCACCCAAAGAACATAATGCCTAAATAATATAATAATCTGCCTAGCCTTTTCCAAACTATGTTTAGGTCAGCTTCCAGTCCAGCCGGATGCATCTGAATATCAATATTTTACATGTAGCGATTGCCTATCTGACCTCCACTATATTAAACTTTCAGGCTTCTTAGGACCCGTTATGACGATCAAAGATCCAGGTATCGGCGGTTTAGCGTGTATTTGAGTCAGGGATGCGGGTTAGTTAAAAAAGAAACCGTGGCCCTGGCCGTCGCGCAGGCAAGTGAAGAAACACAGGTGGGTTTTAGTCAGTAAAAGTCTAACACGCCCTTCCGCTCCGCCCAGAGCGGAAGAAGTCATTTGCTGATTTCTCATCCCAACAAAAAAAAACGAGGCACGCAAGGGTATCTGAAAAGGTCATCCTTCCAAAAACCAATCACGGCAAGCGTATCATCAATTCGTGTGTAGAATTTAAAACCACACAATAAAATGAGTTTAAAACATGGCCCAACACTGAGAATTCGGTTAATTACTTAATGTATAGTGACGAAAACTATAATACATTGTTTTATAATCCCTAGCAAGGTCGAGTTGCAACCATTATGTCTTTTTCGTTACTCTCGCGCATGGCAACGCTCTAGTTACTCAGAGTAATTACAGGTTAACGAGGTACCTTGATGAGTGTTACTATGTAGCGAGTGTTAATATTTTATTATAAACGATTAGGTAACAGTAGGCCCGTCATCGAGTTTAAAGATTTAATAAGATTAAAAATTTTCTCGGTGGTAGGACATAATATCGGCTGCCGGTAGAAGTTACCACCCACCAGACAAATTCTTGCCGGCAAGCGATTCGTCGTGTTCCGGCATGGTGTCTGGTGAAGCCGTACTGAGGACGGCTCTGAGCAGTTGTGTTGCGATGTGTGCCGGGTACGATGCATCAAATGTTCTTCTGCCGGGAGTTTGGTCGTGGAGGGTCTCCACATCAATCTCCCTCTGGCGCAGCATCGTTGATCGTTGGTCGTGTTATTGGGTCTAACATTGCACCAACTCGCTCAACTGCCGTCTTCCTTCCTATTCACTAAGGTTTTTTAAGTGAATGGGCTTAATAAACTAGCGCGCTTTACCATCAACGATTGCATCACTGCTTACCATCAGGTGAGATTGCAGTCAAGCGCTAGTTTATAATTATTAAAAAAAATAATCGGGTGCATACCTATGTAATAATTTTTTTACCAAAAATACATCTGCCGTAACACGCACGTAAGTACTTAAGTTGATAACTCGTCAATTATGGTCGGTCAGGTATTCAACACACGAAAAACGTGATAACCGAAGTCTAAATGCATAATTAAAAAGAAAGCTAAAACAGCACTAATCTATGATTCATAGAATTCAAATTCAGAACTTCAATCCGGAAGCGGTGTTTATGCACACAAAGACTAAGAAAGAGCGATACTTCAAGTACGCAACTGGATGCTCAATCCGATTAAACGCATGTTTCTCATCTATCACTCACTAAAGTATGTGTTATGGCCTTTCCAACTTAATACATATTAAAATATTTTAAAGAGCAAAATAAGCATAATCATTGCTAAATTTTGGCCTTCAAATATTTTGCCAGATTTACTAATTCTGTTCCATCTCATCAGGTGTCGATATTTATATTTTATTTAGCCTTCGTGAACAGAGTCGGTCGGTATTGTCTTAAGTTTGTAGAAACAATCATTTTTTTAAATGTTTTTAGTCAAAATTTAAAACATATAAGCAGTAAGTTTTAGTTATTGTTAAAACATAACGTGATGTTTATCTTTATATCAACTTTCTAACATCTCACTGTGAGTAGCATATTTAACGTCTTCGTTAATAATAATAAACCACCTCTTAGAATGAGATAATATTCATTTAGTTTTATTCTCAAACCAAAAATAGAAAACACGTGGAGATAGACAGTTGCAAGAGAATATTGAAACATATTTGTTCTACGTAACGTTGGCAGACGTATGCGGTCACGTCTTTATCTCACCCATCTGGCTGGAGAAAACAATGTTAAAAGGCGTCATAGAATTCTAATAACACTTCATCTTGCCCATGCATATGATCGTCAATGAAGGAACCAGTTCTGCTTCGAAAGGGGAATACTTGGAGAAAAAGTGGTTACTTAAAATTATTTTAATCAAAAAGTATATATTGTCAAAAACCCATAAATTTATCACCTTGAACCGTATAATGCTACGTAATTTTACGTAATTGCTATATCATTATCAAACTACCGTATTCTTGCGTAGAGGCAGGCGGCGTGCGCCGTCGCATCTCACCGGTATACTAATATAAAAGTGGAAGGCTACGCTCCTCGGCATCAGTTGTGTGTGATCGTGCAGTCGGGCCAAACCTAATCCAAACGGAAAATGATCGCTAGAGTAAGTGCATCCTGTGGTTTACTCCTGTTCTGTGAAAGGACTCGCGACGTTGCTGCTTGTGAATTGGAACAGTTCAACATTTCTTCCTGTAGTCTATATAAGTGCTTGAATACTTTTGTATAAAAAAATCAGGATCGGTTCCTGAAAAGCTTTTAATGAAATCTACCCCAAGGGATTTTGGGCAGGAGAGCGGTCTAGATCTGTCTTTAAACTAGATCTAATCAATACTGTAATGTAGTCACATTAAATCACAACTCTTGGTCCTGTCAGGATTCAATCTATATACCCGCACTGACGCGCATTTCAACGCAAGCGATTTACGCGCACGCTGGTTTCGCAAGTTCGTGTTGATCAACCGCTCTAAGAAGTTTCCGTCTCAATTAACTTCTGCTCGTTCAAATTTAAAATACATGTCTCAATATAAGAACATTATAAAATATGTTCTACAACGTTCTATGGCATTTTAAGACGGATACTCATATTTTGCAACTCGCAATTTTAATCCTAAATTACGAAATTCTTTTATTTAGCTTTAACGAGTAGAATCAATCAGAATATTCGGTCTTTGCGAAACTTTTGGACACAATATGAAGTTCGATTTTATTTTAAACACCACCTGATCATTGACTTGAATTGGCGGTAGTTACGTTGTTATATCAATTAAGGCACTTCTTATCTTTGTTAATTTAATTTTCCTCATACCAATCCTTTCTAGTATTTACTGCTCTATATGCGTTGTCGGAATCGATTTAACTGGCTCCTTTATTACTGAAACCATCAAAGTGTTTCATATTTACTATGTAATAAAACTAGATCAAGTGAAAGGCTGTCACTGGCCTATAATCTAGTGCTGTGACAGTTTGTGATACACTACCCTAATTTAACATCGCTGTAAATAGAGGGTTACAGAGAAACGTAACTGTTTACAAATATGTATTATTTTATCGTTCATAACTAGGTATAGTGCCTTTTTCCGTTATTGTCATTCAATATTAGAAGATAATAGGATGATATTAGGAGATATGTATATAGAATAGATAACATATGTATATATGTGATAAAGAAAATACATTAAGTGAAAAAAGAGAATTTAGATGAGTATATTCAGAATCATCAGTTCTAAAAAGTCGTTTTGTTTATAATAGATCACCAACTCCAACTTTAAACAAGCTTTAAACATGAACCTTTAAAAATGAAAAGTTAGAACCTCATTTAAAATTTCTTACTTTACTTAATTAAACACTTAACAATCAATGAGAGTTTATGGTGATCTGCAGCTCAACGTAAACAGGATCACCGACGTTCTCTTCGACATATTGTATACTCAAATTCTTATTCGGTTAGCTAAACTACTATTTTCCAAATCTTTAATAAAAATTTTCATTCTCAGGCTACAGTCATCCTCGGTGCGTTGGCACTAGCCTCCGCCGGCGTGGTGTCACTAGGACACGGCTACGCTGGAGAGGCATACGGACAGGAAGCGGTAGCATACGCGCCCGTTGCACAGTACGGAGGACATGAAGACACGCATGTTGACTATCATGTAAGTGACTTATAGAGTATACGCGGCATGTATAGAAGAGACAACAAGACGGCATGATGTAGCTAGTACTAGTGTAAGCGCCGGTAGCTCACTACAGAGAACATGATGACATGCGGGATCTGATAGAAGAGGACTAAACAATTTTTTCTTACGTGTCTAACGTAAGAAAATAATGTTTAGCTTGCCAAAATATCATTACTCAGAATGAACAAAAATGTTCATTATCTGTAAGAACCAAATCGATATACTTATTGCACTTGAGTCATGAGAACTTAGTAGTAAAAAACAATTCAAACAAATATTTATGACCTACATTAAATGAAATGAGATCAAAGCACTCGAGAAAAACAACAAAATCGTAAAAAAAACTAACCTTCAGCTAATGAGCATTGTTCCCCGTTACTCGCATTAAGAGCATGTGCACACAGTAACAATCACGATCGTTACAACACTGCGCTCACTGTCGCCCCAACTGGAACGTTCTCACACATCAATATAAAAAATATTGGTCAAGGATACACAGATCAAGAACTGCATCTTAATATTTTGACGCCAAAAATGACAGAACTGTCTTCACGCATGTTATTAACGATACTATTACGACGACATATGTATATAACCCGTATAAGGCACACATAGTCATAATAGCAGTCTAACAACATAAAAATTTGACACATTAAGTTATCGTAATCACGAAAACCTCACGACATGTGAATTACATTCATGATCTCGCTAATTTCTATTAATTACAACAGTTACGTTACTGACAAATATACTGTTGCTAATATCTCGTCGGTAAGTGGAGCAGCAAGAGCTGGTTTTGTTTCCCTAGGCCTGTGTTACCTATTTGGTTTCGTAATACAATAGTAGCAAGCTAATTGATAGCTTGCATAAACTGCGCGTGTTGTTCGCCCGATCCAATACAATTGAAGCTGTTTCCGGGATAACTATCAACGAAACAGTCACACAGTCCCACTGTAGCAAGACTGCTGACTTACATCATATCGATAATTTTCTCACAAAACGACACCAAGCAAATAAATATTAATAATTATCTCGTTTCCTCCCGGAGCATTGCCGTAATCATGCAAATCAACAGGTTGCACGTCCACAGGCTGCATTCATATATCTAACGATGATTTTTTCAATGCTCACTGTCCGACGGTGTAACAATAAATATTAATTAAGCTCATATCTTGCCTCAGTTTCATATAACAAACTCTCATTCCAAACTTTCAGAGCTTGGTTTCTCATAGCTTATAATGCAGTTACATTACTAAAACTAAGTAGCACATTGTAAAATTGTTGCTAGACAAAATTAAAGTTAACTATTACTTTCAAAGAAAACATTTAAATTTATGCATTCACTAACTTATTTCTTTGTAATACGTAAACGCTTTAAAATGTCGACTATAAAACTATTGTATAACGTATAACAGTATTCTGTAAATCAAATTAAATATCATAACTATCGAGCATAAAGCATCGTATATTCTATAGTTGATATTCTGTATGCTGTCATAAATCGCCACCACTGACTATGATTTGAAGTAATCCGCTACAAATTACGTAACGGTTTGCAAAGCCAAGTATATCCCGGTCGTGACTGGAGGAGCGATAACATAGCGGTTCCCAAGGAGGTTGCAACATTCGCGCTTGGGGCCCAGGACGTAATGACTGCCATGATATCCAGGCCATTGGACTGTTGTTTGCATAAACTTGGTGGCTCGTGCTCTCACGCTCGTTTAATAGTAGATTTGGAACCGTTGCCGACCGATGTCGACCCAAATACAGTATTGCGTAAGGCATTTGACAGCATAAACCATTGTAGTGTTTGCAACAATAATGGAATCAACTCGATGTCCTAGACTGCATTAACAGGCTCCTAACGTAGATCAAAGGTTAGCACATAAGCTGTAAATCAATTTTTGAAACAATTTACACAACTTGTTTAACATGAAAAATGATTTTTTGTAAGCAACGGAGCATGATAATAGATTAAGATCTTCAAATGCCCAAATATTTGCCAAAATGAAAACATTACGTTACATTTTCGTTGCATACTTCTACAAAAAAAAGAAGCAATGAATTGAAATTTCAAATGAACACTTATTCACATACATAGCTTGTTTCCTAAAGATCAAAAGATAGGAATGCAGCCAATGAAACGAGGCAAAGCTAAGACTGTTGGTAAACTTAATGAACTCTGTACTAATTAGGACTCAAAAAGGCACCAAATAACAAGTTGTACCAAACATCTTCTCCTTAATATCAATGATATAAAATGATGAATAAGATAATAATTTTCATGATTTTCCCTCAGGCCCACCCCAAATACGACTACTCATACTCCGTATCCGACCCACACACTGGTGACCACAAGACCCAACACGAGATCCGTGATGGCGATGTAGTGAAAGGAGAGTACTCTCTGCTGCAGCCTGACGGTTCCTTCAGGAAGGTCACGTACACCGCTGATGACCACAACGGGTAAGAAAACACTTATAAACATAATAATAAAAACTCTTACTTTCCGATATTTTTGTTGGTTGCAATGAACTTAACTTTTCGAATTCAAAATAAAGTTCAAGCAAATATAAGTTCATTATTAAAATAATGAAATTGTGAGTACTCCAATTGTAAATTCATTCAACGTTGATGATTGGAAAGCCTGATTATTCCTGTGTACCAAATGAAAAAGAAAGTAAAGTTACAACAAGAAAATCATTATAATTACACCTAACTGAATGTAATTGAGTTCAATGAAAACAGTTCATAACAAGCTTACATCTAAACATCGGAATGCATTACGTTTAGCATTTCCATTAGTCGATTACGTCGCTACAATGTTACCTTGTGTTGCAGTTTCAACGCGGTCGTGCACAACACTGCGCCCGCGCACCACGAGTACCACTAGCGCTGGCGCACTCTGCCACTGTTTCTCATGTGATATTATACACTTAATACTTAATGTAGATAGTCTTTAGTCGACAACGACTCCTATATTTTATAAGACTGCGGCGAAAATAAACTTTTAGAAATTTATATTTTGTTTTTTTTTCCTTTCGTCTGTACCTACTCCCCAAAGTATTTAATCCATACTAATATTATAAATGCGAAAGTAACTCTGTCTGTCTGTCTGTCTGTTACGCTTTCCCGCTTAAACCTCTCAACCGATTTTGATGAATTTTGAAAAGGCACAGACAATCTTTAGACCCTGAGATTATCCCGGAAAAATTTGTTGTTCCCGAGGAAAATCTAAACAGCGCGATATAACCGAACTGCACGTGGGCGAAGCCGCGAGCGCAGCCGCGGGCGGAAAGCTAGTTCTAAAATATTTAAACTGTATAACAATTATTTGCATAATCATCCTTTATGTTCTAATATTTGCACTGCTAGGACACAAACCTCCTTTCTATGAGAATCATTGCGGATTCTCATATGGTTTCAAAAGTACTAAACATTTAGGACAAGCGGTTTCCTCACGAGGTTTTCACTCACCGTATTGAAAGCAGTGGTGATAAAATTAAACACACAAAAGTAAAGAACCTGCCATGGGTTTGACGTTGAGCTTATGCGGGTTCAAGTTGGTTCGATACTGATACAACTACTCCACTGCTTACAATGATATAATAACATCATAACAAAGTTGAGATACTAAATTGTATAATATTATGAATTTATGACGGAAATCAACTATACCTACATGGATCCGAAAGCCTTTAATCAGAATTAACAGAAAATATCGGAGCTTAAAGCTAACATCACTTACACAGTAGTATACTTACTGTATATAATAAGTATCTGTAAATAAGTTGTCTTCTGGGAACAATCTATGATCATAACACAGGAAGGCTTGGACGAAAGTTTCACTGTAAAACTTACAAGAAAACAAACCATTAATATTCTTGAAATAATTTTATTTTAATATTAAAGTATTAATAACAAAATTATCAGCATTTTTGTGTTCTTCTTAATTAATTGTTATTAACTTGTTAACCTCTGTACATACTTACAATCTGTTTCCATACCCTTGTAAACTGAAGGTTCATAAGGAATGTCTTATGTTTACACGTTGAGGTAGACATATGTACTACAGTACGGACGACAGCAAGTCAAACTACCCGAAACTGTCAGATATTCCCAATCAACATTGAGCCTTAATGCTATAGTCATAAAATTAAAGATCAAACAAAGAAAAGTGACAGATTGTAGTAGTTTAATGTGCTGTCGTCTATACATAAGTATTGTAGAAGCAGATTAGAAGTGGACACAAAATTCACATGCTTTAGAATAAAAGCTGCTTGATATGAGTTTTCACTTGCATATGTCCTGGATCATAGCTAAGTGCACGTACTGATATGTTCAAAGTGATGGTTCTTTCCTGCAGAAAAAAATATATTCGATATTTGCAGCCCGTCCTCTTTGATAAATAGCGTAAGACATGAAACTATGAAAGTAAATGAAATAGACTGTGTCTACGTTAGTTAATTGACGGAATTTGCTTGCAGCATAAGTTGCTGATCTTCGTCGCTGCTGGACGCAGCAGCATTTCAGTACCGATGATGCTGCTGTATATATCCAGACTGCACCACTCCACGAATGTTGAGTATCTGCGCGGCAAGACCAACTGGACTTAGAGAGTCGAGAGGTTGGACCCGCGTCACAACACAATCTTCAAGTCGTTCGTGGTGCGAGTTCCGACACATCATCTCGAGAAATTCCTCAAAGAAGAGTTCTGGCCGAAAGGTGTTGTGTACCGCCCGTTTCGTGGCCAGTTACGTGACACCTGCAGTCAGCGAAACACAACGGCGACACTTCGTGTACATTAGCTCTAGATAATTATTATGTTATATGTATTTATAGTATTTAAGTTTTTACGTTAATATACTATTGTATATTGACCTTGATGCCTGAAATAAATAAATAAAAATAAAATACAAATATTTGTTCTGTCCAAGAATCGAACCCGCGACACGCGGAGCAGCAGTTGTCCGCTCAGCTACTGCAAAAACGTGTCACCGAATTACGTCATCAAGATTTCATGCACATCTATTTATCTTAAAAATAAAGGAAGTATCGACCGCAAATAAAACCATTTATTTAAATAAATGGCGTAGATCATTAATTTATTATGTACTCTAAAAAGATGAAAGGACCATTTTTTTTTTATAAATTATAAACTAGCGTTTGACCGCAATCCCGCCTGATGGTAAGCAGTGAGGACGCAATTTTTGATGGTAAAGCGCATTAGTTTATTAAGAGCCTATTCACTCGAACCTTGAAGACACTCAAATTTTAGTCCGACGGAAACACCGCCGCTGGCAAATTGTTCCAGTTCCTCGATGTACGTGGTATAAAGGAGGAGGCGAAACGCTTCGTCCGGATCGTAGTGTCGTTAACAACGTAAGGGTGGAAACTCGCCGTACGACGGGTCGTCCGATGGTGGAACGGAGATGGGGGAATTAAATCATGAAATTCCCTCGCACACTCCCCAAAATACATCCTATAGAACACCGAAAGGCTGGCTACTCTACGCCTGTGCTCTAGGCTTTGGAGACCGTTTCGAGTTAAATCAGGGTCACCAATCAGCCTCTTCGCACGCCTCTCCACTGTATCCAAAGTGGCCAGGTGACACTTAGCAGCACCAGCCCAAATGTGGCTTCAGTACTCCACACACGAACGGACCTGTGCTTTGTACAACATTTAAAGCTGCCCTGGTGTGAAATATCGAGCCTTGCGGTATCCACTTAAACAAAAAAGCCAGCCTTCTGGAAAACTCATGTCGGTGTGCCATATTGAATACTTGATTATAATAATAGTATAATGGGCTGTAATTCCATATTTTAAATAATAAGGTTTATTAAAAGTCTAAATTGTTGTTCTAATTGTTTTGTACTTATAAAAAGCTGCTGGCAAAAATGTAGTCCTACTTTTGGTAATTAAGTGGACGCTAAGTATACATAGATTTGGAACAAAAGTGCGAAGAAAGAGACCTGAAACCTCAAAAGCCCGCCAATGATCTCGTATTGACGTAAGCTCGCAGAGTAGGGCCTACAATTTTCATGCGAACATTTATAATTTACATTAAATACGAGGGGCATGCCAAAAGTTTTTAGATACTCTTTATTCAATAATTTAATACTGGCAAGTAATACACCATCGTAAACACTAGTTATTTAGTGCTGAATTTAAATTTGGAACATACTTGAATTCATTTCCTTTTTATTTTATGAGTCTCATTTTTGAAAGAAATCAGACATTTTTTTGGAAGAATGGAACTCAGTCGACGTGATTTTCGCGCTATGATTTACTATGACTATAAAAAAGGTTTAAAAGTACAAGAATGTTTTGAAGTGTTGGTGGCTACTTTTGGTGAATTTGCTCACGAGCACCAGTTTTTAATTGGTTTGCCGAGTTCAAGAGAGGGAGGGGAAGCTTTGAAGATGAAATGAGATCAGATCGCGCGCCAACAGTAGTCCATCAAGAAAACGTTGAAGTGGTTGAAGAAAACGTTGAATTTTGACATAGTTGAAATTGACGTACCAAAAAAGGGTTACCAGTTAATTTTGGCCTCACTAAATTGGGAATATTATTTTAATAAATGGATTGCTCCAAGTGTAAAGATGTTGTCACCGACGGGGTTCTGTGTAGTCAATGTCGGGGGCACCTGCATTATTCCTGTTCCGGCGTTCTTGGACGCCGGAACACCGGAACCACGTATCGTAAGATGACCTCAGAGAAGAGGGATAATTGGCGATGCGTTGATTGCCGCATATCTGGGCAATCAGTCTCGCCCACTCTATCAGATGTACTGAAGGAGCTTAAGAATCTCCGTAGCAGTTTTGATGAACTCAAGGCTGATGTTAATATTATAAAAACCTCGGTCGGAGATATGACCAGTCAGTTGAAAAAAGTCAATTCTAGAATGGAAAAAGTGGAGGGAAGATTGGACAGTGTTGAACAAGCAACTACTAAGCTGGAGTCACTTCAACGTCGGCTGGATGAAGCCAAAAATACAATAGTTGAGCTTACAAGGGAGAATAACGTCCGTGATCAGTATTCCAGAATGAATAACGTTGAAATCTCCGGAATACCATTTCAAAAAGGTGAAAACTTAGTCTCAATCTTGGGTACCATTTATACCAAGGTTGGTTTGGATCTGTGTGATATCAACCGTATTCACCGTGTTCGCCGTTTTGAACAAAAACCTAATGAGCCTTCCCGCCCACCCGCTATAATTGTACAGTTTGTAAGGCAACACTCTAAAGACCAGTTGTTGGCGGCGATTCGGACTCGCCGCGGTATCACCACTGCTGACGTTGGATTAGCCGGACCAGCTGCAAATGTCTACATCAGCGATCATCTGATTCCAGCAAACAAGTTGCTTCTGAAACGGGCGCGTGAATTGAAACAGCTGCATGGCTTTGCATATCTATGGGTTCGTGATTGTAAAATTTTTATGAGAAAATCAGATTCATCCAAAATTATTCGTATCTCTAGCGATAAGGATTTCTTGAATATAAAATGACTATTTTGTGTACGGATTTTCGTTAGAATGTGCAATCAGATTTGTGCTGTTAACTATTTGTGTGAGGTACGTAATATTCATGTAGTTGATTTGTTGATGGTTCGTTTACTTGTAGTGCTGTGTATAATGGAGCTAGAAGAGGGCATTATTTTATTATTTATAATCATTACTATTATTATTAATTTTCTCTTTCACCCTAAAAATTCACTGATTTAATTAAGATTTATTATCAAAACGTTAGGGGTCTCAGGACAAAATCTCATGATTTTCTAAATAATATTCTGTTAAATAATTATGACATTTACTGTATTACTGAAACCTGGCTCAATGCCAATTTCCATAGTCCTGAGTATTTTGACGATAGATATATTGTGTTTCGATGCGATAGAAATTCTTTAGTCGTAAACGCATATCGAGGTGGTGGAGTTGCAATTGCTGTACGCCGAGATCTAAATCCTATCTTGCGTGATGGATGGACCGCACCCATCTTGTCAGATCACTTGTGGATTAGTGTCCCACTTGACACTAATAGGAACCAGCAAGCTCCTGCATTCTTACACATATGCTGTGCTTATATTCCACATAGTAGCCGTCATGAGTTGGAACTTATCATGGAGAGTATAAGTAACCTTATCGAACTCCATTCGAACGATATGTTTTTAATCACAGGTGATTTTAATGTATCCCACGCAATTTGGTGCTACGATACCGAGTCTAACTCTATGGTGATACGTTCGGAGTCTGGAGACGCTTTAGTACAATTAACTTCAGATTTTATGCACTTCTCAGGTTTGAAACAGTTCAATTCATTATTTAATACTAACAATAGACTCCTAGACTTAATTTTTTGCAACAATCCCTGCTCTGTTAAATCTCCTCATAGCCCGATCATTACAGAAGACGCTCATCATAAGTCCCTTTCTATTAATGTCCACAATATGTCATTTCAGCCTCTTCCCCAAAAAGCATCCACTAGAAGGCTCTTTCACCAAGCTGATTATAGTGCCATTCAGTCTGCACTTGCTTTGGTTAACTGGCAATCTAAGCTTCCTACTACAGATAGTGTCGATAATATGGTGGATAATTTTTACCGCATTATTAATACAATAGTTAATGAATATGTACCAACTCGCAAAATATTGAGTAGGAACCGATATCCGCCATGGTACAGTCGACCGCTAATAAAGTTAGCAAAAGAGAAAAGGAAGTATCATTCAAAGTGGAAGCGTTACGGAAACCCGCTTGATTATCAAACATTCTCTAGTCTACGGAAAAGAGAGCTTAAGATGCAAAAAGCCGACTATGACAAATTTATAGCATTTAGCGAGGATAATATTCGTAAGTCACCCAAATATTTTTGGTCTTTCGTAAAGTCTAAATTACCAAATAGCCAAATTCCCATTACAGTAAAATATAATCAACAAGTTTCTAGTTCTGGTGAAGATATTTGTAAACTTTTCAATAAGTATTTTTATTCAGTGTACGTCCATTCATCAACCTTTCCCATAAATTTTGATCAAAATAACCTCCCGTTAAACTGTCCTGTAGAAATAGGAAAATTAATCATAAATTACAACCGTATACATAAAGAGCTTAGAGGTATTGACATTAAAAAAGGAGCTGGCCATGATGGCATTCATCCACTATTTATTAGCAGATGTGCCGCTCAGCTAACTATACCACTGAGCATTATTTATTCCAAATCGTTAAGTGATGGTGTTTTTCCAATTTTATGGAAACAGGCTTTAGTTACCCCAGTCCCAAAAAATGAAAAAAGGGATGACGTGACCCAATATCGCCCTATTAGCAAACTTAATATATTTGGTAAAATACTAGAAAAAATTGTTACGTGCGAGCTCTTTCGTGTGTTACAACATCACATCTGCCCTAACCAGCATGGTTTTTGTAAGGGTCGATCTGTAGAGTCAAATTTGCTCAATTTTACTGATTACCTTGTCAATGCTATGGACAAGCGCCTTCAGGTGGACGTAGTATATACCGATTTCTCGAAGGCGTTTGACAAAATCAACCACGATTTACTTATTGAGAAGCTTTGGAGAATCGGAATACATGGAGATCTGCTTCGCTGGATAAGTTCATATATAAAAAATCGCTCTCAAGCGGTATCTTTGAAGGGTTACACATCACATTTCTTGGAAATTCCATCTGGCATTCCCCAGGGATCACACTTAGGACCATTATTATTTATCTTATATATCAATGATATCGGAAATATCCTTCAAAATTCTAACTTTCTCTTATATGCGGATGACGCAAAATTTTTTAAAATTGTTTCTGGGGTTGACTGCTGCTTGCAATTACAATCTGACCTTAACAGACTATTTTGTTATTGCTCTAAGAACCAACTTTACCTAAATTTTGAGAAGTGCTCTGTTATCACGTATACACGAAATCGTAAACCTATAGACTATAATTATCATATAAATGACAATCGCCTTAATCGAGTCTATTCGATTCGCGATTTGGGTGTTTTAATTGACTCGCAACTTTCGTTTAACTTACATATTGATAATATAATTAAGAAATCGTATCGACAGCTTGGCTTCATTACAAGGATCTCCAAGCCGTTTAAACGAGCTTGTACCTTAAAACTGCTTTACTTTAGTTTCGTGCGTTCTATCTTGGATTTTGCATGTATTATCTGGAACCCATTCTATGCATGTCATTCTTCTCGAATTGAAAAAATTCAAAAGAAATTTGTCAGAAGTCTAGACTATCGTTGCAACCACCCTCATATATCTTACGAGACCTCGTTGAAACGTTATGGATTATCTCTGCTCTCCGACCGAAGAAAATTTTTTGATCAAACGTTTCTTTTCAAAATCATCAATAGTCACATTGATTCACCCTCGCTATTAGAAAAAATATGTCTAAGAGTACCCCGATGTAATTCTCGCTTACGAACATTGTTTTCCGTGCCCTCTTATAGAACCATATACACTAGTAACAATTTTTTTAAGCGCAGTGTTAGCACTTATAATGAGGAATTTAATGACTTGGACATTTTTAACACTAGTTTATGTGTCTATAAATCTAAAATTAAGAACAAATATCAAATATTGTAAACTTTAGCAGTAAAATACCCATATCGGATACATTTTGAACCCTCATTTGTGCATTGCCATGTTGTTGTAAAGGTCTTCTGTTGTTTCTTTTTCTTTTGTTACTATTAATATTTTTAACTTTACTTGCAACTACAGAATAGGCTACTTAAAATTGGTGCCTGCATCCTGTTATAATATTAATGTTATGGAACTCTAAGTCCATATGTATCTAATTGAATTGTAATCATTGATTTGTAAGAGACTGTTTGTTTCCTAAATAAAATAAAAAAAAAAAATAAAAAAAAAAAAAATTATGCGGAAAACCGCCAAATTACATACGTAGGGCTAAATCGAGAACTGGGTATTGAATAAGCAGCGCTAAAAATCATTATCCATGATCACCTTTCTCTTCGGAAGCGTTATTCAAGATGGGTGCCGCACAAACTGGCCGACGACCAGAAAGACCGCCGGGTAGATTGGTGCCGATTTATGATTGAGCATTTGACGGAGGCGAGAAAAAAAATGTATACGATATACTTACCGATAACGAAACATGGCTGTATAATTATCATCCCGAAACAAAACGACAATCGATTGTATAGTGCTTTGAAGATGAACGAACGCCGACGAAATGTCGCCGTGCACACAGCTCGCAGAAACAAATGATCGCCTCGTTTTTTTTTTTGTAAGACCGGTCATATCGCAACTCAAACTCAAACTCGAAGATCAAAAAGCAGTTTATTCTGAGTGATATGTATCAGTTTGTGTCACAGCCTTTTTATCAGCACGGCGTGACAAGCGACCGAAGTCAGGAATCCGGCACCTTCTTTGGCATCACGACAGCACCTCGGCTCACACGTCCGTCAGAACACTTGACTTTTTTAATTAAAACAATGTGCATATCCTGCCTCACCCATCATACTCCCCTGACTTAGGTCCTTGCAATTTTTACCTATTCCCTTAAATTAAAGAGAAGTTGAAAGGCAGGAGATTCGAGAACAAGGAAAGTGCACTAGCTGCCTATACTTTGGAAATTTCAGAGGTATCTGAAAAGGAGTGCGCAGAGGTATTTTCCAGATGGTTTAAACATATGGATAAGTGATGAAATGATAATGATCATGCCGAGGGTGAATACTTTGAAAAGATAGACATGAGTAATAAATAATAAATATTATATTTTTTGAGTATCTAGTTTTTTTCGGCATGTCCCTCGTAATAAGTAAGTAAGTAATATTAAGTCAGATTATTTTTATGGATAAAACTAAGATGCCATGTTTTTTTTTCAATTATTTATTCATATTGGTTCACCATAATTTTTTTAAAGCTTAATTAAACAATCCCTTATAAGTGAACTCCGCGTGCTTAGAAAAATGTAGTTGTACAAGGAAAGCAACGAGAATTAGACTAGGGAATTTAACTTAAAAAGCTATGACTTAAGCTTAGGTAACTTAAGTTATATGAAAACTCTAGTTATTAAGGTATGTAAACTTACTTACAGGTCATAATAAAACTTAGATCAAAGGAAAACAATGAAATGATAATGTAGGTTAAGTATAAGTAAACTTAAGTTGTGACATGCTGAAACATGTCAGAAACTGATTGCTTAAATATCCGGAAGATATTTTACTACTACTATACCTTCAGTTTGCTAATGCCGTCAAAGCGGAGATCAATTTCATTGCTATTATTGTTTATTACCTTACAAAATCTTGCATATCTCCAATTAGTAGGTTTTGTGATGGAGTCTAAAACTGTTCTTCATTGTGGTGGACACGGGGGTGTTATTGGATTGCGTCGAATTCTTAAAGGGACAGGTAAATTTTATGGGTCATTAGCATTACTTTCCACACATATGCATTTTTTATTATAATTTTTCTATGGCAATTTAAAAAAATGATATAGTACTTATAAATATTAGAAAGTGTATTTAAAACAGGGAGAACTGCGGCGTGTTACACGCATTTACAAACGGAAAAAAATTGAAGAACAGGGAGATCTTTTTCAGCAAGGTTGCATTGAATTGAACATTCCGACGACTTTTTCTTATACTATTTATATCATAACATAAAAACATAAATCCTTCAAACAAAAATAAACAAGGTAGATAAATTCAGATACCAGAGAGTATATAATCTTATATATAAAATTCTCGTGTCACAGTTTTCGTTCCCATACTCCTCCGAAAGCGTATTGAGTAGGTCTGAGAACCAGCCAACATCTATTTTTCATCCCCTTAAATGTTAGGGGTCCCTATTTTTTTTGACAATTTTTTTAGTTTCTATTTTTTATGATACAACATACAACAATACATACAATCACATACAATCCTAAATTTTCACCCTTCTACGATCAACCCTTATTTTTAGGGTTCCGTACCTCAAAAGGAAAAAACGGAACCCTTATAGGATCACTTTGTTGTCCGCCTGTCTGTCTGTCTGTCTGTCTGTCTGTCAAGACCCTTTATCTCAAGAACGCGTGGACGTATCAAGCTGAAATTCACATAAAATGCTCAATGCTATTGACAGACAATGCTATTGTCCCTTTAAGCTGTGAAAATATCAAACTTCTAAGAAAAGCCAATCAAAAAATACAGCCGATTATGTCGATATTTTCAACAAATTTTCGACACTCGCAAAGGAATCAAAACCTACAGGATACTTCCCGTAAACTCAGAATCTTGAAATTTGGCATGAAGGATTGTCATATAATGCAAATATAGGAAAAATTGCAAAAATCACATTTTTTTAGTTATATAATATAATAAACATATTTTAATAAAATGAAACTTACTACCTTATTTGTCACGAACTAATAAAGGTATCAAATTGAAATTTATACCAAATACCTAGGTCTATTGTCCCTTTAAGCAGTGAAAAAATCAAACTTCTAAGTTAAAGCGATCAAAAGATACAGTAGTTTATACCGACACCTTAGACGAATTTCCGTCACACGCTAGGGAATCAAAACCTACAAAGTACTTCCCGTGAACTCAGAATCTTGAAATTCGGCACGAAGCAACGTTATATAGTACAGACAGATAAAGGAAAAATTGTGAAAATGATAAGTTTGAAGTTATATAAAATATTATTTTTGCTTATATGACATAAAATATTTGTTTAATAATTGTAAACTTACTACCTACCCTTTTTCACATGAACGCGTAGAGATATTAAAGTTGAAATTCATATCAAACACTTCTTAAATCTAATTGCCTATAAACTGTGAAAAATTCTAAATCAACGCTAGTATTATAAATGCGAAAGTAACTCTGTCTGTCTGTCTGTTACGCTTTCCCGCCTAAGCCTCTCAACCGATTTTGATGAAATTTGGCACAGACAATCTTTAAACCCTGAGAAAGAACATAGGCTACCTTTTATCCCGGAAAAATTTGATGTTCCCGAGGGGAATTTAAACAGAGCGATATAACCGAATTCCACGCGGGCGAAGCCGCTGGCGGAAAGCTAGTACGTCATAAATTGTAAACCGCTACGTTTGTACGGCGGAACCCTCGGTGTGCAAGTCCGACTCGCATTTGGCCGGTGTTTTTAATAGCCATTTTAGTAATTTAATCATTTTTCATCTCCGGTCGAAAACTGACCAATCGTCATTTAATTAGTTTTATTCCCGAGGGAAAACTAAAAAAAACGCGATATAACCGAATTCCACGCGGGCGAAGCCGCGGGCGGAAAGCTAGTAAGTATATAAAATTACTTCCATAGAAGTAATAAATGTTGGCTAAAGTAATGGAGGTTATAAAAGTCATAAAGTAGTAGTAGTAATAAAAGTTACTAAAATAAAGAGTATTAGGATACTCTTTATTTTAGTAACTTTAATAGAAAAGAATAGAATAGGAATAGAAGGAATAGAATAGAATAGGTTCTATTCTAATTAATTAATTAATTAATTCTCAGATGGGTTTATCTGAAGTAACTTATTCAACCCTTTCACCACGTTGACTGCACAAATTTCCCATATAAGTAGAGTACATCTGATCACAACCCAAAACATCACGAAATTCAACACACCCCAACGTCAAGTAATAAGTTATCACGTGATTCTGAATTCAGGCGCTAATAAATTATATTATGTTGTCTTCGACGGTCAACAACAAATAAATAGCTGAGATACTCATTATTATTCGTAACAAAATAATTAAACATGAACTTAAGTTTATTGGATAATTTACAGTCTTATCTAAACTTGATACTAAAGTCTCAATTGTATTAGCAACAATTATTACAATCGCAAAAACATGCCTAAATTATACACAGAGCAATCGAACAATGTAAAAACTTGCCAATGATTTCAATACAGGCGTTATATATAATAACACCCACAAATGAGGCGTACAAAATTCAACTGTTTATTTCAATACACTCAATATGTCATCATAGGAGCATTACTAAATTTACGGAAGAAATCTTCATTCACGTGTGATTAGTTAAACCACTAAAACAGGCGTTAACACTGAATAATAAAGGAGTCAATACAATACAACTAAAATAGTTGAATAATTATTATGTAGGTATTTCAACAATATTAAAATATGACACAACAATGTTCATTTGTCAATTTCTGAGCAGATAATAAAGTAGGCCTACATGTGATGCAGCACCGTAGCATAATCAGCCTAATTTAATGATTATGTAGGCGTGTTTCCGTTACTGAGACACAGGCCTCCTCCTTGTAAGAAAGAGTGGGCAATTATCCACCACAAGAAGAGAGCGCAGGTTAGTGAATGTCAAACGTCTTAATTTTTTTAGTTCTTCGACAGAATGGTTTTCTCAAAATATTTTCCTTCACCGTTTTGAGAACAATGGTGATGCTTGATGACTAGGACAACTCAGTACGCCGTAAGTCGCGGCTGTTATCACTAAGCCACTATACTATTCTACTATACTATTCACTAGACTATTGATGTGATGCACCGTACTTCCTATAAGACAATTCCATTAGCAATGGTGCGAACTATCATCTAACACTTATGACAGCATATATAGGTACCTACATGTCTACGAATGCAAATCCGAAAGGATGTGTTCAACCTAAAATCAAGCATGTCGCTCCTAACTATGCAGACAAGTTTTAATATGAGAAAGATTTCCTATTCCGATTAACCGTGTAACTAGAAGCATCGTTCATGGAATAAAGAAATAGCAAGCAATTCCCTGTGCCATCGCATAACTTACGCATCGACTGGGCCAAAGTAGACAAAAACTAATGTCATGCCACATTACCTAATTTTTGTACATCCACGTGTTCCGAATACAGGACAAAAATGACGGAACCTGCGTTAAATCTTCATTAACATATTAATTGTTATCTTCTATTCAACTAGTCTACGACATTGATGGTTTGTTTCGGTATTACCGAACAGAATATTTTAAGAACAACAAAGGATCACTTATAAGCGAAGCTTCATTCTCAAAAATATTAGTAGTCTTCCATCCATCACTAGGAAAGATGATTGTTCAAGTAAGTGTTGGTCCTTCCTTTAAAATTCAAGACTAAAAATAACTGCGCATCTTATTTTCCTTTTTGTTTCAGGTTTTACTAATATTAAGTGTTGCCTCAATTTATGGTGTTACCGGCGCCTCTTACTCCAATGTCCATGTAGAAAGCAAAGTCGCGCCTATGGGATATTATACCTATGGTGCACCATATCAATCAATAGCAAATCCAAGACTATCTGAAATCAATACACTGCCTTCTATACCAGGGTATGTTGCACCCTGTGTGTCACCTTGTGTTTATCCTGCTCAAACAGTTGCCACTGTGGCTCCTTTGAACCCCAGTCAAAACGTTTTGACCTACAATGCGCCAAGTGTTCCTATTGTCGTTGCACCAAACAAACAGGTATTTATATCAATATAACATTACATTTTCTTTTTCATCCCAAGTAAATATTAAATCTAATGTATTTTTTCAGGACACCACTGGGTATGAATATTCATACGTAGTATATGATGAAAATACAGGAGATCACAAGGCACAACGTGAGCTCAGTGATGGTGCAGTAGTCCGAGGAGAATACTCACTTCTGCAGCCAGATGGATTCGTCCGACAAGTGCAGTATGTAGCTGACGATATTTCGGGGTATGCATTATTATTCACATTCATCATCATCATCTCAGGGTCGCATCCGTAGCTTTTTCAGCTTTGGACTCGGGGTCCGCTTTACCAGTCTAACTGCTGATTTTGGCTAAACTTCGATATTTTCCATGAAATGACTGCCCTCTGACCTCCACAACCCGAAGGCGATATCGAAGCATTATTATCCACATTATTTCGTATTTATTTGTTCCAGTCAAATGTGGTACCTAATTAATATACATCTTTCTCTTGCAGGTTCAATGCAGTGGTTAAACAATACTTGCCCACTGCTGGCGAGGGCCAAAGGAAAACTGAAGGACCAGGAAATAAAGAATCTTCCCCACCTTGTCATGAAACCAAAAATGAATCGTTAAAGGAAAAATCAGATGAATTTTCAGGAGAAATCTTAATAAAAAATCGTAGTAAATCTAAGGAGTCGGGGGAAGAAGAAAACTCCAAAGAAAGTCATGAAAAAGTATCCAAAGTAGAGCCTGGCGAAGATTCCAAAGCAGAATCCCACGAAAACCAGTTAAAGGAACCTAAGCACTCTAAAGAAACACCTGGAGAAGAATCTCAAGAAAGTTCCCAAGAACAAACACTTCATAAGCAATCAAAGTCTTCCGGAGAATCTAAAGAAAAACAAACATCAGAATCTGAAAAAGGGACTGATGCTGAAGAGTCTAAAGAAGAATTAAAAGAGAAATCTCCAAAAAAATCATCTAAAGGTTCTGATGACCCTAGAGAAAAAAATATAAAAAATTCTAATGAAGATTCTGAAAAGGAATCTGAAGTAGGTCATGGTAAACACAACGAAGTTTACGGACTATTAAAACCTAATGAAGAGGCAGTTGTATCGTATAACGATATAACCAGATGTATTGAAGCAGCAATGAGAAGAAATTATGGAGTACCAGCGGCCATGAGACAGGCACCATCACCTCTAACATACATAGTCCTGAACAGGCCGTGCTAATATAGAACAAAAATTGTTAATGGGCTAGTCGATAATGATTGATATTGGAAATCTCGCATTATATTAGATATTAATTATAGATATTATTTGCAAACATCTAAATATATTTTAAATTAAGTGTCATACTTATGCTTATACAATATTCTAAATATAACATGCATGAAAAAATAAAAATTCAGCTTTCAATCTCCCCGAAAAGCATATATTGTTACATAGATTTATTCGAACACATTAAAAGTTAAAAGTGCAATATTAAATCCATGGCATTTTTTTATACTTTATAAGAAACGTAAGATATTTTAAGGAAACTACAAAATCGTTAAGTATTTATTCGCTACATAGGTACAATCGTTTTTGTTACTTATACTTTTATCTCTTTGCCCCCGTTTAGGTAATATTTATGACATAGCTATTTATAATAATAATAATAATAAAAATAAAAAAAAAAAATAAAAAATGACCAATGTTCTCGAAAATGACCATATCACATTGTACTGGGATCGATCCATCATCACTGACAGGACTATTGTTGCCAATAAGCCTGATATAGTGCTGGTGGATCGATCAGAGCGGCGTGCAATGATTGTTGACATAACCATCCCACATGATGAGAACCTCGTGAAAGCTGAGAAAGATAAACAAATCAAGTATCTTGACTTGGCTCACGAGGTTATCGACATGTGGGAAGTGGATTCAGCAATCATTGTACCGATAGTCGTGACAGCCAATGGCTTAATAGCCAAGAGCCTCGACCAACACCTCAGGAGGCTCTCGTTAGGCAGCTGGATCAAGGGCTTGATTCAGAAAGCGGTACTGCTGGACACGGCTCGCATCGTCAGGAAGTTCCTCTCTCTGGAGCCCTGACCGCCGGTAGCTTGGACCCTGTTCCCGATACCGGTGGGCTACTATTTTTTATATTTTTAAATGTTTTTTTATATATTTTTATGTAGAAATATTTAAAAATGTAATTTATATGTGTGTATAATAAATAAAGGAATAATAATAATTTATATCAACGTCATTCATATTTCCTGAGTCACGGAATAGAACAACATAGTTAGTACATAGATAATTAATTATTTCATGACAGAACCGAGATTTATGACTATTTCCTAATATGGACAGAATATCTTATTTTTTTTTAAAAAGCCATGTTTCGCTAATGTACTGCGAACTATGCTAAGCATGCTAGTTGGATTAGTAGTAAATTATGAATCAAAGTATTCATGGTGATGATGATTCGAGTATCAGCCTCCATGACAAATGACAAATTTGCTACTGGATCTGATATTTGAAGTTATTCACAAATCATGAATCACAGTATTCATGATTTTCCAGCTTTGGAGTCTGGGATCTGCTTTACTAGTCCAACTGCTGATTTTTGGCTAAACTTCGATATTTTCCGTGAAGCGACTGCCGTCTGACCTCCACAACCCGAAGGCGATATCGAAGCATTACAGTTAGACCAATTGTTGGACTTTTTGAAGGCTCCAACAACCCGTAACGACTGCCATTAGATGTTCGTATGGCAACAGGGACCAACGGCTAAACTTGCTTTCCGAGACACGACCAGACCAGTGCAAATATTCATATTCATGCATACAAATATTTGCACTGCGCGGAAGAGAGATACCTACATACACAGTGCTTGAAGTTTGTTTCAGAAACTTGTACGCTTTAACCTTAAATATGAACTATATTTTTATAAACGGGTCGGCACGGTTGGCGTAGAGGCTGAACAATGAAATGCTGCGCTGTGTGTCGCGGGTTCGATTCCCGCACGTAACAAATATTTGTATAACTTAAAAGTCCCAATTCTGACTGTTTGCGTATTTAAGTTATTATGTTTATAACCGCACCCACGAAACAGTAGAAATTCCTAGTGTGGGGCAATGTTATACTAATAAAAAAATTGAATACGCCCGATAGCGGTGGCCTAGTAGTAACAGCCGCGACTTACAAGTTGTAGGTCGCAGGTTCGAACTCTATCAGTTGCTTTCATCATCATAATCAACCTTTTTTATCGTCCCACTGCTGGGTGCTGGTCTCCTCTCATACAGAGAACGATTATCAAATATCGAAGTTTAGCCAAAAATCAGCAGTTAGACTGGTAAAACGGACCCCGGACTCCAAAGCTGAAAAAGATTCGGATGCGACTGGGTTTGAGAGATGATGATGATGATGTATGTAGGTATCTCTTGGTATTGTTACAGGCAGATTTAGTACTGATTTACACTACTGAATATCAGTATTATCTCTCATCAGTTGCTTTACTTTATGTAAATTATTTCATCACCACGACTCTCAAAACTGTGAAGGAAACCATCTTAAGGAAATCAGTATTTCCTAGGGCTAAAAACTTTAAAGACATATGACATCTACCAACCTGTTACTTGGCACCTGATAGATTATGGCCCACACGCCCTCACCGAGAGGTGGCCTGTGTCCCATGAGTGGGAAAATTAAAGGCTGATTATGTAATCTGAATCCTAATGAAAGCTCTCAAACATGTTCCAAACTACTTAATAAAACAATGAGAACATAAAAACATCAATCAGTATTTAATCACAGTATAACTAAATGAAACGGTAATGTCGCTATTAGCCAATAGATTGATATCTTGTAGAACCTTTTAAGTCCACATTTAATTTAGATCGATAATAATCATCCGATTGCTTTTGTTGCCAAATACTAGTTATTAAATATGTCCAGCGACCTTCATATATTAAGTAATGACAGCCAAAAAGAACCACAACTCATATTAGAAATGTTCATGGTCTAATTACATACCTGCATTTGTATTAAATATGCTTGAAATATTAATTATAACGAGGGTGCAATAGACTTAAATATTTAAACAAAAACTTGCAAGTGGTCGAGTCTACTTGACCAAGGCTTACGACCACGAGAATGTATTAAAGTATTTCATTACTTCACAAACAACAGTAAATTTCTCAAGCGCAAAAATTGTAAACACCTTTTAGGCGTGTTGTGTTTGTAAATGAATCTATACAACCCGTAATAATAGCAATTCCAAGTTACTATCAGTATTAGCGGGTTATTTAATTTAAAGTGGCTAAAGATAGCCATCATAATCAGTCTCACTTTTGGAACACAGGCCTCCTCTCGATGTGAGGGAGTGAGTCGTAATCTACCACGCGGGCCCAGTGCAGTTTGGCGATTGATAAAGATAGTAGTCAGCGAATAATCGTAACAATAAAATATTATGACTGATTTATGAATTTAAAGTATGACTCCGGTAGTCTAAACAAATATTATGAATTATGTCAACAAACCAATAAAGCCTGCAACGTCCAAAACCAGTTGATAACGATAAATAAAAAGTAAATAACTTTTGCCCACACAAAAATGAGTCCATAATTCGATTTAAAATTGAATATTTTACTGATGAGCAAAACATTAATTTTACTGTCTGTATAAACATTCGAAACCTCGGAATTGAAAGAAATTACAGATACTAAACAGAATAATTTACTCGATGTTGTGATAATTGCAATTACACCTATCAAGCTAGGTAGGTCGTCACTGAGTGAACAACACAGATTTTACGTTAATATCATTTTAACTAGTGCAAAATCACACATACCTTATGTATATGATAATATAATTCGTTTAAATCGTAAGTTCCCTACCACCGTGGGAAAATTACTAGTTATCACATCAAAACGTTAGACAGGTAGACTTTTATTAATATATTATGTATATAAAAACTATGAATAAGATAAATCAAAAACAGCGCCCTGATTGCGTCTATTACTATAAATTGGAATAATTTTGAAGCAAATTGCTAATCCAGTGCTCCATATGATGGAAAAATATGTCAGCTCAACAACATAAACATCGCAATGATCGTTGTTGAACTATCAAAATGAAACCCATCGCTACTAATAATTTGTTACTCAATTACCGTGCTGCTTCGAATAAACCGCTTCCAAATCGGAATCTCATTGACCAATTACAACAAGAAAAGAGAAATACGTGCTATATTATTCGTGTCTTAAACTGTGCACTCGTATAAACAAAGTAAAGCCTTTCTATTAAACCTGACCCACATTGTATAAAAATCGCGATAAATTATCTAGAGTGTAGGCCGCCATCACATGCCCAATCTATCAAATTACTTATGACACGAGCCACTCTTGAAATACCTCGCAGCTTATTCAATGAAACGTTATGAAACGGCTCTTATTAAGAATGTTATTGTTTTATAAATGTATTACAATTGGCCAAACAAACAGTATTAGTTTCTATTTGTTTTACTACTTTTCTTCTTCTTCTTAACCTATAGAGGTCCACTGCTGGACAACGGTATCCCCCAAGACTTTCATTCCATTGGGGACAAACCCGCCACACTGTTCCCAACCCACTGCAACTCCTGAAAGCCAGAATCAACAGTGGAGACCGCCAGAAAAACGCCGAGCAATGAAGCTCGACGAGTCCCGGAGAAATGTTTCAACTGTCTTGGGTCCCGCAACGAAATTAATCAGAAAAGAATAGCGGAGGAGTAAGAAAAAAGATATTTTTTCCACTTCCCTCCATAATAAGCAGGAGACAGAATAGAACTAGGCCAATCGGCACAAAGGGACATTATTGCAACTGGGAGAAGCCCAGATTGCCAAGCACCACGGAATAACATTTGATCAAGTTAATGGGTCCTAAGTAGGTATTTGCTGTTACAATTGATTCCAATAATAGGTATGGCAAAAGCGCCTGAACGCACGGAAATTAGTTCTAGTTTCAACAAGGTCCGTATAATAAACAACTGCGGATGTAACTTGTACACTATCCAACATAATATTGCGTTCATTCTGCCAAAGAATACACTCCCACAAGATGTGATGTGCGGACTGTTCAAATTCACAGTTCGATGTAGAACACTGACACAAAGGCGAAGGAACAAGTTTAAAAGAATACAGTTTACTTTTAAAGTTGCCATGACCTGTGAGAAATTGGGCAACGCAGTGGTCAACCTCCAGCCATGTCTTAGCCAGCCGATCGCCAACGGATGGAAAGAATAGATGGAGGTGCCGGCCCTTGATGGAATTATCCCACCTACTTTGCCATTCGGATAAGAGGTCCTCCCAGACGTCAGTCTGAGGTTTAAATAATCTAGAAATTCTATTGAGGTCGCGTTGTGTAACAAAGTTAGTGTCCATGGCCTCCCCCCTCGCGGAGTAGTACATTGAAGCACGTCGCTGTACTTCAAGATCGACTGGAAGTACACCTGCCAGAACGGGTAAGGCTTCAGTACTGACTGTTCTATACGCCTTGCATAAAAATATCAATGCCAAACGTTGGCTTTGAAGCAGTTTACGTCGCGCCGCCCCTATGCTGGCCCTATCGGCCCAAACAGGTGCACCGTAGCACATACATCCTAAGTAGGTAGCTCCATATATAGTTTTTAAAGTTAGGAATGATAGACCCCAAGTTGCTTTGGATATTCTAGTTAGGGCATAAAAGTTCCTTTTAGCTTTTTCGCCAACTATTTTTATATGTTCGATAAATGAAAAATTCCTTTCTAAGACCATACCAAGGTAGCATACGGATTGCTGTTTTTTAACGGGAACGTTATTAAATTTAATAGTAGGCAATGATTTAAGATTACCTTTTAGTAGAAGTTGATAGGTTTTATGCGGCGCAAACGCTAGGCGGTTACGATCACCCCACTGAGATATTAGATTTAGGCAAGTATGGGCCAAGTTCTCAAGTCCGGCTCGGGTACTTGACTGAATGAGCAGTAGGCCATCGTCCGCGTAACCAGTAAGTGAACAGCCGCAAGGAAGCGGGATCGCGAGAAAATCATCAAAACCCAAATTCCATAAATAAGGACCGACAACTGAACCCTGAGGACATCCCATGGTTAGTGCTTTAGTACTAGAAAAATGACCGAGCTTAAGTACCGCGGAACCGTTTATAAAGTACGAGTAAACGAGATTATATATGTTTCTATAGCAACGCGGTTTTTTAATTTTAACAACAGCATAGGCCACCAAGCGTTATCAAAAGCCCCAGAAATATCCAAAAAGATACCAATCACGTACTTGTGTTCCGACTGGTTAACGGTTCTTCTGACAGAAAACGCCGCGTCGGACCATTGGGGGAGGCTACATTACGCTACATTACTACTCAGATAAGAAAAACAAGTAGACAAGGCTGCCTAGCCTTGTCTACTTCTTTTTAGGTTTGTCCCAACTATATTGTGATTGGCTTCCAGTTTAACTGAGTGAGTACCAGTATTTTACATGGAACGACCGCCTATCTGACCTCCCAACAACACCAAATGTTGTTGTGTCGGGAGTTTGGTGGTGGAAGCTCTCCAGATCAATCTCCCTCTGGCGCAGCATCGTTGGTCCTGTTGTTGGGTTTAACATTGCATCACCTCGTTCAACTGCCGTCTTCCTTCCTATTAACTCAGGTTTTTTGAGTAAATAGGCTCTTAATAATCTAGTGCGCTTTACCATCAACGATTGCATCGCTGCTTACCATCAGGTGGGATTGCGGTCAAGCACTAATTTCTAGTTTATTGTTTACGAAACCTCTTGGTAACACTAGTTGTCACTTCCTGATTTCTGATGACCCGTAACGACTGTCAAAGACCACGAATGACAGCCGAAAGCAACGCCTCAGCGTGCTTTCCGATACACGGCTTCTTCTCTTGCTCCGTTATGTAAAGACAGTCACCAATCTTTTGACCAACCGCGACAAGCTTAGCTTAACCTGATGAATCGACATGTGCGGCTATTATTATTGTTAGTCTCTAATTTGTATTACAACAAGAGTAGAACCGGTTTTGTATTTTAACTTAGATATTTTTTGCTTAGTTTCTTATAATAGCTAACTTAACCTAACTTTCACAAAATACGTCCTTGGACGCTATATATACCAATATCCTCAATTATCTGCTGATTCAACCGGAACAGTAAGATAAGGAGCTGCTACAATGCAAATTCTTAAAATAACTGAACAATTACGATAAGTAGATAATCTAAACACTTCATTATTAACTTACTAAATTTTAAAGGTATTTTCAGTTTGCATCAATTTTAACCGAGTTCAAAAAACGATAAGGGGCGGAATTTGATTAATTTTGGTTGGATAGGTTTTGCCTTAGCTACGTAGCGACACTACGTAGTAAATTTACTTTTTGTATTTTGATGATGTTATTCTACCTACCACTGCTGTTTAGTTGTAAGTAATGGGATATGAATTGACAAGGGTTAATCTTTCTCTTTTACTTATAATTATATATATTACACATACCATAACTAAAATTTTAAAGATTGAAAACTTTTAAGAAACATTAACAATGTCTGTCGAAAACCATTACGAATAAAATAAATTTTATTCCGAAAATCGGTGTCAAAAAACCAAAACACAGATCCAAAGACCAACTTCTGAAATTAAAGTTTTTAATCACCTTTGCTGGTTTTTTTGTGAATTAAAATTTTCACTCAAAGTAATTTAATATCTGCCTTTTGTGAAATTCAAAAGCGGACGTACCGCCTACAATAACGCGTGGTTTCCGTGGGCTAGCTAATACAACTTACGCACGTAATCTCATTGAGATTTATTTCAGATAGAACGCTTAATTCTCTGAGCTATACCCGGAATTTCCTGGTTTGAAGGCTGTGTACTCGAACTCCGGTTTAGCGTTTAAATCTAGGTCACCGGGAGTAAAGAAAATCAGCACGTGACATTTCAAGTAAGAATGTGCAAGACAATTGTAGACACAATTACTGACCAACCACAATAAGCACAAAATTCCTTTCATTAGCAGCTCTCATTTTTTTTTCTGTTGAACTCGATCATGCCTGATCGAAAGCGATTGAATGAGCAATTAACATGCCCAGTAGTGCTCTTCACTCATGCTTTGACGGTTTTGGTTGAATGTGGAAGAGAACATTTCCTAATATCCTTAATTGTTAAAAGCTCTTTTTGTCAACAGTGTGTATAATAAAAACTTATTATTTGAGTACCATCGCAGGTGCAATTGCAGTAATACTATGAGATTTTCAGTCTTTCAGCACCCGAACCACCCCAATTACAAGGCAATTACATGTGCGAGGCTGACCTTGTCACATATTTGCATAATGTTCATTATTATAATTTCCTCTGGCGTCAAGAACAAACTTGTCTGACCTACGCTTGCGCCTCATTGACTGGGAAATACCTAAAGAGAGCTAGAACAATGCATTTTTAGTTATGTGACACATATAGTTGTTAAGTCGTATCAATACATTATTTTCTCAGGTAGGCATAATTTGGATTTCTTCTTTAGGAATTTTCATTCATTTTCTACAATATAAATATTAATATACATATTATTTATCATGGAACAATTTGGATTCCATAACCGCTGGGATTAAGGAAAACTTACTAAGTACTTTAGTCTACTTCCGCTTATAGGTAAGTTTATTAATATTGGGAAAGAGACATTTATGTAACCTATATCCAATGCTACTGCAGTTGTATAAACTGCTTTCAAAATCTTGAAACATGGCTGCATACCCAACTGCAATTGCAAAAAGCGATCTAGTTACGCAGTTTAATATAATTTATGTATTAGATATAACAAACAGATTACTAACTATTGTCGACAGTCATACCATGCAGAACAAGAATTTGATTCGATGTCAATAAATCACAGAATACACGTGATAAATGCATAAGATAATATTATCAAATTGTAAAGAAACCGGCATGTTCTGAAAGCAATGTTCCAAGACATGTAACATTTACCAATCCGTACTGGGCCCAAGTAGCGCATTGACCCTCAGACAGTCCTTCGAAAAGAGGAAGCTTGCGTATATGTATAATATGAAATCTTCAGTGACAAATTTCAGTACGTCGAGTCATAAATACGGAAAGGAATTAGTAAAATATTCACAATACTCAAAAATGAAGAAATGACTGAGTATACCAAAAAAAACCTCTTTAAAAGTTCTATTTAAAAAAAAGGGGCATAACTAATAATATATGCAAGAGAAAGCCCAGCAGTAGAAACATTATAGGCTAATGATTACCTTTTGAAAAAAAAGTAAATCAAACATGGCCAGTTTTCATTTTCCTTTATTTCAATCCCGGTTTTCCAAAGGAGTCCGTAAATAATTCAACACCTAGTACCAATCCGTATTACGAATCGGTAAATCACATCACAGTGATTGATAGTTCACGATTCCGATATCATAAACAGACAACAATGCCTAAGGCATATTATAAGAATGATTATAATCAACGGAAGCCTAGGTACGTGTATTAATTAAAGTACGGACGACAGCAGGTCAAGCTACCCGAAACTGTCAAATATTCCTAATCAACCTTGAGCTTTTATGCTTTAGAGATAAAGTTGAAAATTAAATAAAGGAATCTGACAGACATTAGTAACTTGATGTGCTGTCTGTACATCCGGACACAAATCCACACGATCGTTTTAGTCAACTGATATAGGAAATGCTACTGAGCTTGTCGAAAAAATATCGATGTTATGCATTCGATATACCAATATAAATAACACATTCTTATCTAACGTAGCAAAATCAATATGTTCCAAACCTATTGAAAAACTCACCTTAGTTCGAAAGACCAGTTCTTATCCGTGAAAAATATTTACACCATACCGCACACGTGCAGTGCAAGCAATTTTTACCGGAATACATATTATCGATTAATTTTCAAAATATCGGGTTTTCCGTAACATTGTCGATTTATTTTTTAAATATCGATACAGTATATGTCAATATTCTCTTACATTTCCGACATCCATAACTGCGACCTTGATACATGTCAAAGTTACAGAGTCAAGGTGCGCGCGCATTTCTCTGCCCCACCACGCCAACTTGCGTACGCGCTGCCCGCGTTCTATAAAACCATACGGCAGGACCATTGACATTAATCAACTTTTGATTCTTACAATCTAAACAACCAAAAATGTTCAGCAAAGTGAGTTGTTACAATTATTGTTTAAAAAAATATATTCTAATAGCGTTTCGAAAATTATTGATATTATTTATTTTAGTATTCAATTACAATATGTTTTAGTGCAGGTCTATATAAAAGCTTAAATGTCTTAAGTTGAAACCGCTTTTTCAGATCTTAGCCTTCGGCGCCCTCTTGGCTGCTGCCAACGCTGGTCTCCTGGGACATGGCCATGCTGTGTCCTCACAGAGCATCGTCCGTCACGACGAGGGCCATGTGGCTCCCGTGCATTACGCGGCTGCTCCCGTAGCACACTACGCTGCTGCCCCCGTTGCTCACTACGCCGCTGCTCCCGTAGCACACTACGCCGCTGCCCCCGTCGCTCACTACGCCGCTGCCCCCGTCGCTCACTACGCCGCTGCCCCCGTCGCTCACTACGCCGCCGCTCCCGCTCACTATGAAGGACATGACACTTATGTAAGTCTTTATTTACCTAAAAATGTTTAGAATATTTTCTTTTAGGTTTACGTATTAAGTTTAAAACTCTGACCATATTTTTTCATTTCCAGGCTCACCCCAAATACGACTACGCTTATTCCGTCGCTGACCCTCACACCGGTGATCATAAGTCCCAGCACGAGAGCCGCGACGGTGACGCCGTGCACGGATACTACTCTCTGGTTCAGCCTGATGGCTCCGTCCGCAAGGTCGAATACACCGCTGATGACCACCATGGGTAAGTTTCGAAAACCTATGCTTGACAGTGGTCTTGTTTTTTGTTGTGATATTTTAAAGGACTAACTTAAACATTTATTTTTCAGTTTTAACGCTGTCGTGCACAACTCCGCCCCCGCTGTGCACCCCGCCCCCGCCCCCGCCCACGGCTACCATCATTACTGAACGTTTCTAGTTGAGTGATTGTTATGAATGTCTGAGCTACAACCTACCTATTTATATTTTTGTATGAAACATGTGTGATATGTGTATGATGAAATATAATTTAAAAATATATTCTCCTTTTTTATTTTGTCATTTGAGATTAAATAATCCTGCTTTCCTTTTATTTGAATTATGTTAGCTTTTATAAATCAAAACTCTACAATATATAACTTTTTAGTAGCAATATTATCTGCACGCTAATCGAGTAACGCACTATTACTATCAATTGGAATAATTTTGAATTATATTGCTAATCCATTGCTATGTGTTCGAAATATATCATCCGTCAACAACGTAATGCAGTGAATGTTGTTGACCTGTCAAAATGAATCCCATTGCTACTGATAGTGTTTCAATTACCCTGCTGCTTAGGTTTAAGTGAAATTGTAATATTGATCTTATTTACATTATGTGCACAAGAATTTGCAATGACCGAATAGAATCACGACAGAAGACGCACCGGGCGCCGAAGAAGGGCGGATAACGCCCTCTTCCGCCCCCCGTGAATGGGTTCAGGGGCGAGGGACATGGGGAAGTCCCCGCCCCCTATTCGATGGACCTCGAGGCGGAGGCGCGCGCGAGTGTCAGCGCGCGCCTCTGAGGCGATGCACGGGGCAGCTTAACACCCCACTACCCCGTGCCGGAGACGAGGCCCGGACAGACCGGGCCAGCACGAGAGTGTGGAGCTGCGGAAGAATTTAGACTCCCGCGGCCCCACGCGCGCTCGTGATAGAAGAGACACCGGGTTGGTTTTAGTCAGTAAAAGTCTGACAGACTCCGTCGCCCACCCTAGGGCGGCGGACACCCTATGAGGATTTCCACCCCGAAAAAAAAAATGTACCGTCAAGAAACTTGAAATCCTTATACTAATGTGAAACTGTAATCTGTTTACTCAAACAGATGTTATGTTGTATTTACTCGTAGATAACTGGGTAAAAGGTTTAACTATTATTGGAATTGCATTTAACTTCGCTAATTACACTACACAAAACACAAATAATGGTTTGTGTATATTATGTCATTAAAATAATGTAAACTGAATAGAAGGCATCAAGAAACACGTTTTGGGGTATAAAAAATATGTCGTAATGATGCTGATCAGGACAACAAGAGAAAAATATGTTGTACGACATATTTTTTACATCCCATAACTAAGAAACTTTTAATAAGTAAGCATAACCAGATTGTTCAATAACTCCAATGAAAGAATAAAACATAAGTTTTGGTAACCAATGCAAACATAAGTTAGACACAAGATAAAAATAACACAAAACTCTATTTGCTACGACATTTTTAAGTCGATTGTTTTGTAATAAATACAAACTACATCAAATTGTTTGCTGCAGTTAAATATCTGACATCAATCCGTGGTTACTGGCTTTGTTTCTATACATATTTCTTCATCATCATCAGCCTGATCAGTCCACTGCTGGACATAGGCCTCTCCGATTTCACGCCATTCAACTTGATTCCGATAGGTCTCGTGTAATTACTACCAGCCATCCTACGAAGATCGTCGCTCCACCTTGGCGAGCAAGTTCCACTTTACGTTTACCGATTTGCGGTCTCCACTCTAGAACACGTACCTACACTCCCACGTTCATCGATTCTACGGCTAATATATCCGGCCCGACTTCAGTTTGTTTATTCTGTGAGTTATTAATATATTTATATGAAACATATTCTGTTTTCTGTGATTCAAAAGGGAATTTCTAATTATCAAATCAAATGAAATCAAAATTGTTTATTTCAAATTAACCATCACTTGGTACTTTTGAATAGTCAATAATGGTCAGTCCAAGAAAAATGAAGCTAAATTGCACGTTCCAAAGCGTAGATCTCTATAGAGAAGAACGTGCAAGAAACTCCATGGACACTCTTTTAGAATCATAATATATGGGTTACATTTTTTCGTTACATATTTATGTTGCTTCTATCATGTGAGCACAATTTATAAATAAATAAATTAATTAAAATATAGAAAATGAATTAAGCCCACTGGGAGCTAAGAGATGACCAGTCCCCACTGACGGCCCCCGATCACGAGCATGACGCGCGCATCAGTGCCATTTAGCTGAACCATTTTGAAGGGAACCAAATGACCCAACAACACGCGCCACCATCAGCAAGACATTTGAGTGAGCATGATAAACTCTCAACTTCTTAATTATGGTATTAGAACATACTAATATTTGACGACTGTCAATCAATGCAACTAATCACAGTCCTCTGTTAGATATATGCCTCTCCCAGACTGCACTACTATGTATTACACCTATGCCTTTTATCCGCCTTCCGCATCCAGTATGCTAGCCACTTGGTGACAAAGAGATATGACTACAATTTTAACTTGTGTTCATTAGGTTATGACTAAGCAAAAGACCTATAACTTTGACTTACCAAAAGGCAACGAGATTACGCCTTATCATTAGTCTATCTTTCCTACGTATTACGTTCATCGAATGCTATAACTTTCTGAGTGATACCATTAAATATATTGTAGAATCTAAAATAATAGTAAGCATGATAAGAGTATGTTTTTTAAAATAAAAGGAAATCTTTAAAACCAGCATACTTAATTACAGTTGTTTAAAAGAAATAGTTTATTTGTAACAAAAAAAAAATAGTCACTGAATTCAAACTTCAAAGAACACAAAGTGAAGATTTCCTTCAAGACTAAAATCGTAGTGCTTGAAGGTAAATGTTATATACTGAGTACCTATATATAAACATAACATAATAAAAAGAACAACATAATTAGCCTCAAATACACTTAATTTTATTTATTTAATTATGTCAAGTAGTATTACGCTATAACAAAGCTATAATAACAACAATAATGTTTTATTAAACCACACACTTTTTTACAGTTTCTTTTATTATAGATTTGCAATTATATACTTGATTGACTTGAGAGACTTTGAATTTTCATAATTTTTGAAATTATATTTTTTTATGGATATTTTATTTTACTTGACTCATAATAAACATATTTTAACTTGAAAACACACACATCATAGATATAAGAACAATTAAATGGAACCAGGATCCTAACGCACAATAAGTGCAATTTTTGCCTTTTTATACACATATGTACTTATCATTTTTTAACATAATAATAGAATATTAAATTATCAAAAAAGTGTATTTGCAGTTTAAAAAGCTGAACTAATTTTATTCACAAAAACATCGTAATATTTATATAAGGGTGCACTTTTGTTGGATTTTGATTTTGAAGTTTGTTAATAACATAAGTTATATTTTTCTGTAAATATGTAAAGTGAGTAACTAAAAATCGGTGTGATTAAATGATATTGAATAAAATTATTACTACTTTTAAATAATTGATTTTCAGGAAAGAAAGTTACGAGTTTGTTATCTGCACTTAGTTCCTCCACTGGACCATTGTGCGTGGGTCATAGTGGCCGTTGGTGGCCGTTGGTGGTTACTCCAACCAGCCCACCTCTTTCCAGGAGCCTATTAAATCTCCTGGCTTGTTAAGAACATCTGTATAAAATCTTGGTGCCCCGAGGGTTTTACTTCTAATCTGGTTGGCGCCTTGTACACTCGAAAAGCACATGCGCAACGGTCTCACTAGCCTCTATTGAAGCTCTGCACAGAGGACTGTCTGTTATGCCTATTGTGTGAAAATGTTTATTTGGCGAGCAATGACCCGTGATGGTTCCCGTCAAAAATCGCAGGCCTGTCATCCACGGATGGCAAGGCTCGTATGAAAGCAAGTTAAATTAATCAAATAAATTAATTATTCAAACAAAAATATTTTATACGTTACGTAACAATTACTTTTTACTTTATACGTTTTCTTTATACCAATTAAATTGTATAATAAGAACAAAAGTTTTCAATTAGTTAGTATTTACACAAAGACCACTTCATACACGACACCGTCATTACACATTACAATAGGAACTATAACCTACAAGGTCTGAAACTGTTGTTATCATAGTCACATAGTCAAGGTGCGTTTGCGCATTTCTGTGCCCCACTCCATGTCATTACTTATACTGACCGCGTTCTATAAAACCATACACCAAATCTATTGACATCAATCAACACTTCATTGTAACAACCAGTACACCAAAATGTTCAGCAAAGTAAGTAAAAAAACAAAATAATTATAATACGCATAAAAAATATTGCCGAAATAATTAACACCTTGTTCCTATACTTGTGATTGAGCTAAAAGTGACAATCAGTGTACAGCCTAACTTTTTCAGATCGTGGCTTTCGGAACCCTGTTGGCTGCTGCCAGCGCCAGCCTGTATGGCCACGGCCACGTTGGCCATGCTGTATCCTCCCAGAGCATCATTCGACATGATGAACCCCTGCACTACGCTGCTCCTTTAGAACACTATGCCGCTCCTGTAGCTCACTACGCATCTGCCCCCGTAGCTCACTATGCCGCCCCCGTAGCTCACTACGCAGCTGCCCCCGTAGCTCACTACGCCGCTCCTGCTGCTCACTATGACGGACACGAAACTTACGTGAGTCATCCTGTCAAGATTACTTACACTATCGGAATTGTTTGCAGAGAGTTCTATAATCAACTTTGATTATTAAATTTCAGGCTCACCCCAATTACGACTTCGCTTACTCCGTGGCTGACCCTCACACCGGTGACCACAAGTCCCAGCACGAGAGCCGCGACGGTGACTCCGTTCACGGATACTACTCTCTGGCTCAACCTGATGGCTCCATCCGTAAAGTCGAGTACACCGCTGATGCCCACAATGGGTAAGTTTTCTTAACACCGCCATTTTTTAAATAATTATAAACTAGTTGTTGTTGTTGTTTATAACTACCGCAATCCCGCCCGCCCGTCTGCTTACCATCAGAGATGCAATCGTTGATGGTAAAGCGTGCTAGCTTATTAAGCCTATCCATTAAAAAAATCCATCTTTCGATACCTAAATAAAATTGTCCTAAATGGTGCCGACACATCACACACTAAAGAAATAAGATACGAGGGCTTTCACACATTGTATTTTCTTAACAAACTTAATCAAAACTTAACACTTTCAGTTTCAACGCTGTGGTACACAACTCCGCCCCCTCGGTGCACCCCGCTCCCGTTCATGGACATGCTCACCATCATTATTGAGTGATCATTTAAGAATAATGATGCCGCGATTATTTATTGTTGTATAGTATTATATAAAATGAAATGTAAAAATAAAAATCGAATCAAAGGAACTAACACTGTATTATTATTTCTTCTGTAACGAATACGAACGTGTAAACAACATTAAAATACAAGTAACAAACTAAAGCACTGCTTTTAGATCAATGCTCTCATGATTGCAAACAGTGAACTGGACTCATCCAAGAATAAAACTTGTGTTTTCCGATAACAATAAAATAAAACAAGTCCTGGCCGCCAGTAGCAAATAAAAAATAAAATAGTAAATATTTTGAAATAAAGGAAATAAAACAATAATTATCATTAAATCAAAGACAATTTTCTGTAATGAGATTATTCTTTAATTTGATTTGAAAAATTGTCTATGATTTAAAAAATCATTTTATCAATGCATGCTTATTTATGCATGCATTGATAAAATAATTTATTAATTTTAACAATGCAATAATCAGACTGCATAGTTTCATGAAACTAGCAATTATTTCAAACTGTTTATTAAAATATGAGTTACGATAAAATATTCATTTTAGTGACTAACATACCAATAGAATGCTGGTCGTCATTAGAGCATGCAGACATTGCGAAAATATGTAGATCAACTCAGCACGAGACAGTTGAAGTGACAATTCCACAGGTAATTTTGATTTTGAATGTCAGATATCCTGAATAATTGAACACAATATGGCACCCTTAGAATGCCACTAGGATGACACCAATCACTTAAAACCTGTGTAATTTAAAACACCACTGGTTATTCAGAGTTTTTATTTTCAGAAGACAAAACTATAAGTATCAAAATAAAGTCATTCGACCCAGAGAGGCGTTTTAAAATCACACATATCCTATGGAGTTTGTTCAAAAACTAAGAAATTACGTGTAATGATTGGAAATTAAACACTACGAGAGAAAAAAACACGTGTTCAACTTTAGCATTGTATTCTGTTAAAGTAACCTCAATTTGCAATTAGGCTAGAAGTATACGTATCTTGTAAGTAGTAATATATCTTGTACACGGATACTTTTAAATACCCATGTCACGCCCAATGCCATGCAATGCCCATGATAATTTTAATTACTCATTTATGTAACACCAGGGTAACATTTATGAGGAAACCAAAATAATTAAATTACACGTGATATTATTAGATTATATAAATAATGAACATACATACCATACAAGTTATATTATCCGTGAAGCTCATATTTAATGTATTCAAAACTTAATTAGCTCAATATTCATAAAATACCGGCCAAACGCGAGACGGACTCGCGCACAAAGGGTATCGTATAGAGAATATATACAAAATAAAAATAATTGGCAAAATACTATTTTTAGTATACTGTAAAGTAGCGGCAACAGAAATACATTAAGTGTGATCATTTCAACTGTCGTGGTGGCCTAGTGGTTAAAACACCAGCCTCTCAAGTATGAGTGCGCGGGTTCGATTCCAGGTCAGGCAAGTACCAATGTAACTTTTCTAAAGTTATATGTACTTTCTAAGTATATCTTGGACACCATTGACTGAAGGTGAAGGAAAACATCTTGAGGAAACCTGGACTTTAAGTCTGAAATCGCCAACCCGCAGTGAGCAAGCGTGGTGATTACGCTCAATCCTTCTCTGTATGAGAGGAGACCTGTGCCCAGCAGTGGGACGATAAAAGGTTGATGATGATGATGATTTCAACTGTCTAGCTATCAATGTTCACGATATGTAGCCTGTTGATAGAGAGACAGTCTTAGTAATAGGATCCCATTTTTAACCTTTCTTTCCGGAACCATAAAAAAAATACATTGCATAAGGTGTATCACAGTTGATGCATTTTCATTGATACACCTTACTTATAATAGGAACATTGTTCTCATGTAAGTAGCTTTACTTCTATTTGGAGTTTACATAATATCATCATTTGTGGTGAAGACAGGCGAGATTCTGTGAAAATATAAAAGGAAATTTCGTTGTTACTTTACTTAATATTTGTTAATATAAAATAATCATAAATAGTAATTTAAATAAATAATAACAATTTAAATATTAAAAAATAATTTGTTAACAGGAGCGTCAAGGATCTCTCCACGCACGTAGCGGTTTCCTTATTGCGCAATCGTTTGGCCTTGCCTAAAGTTATGATCTCTTGCGGACGCCCGAGAGAGGTATATTCTTTTGACTGCGTTTTAAAGTCAACGGTCGAGTCGATCCTGAATGTGACCACAGTGGAGGCAGGCATATCTTCTTATCCGGTACGGGGGTCTTGGGATGCGCTGCGTACGTGATGTGGGCCTGCCGGCTTTTCTGGCGTCAGCGCACGGGGTGGCTGATCTCGTCACTGTAATTCTTAATTCAAATGGTGTCGGGGCAAACATCCCATTTATGCTAGATACCAGGAAGTGTTGGTCTGTGCTCAGCATGGGTGCCGCGAGTACTGACGCGGTACATGTTCAGCGCGCCTGGGATGATATCTCGTCTAATTTGATTCAGGAGCGGATGTTGATGGGTTTATCAGGGGCTGATTTAGCCAGACTCAAGGCTGTGTCGCAGCCGGAAGCAGGGGCATGGTTGCACGCGCTTCCTTCGCCTCATCTGGGCACGTTTCTTGATGATGATTTTATTTTTCTTTTTCTATGATGCGTGTGTCAGTGCCTGGGTTGCAAGGTATGTGAACCCCATAGATGCACATGCGGTTCCATGGTTGAGGCCGATGGCCATCACGCTTTCACGTCACCATGCACTCAACGATATTGTGCGGAAGGTGTTTGCGTCGGCAGATGTTTCTTGTCCGCTCCCGGGGCTGTGCAGGACGGACGGCAAGAGACAGGATGGCCTGACCCTGGTGCCCTGGAAAAATGGCAAGTGCCTAATATGGGACGCAGCTTGCGTCAACACTGTGGCCACTAGCCATCTTGGTCGCACGGTTGTTTCACCGTCGGCGGCAGCTAAAGACGCCACTGAAAGGAAGAGGGTGAAGTAAACGCCGTTGGCGGACCGGTACCACTTTGTACCTATTGCCGTGGAGACCTTGGGAAGTTGGGGTACTGAGGCCAAGAAGCTCATTAGTGAGATAGAGCATAGACTCCGTGACAAAACGGGTGACTCCCGCTCCGGCTCGTTCTTGGTGCAAACTTTAGCCATCGCCATCCAGCGTGGCAATGCGGCAAGCGTTGCGGGCACCTTTGCACCGGGAACCGTTAGGGGCAGTTTGTATAATTTGGCTGGACTTGACTGACATTTGTTTTTTGATTTTATATTTTCGGTTAATTTGACTGAGGGTATGGATTCTGGAAGCAGATGTCGGTGATCATCATTTTCTTGTTTGACTTATATTACTAGACATTGCTATTTTTTTTTTTTTAATTGTCTTTAACTGTGGTGTAGCTTTGATTGTGTTTTGATATTATATTTTGTGTATTAAAAGGACTATAATTATAATCTTTGAATTATACAGTATGTTAACTAACAGAGGGCGTTCCCGTTAACCCGAAATAGTATAGCATACATACATGCTAAAAAAAATATTTCCATTCGAAAACAAAATGTTTTAAAATTTTTTCCAATATGAAAATATTCAATAAAAATTTTAAATTGACATGTAAAAGAAACACACTGTACACGCGAACATGAAAGATGGCAACGTCGCAATTTATTTATACATGACGACTACTATTTTGATTTAAAACAGGAGGTTTCAAATTTATTTCCAATTAGAATTTTTTTTTATTCGGGTTTTTTTATGCTTATTTTTCTATGCTGATAATTTTATTTTAATATATTATCGAGTTTAAGGGAACGCCCTCTGTTATTTAACATACTGTATATAAAATAACTTGACAAGACTATAAAAAAATGAAGTAAAAAGGTTAAACAGTTAAACGTATTAACTATGATCGAAATTAATTTAATGCATTGTTTATATTATCCAAATTAACACAAATAAATGGAGATAATCTGGATATGTATTTGATTGTACATTACATGTAGGTACATATGTACTAACAAACGTTAAAACAGTTACATATACAGAGACAACATCGGGTATAATTAGAAACACCCAGCTGTCACGTTTAACGAATAATACAACTCATGTTTGTTGTTAGACCTGGGGCCTTTTAACTATGAATGAAATTAATTGCAAGCAGTGTTTAAATTATACAAGCTAACACAAACAAATACATAAATAAGTAGAGATAAACTGAACATTACTTAATTTTTCATTCTACAAAATGTACTTCCAGAAATCCATCAGTTACATGTACAGGAACAGGATCAGGTAGAATTAGACACACCTAGCTGTCACGCAGGATTATCCAGGGATAATCCAAGTCATAATTGTTGTTAGATGAAAGGCTGCAATCAGAAACTTTGAGATAAACACTTTATTTCAATAATAAGTAGTACATAATTTTAGTGTATCTTGCATATCTTTGTTTATAAACTTCATCAAGACTTCCTTCCTAACGTTGGCTTGTTAGAAGATGATAAAATAGATATGAATTTTCTTTTTGTACGCCAACAGAAGTTTAAAATATGTCTTTGGTGGTCAAATCTTCCTCAAGTATACAGTCAAAATCAATTATTAAGCACTTATCAATGTTGACGCTAAAATCGAATTAATAATGGATTCTATCATTTTGTTGCAACTGCAGCCTTGAGATACATTAAATTATTCAAGATCAAGAGCGCACATACATTTCTCCGCCCCACCATGACAATGCGTGTAGTTAAGCTATTAGTCGGTATATAAAACCAGTAAGCAAGTCCATTAGCATCAATCAACACTCGACCGTTGAAAAATATACAGCAAAAATGTTCAGCAAAGTAATTAAATTTTTTACATTTTTAATTTAATAATATGAATCGTTGCATATTAAAAGACTAGTTCTCTTATTTAATACTATACGAAAAACTTTCAGATCGTAGCTTTGGGCGCGTTGTTGGCCGCTGCCAGCGCTGGTCACTTGGGCCATGGGCATGCTGTGTCCTCCCAGAGCATCGTTCGTCACGACGAACCCGCTCACTACGCCGCTCCCGTAGCACACTACGCTGCTGCCCCCGTCGCTCACTACGCCGCTGCCCCCGTCGCCCACTACGCCGCTGCCCCCGTCGCCCACTATGCCGCTGCCCCCATAGCTCACTACGCCGCGGCTCCCGCTCACTACGAAGGACATGATACATATGTAAGTCTTGATTTAAGTAAAAAGTAGTATAACCTTTTCTGTAACGATTTCATATTACGTTTCACATGCTAATTTTAATTCTACATTCCCAGGCTCACCCCCAATACGACTACTCTTACTCCGTCGCTGACCCTCATACCGGTGACCACAAGTCCCAACACGAGAGCCGCGACGGTGATGCCGTTCACGGATACTACACGCTGGTGCAGCCTGATGGCTCCGTGCGCAAGGTCGAGTACACCGCTGATGACCACAATGGGTATGTTTTATCTTATCATCTATTTTTGTGTAAAATTAAGTAATTGTTGTATTACATTTAATTAACTCTATCTTTATGTATAGTCTTAATTGTTTTTTTTTTTTATTTTCAGATTCAACGCTGTGGTACACAACTCCGCCCCCGCAGTGCACCCTGCCCCCGCCCACGGCCACGATTACCATCATTACTGAATGATTATCGATGACTGATGTTTTATGCCTATTTATTATTTTGTACATATAATGACTGTGATAAACGATTCCTAAATATAATGAGAATGAGGCTAACAGAAACTTACTTTATTTATTTATAATTTCCTATGATGCAAAGCCTATAAGAAATGGTGATACAGCAGAATGTAATGAAAAAATAATTATATAAATTTTATTTGTTCTATAAACTACTCATTAAATTCTTTTAAAGCCGCAAAGATAAAGTCTTTAAGAAACCGGTTTTAGTCAGCAAAAGTCAAACCCCGGCCAGAACGGGAGAGGTCATTTGATGATTTCTCATCCCAAAAAAAAAGAGGATAAAGTTTTTGCATAGATAATTCTACGCAATACTCAATACTTTATTCGCAATCCAAGATGTTTTCTTAGACGGTAACAAAGCTGGAGGTTATGATCACATAATTGATTTAGGACATCCTCATCATTCATATTTTCCACCTGCCTCAACTTTCAGCAAAATGTATAGCTTTAGATGCTTTCATATTTAGTGGAGTATGGACTCGATTTACCTAGTGCCAAACGATTCAAAAAATTCGTTAAGAAACCGGTTACGGTAGACGATCAGATATTGATAAAAACGTTAACGACACAGCTATGTTCCTTTTAAAACTATGCGCCAACTAAACATAAAAATGTCTCATTGAAATATAAACTCATCATTCATCATCAAACTTTTTATCGTTCCATTGTTAGGCACAGGTCTCCCTTCATACAGAGAAGGAACATAAATTAATACAATGATAATCACATAGGAGAACCAATAGGTACTGTACAGCAAGACGGTAATATGGATACAATTGCCTATTCTTCTTCAATCACTCGTTAGTAATCGCCTTCGGTAGCGGCAATGCGCTTTGTCTGATATAATTCAACATTATAATTTTATACTCTATAATTCTGCTGTACGTGTGTATGTCATTGAACTCCTCCTAAACGGCTTCACCGATTTAAATGATTTTTTCTGTATGCGCGATTGTTTAGATTCACAAATCAGCCCGGCAGATGGCGCTGATTCCTTGAAAAAGCAAGTGATCTCGGAAGCGGCCCTAACGATTACGCTAAAATTTGATATGTGGGGGTTTTCGCGGCCAAGAAATCAATCTAGTTCAGTCTTATGCCTGCGGATTTGATGCAAAACTTGAAGGTTTCAGCGGTTATTGTAAAACATTCGTCGCATCTTAACAAGTGTTTTTGTGCAAATATTGATTATAACGAATTGTTTTCGAAAAATTTATGTTATTTCAAAATGATTAATAATAATAATATTATTGATCTTTCCTTTCATACTTTTTAATACCATAATCGCTTGAAATATCATATGCAGGACAACGTCTGCCGGGTCCGCTTCCGTCTAATATACGAAATAACTTAGAAAAATATTTTGTTTTAATATTTTTTTCTCTATGAGTCCGTTCTTCTGGTTTATTTTCGTTCTCATGTGCATTTCAAGTTTCGATAAGATTAAGAACAAGAAAATGTAATTCAATTAAAACCTAACATTATCTACCGCTGAAGTTACTACTACTACTACTGCTAAAGTTACAAATTATTTGGGAAAAAAATCAGCTATTGCAAGTGATAAATATACTAGCTGACCCGGCGAACTTCGTTCCGCCTTAAAGGCAAATCACATGACTACTTTTTATATTAGGATAATTTTAAATAAATAAATATTATTATTCAATGATTCTTTATTTGGGAGCACAATCCTGGCGGTTCTCCGGAAATCTTTAATGTGCTACAATACTCGCAAACAACATCCATTGGCCCAATGCGAACGCCATTGCGCTATATTATATGCGTATTGAAACGCTGCCCGATTCAAATCAGTATTTGATGAATTTCTTCTTGTGCTTCGTAAATTATCTAGCGCTTGATCTCTGAGGTTTGCTCGACGATTTCGCATTGCTAACCGAGCCGTTTCACGGGCTGCCTCCCTTTGCTCTGGTGAGTGAGAAGCACGAAGTCGAGCCATACTAAGGCTGCGCTCGTCAAGTGCAATTTCTTGCAAGAGCAAGAAATTGCACTTGAAGAAGCTTTTTTTGTTTTGGATGGGAAATCATCAAATGACCTCTCCCGCTCTGGGCGGAGCGGAAGAGCGTGTCAGACTTTTATTGACTAAAATCCACCCGTGTTCTTGCCGTACTACTAACGTACTACTTGGTGTACTTGCCTATGCAACGACCAGTGCCATGGTTTCTTTTTTAACCAACCCGCAACCCTGTGGACCAGTCCTCGTGGACCCCGTCAAAGTGTGCTGACATCTCTTTGAGGCGCGTGTGAAACACAACGCGCCGTCAACTCGGGCCTGGTTCTTACCAGGAGGCTAGCTGCCTATTGCTCGCCACCCGCAAGCCCGTGCCTACGGTGGTCGGAAGTCCGATGTTGCCTCCTGACCAGGGCGCTTCCTGCGGCGGTTTGAGGCGTGAGGGTAGTGGGATTTCCGCTCCATCACGCGCTCCGCCTCTTCCTTTCTCACTGCTTCTTTATCACTGCTTCTTTATCACTGCTTCACAGAAGGAGGTGAAAGCTTGCCATGCACTCTTGCTCCGGACTATGGCCCGGACCAGGGTCGGACGCGAGAGATCGCAGCCGATCGCCACCACGAGGACACGGCTGGGCTTTACCCAAGCCGGGCAGACCTCCACCATTTGCTCCACCGTGTCCTCAGGGCGATGCACACAGTGGTCACCCTGGCGTTTCCTCCCGCCTTATACGGAACAGGAACCTCCCGAAACAGCCGTGTCCGGTGAGGACCTACGTCAGTCGGAAGGTGAGGACGCCGTGGCGCCTCTCTAGCTACTCCTCAAAGAGAGGATTTTGATGTTTGTGGCGTGCTCAGTGCTGGATTGCGACAATCACACTTTCCATGTCTCTGTCTGCTGTACTGCGGCTTTTCGCGGCAACGGAGTTGTGCCTCCTCTCGTCACTCCCACATGTGGGCGAGGGATAGTGTTTCCCCACAATTTAATGGATGTTATTATACATATAAAAGTTTCTTTTTAATTACTCTATCTATTAAAAAAAAACTCATCAAAATCTGTTCGCAGTTTTAAAGATTTAATCATACAAAAGGACATAGGGAAAGAGAAAGTAACTTTGTTTTGTAGTATGTAGTGAAGTGATAAATGGCACAGCAATACACTATTAGAAATTTTGAAGTTGAAGTTTGCTTTGGGGCTTTTATTAAAAATAATAAACCAGCAGAGAGTATTTATATTCCTTGCTTTAAATGAATGTATCAACATTCAACAAGTAAGACTTTTTTTTTAATATGCTGAGTAGTGCAGCAGTGTGTTTGTATCATTTTTAGCAAATGAACCGCTAACTTATATTTTGACTGAGTTGTTTTGTTATTCCATGTCAGTTGCGTTTTTTATACCATGTCTTATGTCACGTCATACAGGAACGACGGGAACAACGGGAACGGGATAAAAAGTATCCTATGTGATAATGTGATATGTCCTTCTCCCAGTTCTTCTCTACCTCCCTAACAATTTTGAGCCATACTGGTTAAGCGGTTCTTGAGTTATAAATAGAGTAACTAAAACGACTTTCATTTATATACATAGACTTCATTCAAATCGGACCAGCCCTTTAGGAGGAATTCAGTGGCGTACACACGTACAGCTGATTTAGGAATATACCCATGGAAAGCATTATCATCTACATTTGTAACAAAGATATCATGCCTCTCTCTACCCTAGAGCTCTTGTTTCAGTCTCTTTAAGTTAAATAAAAAATCTTAAATATTTATTTATTTCTATTATTTTTTTCTCTTTTAGTTCATAAGTACAATTTTAGTTAAATAAAAAAAAATAACATATTTTTTTTATTTTTTCCGCTTTTAGTTCTTATGTACAAATTTCTTTTTAAGTAACTACAAAAATTTTAAAAAAAACTATAAAATTGTCTAAAAACAAAACAAAAACACTCATGATTGGCCGGGTTTGAACCGAGGAATACCAGTCATCGAGAGTAGACCATACCACTATCGACTACGCTACAGCCGCTATGTCAAGCCAGGCGAAATTAGCGCCCATATTATGCGTGTAATATTGCGAAAGAGAAAACTCGAAAACATGCGCTTCGCCAGACATAAGACTGAGCTAGATCGATTTCTCATCCTCGAAAACCCCTACATATTAAATTTCAGCGAAATCGTTAGGGCTGTTTCCGAGATCACATGCTTCTTTAAGCGATCAGCGCCATTTGCCGGGCTGATTTGTGAATCTAAACCATCCAGGTCACCACTCAAACGCATACAGAAAAATTCATTAAAATCGGTCAAGCCGTTTAGGAGGAGTTCAATGACATACACACGTACAGCAGAATTATATATATAAAGAAGATATAGACTTTACACACGGATACTTACTTTAGACGGCTTCACTTCTCGGATTCGATTTCACAATGTTTTTAGAACTTATGCGAAGGATATAATTATATCCTGCGTTAAATCCTTTTTATCAGCCTGACAGACTTGTCAACCACAAACGCGAAACCTGTTCTAAAGCATATATTTGCATTGCAGAATTATGATATTAAAACAAACGGGTCAAGAAAAAAATTATAACTTTCAGTAAATGCAATTTATACAAATAAAAATTTCTTAGCTGTAGCGAACGAAAAAACATTTCAATGCATCTATACTAATATATAAAGCTGAAGAGTTTGTTTGTTTGTTTGTTTGAACACGCTAATCTCGGGAACTACTGGTCCGATTTGAAAAATTCTTTTTGTGTTAGATAGCCCATTGATGGCGGTGGTACGGCGTGGCGTAGCGGTAGCGGCCGCGGCCGCTGCGCAAGGTGGCGTGGGTTCGATCTCCGCACAGTGCAAGTATTTGTATGCATGAATATGAATATTTGCACTGGTCTGGTGGTGCCTCGGAAAGCACGTTAAGCCGTTGGTCCCGGTTGCCATACGAACATCTAGTGGCAGTCGTTACGGGTAGTTGGAGCCCTCAAAAGTCCGACAATTGGTCTAACTGCAATGCTTCGATGTCGCCTTCGAGTTGTGGAGGTCAGACGGCAGTCGCTTCACGAAAAATGTCGAAGTTTAGCCATATCAGCAGTTGGACTGGTAAAAGCCGACCCCAGACTCCAAAGCTGAAAGGCTTCGGATGCGACTGGGATTAACGCTGGGATGATGATGATGACGAACCCATTAATGGAAGGAAGGCTTTAGGCTATATAACATATAACATCACGCTGCGTCCAATAGGAGCGGAGCATAACTAACTCCACACGAACGAAGTCGCTGGCGGCCGCTAGTTAAAGATAAAACGTATAATACTTTTGGTGAATCATAGATCAAATATAAAATGTACAGACGACATCACATAGTAGTAGTATTATATTTTCAACTTTGTCATTAAAGCATTAAAGCTCAAGGTTGATTGGGAATATTTGACAGTTTCGGGTAGCTTGACTTGCTGTCGTCCATACAATAAATCTAAATACAAAATAGTTATTAGTTACATTAGAACAATTAATGTGTTTAAAAAAATTAAGAAAAAAACGAGTGATTGTCAAATTCAAGGTATCTTTATGGACAAAACGAAAAACGAATTTCACGAATTTTCCACTTGATTGCAATCGGGTTTTAGGGCTGTTAGAACTAATTTGCACAGATTTTAAAAGGATTTTAATATAAAATACATTCATAAAGTTGTCTTACTGCTCAGGATCGAGCTTGTTGGCGTGCCATGAAGGAGGCCTATGTCCAGCAGTGGACGAGTAAAGGCTGATGATGATGAATGGTAAGAGAGCTTAAGCCATCAACGATTGCATCACTGCTTACCAACACAGGCGCGATCGCAATCAATGAGGTCTTGTTCATATAATTATCGCCGCCTATATAGCCACACGGGACTCGAAATAGGTACAGGAATATTCCCTGTGTATCGAATCCCGCGCTACTGAAATTCGTGGCCACCTTCACCTTTGCTTAGGAAACTACGAGCTTATATACAATATGTTAAGAAAACCCTGTCCGACCCGTAAGGATAATAAAGGTTACGTAAACACTTGAACAAATATAATATAAAATTTTACATAATCATCATAGTAACAATACTAATGAATTTTGAAATAATCATTTTTTCCCGGGAATTAATTCCAATTTCCCCGAAATTTGGTAATTTTTAAAAAAGTGACAACACCGGTATTATTATAAGCGAATAGCGACGCGACCACGTCACAGGTGCCGCGTGCCCTGCCCCCCGCCGCCCGCCGGAAAGGGTTGCTTATCGCACATGTATTAAGTTACCTTTTTTTGCGAAATAATATTTATTTTTTTAGGGATATATTTTTTTAAGTTTAACCCCGCTTTGTAGGCATTAGTAGAATCAGTTATCGATACCCAACCATACCTTCACGGATCGGACAGGGTTTTCTTTACATATTGTATATTACAATGTTTTCCTATTTTATATAAAATACCGCTAGCAGTTGATAAATGCAACTATTTGCGACTCGCAAAAAGGCAATTGGAGATGTCTCAGTTGGGGCCACCACTATGTATATTATATAGATAAAAAAGGAAAAAAAATAATAGATAAATAAATAATAATAAATATACAGACAAATCACACAGATTGAGCTAGCCCCAAAGTAAGTTCGAGACTTGTGTTATGGGATACTAACTCAACGATACTATATTTTATAATAGATACATATATAGATAAACATCCAAGACCCAGGACAATTAGGAAAAGATCGTTTCCCATCATGACCTGGCCGGGGATCGAACCCGGGGCCTCCACGTCGCAGGCAGGCGGGAAATACGGAATAAAAAAAGATATCCATAAAAATACTACTAAATTAATTTGAATCAATAAACATATACGGACAAATCATACAGATTGAGCTAGCCTCAAAGTAAGTTCGGTTCGAGACTTGTGTTATGGGATCATCCCATAACACAAGTCTACCACAACACAAATCACACAGATTGAGCTAGCCCCAAAGTAAGTTCGAGACTTGTGTTATGGGATCATCCCATAACACAAGTCTACCACAACACAAATCACACAGATTGAGCTAGCCCCAAAGTAAGTTCGAGACTTGTGTTATGGGATCATCCCATGCCGATCTGTGTGATTTGTCAACAATTTTGTACAACGATACTATATTTATAATAAATACATATATACATAAACGTCCAAGACCCAGGCCAATCAGGAAAAGATCATTTTCCATAATGACCTGGCCGGGTATCGAACCCGGGGCCTCCACGTCGCAGGCAGACGTGTTGACCGCCCCGCCACGGAGAATGACAATGACGGCAATGATGAATAAAATTACAGGTTTGTATAATTAAATTATTTTAAACGTTTTTTCGTGACATAACCCTTTTTTAAGGTAGCCATGACAGTGGTTACGATGTTTGATTGACGACTTTGACAGTTCTATTTTCCCGTTGTGTTCGTGGTGAGTGTTGATTTGAGTTGATTGTATTTCGGTGTTCGGAATTCATGTATTGTTTTTTTTTCGCAGTGATATGTTAAATAGTATAGATACAATAGCCCTAAATACATGACACGTCAATTAAATGTTACTGTCAATGTCTTATTTCGTTTATTGCTGACCACCATATTTATTATTAGTTGTGTTGCACTTGTTTATAAAAACTAAGCCAAAATATAAGGAATAAACGAAAAAAAAACAGTTAACAATTGTGTATACTGATATTTACATTAAGTGTACATAGTGCTGGCCCAGTCCCCATACATTTCTGAAACATCTGCTTTATGCCAATTTTTACTAACGTTTCACTCCATTTTTTACTAACTCTTCACCCCATATTTTATTATTTACTTATTTATAATCCCGTTTTTAGTAATTCTTCAATGCTCATTGAGTCCAAAGCCAAGGTGGCTAACAGGAAACTTGGCGTTATTGCTAAGGTCCGGCAGTACTTCACACCAGAACAGCTTCTAATGTTATACAAAACACAAGTCCATTCGTGTGTGGACTACTGCAGCCACTTTGAACTCAGTAGAGAGGTGCGAAGAGGCTAATTTGCGACCCTGATTTGGTTTAGAATAATCTCCAAACCCTAGAACACAGGCTTAGGATACAGGCCAGCCTTTCGGTTTTCTATAGGATGCATTTTCGAGTGTTCGCGGGAGTTGCGTGACACACCTCCGCCATCACCGTTCTATCATCGGACGACCGGTCGTACGGCGTATTTTTATATATGTATGATAATGGTATATTTTTATGCGTGTATGATGACTTCTCTCTTTTTTTAATTTGATAAATTGAATATGTAAATGGAATTATATTAATATCAGTTGATTTTGGCAGCTAATTATTCATCATCATCCCAGCGTTAATCCCAGTCGCATCCGAAGCCTTGGCAGCTTTGGAGTCTGGGGTCCGCTTTGGCAGCTAATTACTGTGGAATAAAATCAAGCTTTATTATTACTATGTATGCTGACTTCCGACTTTCTCATGATGTTTTCATTCACCAATTGTCAGTAATGTCCAAAATATACTTGAATTGAAAAAGCATTGGTAATTGTTTGGATGTGAATCCACAGTGGTTAGTTTAGGCACAGTGATTAGACCGCACTCCGTAAATGAAAGGTTAGGTCTGAACCACTGAGCTATAGCATTCTACATAGTTATTTTCAAATAAATATTACTAAATAACATTATATAATATGTCGTGGTGGCCTATTGGTTAAAATACCAGCCTTTCAAGTATGAGTATGCAGGTACTTTTCTAAGTTATATGTACTTTCTAAGTATATCTTGGACACCAATGATAAGGAAAACTTCTTGAGGAAACGTGGACTCACCGGGGTGATCACGCTCAATCCTTCTCTGTATGAGAGGAGACCTGTGCCCAGCAGTCGGACGATAAAAAAATTAAGATTATGATGATGATGATGAACATATTTAATTGGAATAACATAAACGTGAAATTTCTCTAACTACCATGCTATCAACGTGAACTATTAACTAAACCGTTTCGGATTTTGATGAAATATCTACAATACTAGTAATATTGTGTTCCTGTGAAAGATACGTTTGATAAACTTATATAAATAAATAAATATATACGGACAAATCACACAGATTGAGCTAGCCCCAAAGTAAGTTCGAGACTTGTGTTATGGGATACTAACTCAACGATACTATATTTATAATAGATACATATATAGATAAACATTCAAGACCCAGGCCAATCAGGAAAAGATCGTTTTCCATCATGACCTGGCCGGGGATCGAACCCGGGGCCTCCACGTCGCAGGCAGGCGTGTTGACCGCTGCACCACGGAGGAGGACATATACCCATACAGATTCATTTTTATAGGTTTTTAATAAACTAATTTCAAATAGAACGTGTCCTAATTCACTGAATTCTTACAAATTGTAAAATATCACGTAACCGATTGTCGCAAAAATTATTTTAGACATTGCAACTGAGCCTTGTCAAAGTCAAGTGTACGCATTTCTCCGCCCCACCGCGCCGCAGCATACGACTGAGTGTTTTATATATAAAACCATGCAATAATTACATAGGTATCAAACAACAGTTGACCATTGTCAATCAAACACCAAAAATGTTCAGCAAAGTGAGTTTACACTAAAAGGATTTTAGTTCTCTACAACAGATAGTTCTAAAACTATCTACTTGACAAACATCATGTTAGAAAGTATTTAAAAGTTATGTGTACTTTTCAGATCGTAGCCTTGAGTGCGCTGTTAGCTGCTGCCAACGCTGGTTACCTGAGCCATGGACACGCTGTTTCCTCCCAGAGCATCATCCGTCACGACGAACCCCTACACTACGCTGCTCCCGTTGCCCACTACGTCGCTCCCGTGGTACACTACGCCGCTGCCCCTGTAGCTCACTACGCCGCCCCCGTGGCTCACTATGCTGCTCCTGCAGCCCACTACGACGGCCACGACACTTACGTAAGTCAACTGTTCATGGTGACAGCATAGTAATTAGAATTCATTAAAGAGGGTTCTATAATACAATTTGGTTATTATTTCAGGCTCACCCCAAATATGACTTCGCTTACTCCGTCGCTGACCCTCACACCGGTGACCACAAGTCCCAGCACGAGAGCCGCGACGGTGACTCTGTTCACGGATACTACTCTCTGGCTCAACCTGATGGTTCCATCCGCAAGGTCGAGTACACCGCTGATGCCCACAACGGGTGAGTTGCATGCTTGCAGCTATTAGGTATTTTAAAGTCTAGATTTGGCACCCGCTTCAATATTTTTTTTTTTTAGTGGGTCAAAACCCGCCACACTGTTCCCAACCCACTGCAACTCCTGAAAGCCAGAATCAACAGTGGAGACCGCCAGAAAAACGCCGAGCAATGAAACTCGACGAGTCCGCTTCAATTATTTATCGAATATTTTGCTCATCATCATCATTCTCCTGCCCTTATCCCAATTTATTTGGGGTCGGCGCAACATGTCTTTTTCTTCCATGCATCCCTATCAGAAGCCATCTCGGCAGTTACCCCCTTCTTAGCCATATCATCCTTCACACATTCCATCCATCGTTTCTTTGGTCTTCCCCTACTCTTATAGCCATTAACATTCATAATTAAGACTCTCCTCACGACATTCTCCTCAGTTCTCCGTAACACATGCCCGTACCATGACAACCGATTTCCACACAACTTTTCAACTACCGGTGCCACTTTCAGACTTCACTTTGCTAATACAAACATTTATTTTTTCAGTTTCAACGCTGTAGTACACAACTCCGCCCCCTCGGTGCACCCCGCCCCCGTCCACGGACATGATCACCATCATTACTAAGTGATCATCGATGACTGATTGTTTGCGCCTATTTATTGTTTTGTACATACCAAAAGAGAGTGAATGTGATTTCAAAATAAAATATTATATACCAATAATCTATGTGTTTTTATATAAATACGTACATGTATAGACAGTTTTCCAAGTAAACCGGTATAGGTTTAATTAGGACACTTATAAACGTTATTTTTGTATATGCGAAACCCTAAAACACGTGTCCAGTATTTTCATTTAAAGATTTTATGTACAAAATTTCAAAAAGCTATCATTAAAAATTACAATATTATGAGCTTGTTATGTTACCTAGTTGTCACTTGTCCCTACATAAATATGGTCAACGCGCCGCTCGACTCGTCCGCCTACAGCGGCGCGGCGCGACGGGGACCCTAGGACACTATGATCCGTGAACTGTGTTGAGCGCTCGTTAAAACATTGTATCATTTTTGAAATATGTTTGGGAAAAAATATAAAATAACTAGCTTTCCGCCCGCGACTTCGCCCGTGTGGAGTTCGGTTATATCGCGCTTTTTAGATTTCCCTCGGGAATATCAAATTTTTCCGGAATAAAAGGTAGCCTATGTTCTTTCTCAGGGTCTAAAGATTGTCTGTGCCAAATTTCATCAAAATCGGTTGAGAGGTTTAAGCGGGAAAGCGTAACAGACAGACAGACAGGCAGACCGACAGACAGACAGACAGAGTTACTTTCGCATTTATAATATTAGTATGGATGTAAAAATTTTGTGAATTGATTCAGTTGCTTATTCTGAACAAACTATATTCAGGTTTCGTATAAAGAAAAAATAACGTTATATATCATGATGAAAATACAAACAAACATTATTTTATAAATTTAATCATCATCATCATCATCAACCTTTTTATCGCCCCACTGCTGGGCACAGGTCTCCTCTCATACAGAGAAGGATTGAGCGTAATCACCACGCTTGCTCAATGCGGGTTGGCGATTTCAGACTTAAAGTCCAGGTTTCCTCAAGATGTTTTCCTTCACCTTCAGTCATTGGTGTCCAAGATATACTTAGAAAGTACTTAAACCTTTAGAAAAGTTACATTGGTACTTGCCTGACCTGGAATCGAACCCGCGCCCTCATACTTGAGAGGCTGGTGTTTTAACCACTAGGCCACCACGACTTAAATTTAATAGAAAACTATAATATGAACATTTTGATTAAATTAGATAAAGTGCAAGAGTTAGTAAATGTTTGATAATTAAAGATTACTTTGCACAAACCATTGCAAAAAGTAAAATAAAAAAAATATTTGTAAAAACCATTAACTGGCTCCTAAATGGAGGAGGTTTACGTAAAGACAGATTTTTTTTTAAATCAGCTGCTTTGTTTATGCCTATTGTGTTTGATACTCACTTATACTTTTATCACAATATGTTGCTAAGTTTAAAAGATCAACGTGGTCATCCATACGAACGCGAAAGGAGACTTTTATTGATACGGTGTTCAGAAGAACATATAACATGTGACAGAAGAGTGTAATCAATTACAATTTTTACATTTAATCCAATGGTACGAGTACTTTCTCTTAATTTTTGCAACGCATCTTACTTTCAGCAACATGCTCTGCTTAAAAAACTAAAACTTTTACCGAGGGACGAATTTGATCTGATCAGTAAAACGATTAAGTAATGAACGTAGGCAACTTCATTAGATTAATTAGTTTTGAAAGAAGCGGTTATTTTGCATTTTAACCTCGTGCTACTAGTAAAGCGTAAAATTCGACAGGATGGAATTTATGTATTAGTAAAGTGAACCTTGTAATTGTTTGAGAGATAATTTCACAAAACTCCCAATCACAATCTTTTATCCGAGGAATAGAATTGTTATACGACAGTTTTTGTTCTTGTTCAAAAACTAAAAATTTTTTGTCAGGATAAAACTTACTCTAAGTACCTATAAAATTTTGGTGAAATTCACTTTTAAAGCAATAACTACCCTTACGCTGAAAGTCACTAGCTCATCTAAAAAGACAAGGTATATAGTGGAGATTTAATTTGCAGCTAACTGTTGCCTAAAGGAAAGACATATTACATGAAAGACTTTTTTAATTATAAAAAAGTTTGTAAATAAAATATTTTCTTCTCCATCACCTTTTCGAAATTCAAAAAAATTAAAAACAAAAATTAATTTTGAATTCTTAGAAGCGGGCGCTATACAATGCTTGGTTGCTGAAACTCTGCAAATCGGCCAAAATGTAATCTTCATGTTATGGTCACGTTGTGGTGCTACAAGCGAAGTTGCTGAACGGCATTCAGGCAGAAATCGCATCACCACTCCTAGACAGAACAGTTTTCTTTAAAATATTGCTAGGGAACAACCCAATATTATGGCTATGCCACGGCTAGACCACCAATTGTTTGGTTAGTGACGAAACTGTAAGAAGAAGATTACATGAAGCTGATCTTTATTTTCGCAGGCCACTTCAGGTTCCAGCTTTGCTGCGAGACAATGCCGGGCCTCCGCGCGCGATTGTCACGCAGCAAATGTTCTCGAGCCCACAACAGTCTTCTATTGTGGGCTCGAGAACATTTCACATGGGGTGATGAGCCATTGCCATCGTCCATGGTGCTTTTTTCTGATGAGTCTCGGTTTGGATTTCATCTGGAATCACGAATATTAAGAATTTGACGATTTCCTCGTAGACGAAGTCATCTCCAGCATCTACAAGAAGACCATTAATATCAAGGTGGGACTATGGGTATGAGCTGGTACTCGTCTGGGTGAGCGAACCGATCTCATTTATATCTCACATAAGAGAGAACATGAATGCATTGAAATACCGCAATGAGGTAGTGGAACCTGTGATTATTCCACAAAGGGTATAGATGGGTCAGGAGTTCCAACTCATGCATGAGAATGCCCGAGCCTATAAGGCTGAAGGTTGAACTAATATAAACTGTGCTTAGAGAACAGGAAGTCAAGGTTATGGAGTGGCCTGCTCAGCCCCCCGACATGATATAGTATGTTCCACGCATGGAACATACTATAACGGAGAGCTATGGTTATTTTTTTTCCAACTCTGATGACAGAAAAACAACTTTTCCTGAATTTGAAAAGACCAAGGACCTGATACCGCAGCTCGATAATTATGCATAATTTAATTTTGAGCATGGATAACCGATGCCGAACTCTAATTAATGTTAGACGAGAAAATACTGATTACTAAATTTAATTAAATGCCTTTTTTATTATTTTTATTTTACTTCTCACGATTCCCTATATAAAATGCATTATAATTATACAAAATAAAAAAACATTCAAAAAAAATTTTTTTTTTAATTAAATATCTTTGATGCATCTTTGTTTCTATATTGCAAGCATTTACCATAAAATAAACTTTAATTTCAGATTATTAACAGAATTTTGTAAAATGAGGTAAATATGAAATATCCCGAGGTATGTTGATGTGTGTACATATTCACTAGGCAGGCAGCCTAAACTATTTAGATACCTACTATTAGAGAACTATTTAGGGCAGTTTAAACTATTTAGATCCTACATACTACTTCTAGTTATTGTTAAAATTATTATTCGGTAAATAAATATAACTTTAATGATTTTTCCATGAATAATGTATTTTTATACCGTAGTTAGGCATTGAAATACAAACGCCTGCTTGCTTTAAATAAACGGCTGCATGCATAAAACAGTTTGACTTCGCTCATGGGTTTATTCTGAAATCGCCAACCCACATTGAGCAAGCGTGGTGATTACGCTCAATTCTTCTCAGTATGAGAGGAGACTGTGCCCAGCAGTGGGACGATAAAAAAAAGGATGATGATGATGGGATATTTAAATGAAAAGCATGACGGACGAGTTAAGCTGTTCAACCTAACCAATAGAACCCTATCAATCACGTATTAAAAAGAAATAGAAGACCGACGAAGAAAACTTCCACATAATGTATCTGGAACTGTAATCCCAAACACATGTAGGTGATTTTATTTTATACATTTGTAACACCTACTGATCATCATTATGAAGTTTATAAGGATATTAAAAATTCATTCGACTAAAAAATAACTTTATTTCATAAATTATAAACTAGCACTTGACCGCAATCCTTCCTGATGGTAAGCAGTTATGCAATCGTTGATGGTACAGCGCGCTAGTTTATTAAGAGCCCATTTACTCTAGCCTTGCAGACACTTTTTACACACTGGTAGGAGAACATAAGCTTTAAAGTTCTCCTACCAGTCAATTATGAGTACCATTAGTACTGAATAATGCAATTGAAAATGAACGAAGAGACAAATAAATAAAAGTTTATAAATTAAATAGATACATAATTATATAAAGACAGGTATAAATCTATAAATTATGATAAATCAAAAATGCACGCACAAAACATTACAATAACATTTTTCTTACTTGATAGTTTTAGCTTTTTACCGAGTTCAATCCATGTGTGAACATTAGCGGCATCCACGGCACTTATGTATTTTGTATACCTTTCACATGTATATTAAAAAAACATTCAAAAATTATCGTCAAATGTCACCAAACGAGCATTGCTAAATAACATGGCTACGGACAAAACCAAAATAACCTTTTTTATCGACCGTATTATTACGTTACATATTCTAATATTGCACGTAACAAGATATTCTTACAACAATATTTTTGCAACCGTAACTGCGACCTTGAGCCTTGTCAAAGCATTCAAAGTCAAGTGCACGCATTTCTCCGCCCCACTTCGATATCGCATGCGGCTTTGTGTTTAATATATAACACGATACAGCAATTATTATGATATCACACAACAGTTGACCGTTGTAAATCAAACAGCAATTATGTTCTGTAAAGTAAGTGTATCCTAGAAAAAAACTAGTTGCTAAAATTATCTACTTTTTAACTGGATTAGTAACTAAACTTAGCAGTGTTATTTGCAGATCGTAACTTTGAGCGCGCTGTTGGCTGCTGCCAACGCTGGCTACTTGGGCCATGGACACGCCGTGTCTTCCCAGAGCATCATCCGTCACGATGAACCCCTACACTACGCGGCACCCGTAGCGCACTACGCTGCTCCTGTAGCACACTACGTTGCACCCGTAGCTCACTATGCCGCTGCCCCCGTGGCTCACTACGCCGCCCCCGTGGCTCACTATGCTGCACCTGCAGCCCACTACGATGGCCACGACACTTACGTAAGCCAACTGTTCATGGAGACTGCGCCTTAATTTGAAATGATTGAAGAGGGTTTTATAATACAATTCGGTTATTATTTCAGGCTCACCCCAAATACGACTTCGCTTACTCCGTCGCTGACCCTCACACCGGTGACCACAAGTCCCAGCACGAGAGCCGCGACGGTGACTCTGTTCATGGATACTACTCTCTGGCTCAACCTGATGGTTCCATCCGCAAGGTCGAGTACACCGCTGATGCCCACAACGGGTAAGTTGCATGCTTGCAGCTATTAAATATTTTAATATCTAGATTTCAGACCCGCTCCAGTTATTTATTCAATATTGTGCTAATATAAACATTGTTTTTCAGGTTCAACGCTGTAGTACACAACTCCGCCCCCTCGGTGCACCCCGCCCCCGTCCACGGACACGATCACCATCATTACTAAGTGATCATCGATGACTGATTGTTTGCGCCTATTTATTGTTTTGTACATATCAAATGAGAATGAATGCGATTTCAAAATAAAAAGTGATATACCACTAACCTATTTTTTATATATCTGCAAAGACAGTATTCTACCTAATTCCAATTACATGTCCTGATGAAAACACAAACGACGTATGTACATACCTACATTTTTGATATTTTTTGGACATAAACTGTGAAACCGCAAAGTTACATAGGATTAAGCAAGACAAGCTTTCATAGAGCCGAAAATAGTGTAGAATCTTATTCTGTATAACGTCGTAAGTTTACAATTATCGAAAAAAAACTTACTTATGTGTATTATGTCATCCAGAACTATGACAAACTATCTAGAGAATATTAGCCCCTATGAATAATTTTCCGTGAACAATCCGGTCCGTGAACCCTATGACTCTGTTACTAAAAAACGAAACCGAAGATAATAACTACGTACATAGATGGACCGACGGCGACGAACAGAACTTCTCAGATAATGCTTCGTTCAGTACTATAATCATAAGTACATGCAGATTAATTGCTACTAATTGAAGACCATACAATTAATATCAATCTTACTGAACAATCATCATTACCTGAGTACTTAAAAAAAATTAATTTTACTACAAAATACGTTATTCTGCATTCCCTCCTATTACTAGGAAATTGGTAGAGGCAGCACAACAGACGCATTTTGTATTAAGATTTTAAAATAGACGATGAAGAAACTTTTTTTACAAAAAAACAACCGACTTCTCGTTTTTTTGTAAAAAAAGTTTTTATTTTACACTTTTTAGTTGTGAAAAGTAGGTACTATGTATTCTTATAGTATTTTCTGACGCAAATATAGTTGGGAAACGACGTAATTTTGTTTACTTTAATTTTTACCCGTAAGTATTCCCTCAACTGCATATGGTCTTCATCATCAAATTTACTGCAGACCATTATTTTAACCCAATGGGTGCAAAGGTCTCATCAATGTAAATGAATGAAGTCCAACCACAAAGTAGCTACTGTATACCGTTGAGGAGTTCCCGGAACTGGCCTTTGTCTTCATCATCAGAGCTCTTATGACAGTCACAACCCATGCTAAGCTGAGATGATGATGATGACAATGATGGTGTAAAGTTCTTATCAATACAAATTAATCAAGCCCAAACACAACGTAGCTGCTGTGAATTGTTGTGGAGTTCCTTCGACTGTCTCCCGGTTCCATCATCAGATCTACTCCAGACCTTTATCAAATTGTAGTGCTTTAAAATACTTAATGAAAATACTAAGAAATGCACTAGTCACCCCTACGATTTTTGAAAGTTAACCTTGATTTCTCTGGTCTTCCATCATCAGACCCTGATTTCCTTATCATGGGACCACCTTGGAATTGTCTTCTTTCCAACAAAAAAAGAATTATCAAAATCGGTTCATAAACGACGAAGATATGCGCGAACAAACATAAAAAAAAAGCATATATACGGTCGAATTGAGTAACCTTCTCCTTTTTGAAGTCGGTTTAAAAAATAATTGTCATCGAAATACGTAGACATTTGAACAAATAAGGTGAACATAAATAGTAAATTATTAATTTGAAACGCTGTCACTTAAAATAATAATAATTATTATTATTTTAAGTGACAGCTTTTCAAATTATATTACTATTATCATTATTATTATTATTCCTTTAATGAAATAAAATTTTATAATAATAATTTATTAATCACTCCAAGAATTACAAATTTTTCTTAGTTTATATACAAAATCATGTTATATAAGTTAGTTTATACATATATCTGTTAATTTTTATATGTACATATAAAAATTTGGGGAAATAAGGGCAAGAAAAAATTCGTCAGGATCGCTATCAATAAAAAACGTGCCTCAAAGGGTAGCCGCATTGCCACTTTGTATGGCAATTCTCAATCTTTGGAAAATAAATAGACTTCTGGTCATGTGAATAATCGACGGACCGCTGGCGATATCTCAAAATACTAAGTGGGCAATAAGACCCCATGGCCCTAGTGTTTCAACCTCAAATGACTCCAACATGTAAATTTCAAACGGATTGGAGTACTTAATTTTGCGATTTGAGGTTAAAAAAAAACTTTTGTCATGGCTCTAGAAATCGGTGGCGAACTAGACAACAGAAACCTCGAGACGCTCATCGAAATTCGAAAATTACTTTTTAGTGGCAGCCATAACCCATGTTACAATAAGTTCTCATCAAAACGAAAAAAAATCCTATCTCAAAAACTACTGAACCGATTTTGATGAAACTAAGTTGAACAATACATAGTACAACAAAAAAGAATTACTTAAATCGGACTTGTAGTTCCGGAAATATGCGCGCACAAACATAAAAACATACATACATACACTTGAAATTTGGCTTACATACATACGGGTCGAATTGATAACCTCCTTTTTTTGAAGTCGGTTAAAAAAAAACTATCCCCCAACACTCGATTCGTGGTGGCCTAGTGGTTAAAACATCAGCCTCTCAAGTATGAGTGTGCGGGTTTGATTCCGGATCAGGCAAGTACCAATGTAACTTTTCTAAGTTATATGTACTTTCTAAGTATATCTTGGACACCAATGACTGATTAAAAAAGGTGAAGGAAAACATCTTGAGGAAACCTGGACTTTAAGTCTGAAATCGCGAACCCGCATTGAGCAAGTGTGGTGATTCGCTAAATCCTTCACTGTATGAGAAGAGACCTGTGCCCAGCAGTGGGACGATAGAAGAAAAGGTTGATGATGATGATCCCCCAACACTCAATAATTCCAAAGCACAACACTAAACATACTAGCGTACCGTTAACTACGAATTATAGGCAGACATTTTAACCGAATATAATTCGTGTGCAAAGTGTAACGTCATTACGAAACTTATATGTTGATGGGTTTATACAGTATGGTAAATAACAGAGGGCGTTCCCTTAAACTCGTTAATATATACCATTAATAGATTAAAATAAAAATATCAGCAAATAAAAATAAGCATAAAATAATCCGAATAAAAAGAAATTATAATTGAAAATAAATTTGAAACCTCCTGTTTTAAATCAAAATAGTAGCGCGGAATAGTATCTACCTAACGTTGTATTGCCCAACACACATCAATCAATTAGATCTTAGATCGCAGCCGCGTACGCGGCTCGTCATTCATTAATAAATTGCGACGTTGCCGTCTTTCATGTTCGCGTGTACAGTGTGTTTCTTTTACATGTCAATTTAAAATTTTTATTGAATATTTTCATATTGAAAAAATTTTAAAACATTTTGTTTTCGAATGGAAATATTTTTTTAGCATGTATGTATGCTATACTATTTCGGGTTAACGGGAACGCCCTCTGTTATTTAACATACTGTATATTATGAGCATAATTATGTTTCTCTGAATACCTATCGTTAGTGGAATAGATAGAAGGCTTTATACACATTATATCCATTGAGATTTATTACAGTAGTTATGACAATGATGCCAATAGGTTTTCTCTTATTTTATGTAATTTTATACAGATTTAAATATTCTTTTTATGACAAAAGAAACGTCAAACGTTCAGTCTCAACAAATCTTAGCATTTTGTATAATTTCTAGAATTAAATTTGTTGTTACTTCACTATTCTCTAAATTACTCGATACTTATCAATAAACATACACTGTACTCTGTTTCTGTATTCTCTTAACGCTATAATGCCAAGCCAATTATTTTTTAAATGCTTACCATGGCGTTACTCTTTCCGACTTTTCTCCAGAGAAAACATTCAATTGGAACTGTAAACCTGGTCATGTCTCGTCTCATGTTTCCTATTATATGTACGGCGCAAAAGTTTTATACGTAGGTATTTTATAAACACCTACTATGGCATCTATCGTATCGTCAGCTGAAAAGGTATTTACGTCGCCACGAAAATAATATAGACATTTTTTACCATGGTTAATAAAACGCGTCGAACTTGAAAATCAGTTATTCTAATGTTGCACGTAGTAAACTATTCTTACAACAATATTTTTGGAATCGTAACTGCGACCTTTTCAAAGCATTCAAAGTCAAGTGCCCGCATTTCTCCGCCCCACTGCGATATCGCACGCGGCTTTGTGTTTCATATATAACACGAGACAGCAATTACTTTAATATCAAAGAACAGTTGACCGTTGTAAATCAAACACCAAACATGTTCAGTAAAGTGAGTTTATCCTATAAAAAAAAATGTTACCAACATTAACTAATTTTTACTAAACTAGTGACTAAAGTTAGCAGTGTTACTTGCAGATCGTAACTTTGAGCGCGCTGTTGGCTGCTGCCAACGCTGGCTACTTGGGCCATGGACACGCCGTTTCTTCCCAGAGCATCATCCGTCACGATGAACCCTTGCACTACGCTGCTCCTGTAGCGCACTACGCTGCTCCCGTGGCTCACTACGCTCCTGCCCCCGTAGCTTACTACGCCGCCCCCGTGGCTCACTATGCTGCACCTGCAGCCCACTACGACGGCCACGATACTTACGTAAGCCAGCTGTTCACAGTAATTAAAATTGACTGAAGGGGGTTTTATAATTAAATTTGGTTATTATTTCAGGCTCACCCCAAATACGACTTCGCTTACTCCGTGGCTGACCCTCACACCGGTGACCACAAGTCCCAGCACGAGAGCCGCGACGGTGACTCTGTTCACGGATACTATTCTCTGGCTCAACCTGATGGCTCCATCCGTAAAGTCGAGTACTCTGCTGATGCCCACAACGGGTGAGTTGCATAGTGCTATCATTTGGAACATTGTGCATAATTTGCGAATGTTTATATTAAAACATAATTTTTTTCAGTTTCAACGCTGTGGTACACAACTCCGCCCCCTCGGTGCACCCCGCTCCGTCCACGGACACGCTTACCATCATTATTAAGTGATTGAGTATGACAGATTGTATTGTGCCTATTTATTATTTTGTACATACCAAATGAGAGAGAGAATGCAAATATAAAATAAAATGTAATATACCACTAACATATTTTTATATACATTATAATTTACGATCCCATAAATATTCTTCCTTATAAATAAATATATAGAGCGTACAACCTGATCTCCGCGATTTACCCGCTTATGTTTGGATCTGGTGAAAACAACGGAATAAAAGTCATCCTTTGTGTTAATCCTAGTTATAAACTACTAGCTGCGCTCCATGGTTTCACCGCGTACGTTTTGATAGGTTTTTTTTATATGCACCGCTCCTATTCGTCTCAGCGAGATGTTATGTAGCCTAAAGCCTTTCTGGATTAATGGGCTATCCAACACAAATAGAATTTTTCAAATCGGACCAGTTATAGTTCCTGAGATTAGCTCGTTCAAACAAACAAACAAACTCTTCAGCTTTATATATTAGTCTAGATCTGTGTGCGTTTTTGCGTGAAAGAGTAGCAAACATCCTGGATGGTTTTTTTTTCTCCTTCTAGCATAACTGAACAGATTTAGATGAAGTTTTGAACACAGGTAGTTAATAACTAGAATTAACACAAACGATATTAATTTTTCTATCCACTATACTATACAAAACTTTAGTCATTACACTAATAAAAGCATCTAGTACTCTTACTAATAAGCGTGAGGTTAATAACTGACTTATTAGTTTCATATAAGAGCTGAATGTAACATATAAAGATTACATAGAATTAAAAAAATTCTATTAGACTGAACACAGGTGTACAATGGCAATCAGGCCTTTTTATTTGCTTTATAACAAAAACATTTTAGCGCCTTACTCAGTCCAAAACCATACTCTACATAATATAGATCAGGAAATTAATAAATAAAAACATCTAAAACAAAAATTTGTGGTTAATTTTATTGGATCTAAAATACTTAGAATATATAGGTATCTTACTCGTTTTAATACATGCAGAGTATGATTAGCAATAACCGCTTCTCACATCTTTCTTCGCATGTTAGTAATTCTGGTAGTGATGTATACGCGATTGCTCAACGAGCAATGAAATGTGTTCCATCACGAAAAATTCAAATTACGAAGGACATATACCGCCTTAGAATCTGTAAAAGATTCAAGTAGCTTTGAAACTTTGGTAAACGTACTATAGACAAAACTAATATTATGCGTAGTACTTGGTGCAGTAGGCAGTACCAAGTATTGGCAGACAACAATGACATCAATCAACACTTGCTTGTTGTAACAGTCGTTTTTATTAAAAACATTTATTTATTAATAAAGAATTGAAGGTTTTCTTTGAGTTTTGACATGCCTTAATATCGCTCCCCTGTGTATTAACCATAGTATTCGCTATTAAATTGTATGTTATTTGTAGAACTAACTTGATCATCCGATAACTTAAATATAAAACTTCGCTCACTTAATGTTTCTTGCTACTGAATCATCCGTCGAATCTTATTGCTATTACTTCGTTGTCGCTCCCGTTTTTCTGTATTTTCGGTTTCTTTGGGTTCTACTTCTAACCTCTAACCTTCCTCAAGAGTCGGGCTATCAAAACAAAAATGTTTATTCAAATCCGATGGTAGTTTCAGAGTTCAGCGTATTCAAACTCTTCAGCTCTATTATTAGTATAAATATGTATGTATAGATTAAGACCTTCCATCTTTCACTTTCAGAACGTAGCTTTCGGTGCCCTCTTGGCACTAACAACGCTAGCCTATACGGTCACGGTCACGCCTAGTCCTCCAAACATCGTGCGTCACGATGAGGTCCATATTGCGCCTCTGCACTATGCCGCCTACCGTAGCGTACGACGCTGTTTCCGTAGCATACTACGCCGTTCCTACAGCGGTACGATAGCTAAGTTACATGCCTAAGTGTAACTTTTATTGTTATTATGTTTTTCAAATAATTATAATTCGTTTATAGCGAAGTTTATTTTTTGTGCGTTTATTGTATGCCACCTAGGTCAAATGTCGAGAACAATACCTCGCCATATATGCAGTGCACTGCTGGTAACAGTGAAGGACGTATAGATAGCTTTGTCTTTCTATAAGATTTTAAACCAAATGACTTTGAATTAGGAAATGGATAGGGATAGAATTAGATAGTTGATTTTTTGTTGTGCAAAAAATTTTACTCTTATCATTTGTGTGTATATTTGAACAGTTTCATAATTATAATTTATCAATTTGTATATGTATCGTGTGTAATATTTTAATAAACCGGTATAATTTTTTTTAAGGCAATAAATATTTACGGCTTCGTCATAAATTCTACCTTTAATGACATATTATTAGATTGTGTTAACTACGCTTAAGCTGGCCAAATAAAATAGGTACTACCACATTCAAATCCAGCTGTTTGTGTACTTGCTGTGGCTTTTATAGGAAAAATATAGACATATATTATGTATGTATGAATTTGGTAAGTTTAATTCAAAGGCGATTTCATATACTTTAGAATATATTATTGAGTTTTACAACGGTACAATTTTCAGAAAACCAGAATTACTTATAAAATGCACAAAGGGAAAGAAATAAAATTAAAAAATATACAAATAATAAAAAATGAAAGTAAATCTAACAAAACTTTTTACTACCCTTAAGTTCATCTCAGATACGAACAAATAGTGAAAATGACAAAAAGAATGACGAAAAGGCCCACCATGACACTACGATATTGTGAAAAAACAACCCCCGCTGCGCCAGCTGTGCGCGTACCTGAAATAGCATCTTCATAAAATCCTTTTTAGTCAGAAACCAATAATTTAAAAGCAAAATAAGGCACATTGTTAGAGCTTTAATATTCAGTAATGTTTCTAAATTCATCTGAAATCATCAGTAAAAAGTCGAACGTAATAAAGTCCAGTCTATTGTGTGTAAATCTCGCCGTCAAAACTTAGGTAAAGCGTGCATAATTCCGCCTCTTCTTTCTTCTTCTTCTTCAGCCTATAGAGTTCCACTGCTGGACAAAGGCTTCCCCAAGGCTTTCCACAATGACCGGTCTTGTGCTGCCCGCATCCACCGGCTTCCCACGACCTTCACTAGGTCATCGCACCTTGTTCGAGGCCTCCCTACGCTGCGTCTTCCGGTACGTGGCCGCCACTCCAGAACCTTACTGCTCAATCAGCCATCGTTTCTACGAGCAATGTGCCCTGCCCACTGCCATTTAATTTTCTTCTGCGGATCTCCTCATTTCTGATTCGATCACGCAGAGAAACTCCGAGCATAGCTCTTTCGATCGCCCTTTGTGTGACTCTGAACCTTATTAACGATCAACTCAACCTGCGCATTGTGATCTTCCTTCCACACTCAGTCTCATTTTTATCATCATCATTCCACCTAAAAGATGATAAAGGTTTACACTATTGCCATCTCACTTTACCTAAGTGTTCACTGTGTACTTTTCACAGTATGGATCGGCTGCTATATGTGAATAACACTCACTCAAAAAACATAGTTTGTGTCCTGGGAATCATCAAATGACCTCTCCTGCTCTGGGCGGTGTGGAAGGGCGTGTTAGACTTTTACTGATTAAAACTTATCCTTGTCCCTTCACTTACCTGTGCGCCAGGAACCACGGCATCTCTTGGGAACAACCCGCAGCTATGACAGTAGTTTTGTAACCTAATACATACATAATAACTTATTATATCTTTATCATTTTCCAATCTACTATTCAGGAACTACAAAACTAATTAATATTTGCAATAACTCTCATAAATAAATCTAAATGGTTCATAGCTAAGCTCGTATGTCCGTTCTAGATTAAGCTTTAATACAATAGAATTACTCTTAGTTATGTAAGAACTATGAACACAAGAATTTCGGACATGACCGCCTTTAGTTGCTTGTGAGGACATAATAGAATTATTCCGTGGGTTGCGATTTGAGTTATGTATTGAATACAACATAATACCTTCATATATCCTGTCTGTGAATTCACAGAATTCTTACATTTAAATTGCATTGTTGCTAAGTTTACAGCTAGTTTAGCAGTAAAGCCACTCTCAATAGCAGAAATTTTGCCCAAGTTGAGAGTAAACTATTTTATAAATTAAGTTATAACTATTATACCAGCCTTTATTTTATACCGGGTCACTCAGAGTGTATTGCGACAAAAAGTTTTTATGTATGAGAAACTGGCCAGTTATAATTTATTTAAAAAATTTGATTATGACTAATAATAGGTACGTTTCAAATTCAAAACTTCCCGCCACATTTTTGCAGGCTAATTAAAATTATCGTGTCTCGTTAATAATAAAAAGTAATAAAACTAAAACCCAACTACGACAAAAAACGACGCTGAAAAAGTATGAAATAAGATTTTCAGAATACTGAACTGAACAAAGTTGCTAATGTAGTTGCAAGTAAATGGACACAGTAGACTACCAAGATGCCTTCGTTGTAAATTGACAATAATGCCATACAATACTGTTCTGAAGTATACAATATTCACCATGTAGAGATAAATTTTCATGTTTGGAAAGGCGTAGTCACACGTTACATATACCTACCTACAGTAGCACCTTGACAACGTGTGACTACGCCTTTCCAAACATGAAAATTTATCTCTACATGGTGAATATTGTATACTTCAGAACAGTATTGTATGGCATTATTGTCAATTTACAACGAAGGCATCTTGGTAGAGTCTACTGTGTCCATTTACTTGCAACTACATTAGCAACTTTGTTCAGTTCAGTATTCTGAAAATCTTATTTCATACTTTTTCAGCGTCGTTTTTTGTCGTAGTTGGGTTTTAGTTTTATTACTTTTTATTATTTGTACTTTTTGGTGTTAAAGTGTATTTGTGGCGCATAATATTAACAAAAGTTAAATTGATAAACTAAAAACTAGATACTTAACATATTACATCATTTACATCTACACGCACATATTATAACAACATAAGCCCGAAGGCATATAGTGCAGAGGACATTTTTATGGGAGTTTTAGCTAATTATCAAACTGTTTCCGCCTTCACCGCGTGGAGTTACTCCCAGCTTATGTCGTTTTCATTAGTGCATTACATATTCTATTAATGTTCACACTGCTCTACATTGCATTAAGCGATTCACAGTTCGCGTGATCCGCGCTTTACTCTTATCTATACTAATATATAAAACTGAAGAGTTTGTTTGTATGTTTGTTTGTTCGCGCTAATCTCGGGAACTACTGGGCCGATTTCAAAAATTCTTTTTACGTTGGTTAGCCCATTAATCCAGGAAGGCTGTAAGCTATATTATATCATATCATATCATCATCATCTATACTAATATATAAAGCTGAAGAATTTGTTTGTTTGTTTGTTTGTGCGCGCTAATCTGAGGAACTACTGGACCGATTTGAAAAATTCTTTTTGCGTTGGATAGCCTATTAATCCAGGAAGGCTTTAGGCTATATAACATCCCGCTATGACTAATAGGAGCAGAGCAGTAACAATAAATGTTGCGAAAACGGGAGCTACCGCAGCCGTACATATTGCCAATAGGAGCTGAGCATGACTAATTCCACGCGAACGAAGTCGCTGGCGGCCGCTAGTAATATATAAAGCTGAAGAGTTTGTTTGTATGTTTGTTTGTTTGTTCGCGATAATCTCGGGAACTTCTGGTCCGATTTGAAAAATTATTTTTGCGTTGGATATCCCATTAATCCAGGAAGGCTTTAGGCTACATAACATCACGCTGCGACCAATAGGAGCTACTACCATGCGAACGAAGTCGCTGGCGGCCGCTTGTCGCTCATATTTAACATCATTAAAGCATTCCTGTAATTATGTACAAGCATAAAGTACTCGTGAAGCTCTTTCATGTGATACCAAACACGGTATAGTTTATTTTAATTTTATATTAACATAGAACTTTTTGTCCGCTAGAGGGCGCAATACTAATTTGGTGACAAGCTTTATAGCTCATAACTAAGAGAATATCAAGGCCCTTCTAATGTTTCTACAGGGGTCTTATTCTGATAAGTAGTAAAGAAGATAGGAACGAAAAGATGTGAATTATATGCAACCATCCCATGAATACAGGTAAGGTCACCAGCAAATGCTAGCAATATATATATATTCAAAATCTACAAGTAAAGCGCTTTCAAATGATACCAAACACGGCATATTTGTCTTAACTTTATTTTTTTACTCTGTATGTTTTGTCCGCTAGAGGGCGCCACATTAAATTTTGTGAAACCCCATATAGCCTATAACCAGCGGACAATTAAGACGCTTCTAATGATATGTCATTTGTCGAATTCTGATAAGTAGTTTCGAAGTTACGAGGGAACAGATGAACATACATACATACATACATACATACCCTCCTTTTGCTTTGCCGTAGTCGGGTAAAAAGTGGATTTGTGTCGAGACCATATTGGCTCTATGACTTTTTACGATTACAAATGTCGCCTGAAACCAGACGAATCTTACGATAGACATCAGATGGCATTCATAGATGAAGACCCTTTTAAGACAATCGTGTATCGCTCGTATAATGAATTTAAGCGCGGTCAACTAACTTTTGGGAGGAATGAAGAAAGAAGTGGTCGCCCTTTGACCCTTAACTTTTGTTACAGAAGAAAACGTGCTAGTAGTGAAAAGTTTGATCAAAGACAATAGACGAATTGGATACCACGAAATTCAGCATAAACTGCAGATTGGATCAGCAAGCCTTCACGAGATTCTACATGTGCATCTTCGGTTGCGGAGGATAGTTTCACGCTGGGTGCCATACAATCTCACCAATGCTCGAAAGCAGGCACGGGTGGAATGGTGCGTAGCACCACACGCAGCGTGCTTCAAATTTATCTATCATATCATAATATGATAGACAAATATGAAGCACGCTGCGTGTTTACGACATCGTTATAGGTGATGAATCTTGGATTTATCAACACGATCCAGAAACGAAGCGCGAGTCGACGGTTTGAGTGTTTCAAAACGAATCAACGCCTACCAAAGTGAAGCGATCTAGAAGCGGGGGTAAAATTTTGATCGCGCGCTTATTTAGTTTGACTGGCTACTTGGTGTCAATTCCTTTACAAAACCAAAGAAGCATTAATGCTGAATAATACTACCAAATGCTTGACAGAAGTTTACTCTATTGCGAGCAACAAGCGACCAAACACAGGGTAATTCGCCCGCTCACACCGCATACAAAACGAGGGACTTCCTGGACAGTACATCAAACTCCTGGGTCACTCTCCTCACAGCCCTAACCTAGCACCGTGTGACTTCTTCTTATTCCCACAAATAAAAGATCAGCTCAAAGGGATACAATTTTCGTGGCTGGATGATGCGTTGTCAGCGTTCGAGCAGGCGGTAAGCAAGGTGTCTGCGGCGGACTGGCAGAAGTGTTATGAAAACTGGTTCAGACGCATGAAACTTTGTATAAAGATGGTAGAGAGTACTTTGAAAAGATGCAATAAAAATATAATATGTACTTATACAATATAAACATTTTTTTTAGTATCGCAAAACTTTCTAAGTATCGCACGTAAAAATAAAAGAAAAATCTTTTACACTTAGCTAACAGCAGTAAGTGCTCCATACAATTAAAATACCTAAAAATAAAATTAAAACATTTTTACACACACTTTTACAGGTACAGGTAACACCCCCGTCGCATCGCATCGCCTGCCCTGCCCGCTAGTACTTCTATTAGGCTTAGTGTTTATTCCAACTTTTTCTTTTTCTCCACTACTAAATTTTCCAGAGTGATGTGATAATACCCTACAGTCTTCCTCAAGAATTGGGCTATCAATAGGGGTGTTTCCTGGGTAAAAAAAAAAATATTCTATTTAGTCCGTCATTCAGATTATAGAAAATATTGAATACGTATATTTTTTTTCATCAAATCAATAAAAATCGACAAATAAAAGGCATCAAAGATCAGGAGTGGTGGCTGGTGACCTCACTCGTTGCTAAAAACTGTAGCAAGGAGTGACGTCACATGAGTTTTCAACGCACTGTATCGTCTTTATTTTTTGTTTATATAAAAAAAAATAAGTGTCTAGCTTTTTTTGGAAATCTGGCTGACGGACTAATTAGTTTTTTTTAGTCAACTACCCTATTGCAAGTTTTCCAAATCCGACAGATACATTGGCATATTCTATCAATCAAAAAGATCTTCAGTTTTATCTATAGTTTCAATAACTGCAATAAAATATACGATTAATCACGCTATTTAGTTTCGGTGACTGTTCCTGTAGTAACATAGCCTTAAACTTAATAAACTTAGTGAACCGACAATAAATATTAAAATCGGCATAATAATAGTACGGAATGATAAATATCGATAGTTTTTGTCCATATTGCACTGAACGGTATAATCAGTTCGGGCATTTTTTTCCGTTCATTCAATCTTAGATCACGTAGCACCTCGCGTTACGGCCTTGCTCGCATCGAATTACAAATCGAAGCATTCTTCTTCAACAAATAAATGAAATTAAAAAACTATACAAATTCAGTATCTTCACTGTCAACATTTCAGAAGAAAAACGTCCTATGCTGGATTAGGACTCCCTCAAGCACTATTACTTCGACCAGATCTAAATATAAGTAAGTTATATACACATGCATACCTACATGTAATATAAAGTCATTAATATTCTGTCATTTCGCCACATCGCATCGGTAGGTTTACATTTAGACGTGCCATGTATGTGACAAATGATTTTATCGCTAATTAAACTTAAAATGTTCCTAAAACGTCAACATTATTTTTACCCCAATTTAAAATAACAAACGGAGCTGTAGTCGCCCAGTGGTTAATTGCCGCGATGTACAAATTGTAAATCGTAGGTTTGGACCCGCCTGCAATGGGTCAGCGTAGATTCCAACCTACTCCTCTCTTTGCCTCTCAGTGAAATAGGTCTGTGGCCTGTGGTCCTTTTAGTATAATGCTAGCATAGTAAACAAGGAGCTATGAACTTGTTTACTCAAAAGTACACTGATTATTGACCTATTATTTATCTTTCATTAGAGTATAGTAAAAGTAGCAACCATTCTAGTTGTTATGACTAATTATGAAAGCATCCACTGGTGGATCCATTTTCAATCGTTTTTGTAACCAGATGCTAGAAGGGTGAGATACATTAAATAAGTTGGGAAAAGAAGATGATGACGGTATGATTGAGCATATGGAGTGCACATTTGCAATGATTCATAGCCGCCAAAGTGTAATATATACAAAACCATACAGAGGACAAATATACTTGTAACTCGTTAATTCACAAAACCCACGCATTTGAAAATTTCGTTCATGCGTAGAATGTTTTTTTTTTTCGTTTAGCTGAACAAAACATGCACATTTAGACGGCATGACCTGGCCACGCCGTTATCGATACCATGACATATATATTGCAGTTTTATAATCGGTTTTTTTTAAGACGACCTTAACTATTGTCATTGTTGCGAGGTCCGCATGCGGTGTGGTCAACCCCACTTGTTCTTATTCCGTTTTATCTCATATAAAAACCCAAGTTCAGCATCATTTGTCATCAATCATTGATTGACTTTGATCTAAACAACAACAAAATGTTCAGCAAAGTAAGTGAAACAATTATTTAATCTGAGAAATCAATCCCTTAAAATAAAATTGTGTAAAAAAGTGAATTCATAAAGTGGAGTGAAAAGTTGTTAGGTTCTCAATGGATCTCCTAAAATTCTGGATTTGCATAATCGCAAATCGACGTACCCCTCCCCATGTTAAAAATGTCTCTTCTTGTGTCTTCAGCTGATAGCTTTTGGTGCGATGCTGGCTGCAACCTATGCACATGGTCACGCCGTGTCTTACCAGGGCATCGTGCATCACGATGGGGGTCACTATGCAGCTCCCTACGCGGCGCCATACGCTGCTGCCTATGAAGGTGGCTACGCTGCACCATACGCTGTACCTTATGAAGGTGGTTACGCTGCGCCATATGACGGCGCCTACGCTGCGCCATATGACGGCGCCTACGCTGCGCCCTATGCCGTACCCCTTCCCTACGCTGCCGTTCCAGTGGCGTACGATGGACACCATGACGAACACGACGATGAACATGTAATTAATATAACTAACATTAACAACTTAGTCAATAAACTAAGGGGTGAAGATACTTGTACAAACGTTCCCTACAAAAGTGCAGTAACCAGTAACCACACGGTCGATTTATTTTTACAAAAAAGAACATTCTCTGTTGAGTTCTGCAAACTGATAGTATTAATAAGGACAGATTTTGCTGAGATGCTGTCATTTTAAATGTTAATTTTTCGTATCTGATTGAAGGTGTAAATAAGTATTTGATGAAGAACGTCATGAACAACAAGAGCGTCAGATAATTTTGAAAAAAGATTTGAATGCACACAAACTATTCGCCACAACTCTATATGTGGTTATAGGGTAGAACATTACAAACTTAATTCTGATTCTTAGAGTTACCTCATTCTTGCCTAATTATTTCTATTTCAGTTTAGGTATATTTAAAAAAATGTCATGAATATTTAGATGTGGATACAGTGCAGACAAGTAATAATAACCGCCCAACAATATTCTCTATAATTTTACAATGTAACTGATTCCAGGCTCACCCCCACTACGAGTTCGAGTACTCTGTGTCTGACCCTCACACCGGTGACCACAAGGCTCAGCACGAGAGCCGCGACGGCGACGCTGTGCACGGATACTACTCTCTGGTGCAGCCTGATGGCTCCGTCCGCAAAGTCGAGTACACCGCTGATGACCACAATGGGTAAGCTAAAGATTTTAGACTTTTCACATTCATTATTATCATCATCAACCTTTTTATGGTCCCACTGCTTAACACAGGTCTCCTCTCATACAGAGAAGGATTAAGCGTAATCACCACGCTTGCTCAATGCGGGTTGGCAATTTCAGACTTAAAGTCCAGGTTTTCTCAAGATATTTTCCTTCACATTCAGTCATTGGTGTCCAACGTTACCTGGGTGCAAGCTATCGATATCAAAGTAGTAGTACTTTAAATCACCTTTATGTTCTCATCACTCACAATGAACGATTTGAATTATCGATGACAAACTGTCGTATTTAGAGAGGTCATAAATGAGCTTCCCGCTGAAATAGAAGAATGTTTTACTGCTATACGTGTTGCTGTGCCTCTGTACCACGTTAGTCTCGTGTTTACAAGAACGACCGCTGAAATACCGAGGGCTCCTGGGTTCGATATCCTGGTGAGGAAAATTCTGTTCTCTTCCATTAGGAATTTCTTAGTAACAGGTCGGAGTTTGGCAATTGGCAGTGTTATACCCTCCTGCCTAGGAAATCACGTACGAATAACATTTACGAGTGATCTCTGTCCAGTTGTGTTGAACTGCCATCACATCTGATTATGAGAGTGAAGGAAGAGAGAGAGTGCTGAAGATTCGAGGCAGACGCTTATACACTTCAATACCTCTTGCGTCAAAATCTAATCTCCTGCGAGATTGGTTGCCATGGCCGAAATGCGGTTATGATGAAATTCGGTTCAGTGCTTTATAGTTTTTTCGCCACCAAGAAAGTTTCCATAAAATGTTACAAAAAAATTGTTACAAAAAGTTTCTGTTGGAATGTTGAACATTTATCAATTAATTTATTTTTGTTTATCTTCAGATTCCAAGCTGTTGTGCATACCTCGGCCCCAGCCATCCACCCGGCGCCTGAGTACCACCACGACTATTAAATAAAGTCATACCGACTAGATAACATTGTCTACGACAACCTGCTGAAACCAAATACGATATTAAATTAATTTATTAAAATATTTATAATATTTAATATTTTATTTTTCTCCTATTAGTCCCTATTGAGATACTTGGAACATGAAAAGACGGCGATCAAACCCCAGAATTGATAAATTCAGGTAAAATTATTTTAAAAATAAAGTATAATATTTTCAACGCCCGCAAAGGCAATTACGAGTACCATGCCAATTTATCAATCAATCTGTCTAACCTCTTGCTAACTATAATGGGCTCTGCTTTCAGTCTAACCGAATGTAGCTGTATTTTGAGCAACTATCTACTGATCTCCATAAGCCTGTTACTAGGTAACACATTAGCCTTGGTTGTCGCACTTCCTCTAAGATGAAGGGCGGAAATGGAGCGAGTTATCTCGTTCACTCATCCGGCCCACAGCAGACGCACCGAGCGGAGGCTTCTAAATCCCAGATCCAGGTTTCTCTGGTCCACGGGCCAGGAAGTCGGCGCCGTTAATCGCCCCCCACAGATCAGGGCCTGAGGTGGCGGTACAATAATTTTCCTCTTAGACATCGTGGGAGGAATCAAACACCTCACTCTCTGCCTTGCCACTGGGAAGCCACTGGTCGACGGTTGCGAAAGGATCACACGTTCCCGCGACCCCCGGCGTATATGTCAACCTACGCCGGGAGTCACGGGATTACGATGGCATACCTGGGTGGCTCTTAGTCAGTAAGAAACCTCACTAAATCATAGAAAAAATAAAAGGGTCTCCATACACAAATGGATGGTCACTTATAACGAATCGATCGCGATAAGCGTAGCCTTCGTACGTCTGTATCACAGTCTAAAAATCATAAAGTCGTCCGACGAAGACGTCTAGACAGAGCAATCGGGGTGTGAGGGACGAGACGCGAGTAAGCGGCACCCGAGCTGCGAACAAAACGATGTTCGTAGCTCGGTATCTATCATTAAGGGCAAACGCGTGTTTGTTTTATATTTGTTTGTTGTATAATTTGATATGAGTGTCAATTTTGAGTATAATTGGGGTGCTTGTTACGAAAAAGCCATCCTTTTTGACATCCAAAATGGCGGACGTCATTTTTTTTTTAAATTTGATATGAGTGTCAATTTTGAGTATAATTGGGGTGCCTATTACGAAAAAGCCACCCTTTTTGAAATCCAAGACGGCGGACACCAATTTAAATGTATATTAATATGATATGGGTGTTAATTCCGAGGTGGATTGGATTGCTGGTTACGAAAATACCATCTAAATAACTTAAATCTGTCTCGAGTTGTTCCCTTAGTAAAAATAGCAAATTAATTAAATATAATACATCTATCGACGTTGATCTGCAATAAATAAATAATTTCATAAATATTGTTTATTTGTGACAACCCTGGCTTATGCGTTACTGTCTAGACGATGTCGGCATTTTACACGAGATCAAAGGCATCGACCTACTGTATGATTTTTATACTGCGTCTGTATCTTCCGCATGGTTATTACTATTAAGCCGAGGGCCCCTATTTAAATAAATGTTTACTTTTACAAAAGCATAAATTCTTAATTACCAATCATTTATTTTTCACAACTATTTGTTCAATGACTGCAAGGGATTATCGTCCCAATTTATCAAATTACCTTAATTACAAACCTCTTAAGGTATAAAGTGTCATTAAAACATGGCAAGTTCAGGCATTATAATAATTACGTAACAAAGTAAACTATTTGGTAGTAGGCCGACATTTTATCAGTAATCATAATTTTATAACAAGGCTGTTACGCTTGCGTGATTCCGGCAATAAAAATATAAACACTGTTTACTCACTCAGTGCCTTTACTTGTGTAAGACATCTACTATGCTTCTAAATGTATCACAGAGGGGCAATACTCGTAATTTTAAAAACGTTCACATTCTGATCACAGTCTCAATCTGTCAAATAATACCTCTGATTTTCCCATATTTTGACAGATTTTTGACATTGCTTGCCTTTTCTTATAAATATATCTAGTGCTTGAACGCAATCCCGGCGGATAGTAAGCAGTGATGCAATCGTTGAGGGTAAAGCGCGCTAATTTATTAAGAGCCTATTCACTCAAAAAAACTGACTGAAAAGTAAGGAAGTCGGCAGTTGAGCGAGGTGATGCAATGTTAAACCCAACAACACGACCAACGAATGAGAGAGATTGATGCCAGAAGGAGATTGATCTGGAGACCCTCCATGACCAAACTCCTGACTCAACAATATTTGGTGCATCATACCCGGCACACATCACAACACAACTGCTCATACCCGTCCTCCGTACGGCTTTATTAGACATCATGCCATCATGCTGCGACTTTCTATATTTTAAAAGTCTTTAATTACGGGAATTAGCCTTCAGTTATGCCCTTGTTATTTTTATTGCATTGATTATTTTATTACTTGCAAATATCAATCAAGATATATGATCTTTATATACAATTGGAGTCGGATGGGGGTCAGGGTGTTGCAGTACAGCATAGGAGAGGCCTGTTCCCAAAAGTGCACTGATAGACTAATTATTTTGATTGATTGGTTGATAAGTTTTGACATTTTAACAAATTAATTTTTCAGCAAGTCACATTTCATTGACTGAACGGTTTTAGCCATCATATCATATCCACTATTTTTGAGCAACTGAGTATGACTGAATTAAAATAATTTTACTTCCATTAAATGTATGACCAGAAACCAATAAATGGTCTTAATACGAATCAAGACAGAATAATAATTTGAGCAAGTCACTGTTATGGTTATTGAATTTTTTCGCTTCCTGTAATTCTTATTAACTCGTTTCATGATACTGCGCAACAGAAAATTATGCTGTCTTAATTTTCTTCTTCCGCTTATAGAGGTCCATCGCAGGACAAAGGCCTCCCCCAAAGTTTTCCATAACGACCGGTCTTATGCTGCCCGCGTCCAACGGCTTCCCGCGACCTTTACCAGGTCATCGGTCCGGTCCACCTTGTTTGGGGCCTCCCTACGCTGCATCTTCCGGTACGTTTGCGCCAATCCAGAACCTTACTGCCCCTTTCTTAATTTTAATAGGTAGGAAAGGGCAAAAATATGTATGTATAGGTTATTTGGCTCTCACTTAATATACTAGTGATATTTACCATCAACGATTGCATTGCTTGTCACCATCAGGCGGAGGGGCGCTTAAGCTCTAGTTTTTAATGTTAAAAAAGGTGTTAGTTAAATACGAAATTTTTTCAAAACTTTTACCCAATGAAATTGTATTCTCACCATATAGGTGTGTATTGGGAAATGTTAGTTATTGAACAGAAAGGGCTTTTTAAATTGACTACCTATTTTTGCACTCGACTGTACACTGTACATGTGGAGCAACCACAGGAAATTATTTTACAGTGTGCTACTAATGTATTCGTTGACTAGGACTAGGGGACCAAAAATAAGTAATAGGGACAAACAATACGGGAAGTATTTTTGACATGTTTGAACATTCTTAAAATTACGAAAATTGTTCACAACACAGTTGTGGAGATATAAATACCTGCCGGGGCTATTAAGGAAGCAAACCGGTCTGAAATAGAGGCTATGGTAGAGTGTATGAATATTACACTACAGGCAGTCTCTAAATGGGGCGTAGCAAATCTTGTAGCATTCAACGTCGCCAAAACACAAGCTTGTCTATTCACCGCCAAAAGAATCCCATTCACCTTGACTCCTACTTTTTGGAATGTATCCTTGGAGTGCACCGACCGCCTTCAGCTTTTGGAAGTTGAAATTTCCTCGAACCAACCTTTAGACGGTTCATTGAGTCCAAAATCAAGATATCTGCCGGGAAATTTGGCGTTATTGCAAAGATCAGGCGATACTTTACACCAGGACAGCTTCTGATGTTACACAAAGCACAGATCCGTTCGTGTGTGGGGTACTGCAACTACATTTGGGCTGGTGCTGCAAAATACTACTTGGCAACTTTGGATTCGGTGAAGAGGCGTGCGAAGAGGCTAATTGGCGACCCAGATTTAGTTCAAAACGGTCATCAATAGGAAGCATTTTAGAGAGTGGGCGAAGGAGTTGCATGACTCAATTCCCTCATCTCCGTTCTATCGTCGGACGACCCGTCGTACGGCGAGTACCCACCCTTACTTTGTTGCCACCAATACGATGCGGAAGCGTTACGCCTCATCTCTTATACCACGTACATCGAGAGACTGGAACAATTTGCTAAAGGCGGTGATTCCGTCTTACTACAATTTAAATGTCTTCAAGGCTAGGGTGAATAGACTCTTAATAAACTAGCTCGCTTTGCCATAAACGATTGCATCACTGCTTACCGTCATTGCAGCGGGATTGCGAACAAGCACTAGTTTATAATTATAAAAAAATGGTCCTCTGGCCGCTGGCTTGTAAATGGCCCATTTCCCTGTATAGCGATATGTTTTTACGCGTATTTATATCGCGACTTGTGTCAGCTGAATACGCATTTACATATCAACGCTTCGTGTAATAATCTCTTCGACACAACCATTCTAATAAAGTTTCAAGGGATGGGAAACATGTTTTTGCTAGACAATAGACACCAAAATCTCATAATCTAGATGTAAACAATGTACGCTGATACGTCCATAACTACTGGTACGAGTGACTCGACGTATGTTTTACGGAATGTATGTAAGCAACATTCAAAGCTTTAAGCAGTCTGCTTTTGAGAGAGAGAAGTCAGCTTCCAACCTAACCGTATACATTTGAATTCATGTAATATGATGGTATCTAAAAAGATGCTAAATCTGACTGAGATGTACATTTTTTTAATGGAGTAAAATTATGCCTATATGTCTGCTGTTCTGTAGGAGTAAGTATGCAAGGGAGTATTAATATACAACATGTTATAATGTTCAACATATAAATTGTCTATGTCATAATAGAAATGGTTAATAAATTTAATTGTTGTTCCTTTTCTGGGAATAACTACGGTTACATTGGGATAAATAATGACCATAGCACAGCGAAGAGGCCTTTACACTTACTTAACTTGGTAAGTACCATTGCCATTTTACTGTTTTCACTCACCATGTAGGTAAAGAATAATGGTGATGATTACATCCGCTCCAGGATTGTTTACTATTGCGGACGTTAATACTCACTAAATGATATCAGAGTATAGTAGTTATTACGTTCCAATTTATTTCCTTGAAATGGGTTCTAATTCCATTTAAACAATTCATAGAAATTTTTGTTTTATTTTCAATAGATTACGCGTTTGTGTTATATACGTTTTATTTATTTACGGTATTTGTAGAAACTCGCTACATAATCTTACCTCTACATGTTATGTGTGTTCTGGTGGCCGAGTTACAGATAATGCAATGGTAATGATATAATTACATACTACAGTGTCTTCTTTTCTGTACTTTGATGGTTTAGTTAATTTATAGGCCAAGAATCAACATCTAAATAAACCTATAATATTTTGTCACCTTATGTGAGTACATATCAACATATTTATACACAAAATGGCAAAAAAAACAACTAAAAAATGACACTGGATTGCAAAAGGCGACTCACAAAGGACAATAACGTATCATTGTACGCATTAACCTAGTACAACAAAGTGTAGTATCGCAGTTCACAGAGTATTTTCATTAAGTAACAATAATTTTGATAATGCGCTACGAGAATGTCGAAGACAAAGCATGCTGACCTTGCGGTCGCGGGGACGCGCAGATCGCTTTCGGCGCCCCACCGGACTACCCAAGCGAATTCTTATAAAACGCACTGCTGCTTATCATATGTATGTTAGTCACGCACAACTGTCCCACTGAAAAATGTTCTTTAAAGTAAGTTATCTTCCCGTATACAAAAGTGAAGTGAAAAGTGTATATATATAAAAGTGAGAAAAATTTAACGTATTTTTTTTTTTTGTTTGTGCAGATTTTAGCAGTTAGCGCGTTGGTGGCTGTTGCCCGGGCAGGTCACCTCGGGCACGGTGGGTACTCGGTGTCGTCTCAACACAACCTGGTGCATCACGACACGCACTACGACAACCACTACGCGGCGGCTCCACTTGTCACCTATGCCCACGCTACGCCCCTGGTCCACGCTGCCCCCGTTGTCCACGCTCCCGTTGTTCACGCCGCGCCTGTCGCTCACGCCTATGCCCCCGTTGCCACACATGAGGACTACTATGTATGTAACTGCAGCTACCAGCTATTTTTTTAATCCATAAACTTAACGTTTTTATTTTTTGAACTGACGGTAATTGTCCTATTGATATTTTAAGGCTCACCCCAAATACAAGTATTCGTACTCCGTGGAGGACCCCCACACTGGCGATCACAAATCCCAGCACGAAGTCCGCGATGGTGATGTCGTGAAGGGAGAATACTCTCTGCTGCAGCCCGATGGTTCCTTCCGCAAGGTCACTTACAGTGCTGATGACCACAATGGGTAAGTTTTACTTCTCAAACTACCAGCCTGTCAAGGAAATCGCGTGCCGTCCTATAAATACAAGTCAGTATGCGGTATAATAAATGTCACGTAAAATTCTAAAATTATGTAAGGTAAAATCTAAACACAAACTGCATACGTTATGACAAACTGTTGATGAGAGTGCAACTTTCCCCCCAATTGCGCAAAACAGTACACTCACTACTACTCACTCGTTATATTTACACGCTTATGGAGTTTTGTTTGTTTACGTACGTAAGTCGTAAAATTACGTCGTATTAAGTCACATGTTCATATAGTCGTCAAACCGGTATGTAGTCACTAGACCAGTATCGTATGAGTAATGAACTCGCCCCATGTGCCACTGACTGACAACAGGTATCGGTGAACAGGTCTCATGATAACAAACTAGTTTCCGAACCTGTTCCGTCTCACCGCTATTATCTCGTCATAATATTTATCATTGTTTGTTTTGGTTGCAGTTTTAACGCGGTCGTGCACAACTCCGGCCCCAGCCATCATGTTTACTCGTCCCAGCATCATCACTATTAGATCTCTTCTTCTTAAGCTTTAAGAACCACAATGTACCTTATTTATACTCGCTGTGATCTTCGTGTATGTTCTATTGTTTATAAATAGTCATTAAAATTAACATAAAAACCAAGCAATTTTTTTTTTTTCATTGTAAGCATGCGAACAAATTAATGGACTGTATAATAGTTAGGTAAGGTAAGCGTGATTAAAATCTAATTAATAGTTACACCTTATGTTACAAAGTATGATAACTCGCTACCCAACATTACGAAAGTTTGCCTTTCGTAGAACTTGCAAATTCTGCAGTCTGACGAAAGCTAACTAAGCTGTCGAATATCTATCAAGAATGCGATAGTAATTAATTTGCACCCACATATAGGCTCGAGATAAAATAAATTATTCCAATCGTGATAGTTAAGTAAATAAACTTGCATTTTGTTTATATCCAACACACCTGTGACCCCTAAAACTTTCGATATAGAAACTATAACAAAATAGTTCACTAAAACTCAATAATAACTAGATCTGGACTTAGTATTTCTAGGTAATTCTTTGTGTATCTTGTCTACAGTCATCGGTAAATCAGATTATATCCATGGTTGGTGAAGGTTGACATTTACTGTATACAATGCCAATTGCCGGAGTTTAGGAACAATTTACTGACCGATACTATGTATATACTCGCTCTGGAATGTAGCATGTAGGAGCAAATAGGTTAAGTACCTATTCAGGTAAAAGCAAAACCTATATACAGAAAAAGCCAAGGTTACAGTTTTTATTCCAATTCTTACAAAGAATCAGATCCTTATCTTTGTATCAGGTACTAAAAATTACTTTCAAGGATAAGCTATGTACGATTTTCATAAGCCATAACTTTACAAATTGTCACTCTCATACACTATTCATATCATTAGGGCCCACGGTTTATTACGTGTCGTGACTGCTGCTGTACCTTGAGACTGTATCTCAAGGTAATTTCGACGAAATTGTACGAATGGTAGCCTTTATTCACTCCTTAAATCAATGGCTTATATTGTAGGAGATATGAAGTGGATTTCTACCACTGTATAGTGTATACAAAGTTATTTTTTGTTTAAGCGAAACCTGATTATAATTTGTTCAGAATAATCAACTGAATCGATTCCAATAATTTTTACACCGCGTTATATTTTTTCACAAATACATTTAGAAATTATTACAGTATGGTTACTGACCGGGCCGGAACAAGCGGGGTAAACCAAAGAAATGCTGGCTTGACGCTGTAAGAGATGACATGCGTGCCAACAAGCTCTTACCACAGGATGCTTAAAGATCGCGCGAAATGGAGGAGAATATGGAAAGCGCACCGCGATAAACGCTGATGCAACCGAGATAAACGCTGAGATGATGATAATGATGGTTACTGAGCTACGAGTACGCATGCCCTCGCTCAGCTGACGCCACAGGTCAATGCACCCGGGTCGCCCGTACAAACGGAGCGTGGTCCATATTTTTGTTGGGATAACCAAGTAGGATAACAAGCTCATAACTTTGTGGTTTATCATTATATCTTATTGAAATTTTGTACATATAGATTCTTTACTTAAAAAAACTGAACAGGTGTTTCGGGTTTGGCGTAAACAAGAAATAATGTTGTATATTTGAAAGCTTGCTCTATGTTTAGGTCTACAAAGTGCCATTAATTTACCAATACATAATTCTACACTGCCGGCAAATAACACATATAATTCCTCAGTCGAAAGCAATACTGTTAACGCCCCTGTCAGAGAGATAACTGGCTGGATTTACAAGTTTACGATGTCATAAGCAACGGGTTTTATCTTGGAATGTTCGACACATTACTTCTAGCATTCACTCACCCTACTGATATTGCACTCACTTCACTACGTTAAAGTTTTGCAATAGCACCATTTAACGCAATGGCATAGTTATTATACATTACACATACTAATTTTATAATTTAATTCACAGGGTTTCGTCAAAGATTATAATATGTGAATTAAAGTTAGGCCCCCATACAATTAGGCTCTTCAAGATCATTACTCTTCCAAAGGCTAAAAAGGTAATTTGCTACTGGAGTTTCCTTTGATGAAGAAATTGCTTATAACCGGTTTATGCGTAAATTACAATATTTAGCCATTCAGGTCGAGTACCTGTTGACATCCTAGGCACCCTACATTAAACTGCGGACGTTAATCAAAATTTGCTTTCGCTGACTATTGACAAATATCTTAATTGGCTTTAACAACGATCAGGGAACCTCTATCAGAAACTAAGTTCTTGTAAGGAACTTAGTTTCTGGTGGAGGTTCCCTCGCTCGCAGGCATAGAAAACCTCGTATGTTGTCGGGTGATTTTTTTTGCCGTCTCAAAATGATTTGGTGTGAAACAGAATACATCCGCGAGAATATTTACAAGTATAGAACCGCGCTACAAATTTATTGATGGATTCATCGCACGGTATTTGTGTGCGTAGGTATAGAACATTACATTTTGTTTATGCGAACCCCGAAGCACGTGTCCAATATTTTTAAGTAAAGGATCTATGTACAAAATTTCAAAAAGATATCATGAAATCCCACAAAGTTATGAGCTGGTTATTCTACGCTCCGCTCGGGCGGGCGAGCGGTGGGTTGCCGTACGGTAAACTACATGGCGCGCTCGGTAACCATTCTGCAACAATTTTTAAATGTATTTGGGGGAAAAGAGTATAACATGGTGTAAAAATTATTAGAATCGATACAATATTGTTTATTATGAACTACATTCATATATATAACTATATTCAGTTTTCGTATAGAGGAAAAATAAAATTGTGTATTAAAAATAAAATAGTTTCAATAATTTTTGAAATTTCGGTTTTTATTATTATAGTATAAAAATGTAATTCAAATATATGTATATTACATTTATTGCTAAATCAATTTCTCTATAAATTAAAATAAACTATTATAATATTATCTAAGCTATAAGTTTCTACTCCGATGACCTGTTATTTTCATGACGATAAACAATGTCATCCGGTATAATAGGACGCACACTCCTACCACAAGCTGCTTTAAGAATATTCTTTCCTAAACACATGGCAAAAGTCCAAGTCGCTATATCCAGACTTAAGTAACCATTTTAATATGTCTGTACTATATTTAGTTGTACTAGTAACACAAACCATAATGACCTGTTTTCGTTAACATACGATACGGCCGCATAATTATCTTTACGAAACCAGGACGTCAGGATAGAACGACTCAACAGCAAAACTGCTCGTCAAAATACTAATCCGGAACAATCTAAACAGATCTGCCGGACGCGAAACTATATTAACGTATGTAAATTAATTTAGAAACTAAATCGAATTAAACGTTCCGCTGAGCTCGTATGTAAACTTCCGGAATCCGGATCAGTATTTACTGCCCGGAATTCCTCAAATGATACTGAATGATTAAATAAATAAATATATTATAATTTGACGTAAGTAATTGATGTATCCCATCTCAATGTGCCATGGGAAGTAGCATATTAGGGATCAAGATTAACTAGAACATAAAGGGCACAGTTATTTGCAACAAAATGGCCCTAATAGACAGAGAACATCACGCAAAACAGCTTAGATGTTGATGAGCCGAACGCATCGCCTGTATGAGGGGCAGAAGATGGAATAAAAGAGTCACTGAATGAAGGGCCTAATCGGAAAAAGATTCAAATGAAGTCTCCATTTGAATCTTTTTCCGAATAGGCTGGGTCGATGAAATAAAGAACTCATCTGTACCAGATGACGAAGGGGACAAATCGACCAATATCGGGAGTGTTTAAACATAACATAACATAATCAGCCTATAATATTCTCCTGGGACACAGGCCTCCTCTCGGTGAGAGGGAGTGGGCCGTTATCTACAACCCGGGCCCAGTGCGGGTTGATAGATGTCACAAGTCTTCGAAGTTTTGCGAGAGTGATTGTATTATTATAAAAAAACCGGCCAAATGCGAGTCGGACTCGCACACCGAGGGTTCCGACGTACAAACGTAGCGGTTTACAATTTTTGACTTACTAGCTTTCCGCCAGCGGCTTCGCCCGCGTGGAGTTCGGTTATATCGCGCTGTTTAAATTCCCCTCGGGAACATCAATTTTTTCCGGGATAAAAGGTGGCCTATGTTCTTTCTCAGGGTCTAAAGATTGTCTGTGCCAAACTTCATCAAAATCGGTTGAGAGGTTTAGGCGGAAAGCGTAACAGACAGACAGAGTTACTTTCGCATTTATAATACTAGCATTGATTTAGAATTTTTCACAGTTTAGAGGCAATTAGATTTAAGAAGTGTTTGATATGAATTTCAACTTTAATATCTCTACGCGTTCATGTGAAAAAGGGTAGGTAGTAAGTTTATAATGATTAAAAAAATATTTTATGTCATGTAAGCAAAAATAATATTTTAATATTTTATGTAACTTCAAATTTATCATTTTCACAATTTTTCCTTTATCTGTCTGTACCATAATATAACGTTGCTTCGTGCCGAATTTCAAGATTCTGAGTTCAGGGGAAGTACCTTGTAGGTTTTGATTCCCTAGCGTGTGACGTAAATTCGTCTAAGGTGTCGGTATAAACTGCATCTTTTGATCGCTTTAACTTAGAAGTTTGATTTTTTCACTGCTTAAAGGGACAATAGACCTAGGTATTTGGTATAAATTTCAATTTGATAACTTTATTCGTTCGTGAGAAATAAGGTAGTAAGTTCCATTTTATTAAAATATGTTTATTATATTATATAACTAAAAAAATGTGATTTTCGCAATTTTTCCTATATTTACATTATATGACAATGCTTCATGCCAATTTTCAAGATTCTGAGTTTACGGGAAGTATCCTGTAGGTTTTGATTCCTTTGCGAGTATCGAAAATTTGTTGAAAATATCGACATATCGGCTGTATCTTTGATTGGCTTGGCTTAGAAGTTTGATATTTTCACAGCTTAAAGGGACAATAGACCTAGGTATTTGGTATAAATTTCAATTTGATAACTTTATTCGTTCGTGAGAAATAAGATAGTAAGTTCCATTTTATTAAAATATGTTTATTATATTATATAACTAAAAAAATGTGATTTTCGCAATTTTTCCTATATTTGCATTATATGACAATACTTCATGCCAATTTTCAAGATTCTGAGTTTACGGGAAGTATCCTGTAGGTTTTGATTCCTTTGCGAGTGTCGAAATTTGTTGAAAATATCGACATAATCGGCTGTATCTTTTGATTGGCTTGGCTTAGAAGTTTGATATTTTCACAGCTTAAAGGGACAATAGACCTAGGTATTTGGTATAAATTGCAATTTGATAACTTTGTTCGTTCGTGAGAAATAAGGTAGTAAGTTCCATTTTATTAAAATATGTTTATTATATTATATAACTTAAAAAATGTGATTTTCGCAATTTTTCCTATATTTGCATTATATGACAATGCTTCATGCCAATTTTCAAGATTCTGAGTTTACGGGAAGTATCCTGTAGGTTTTGATTCCTTTGCGAGTGTCGAAAATTTGTTGAAAATATCGACATATCGGCTGTATCTTTTGATTGGCTTGGCTTAGAAGTTTGATATTTTCACAGCTTAAAGGGACAATAGACCTAGGTATTTAGTATAAATTTCAATTTCATAACTTTATTCGTTCGTGAGAAATAAGGTAGTAAGTTCCATTTTATTAAAATATGTTTATTATATTATATAACAAAAAAAAGTTATTTTCGCAATTTTTCCTATATTTGCATTATATGACAATGCTTCATGCCAATTTTCAAAATTCTGAGTCTACGGGAAGTATCCTGTAGGTTTTGATTCCCTTGCGAGTGTCGAAAATTTGTTGAAAATATCGACATAATCGGCTGTATATTTTGATTGGCTTGGCTTAGAAGTTTGATATTTTCACAGCTTAAAGGGACAATAGACCCGAGTATTTCATGTGAATTTCAGCTTGATACGTCCACGCGTTCTTGAGATAAAGGGTCTTGACAGACAGACAGACGGACAACAAAGTGATCCTATAAGGGTTCCGTTTTTTCCTTTTGAGGTACGGAACCCTAAAAAGAAGTAGATAGTCTAATCACATTAGTTTTTTTTAAAAGCTAGGTACCTACATTCTAAGAAGATATCATGCTCTATTGTTAAACTCAGATAAAAAAGGCTGTCAACAATAAACTTTGATTTAAATTAATGGTCAGTTCCTACTCACGGTCAGACAATTATCGGGTGAGTAACCTCTGACCTATGGTTCCTACCTTTCAACCAAATCTATAATTAACTACGTCTAACCTTGTTAACACCATTATATGAACCAAATTATACAGGAACTAGATTTGAACTTCAACTTCAACTCTTGATCAACGGCCCCTGTGGAATAGATACCACAATTTTGCCAATAACACGTGTAACAAATTATAGAAATTCTTCGAAAATTTTATTTCACTTTAATGGCGGATATTGCCAATGACAGTCGAAAAAAACGGCCGCGAGATGATGTGGAATGAATTATTTCCTGAATGCACTTATTACTACATAAATCACGCGCTTTTATTTAGTAAACGACACTATAAATAATTCCAAAGTCCAATGAAACATGAGCGTGACACTCATCTCAGCTTTCCGCCAAAACTCCTCAGGATCTAGATTTAACGAGGGACATTCATTATGTTCAGTACTATTACAGCTTCCGTGACGATGGCGGTACTTATTGCTCACGAATACCCGGACCCTTGGACCACGATAACAGAGACCTTTACAGAATATGATCTAAACAATTAAATCAGTCGAACGATAATCGTGATCACCTTTCACATATTTTGAATATTCAATTGAAATTAGATCGAATTCCATACTGAAAGTTTTGAAATAGTTTTGTAATGAATGAGATTTTCAAATTATTGTGCGTGTCTACTATCGGAATTTGTTAGAAAAGTGACGACATTAAGAACTTTAAACTACACTTTATTTTCATTTAATTAGGTTTCAAAGCAACTGTGTATGTGATATCTACCAATCTACACGGGGTCCGGGTGGATTACAGTCCATTCCATGTCATCGAGAGGAGACCTTTGTATCAGAAGTGGGAACAATATAAGCCGATAATCCTGTATAATGTGGATATTCTGGTGCATGTTTCAGTTCTGCCTTCATGACCAATAACCATGTTTCGAATAAAAAAAACAATGTTAGCAACTGCAGTACACGAAAGAGATTTTATCAATTTGAAAACTATGAAAAGTCTAAGAATCTATACTAATCTCTACTAACATATAAAGCTAAAGAGTTTGTTTGTTTGTATGTTTGTTGTTTGAACGCGCTAATCTCAGGAACTACTGGTTCGATTTGAAAAAATATTTTTGCGTTAGAACGCCCATTAATCCAGGAAGGCTTTAGGCTATATAACATCACGCTGCGACCAATAGGAGCGGAGCATAACTTTAACCGCTAGTTACAAATAAAATGCTTTACGTAAGAGCGTTTAGTGGACAGTATTTACTGCTAAGTGAGTTTATCAAACTGTATAGACTGAAGCGCAACCTGATATCTTGAATTCAGTATATAATTCTAACAGCAATATACTAAAATGTCACGTCGATTGTTTAAAAAAAAATCCATACATTTTGATCACGCAGTAACGCAGGGTTTCGAGAATCATAATTAAACTGAATTCATGGGATCGGGTTGTGCGTTAATCTCCACCTGCCATCCTGTGTCAAGTCAATGGTATAACATCGTGATTACCAAAACAACATTTCCTATGATTAGGTATCTGTAAGAGTCAATTTTATTGCCGCTATTAACGTCATCCGTTAGGTATCAGTGATACAAGAGCTTCTAATGAAAATACTAAAAATGAAACTGTGCGCATTATCAAAATCGATTGTTTGTGTATGCGAGTTTAAATATTTGTATACACACCCACGATATAGAAGTAAATGGGGGTATGTGGGTTGTTAATATATTTTAGTTTATGCCTAATTAAGTGCTGAAACTGCTGTTAATTGCTTTGCTCAACCGCGTGTTTGGCAAGCCTAACCTATTATCAAAATTCTTTTTTGTTAACGAATATGGGTCTTTCAGTTACAACAACACTTAATTTATGATATCAAGTGTCTGTGATCGCGTTACAAGCATTGGTTTTGAAACTAAACACCACCCAACTGCGTCGTACTCTAGTATTTGACCGCCATGTGGTTGAACCGGGTGCATTCGATATTACTTTGTCGCAATCACATACTCGCTGTAATAATAACACCAAGTTGAGAATTAGAAGCAATCAAATTTCAATCATTGTGAATAATTAAAATTCACGTGTGGCAATGGTGGCAATGTTTTTCAATTCAGCACCCTATTTGCGTAACAAACTATTACTATCAATTGGAATCATTTTGAAGCATATTGCTCGTTCGAAAAATTTATCTGCTCAGCAAAGTAAATAACGCAATGAATGTTGTTGAACTGTCAAAATGAAACCCATTGCTACTGATAGTGTGTTACGCAATTACCCTGCAGATTTACTCAAAGTGGCAGTGACATTAGTGATCAATTCTGTTGCATGTGTGCACTTTTGTTGTTAAGAGATGTTCGATGCGATAGGCTTAAATGCCATTATTAAATAGTTCTTTAAAAAAGTCTGCTCGTATATTATAGCATTGGTTTTTAAATTAAGGTAAAAACTTTTAAGCTAAGAAATAGGTTGGGAATGCTTCCATTTTATTAGATCAGGAAAAAAATCAGGTTTAGACCACCTTTTTTTTGTTGGGATGGGAAATCATCAAATGACTTCTTCCGTTCTGAGCGGAGCGGAAGGGCGTGTCAGAGTTTTACTGACTAAAACAAACCCGTGTTTCTTCACTTATCTGTGCGACGGTTAGGGCCACGATTTCTTTTTTGTCTAATCCGTAATCCTGATTTAGGAGGTATCGATCTTCGTAGATTCCGTCACGATGTGCTGACATATCTTTGTGGCATCCGTGAAATATAAAGCGCCGTCGACTCGGGCCTGCTCCTTATTGAGCGGCGAGAGGTTTAGTTTAAATCATTTAAATTGTTATTAAATTATATATCTAATCATAATATATTTAAATGTAGTTCCTTACATAAAAATTACTGCGGTACTAAGTTTTCACCTTTGTATTAAGAATTTTGACTTGCATAATCAGCCTATATTGTTTCTACTGTTGGGATAAAGGCCTCCTCTCGATGAGAGGGAGTGGGTCGTAATCTATCTCGCGAGTCCAGTGCGTGTTGGTAGGTGTGATATGTCTTCGAAGTTTTTGACATAAGGATATGCCGGTTTCCTGTCGAGGTTTTCCTTTAATGTTTTGAGAGTAATGGTGATGAATTAATTTATATAAAGTAAAGCGTCTGACGGGGTTCGAATCTATAATTTGTAAGTCGTCGCTGATATCTATAACTGCTTTTTGAACTCTGACTTAACCTCAATAAAGTTCGAAATATAAATACTGATCGAAAGGTTAAGTCTGGAACTAAAGTTAGATTTCGTAATGTAATAAGGGTTGGTGTTTTTAATTCCTTCTTTTCTGGCAGTATCTCAATGTATCACTCAAGTTTAAGAACACAAACAAATCGTTTTGGTACATTAGAGTATTGATCAGGTAACGAAAACCTTCATAAGTAATATACAAAACTAATGTCTTCGAATCACTCAAATGTTGCCCTTGTACCTCTAGTCCAAATCACAATAAAAACTAGATTGATTATCGCCATTACTCACGCAACATCGATATAGGAGATAATGTCAGCTTTGCCATGTACAGGGCGCCCACAGGCGGCGCGGGAAGGCGATTGTCAGTGAAGTATAGCCGGCCTATGTGTGCGAGTAGCCAACGACCTCGCGGTGTCAAAGTTACGGAACTGAAGTGACCGCACTCCCCACCACAGCCAGGACTACGGCTCCGTTTTGCTTTTCATATAAAAGTCACACTCCGGACCGATAATGGTATCAGTCACCTGCTCTGATTAACTAGTGCAAAATGTTCACCAAAGTAAGATCAGAATAATATTTCAGTTTCATTTAAGAATTAAATATTAAAGAGGAATTTCTAAATGTGGTTTTGTGTCCAGGTGTTCGCCCTCAGCGCCGTGTTGGCTGCCGCCAGCGCTGGTCTCCTGCCGCTGCACCACAGCGCGGTATCCTCCCAGAGCATCGTCCGCCACGATGCTCCTGCGCACTACGCCCCGGCCCACTATGCGGTCCACGCTGCCCCCGTCGTTCACGCTGCCCCCATCGTCCACGCCGCTCCCGTAGTCCACGCCGCTCCCGTTGTCCACGCCGCCCCCATTGCCATCGCCCATGTGAGTATAACAATCAATTCTTACTAGTTTGGTAAATGATAATAAAGAAGATCGCAGCCTAAAATGAGGTATATATTACCTTACGGATATCCTAAAGTCATTCTGCTATCCTTTGATCTATGATAACAATGAATTGCGGCTACCACGATTAATTATCAAATAAAATAAATATTTCCGTTTCAGTCTCACCCTAAATACGACTACGCTTACTCCGTGGCTGACCCTCATACCGGTGACCACAAGTCCCAGCACGAGAGCCGTGACGGTGGTGCCGTGCACGGAAGCTACTCCCTGGTCGAACCTGACGGTTCAGTGCGCAAAGTAGAATACACCGCTGACGATCACCATGGGTAAGGCCGTATATCAAAAATCGAATATTATCATTGAGTTTTTTTCTCTATAACGTAAGAAGCAAAGAGGACTAACTCTTTCAGAAAACACATGACTAAGTATTTATCATATTCATTATCATTTAGTATTTATCATTAAGTATTTATCATTTATCATTATCATAAAGCAGAATCATAATTTGACGCCAGGTTACTAAAACCATAAAAATCTCATTCCAGTTTCAACGCTGTGGTCCATAAGACCCCTGGACACCACCCCGCCCCTGTGGTCCATGCTGCCCCCGTGGTACACGCTGCCCCAGTGGTTCACGCCGCTCCCGTTGCGCATTACGCCGTCGCTTCCTTCGCTCACGGACATCATGGCCTCCATTACTAAACAACTACTCTAGCTAACTCGTGTGATATGATGATGGATGACTGAATGTGATATTTATGTGTAAATATGATGATATGAATTTATACTCAAATGTAAATAAAATACTCAGCCGCTGAATTTTACTTTTTGTTTCACTGATACCCACCTTCGTTAAAGATGTGCAATGCTTTGATAATGATAAATACCACTTTTTTTTTTTATTTAAGCTGATTATAGCACTAGGGTTACTTTGCTTGAGCCCTTCAATGAATACTACACTCGTAAAAGAACTTAGAACATTGGCTGTGAAAAACCACTCAGTGTCCTAGTAATTATATCACACGGAAAATCAATTGACTGGCTCCTATCACGGAATGCAATAAAAGCAATACAAACACTTCAACATGTTTAGTTCCTATTACAGATTACGCGGTAACTAAGGCAACAAATAAATGCATTGAGCACAATTAATTTCGATTATGCCCTTGAATAGTAAGACATTGGCTCGAAATAATTACTGTTGTTATTTATGTGGACACGCGCAGTTGGTTGCGTGCTGACGGACGAAGGCGCCCACGCATTCCTCACTGGTGATTTGGTGCGATAATTACAGAACATTGTATGGAGAGTTGCGCAAAATTCTTCACCGCCCCAGCTACTGCGCGGCGGCCTAGAAAAGCGGTCTTTTTTGTTATTGCATCTTTGTCTTTTACTACGAGGTAATTTTGTATAACCACACCATTTGCCCATTACACACGTACGCCAATTTAAAGTTTTCTTAATCATGTAGTGACAAGTTAGTGGTAGTGACAAAGTCTATTTTTTTAGGTACACATATCCCTTAATAATTTCTGCAATAAATGACATCAATTTAAATGCAATCACCATAACGACTGCCAATTTCATAAAGCCTACAAACAAAATCCCATTATGTGTAAATCGTAATGATATAAATTGCTACAATTGTCTACGAAAATGTGCACATGTAGGTTCAATAAAGGTTATGTTTCGACACCGGGCTACCGGTGATCAATCACCTGAATAACATGTACCTAAGCTATGATGTGTATTTGAGTTATAATTTTATAAGTAATAGTCAAGAAGGGAGCCAACTCGAAATCTACATTATTGTGGTTTGCACTAGTAATTGTAGTAGGTACGAGAAATGCCTATTCCAAATATCCTAAAAAGATGTAATAATAACCCAATCAATCTATTAGACAACTTAGATTTTTAACATTAAACTACTTTGACGTTTTTAGTGTAGTTTTTATTAATTCAGCTTTACTATAAAACACGTACATAAACTATAAGTTTGATCGAAAAAGGGAATGCTTACTAAAAAAAAAAATCTCAGGTCATGTCTGGACTTGAAAAATTCTTTATGCGATGGATAGCTCATTAATCCAGGAAGGCTTTAAGCTATATAACAACACGCTGAGACCAATAGGAGCAGAGCATATGAAAAAAAAAACATAGCAAAACCTACGGGGGTGAAACCGCGAGGCGCAGCTGGTTACTAATATATTTGGTTGTACATATTGGCAAGTCGGGCTGGTGTCCGCAACTCCACTGCAAAATATGTACATATTAAATAAATATAGTTTAAAAAACTTAAAAGCATGTTTTTTTAGTTTTTTAAACTATATTTATTTTTAACTTTTTAGTTCGATATTTAAAAAAAAAAAAACGAACGCACGAATGTATTGAAAACGGTGGGACATTTTACAGTAGGTAATGAGCCGCTCACTCGTAGTCCAAAGAGTTAGAGACGGACAAACAAACAAACAAGCAAGCAAACAAGCAAGCAAGCAAGCAAGCAAACGTACAAGTGAAGCTAATAAAAAGCATGTAAAAAAACAGAGTATTTACCCAAGTTTTGCAGACGTCAGGACCATCCTCAATAAACTAACGTAACAGGCGTTGAATCTAACAATTATAACTAAAATGCCTTGTTTTTTCATTGTCTTACATTAGACTCAGGTCTGTTTGAAACATTAGAACAAAGATCTGCAATATTTTGAAAAACAGAGGACACTTACAGTGTACATTCACAATTAGTTCAATTTCATGCGCATTCTTATTTTTTTAAGACATACCAAAATTTTGCAAAGAATGTTGGAATGTGCACAATAGAAAAAACTGGACGGATCTGAGCAGTTGTGTTACGATGTGTGCCGGGTACGATGTGCCTAATATTATTCTGTCGGGAGTTTGGTCGTGGAGGGTCTCCAGATCTTCCTCTAGCGCAGCATCGTTGGTGGTGTTGTTGGGTTAAACATTGCATCACCTCGCTCAACTGCCGTCTTCCTTCCTATTCACTCAGTTTTTTTTTGAGTGAATAGGCTTAATAAGCTAGTGTGCCTTACCATCAACGATTGCATCACTGCTTACCATCTGGCGGGGTTGCAGTCAAGCACTAGTTTATAACTATTTAAAAAAAAACTGCGTTGTAAAAAAATTGTATTCGACAGATTACGGCAGATATACAACAGACACATCTATGTAAATATTGTAGACATCAGCGAAAAATGTGAATTATACATATTTTGTATAGATAACTCCCTCAACTTTTTCTCTGAACTGAGGGAACGGGGTGAATCGCGTTTTGAGTTGGTTGAACCTTTCGAGTGGCTACGACCTTGGGCACACGAGATAATGATCGGAGGCGGCGACGCTACGCGTGACATAGGTCGCGTTCATTCTGGGGCGAGATGTCGTAACTGCGAAATAATATTTACAGTAATTATACAAGGCCGTTTCTTATTTAATATGATTATAAGTGTGGGAATGTTTACAGAAATATGAATTTGTCGAAATAGAATGACAAGGCCCTTATTTAAGAAAAAGAAGAGAATGACTCTGTATGTAACATAATAATGGGTATATTTGGACGACTTTCCATGCAACGAATCCATACTAATATTATGAATGCGAAAGTAGCTCTGTCTGTCTGTCGGTTACGCTTTCCCGCTTAAACCTCTCAACCGATTTTGATGAAATTTGGCACAGACAATCTTTAGACCCTGAGAAAGGACATAGGCTACCTTTTATTGAAAAAAATTACATTCCCTAGGGAAATCTAATAAGCGCTATATAGCCGAATTCCACTTCCGAACTAATAAAAAAACAGTCCAGCTTATAGTAGTCCATGTGCATACTTACTTTTTAATTGTACCTACATTATGTCAGATATTTTTGGGTTTACTTCCAATCCAATCAAATGAGGCTGCCGTCTCTGTTAAAGGCAACTACACCTATCTTTTAGATACTTGGAACAAAGAAAAATTTTGGTGTAATTTCAGCCACTAAAATGCACTAGCATTTTAAATTGAATTGATCGAAATCGCTATGCAAGTGCATAGCGATTTCGATCTTGTTACTAATCGTTTATTTAATTATGCAACAGAATGTGTATTTAACCCAACATAAAACACTTTTCTCAGGTCCCAGTCAAGTGCTTTACGTGTTACTGTATACAGTGTGAACGTGACTTATTGTACAAACGTGAGCTAAAGTCGGCGTTGCATTGTTTCGTGTCGCGGGATTGGTTTCCATTTCTGTTCATTCATGACAATTCACAGCCGATAGTTGGAGAATGCTGGCGTTCGTGTGCTTTCCGTGCTTTGGAATTGAATTGGCAATGAAATAATCAGTTATACAAATGCATTATAATTATTTAAACAATCAACTCGGCTTATTCTAGTCCACTACTGGATATAGGTCTATACCAGGCTACACCACAACACCGTGTCCTCAGCCTTCTTCATCCAGCCCGTCAGTCATTCAGGAATATAAAGCGTAGGCTTTTAAATGCAATTATATAAATATAACACGGTTATTAAAACGGTTATTACGGGTAAAATTGTTATAATGTATTGAGTTTGCGGCTCAAGTATGTGACATTTTTGCATACCTAATAATGGTTGAATATGATGGACAATATTTGAAACAACCAGCTAATGTATTTATATTCGTATTCTAGCAAAATAAATTATTATCTTATCTTATTGTTTTGGTTAGCGCTATAGATTAGATGACGACACGTTTGGTGCAGTGGCTGAGCGATCGACTGCTGAGCCAAGTGTCGCGGGTTCGATTCCCGCACGGAACAAATATTTGTATGTCCTACAGTTATGGTTAGTTGTTCCGGGTCTGGCTGTTTATGTATGTGAGTTTAAGCGTTTACAACAATTTAAACGCACTAACGATACAGGAGTAATTTCTAGTTTGGGGCAACGTTTAAAAAAATAGACACACAGACTCAAGTACTAAATATTTGTTTGACCATCAGTTAGTTCATTTGGATATTAGTAGGTGTCTATGATTTAACTGTGTATGTGTAGCATAATCAACCTTCACTGTTTCCACTGCTACACTAACGCAGGCCTTCTTTTTGTAACAGGGAATGAGCCTGATAATACACCACACCACCAGTGCGGGTTTGTCATAGGTCTTTGGTTTTTTTTTTTTTTTTTTTGTTCTAGGACATGCAGTTTCTTCGGTCATCTAGGACACGAGGACGGCTTAAAGCTATGCAAAAACGTCGAACATTATTCATATTTGAGGGCTTCCGTTGCATGCGCTGCGTAATTTCTTGCATTTCAATTGCATTTCAAGTTACCCAAAAATATAATACAGTATTAAAATAATTATTCCTCTCATTTTATTATTTAAATAATATTGGTTGCCTGGATGAGATTGCATTAGCCATAATGCCGAGCATTTTATATTTTGTGTTGAATGTATTTAAATCGATGGGAATTTTTGGTATACAATAAAGTATAAAAAACAGAAATTAACGCGGCCGAAGTCGCAGGTAATAGCTACTTAGGTAAATATACAAAGTATGTGGGTTCGAACTAACAACCTAGAACTTGTAAGTCAGTACCGATACCACTGGAACATCTCTGTTCTACATTCCAAATATTAAAAAAAGTAGAAAATCCATACTAATATTATAAATGCGAAAGTAACTCTGTCTGTCTGTCTGTCTGTCTGTCTGTCTGTCTGTTACGCTTTCCCGCTTAAACCTCTCAACCGATTTTGATGAAATTTGGCACAGATAATCTTTAGACCCCGAGAAAGAACATAGGCTACCTTTTATCCCGGAAAAATTTGATGTTCCCGAGGGAAATCTAAAAAGCGCGATATAACCGAACTCCACGCGGGCGAAGCCGCGGGCGGAAAGCTAGTTTTAAATAAAACGATCTGAAACTTTAATTTGTATCAGTGGTAGTAATAATTAACAAAAGGTTTGTCAAACTGCAGAAGACACGTACCGTCACAATAATATTCGAGGAAAACTGAATAGTTACAACACCCATTGTTAATAGTCTCTGTCTAGGTAGTCACAGTGAAAACACAACTTTTTGTCTTACTGTGGTGTATGAAGGATACTGAACAAATTCAGTAATATTTACAAATAAAACAGCAGGGAATCATTTTCGCACTCAATAATGAGCTCCCGGGAACTGTCGCTAGTACATACATAGTGAAGTAGTGACAAGAGAACAGCCTGTCCTGAAGAGCTTGAAGAGTGGATAGGTTACACGGTTATTACAGTGAATCTAAAGCCCGGATGATGGTCAAGATCCTCACCAACATTTACTGGAACTTCCACTGAGTACGTTTTCTCTCGTTGGTCAGTTAAAGACCCAAAATTGAATTACCAGCATGCGCGTTTCCTGAACCGTATACTATACAATTACAAAACGAATGATTTTAAAAGTGACCTTTCATTTTAAAAATTATTTTTGATTATAAAAGTGACTTTTGATACGAAGAATAATATATTAATATCATCATTAAATATTTTACCTAATAAATTAATCTCAGTTCATACCAAAAGCAAGATTCAGCCTATAGAGGTCCACTGCTGGACAAAGGCCGGGAAGGCTTTCCACGATGACCGGTCTTGTGCTGCCCGCATCCATCGGTTACCCGCAACCTTCACCAGGTCATCGTTCCACCTTCTTGGAGGCCTCCCTACGCTGCGTCTTCCGGTACTGGACCGCCACTCCAGAACCCTACTGCCCCATCGGCCGTCGGTTCTACGAGCAATGTGCCCCGCCCACTGCCACTTAATTTTAGAGACTCGAAAAACTATGGCGGTGACTTATTTAAGATAAACTCTTTTTATTCACTGTGGGCCGTAGTGTGATGCATGGTTTTTCTGTAGTTAATCATTTATTTCCTGTCGCAGTTGTAATTCGTCGCGGTATAACGCCCCAAAGACCAATCACAACCGTTTCAGTTTAGGTTACATTACTATTATTTACTCTTTAGCCTTTACTGACAGTCAATGTTAACTGAATGTCATATATTCTTTTGAAATATTGAAAAACTCATGTTATACAATATCTTTTACTTCGTATTGGGTTTTTCTTAATTTTTATTGGAATAGGTAAATGAAATAAAGGAAATCACGACATTAACGAAAACTAATGGGTTTCTAAAAAAAATATCACAAATGTTCGACTTTATGTTTACAAAACTTGGTGTCAAACATTTAATCAAATTTTTCAAAGTCATATTTTTCAATGCTTACATATCAATAAGGAACATTCATCGAGGGCAGTAGTGTCCGCTATATAGGTACAACATTTGCCGCATATACACAAATATTCCCACGCAATCATAGATACTTATACTAGTACTTGGACTAAGAAATTACCAACAATTATGATATTAACCGTCGTGCATACCAATAGAGCTGATTTAATTGCTTTGTTACTTCATCGCTGCATAAAATATATGTTATGCTTGAGAAAATAGATTTCTGGATTATTATTAGACAAATAAACTTTATGGCGATTTTTTTACTCAGCCTACGCTTTCCTACTACTGGGCCTCTCTCAATTCCTTCCAGGGATCCTTTAACAGAGCTACCTTGATCCAACACCTGCGGTACCTGTCTAAGATTGCCTCGCCACGTCATTATGGACCGAAACCAATGGCGCCGCGCGTTACATATTTTAAACTAGAAAAGATTAGTAAACAATTTCCAAAAGAAAAAAATAAAGTAAAAGTAATTTTTAAAAGTTCTAGAAACTATTACCTTAAAAACTTTAACTTTATTATGTACCCTAAAGCATTTGAGAATTCACTTCTAACACTAATTTAACTCAACTATTCGTAAATCAGCTTATTTAAATTCTCATGCTCTGTAATTGATTCTACCGGACTTAGAAGCCCACCAAATACATAAACTGCACCTAATTGAATTGTTAATTGTATTTACAACCTCGTAAATTTCAACAGTGATTGAACTCGAAGATGAATCTATCATGTACGGACGACAGCAGGTCAAGCTACCCGAAACTGTTAAATATTTCAAATCTACCTTGAACCTTAATGCTTTAGCGATTATGTTGAAAATTTAATAAAGATTATCTGACGGATGTAGTACCTTGATGTACTATCGTTTAAGCATTCTGAGAATCATTTATTGTAAGCACGCATCATGAACGTTAGTTACAAAGTTTAAATGACATAGAAATGAAATCTAAAGTAAACTGAAAAAGCCATTGTTGGCCAAATACTCTTTTGTAGAGAGTAGCCAAGGCTATTCACTTCCAGAGCATTCGGGATAACATATCAAAATGTCACTTACTGACTTAATCTTTACCTACATGGCTTTAACAATACGTAATCTTCTAGGAAGGCAAGCAATGATACTTCATTTTTTTAAGGACATAGTTTTTGACACAGAAAACATCTGACAATCGTTGAGTGGGTTAAAATCGGGGAAAGTCGGCCACGAGCACGTGCAATACTGGCACAAAATAGATTTTTAATAAAGATAGCGATATTCACTTGTTTATGTGTTGTAAACGGTCGGTGGCGTCGTCGGACCGTCCACTACCTCCTTGGTTAGACATTGACCTGAAAACGATTTAAGTGTAACAGTATTATAAGTACTAGTGTGGCTTTGTTCGTATTGAGTAACACGGCTCGTTTGCGCTGAGTAATGGCAGTCCTCGAAAAAACAAAACCACCAAACATGAACACTCATTTCACTTAAATAACTATGCTAAGCATATTATTATCACCGCTCTACAGTAATTTAATACTCTATCACAACGAGAAAATTAAATTAAGGACAAGGTGGACTTGTCTCGGGTGTTGTTTTAATAGTTGCGAAAAAATAGGTTGCAAATACATGATACAGGCCTATTTCAAATTACATTTGATTCTATAATTCACATTACATTTCATTCTATAATTATAACATCTTTGTTATGAACCATTTGCAGTATAGGTACGTCAATCTGATTAAACAGTATCACGCCGATATTCCATTAAGAGTTAGACAAAAGTCGGGCTCGCCACAATAGCGGCGGTAAGTCCCCTCTTTGAGAAGTGGCTAGAATGGCGCCAAGGCGCCCTCACCTTCCGCCTTTTTTTTTGTTCCGGGGTGGAAAATCCTCAATGGATGTCCGCAGCCCTGGGGTGGGCGACGGGGTCTCGCCTCCTGCACGGGGTAGTGAGGTGTTAAACTACCCCGTGCATCGCCTCTAAGGCGCGCGCCGAAACTTGCGCGCGCCTCCGCCTCGGGGTCCATCGAAATGGGGGCGGGGACTTCCCAATGTCCCTCGCCCCTGGGCCGGAAGAGGACGTTATCCGCCCTTCCTCGCCGCCCGGTGCGTCTTCTGCGGCCCGGGAAGGGAGTTGAGATCTCCCTCTCTCGTTCCCCAGCTTCCTTCTGCGACATCACGTCCTCGCAGAAGTACACCACCGCGTCCCAGGACTCTGCGCTGCTGACCATCCTCCGCACTACTGTCGACAGCGTCAGGTCGCCTCCTACTTCATTTGTGAGGAAACGCGCTGCTCCTCCCAAGCTACACACTCGGAGAGCGTGTGCTGCGCCGTGTCCTCTCCGCATTGGACGCAGTGGTGGCACCGAACGTCCGGCTCCCTGCCTAGGCGACGCAGGTACTTGCCGAAACAGCCGTACCCCGACAGTACCTGCGTCACCCTAAACGACAGGGAGCCGTGCCTTCTCCCCCGAGCCAGTCGTCGAGTACTGGCCGGATCGCCTCGATGGTAGCGAGGCCGGCGTAGGGCGCATAAGCCTCTGCCGCCAGTCCGCCACCAGGACCTGACAGAACTCCTCCCGGCGCAGCTCGATCTGCTGCCTTACCTTCCGCCTGACGCAGGTCTTCACCGGACACGGCTATTTCGGGAGGTTGCTCTTTCAGATAAGGCGGGGGGAAACGGCAGGGAGTCTCCACTATGGGGATCGCCCTGCGGAAACGGTGGAGCATACGGTACAGGTTTGCCCGGCTTGGATCTATCCATGGTGGTGCTCTAGCACCACCGTATCCTTGTGACGTTGATCGGCGGCGATCTCTCGCGTCCGGCCCTGGTCCCGGCCATGGTCCAGAGCGAGAGTGCATGGCAGGCCGTCACCTTCTTCTCCGAAGCAGTGATGCTGGCAAAGGAGGAGGCGGAGAGCGTGAGGGAGCGGGAAACCCAGCGCCCTCAAGCCTCCAGCCGCTACAGGACACGCCCTGGTCGGGAGATAACATCGAACTCCCGGCCACCATAGCGGCGGGCCCGGTAAGGACCATGCCCGGGTTCATGCGCTCCTGAAAAAGCTGTCAGCACATTGTGACGGGGTCCACGAAGACCGATGCCTCCTGGGTCAAGGTATGGTTAAAAGTTTGACACGCCCTTACGCTCTGCCTAGATCGGGAGAGGTCATTTGAAGATTACCCATCCAGAACAAAAAAATGGTTAGACAAAGGTGCACCAAGAGTAGGCACGCCCATATAATATCGCCAATTATGTTTCAGTCTCATGTGTAACATGCCTCCGACTCCGGGCTCTATTGAGAAAATTCAAATGGAAAACAGGTTTACCCGATCCAGGATTATAATACAATACCTTAAATTCAGCAGAAGCGTTTGCGACTCACTAATAAAGCAGTCACGACCTTTGAATAATATTAAGCGTAATTGATTTTTTATTGGCTGTTAAAGCTTTAAGCACCTAATTAACTACTCTATCAGTCTTTATTAAGACATTACCTACTTCATTATTTAACTATTCGCTGATTTAGGCATGAAAGAGATAACAATCCACTTTTATGTTGGTAGGTACATCATGTTAATGGGCATTAAGCTGCGCCATACATATCAATTACGTCGTTACTTCATGATTGATAAATAGAAGTAGTTTTTGCCTTAGGAAAAAGGTTTATGTCCCGAGTACAGTGCAACCAATCATTGTAGAACATAAAACGACCCGCGTTTAGACTTAATTGCACCAATAAAGTAATTGAATGTCACTGTACCAATCATAATAAAATAAAATCTGATGAATTAAGAATTAGAACAACTGGCCGAAATCAGAGGAATTAATAATTAGAACAGCTGACCGACTTCTAAACAAAGCTTGTTATCGCTTATTTATAAACGACGTATAGTTAAGTGACGTTTAAATATAAAAAATTACGGCTATATATTAAGTGGTATATGTTTATTTTAAACATCAAAATTCTAATAAAGTTTTTGTTTTAAAAGTGTAATTTTGGCTTTATACAGTTTACATTTAGTGCAATCAATATAATGGTACTTACCTCCTTTTATGTTACAGTATAATACCAGTCTAAACGTGTAGATAATTCATAATCAAGTAGAATAATTGCTTAACACACTATTAATCTCAATCTAAATCATTTTCAAGGATCTTAGTAATCCACTGCGTCGCCGCGTCGTAAGTTCGAAAAATGAACATATATGCTTAACAACGTGAATATCGAAAGAAATGTTGTTGTTGTTTAATGTATTGAATTTTAATGGATTGTTGTTGAACTGTCAAAATAGTGTATAAGGCAATTTACCTGCTGGTTTTCTTTTTATTTTGATGGCAATTCGTCTCATGACGTCTCCCGTTGAACGGATCGAAGGGAGGTGTCAGTCAGGCTTTTACTGACTAAAACTTACCCTGGCAGACATCGGTTCTAGCGGACCCCGTCACTATGTGCTGATAACTCTTTGAGGCGCCTTTGAAACACAACCAACAACGAGTCGACCCGGGCCTGACCCTTACCGGGCGGTGCGCTGCGTACTACTCGCCGCTCACCTGCTAGTCTCCAAACGACTGGTTTTCTTAAACCACATGATTGTCATGATTTAGCTCGAAAAAGTCATTTACATATCAATTTATTATGAACATAAGTTCTTCTTCACATTTGTATTATTTTCTCCTTGTCCTATGTTTACATAATCAAATAAATAAAGAAGAAATATAAATGCTAATGTAACCAAAATGATGCTACATTCCAGGAAGACTTTAACAACAATGTATTAAAATTTGCTTAGTGTTGTTATAATAACAAAAACAGTGTCAACGCTAAGCCAGTGTAAAGTGTTTCTCAAGACGATTTGTCGTATGTTGCGTTCACATGGGAATGTGAGAAAGAAACGCGACAATGAGACATATTCAAGAATTAAGTACTCACATGTTAAGTTGCAAACCGAATTAAGAAATAGGTGGCAATAGCGAAATGCTTCTAAAATATAGAAATATAAATATTCTGTCATGTTCATTGTTAAAGTTGAAGTTGGATGATTGTTTAAACTGATGCGTTCTAACAAAGATTCGTCTCATTTCCTTGATCATACTCACTATTTATTACAGTGTTAGTATATTTTTTATTAAAATCTTTGCTCCACAATAGGAATTATTCCTGTATCGTAGGTGTGTTCACAAACATTTCAATTTGCGTACACAAACAACCGGAGAGACCCGGTCCCGTGCGGGAATCGAACCCGCGGTAAACGCACAGTCGATCGCTCAGGCCCTTTTTTTGTTTCCGTGGTGGAAAATCTTCATCGATGAAGATTTTATGTCAGAATCTTACTGACTAAAAACCACCTCGGTGTTCCATTTCATACCTACACCGGGGGTTGCGAGGACGAACACTGCTTCCGCAACCCTCGATAGGGGCTGACCCGCCATCGTGGGCCTCCTCTGTTCAGAGGGGGGAGTGAGTCCCCCCAGATTGAGAAGCACCGTTGAAAGTTCCCCAGCCGACCCCAACAACTTGGGCGCCAGCCACCGTAAGTTGGGGCCGAAGTCCCACCGGTTGTCGATCACCAATCCCAGGTACTTCATGGTGGACTCGACAGCGATCCGAACCCCCGACCACGATGTGTGAGCCGGGTGCCGGCGCCCGCCGGGGACCATGAAACATTGTGGCCTCCGACTTGTTGAGGGCTACTTCCAAGCATCGCTCAGACGCTGCGCCAACTGACCAAATTATTATTAACATTCAATTTTTGATCATCAAACTAATGTTAATAATTACGTTTGCTAATATCTATATTCAGACCTTTCACATACAAAACATTACAATATATTGTATACAGAGTAGTGCTGCCAATACGACAATAAATGAAAATACGAGCAATGCTGATTCATAGTAATAATCCTAAACTATAGAAAAAAACCTAGTATCAAAAACAAAAAAAAAAATTCAAACAAAACTAAATCGCATAAAATAGCAAACGGAATAGAACATCCTTAAACAATATTGGTTCACTGACCTCCGATCGGCGACAGCGCGATCCTGCCTCCTGTGGCGTCAGCTGTTGCGCGGGCGTGTGCAAGACTATGGTCTACCGAAAGCTGCGTGATGCTCTCGGCAACCACACTACAACAATTTCTAAACGTATTTGGGAAAAAATATAACATGGTGTAACAATGATTGGAATAGATTCAGTTGCTTATTTTGAACAAACTGTATTCAGGTTTCGCATAAACAAAAAATAACGTTGTATAATAACAGTATGATAACATGCCCCATGTTATGATTGTCATTTTAGTTTCTATTATACATTCCTTGTACCTACAATAAAATCCTTATCTACTAAAGTAAAAAAAACGTATGTGAGAAAGGCAGTTAATGTACCAAACTAAAAAACGAACTCCTATCACAGCTATAAACCTAATTCATCAATGTATTATATGACGACGTCAGCGACGGCGGAGCGGTAGGATCGTCATCATCTTAGTATGGTGGTAAGGGCTCCATTTCGGAGATGAAGTTTTGAATTAAAACACGAAGTTTAAATATAGCCTTCGATCTTGACAATAACAATTTAAATACGCAAACCGACAGTTTCGCCTCGGAGAAGTGCCCTGGTCCGCGCCTCTAAACAAAGTCACCGTTCGACAATCCCCACTTTCCAAAACGACTCTGTCTCCGTGCCGCCATTACAAAATAACGGCATAACGTTTGCCCCACTACTACATAAATCAAATTAGCAACTTTATATGTCTACAAACATTATATCTTTGTCCGAACAGGAAATATTATGTGTGGTCAGTGATTTTGTTGAATGCTATTAAATACTTTACCCTGGACGCAACGAAATGTTTAATAACATACTATTATTACCGCAAAAATGGTTTTTAAAAATGCGTTAATAACTGTACCAACAAATGTAATGCAACTTGAATTCTTTTAACTTTTAATTTGTACCACTAATCATTCAAACGAAACTGAAATGGTGGAACAAAGAAATCAATGCCTGTCTAATTAGCTAAAAACAACTAATCTGTTTATAAGTTGTTAACGTAACATAGACATAGTTAGATTTTCATAGTACTTAATTCGTAACGTTTCATTGAGTTTCCTTTGTTTTTTTCCAGTTTTTTCGGTACTAGGAAACACACTGTTCGATATTTGAATTAATGAAAAGTTTTCATCTTCAGGAAAAGTAGTCTATGGTTCTACGTTGCTGGTTAGTATCCGTTTGCAGGTCTTAAAATATACCAAAAGAATGGTTTATTGTCAGTTTTGCGGGCAGAAAGAATCCATAACATTTTTAGTGCAATAATTTCGGCTTCACATAGTTCTTTTTTAACTTCACATCCGCTGCACCGGACGGACGGTTTTGAACGATATATGTACTTAAGTGCATACTTCCACCGTTACGATAGGGCGGTTAGCAAACCCTGAGAAATTGATCAATGGATTTTTGCTCTAATAATTCCCACAATTAAAACCTCTATATAAGCTAATGAACCAAAGCTGGTGGCAGTATTGTCTTTTCGTTTTCATATCGAAAGCATATTAAGTGTTTTTAATTCGTGTTTATTTTTAAAATGATTTCTAAAGTAAGTTCTAACGATTTTTAATTTTAACAAGTGTTGGCACAATTTTTAGTGTACATTTTTGTGTGTTTTGTCCGCGACGTCTGAGACCATTTGTCTTGTATTATGTTGAAATAAACATTTTCAGTATAACCGTAACGCACACACTACTGCGGACTAAAGTTAAAACACTAATATATTTTTTATTTTATTTTAATATTTGTGTTTGACACTTGTCAACATGTGTCCAAATAAACGCTATTCATTATTAATAAGTTAGGTAGTTAAGACAAATCTAAACACATTAATAGTGATTCTGTTTTCTTTGAATTTGCTTTAGAATAATTCAAGTACACAGTAATTCAAGGTCGGAAATTATCCCCCGGAAACGTATTAACGTGATAAAAGTATTGTTAATCCAAATTATAATAAACTATCGTGAATTTATGGAAGCCTAGTAATACTTTTTGTTAGAATACTGCTCAGAAAGTTGGACCATATTGATGATCCGAAAGACACGTAGCGCCATCTACCGTCCTAAAACAATTATGGCAGTTAAAAATTATTATTAATTTGCTCAGGTACTGATTTTTTCTATAGGTATATTTACCTACGGTACCATTCATATAGAAAAAGATAGTTACCATATCGAAATATTTAATAATAATTAATACTTATGATTAATCCACTCAAAACTATCGAATCAAAATAAATTAATAATCAGATATTTTATATGATTTTAAAATAACTAATTATTTAAAGTAGTATTATTTACAACAGTTTACTGATATATTACTAATCATTATAAGTCATTTTCAATTGAAAATGACTTTAATCAGTAAGCAGTTTAAAGTCGTAGAACATGTAAGTATCTATCAATTTGAAGCGTTCTCACTCATCATCATCTCAGCGTTAATCCCAGTCGCATCCGCAGCCCTTTCAGCTTTGGAGTCTGGGGTCCGCTTTACCAGTTTAACTGCTGAGTTTGGCTAAACTTCGATATTTTCCGTGAAGCGACTGCCGTTTGACCTCCACAACCCGAAGGCGATATCTAAGCATTGCAGTTAGACCAATTGTTAGACTTTTGAGGGTTCCAACAACCCGTAACGACTGCCACTAGATGTTCGTATGGCAACTGGGACCAACGGATTAACGTGCTTTCCGAGGCACGACTAGACTAGTGCAAATATTCTTATTCATGCATACAAATATTTGCACTGTGCGGGGATCGAACACGCGCCTCCTTGCGCAACGGCCGCGTTCGCTACCGCTACGCCACAGAGGCTGTCAAACTTGAAGCGTTCTCACGACCGAGTCTAAACCCTTTCAATTTGATACTGAAGAGACCCTCTTTTTATTTTTAAACGTTGCCCCAAGGAATTACTCCTGTATTTACAAAAAATGTTAACTCACATACACAAACAACCAGACCCAGAACAACTGCCTGTAGACCATACAAATATTTGTTCTAATTAATATTTGTCCATGTAAATATTGTTTGTAGTCCTATCACAGTAATTAAAATAGAAAAGTTGAACAGCAAGCTTTAACATAAATCATTACATAATCAGAATAATAGTAATGATATATCTTCTTTCTTCTATTTTATTTTCCATTGTTTCTTTCTTATATTCAGTAAACACATGTAGTGCTATTTGTTGCCATCGACCAGAATTCCACACATAAAATAAATATATACGGGCAAATCACACAGATTGAGCTAGCTCCAAAGTAAGTTCGAGACTTGCGTTATGGGATACTAACTCAACTATACTATATTTATAATAGATACATATATAAATAAACATCCAAGACCTAGGCCAATCACGAAAAGATCGTTTTCCATCATGACCTGGCCGGGGATCGACCCCGGGGCCTCCACGTCGCAGGCAAGCGTGTTGACCGCTGCACCACGGAGGACTTAAGTACTTAATATTTTATATGCTAACAGGTGCTGACTTTGTTCGCGGTGGTGTCTGCCTGCCAGGCCATCTTCCCGTTCCACCATCACCACCACCACCCGGCGATATCCCACCAGGACCTGCAGAAGCACAACGGGCCGCACCACCCAATACCCATCCATCATCACCAACCGATCATCCCAATCCACCACCACGTGCCCCTAATTCACCACCACATACCTGAACCTATCCCCATTCACCACATTCCGCACCATGACCATTATGTGAGTATTTGCTACAACCCGCGGTTCACCCGCTGAGTTTTGATCCCGTGAGAATTTCTGGATAAAAACATATGTTAATCCTGATTATAAAGTTTTGTTTTAACCACCAGGGCCTGTAGCCAATGTAACATCGCTTCGTAGCGAATACCAAACCAACCAATGGCGGGAACGATTGATCACGTGATTTATTGCATCACTTGGCCAATCGTTTTCGTTATTGGTTGGTTTGGTATTCGATTTCGTTTCGATGTGAAGCGATATTACATTGGCTAGGGCCCCAGTAGATTTTCTATGAAAGAGTAGCAAACACATCAACTTTCACATTAATAATATTAGTAGGATTAATTACCATTATACCTACGTCAAGCTCTCAAGCATGAGTGTGCGGTTTCGATTCCAGATCAGGCAAGTACCAATGTAACTTTTCTAAGTTATATGTACTTTCTAAGTATATCTTGGACACCAATGACTGATTAAAAGGTGAAGGAAACCCTCTTGAGGAAACTGCAATCGTCAACCCGCATTGAGCAAGCGTAAGGATTACGCTCAATCCTTCTCTGTATAAGAGGAGACCTGTACCAAGCAGTGGGACGTTAAAAATATTGATGATGAGAATTAGCATACCCAATGGATTCAACAATGAAGTAATCAATAATTTAAAGTACACAATTTAAATTATTGATTACTTCATAATAGTGTTTGTTTCTAGTATTTATACAAAACATTATGACTGCACCCATACCATTGTATTACACTTGGCTGCATGGTGGTGTGTCTGACAGCGTTTGACACTGCATATTTGCTGCTATACTGTTAGACCCTATGTGCATCATCCCCTTATAATTTCTGTGATAAATATTTATACATATTAACTCTTTCTTAACATAGTTCTTCGGTCCACAGACTGTGTTTTTAAATAACATTAATTAATTTAAATCTTTTATAGTTTTTAATGATTGAATGTCATTCATAATTAGCATGCTATTTAACCAGCCATTTCTTGCTAATATTAGTCAAACATTAATTATTCAACAAACTCCCCGAGAAGTAATTGCTCGGTAAAATATTCCGTGAAGCAAGCGAAAGGATTGCGGTTACATTATATCGTCCACTTCCTGTATACATAGTCCAGTTTTTATGTACCAATATTTGTATGTAAAGGTACGCTTGTCAAAAGACATAAAAAGCTTTTATCAATAACAATTGTCATTATATTATGTGTAAAATAGTTTTCAATTGACTATGAGCGTGGCATTATTTAATCGTGACTACCAATAAACCACATAGCTTTACAGACTTCTATATCTTTTGTGGTGATTTTAATGCAGATCGAATTCGGTAAAGTGTAACTAATTTTATCTCTCAATACAAAAGCGAATGTCCTTTTAACAAAATAAGTGACTGTGCTTACTTAGTTGCTCTTAGGCTAAGTCTATTATCGATCGAAGGGCGAAGTACTTTTAAAAACAAACAAAGATTAAAAAAAATAATTTACATTGTTTCTACCTCTTAGACTTAATTGCGAGCATGATCAATCTAGTGGAAATCTAGTGGTTCATTTCAATGAACATAAATCAAATAGACAATCGCGTCATTGGTCTGGCTTTCGCAAGTCTGGCTACTGCTTTGTCAGATTCATGATTCGATTCCCAAGCCTGGTAAAGGTTATCCTATAGGAAAATCTCGGAGTTGGTTACTGATCCCGATAGATATTGATAAGCTTACCGATTTTGGATTTGATAAGGCGGAACGGGAGAGTTAACAATTTCTTTGGAATTCAACTGCTATGTGCCAATTGCACCAACAGAACTGAACGCGATCATCAATATTCAATAAATGTTATTGTCATCATTATTGTGAAACATTAAAACTGTATCTTTCCAGCGGTTCAGTTGAACTGATTAGCTCTTAGTTTCTTTGGTACAATCCGCGTTCGAATCAGAAATGAGGAGATCAGCAGAAGAACCAAAGTCACCGGCATAGCTCTTCGAGTCGCTAAACTTAAGTGGCAGTGGGCAAGGCACATTGCTCGTAGAACCGATGGCCGATAGAGCAGTAAGGTTCTGGGGTGGCGGCCATGTACTGGAAGATGCATCGTAGGGAGGCCCCCAATAAGGCAGACCGATGACCTGGTGAAGGTCGCGGAAAGCCGATGGATGCGGGCAGCACAAGACCGATCATCGTGGAAAGCCTTGGGGGAGGCCTTTGTCCAGCAGTGGAAATCTATAGGCTGAAGAAGAATCCGCGTTACACAATTAAAATGTACTTGTGCATCCACAGGCGTTTCCCGAATACAAGTTCGCATATTCTGTGCACGACCACCATACAGGTGATGTCAAGTCCCAGCACGAGCTGCGCCATGGAGACATCGTGAAGGGAGGCTACGAGCTCGTCGAACCTGACGGCAGGTACAGGAAGGTGGAGTACAAGGCTGATGATCACACCGGGTAAGATTACAGCGATGATTTTATCTTTCTTTTCCCAATTTTCATTTTTTTTTTTTTTTTTTTATTAATTATAAACCAGCGCTTGACCGCAATCCTGCCTGATGATAAGCAGTGACGCAATCGTTGATGGTAAAGCGCACTAGTTTATTAAGAGCCTATTCACTCTAGCCTTGAAGACACTCAAATTGTAGTCCGACGGAAACACCGCCGCGGGCAAACCGTTCCAGTCCCTCGATGTACGCGGTATAAAGGAGGAGGCGAAGCGCTTCGTCCGGATCGTAATGGTGTTAACAACGTAAGGGTGGACGACGGGTCGTCCGCTGGTGGAACGGAGATGGGGGAATTAAATCATGCAATTCCCTCGCACACTCCCCGAAATGCATCCTATAGAACACCGAAAGGCTGGCTACTCTACGCCTGTGCTCTAGGCTTTGGAGACCAACTCGAGTTAGATCAGGGTCACCAATCAGCCTCTTTGCACGTCTCTCCACTGAATCCAAAGTGGCCAGGTGACACTTGGCAGCACCAGCCCAAATGTGGCTGCAGTACTCCACACACGAACGGACCTGTGCTTTGTATAACATAAGAAGCTGCCCAGGTGTGAAGTACTGCCGGACCTTTGCGATAACGCCAAGTTTCCTGGCAGCCACCCTGGCCTTGGACTCAATGAACCGCCCAAAGTTAAGGTTCGAGGAAATCTCAACTCCCAAGAGCTGAAGGCGGTCGGAACACTCCAAGGACACATTCCGAAAAGTAGGGGCCAAGGTGAACGGGCTCCTTTTGGCGGTGAAAAGACACGCCTGTGTTTTGGCGGCATTGAATGCTACAAGATTGGCATTGCCCCATTCGGAGACTGCCTGCAGTGCAACACTCGTTCGCTCAACCATGGCCTCTCTTTCGGACTGTGCTGTCATCTGCATACCCATAGATACCGGGCATCAGCAGATCGTTAATATGCAGCAGAAACAGAGTTGCAGAGAGAACAGACCCCTGAGGAACACCGGCATTAGTTGACATGGGCTCAGAAGAGCATCCGTCGACAACAACTCGGAGGGACCGTTCAGTCAGGAAGTCTTTTACCCAGCCAGTCAGGCTAGGGGAAATGCCGTACGCTGGAAGCTTACTCAAAAGGCCAGCGTGCCAAACCCGGTCGAAGGCCTTCGAGACATCAAGGGAGACAGCAATCGCTTCCCCATTCTTCTCGAGGGCCTCGCCCCACAAGTGAGTGGCATACACTAGTAGGTCCCCAGTTGACCGATTGCGGCGAAACCCGTACTGTCGGTCACTGAGGAGATCGTTACCTTCCAGGTATGCCATGAGGCGCGAGTTCAATACACGCTCCATTCCATTTGATGATTTTATCTTTTTTCTCTCATTCAATAATCCATTTATTCATTCATACTATGTCCTCATTTGATCTTAACTTTAACTTGCAAAAAGATTAGATACCTGCATGTTTTGACTTACTGGCTTACTTTATTTTCTAAGACTACTAGTAGTCTTAGAAAATAAAGTTCGAAATACAAATAAAAAAGTGAAAGTTTAAGTCTAGAACTAAAGTTAGATTTCGTTTTTTTAAAAAGGGGACAAGATTAGCACTAGCCCCCATAGGTTTCAATACTCAATACTTTATTGCATTCCATAATGTTACATAATAGTTCATATATTAAAGTATAAAATCAATTATGGACCCTGTCGGGCACAGCAAAGTGTTTTGTTTAATTTTTATTATGGGAGAGAGGATGAAGGCGTTAATATCATTATATTGACCCAAGTCATTTTATGATAGTAGATACATATTTTAAAATAAAATTCACTACTCTTTATGTATATGTCAAAATAGCACACTAGCACAAAAATACCACTGGTAAGCAGAATAATTGCTTACCATATTCCAATGAACTGCTATATGCAGATTTGCAGAATAGATCGGCTCTGTGTAATACTTTTTTCACATTCACGACTTCATTATTCCAGTTTTAACGCCATCGTGCACCATTCTTCGCCTCATCATCATGTTCATCTGTCCCACCACCACATTTGAACGTGACGTCACTGGGACGACCAGAACTGACTGCTGCTCAAACAAGACTGACTCTTCGCCCGTTGTACTGATTCCTTTAAAATACTGCTTTTGTACGCATAATAAAATTAGCGCTAATTTTTTAATGAAATCTTTTATTTGTGGTTAATGATTCTGTAGCTATAAACTTACACTAAACATTCTGCAAATTTCATAATATTATTCCATGTTACGAACTCGTTGGTTATGAAATTGAATAACCTATAAATAAAATAAATAAATACGGACAAATCACACATATTGAGGTAGCCCCAAAGTAAGTTGAAAGTTCGAGACATGTGTTATGGGGTACTAACTCAACGATACTATATTTATAACAGATACATATATAGATAAACATCCAAGACCCATGCCAATCGGGAAAAGGTCGTTTTCCATCATGACCTGGCCGGGGATCAAACCCGGGGCCTCCACGTCGCAGGCAGGCGTGTGGACCGCTGCACCACGGAGGACGACCTATAACAAAGAGATTCACAGTTTATGGCGTCACCTACGATTTAATTTTCTTCCGTTCCGCCAGGTCAAACCTGAAAGCGGTGTCGCTATCAATATCTATCGGTATCTGTAACCAACTCCGAGATTATCCTATTTTTGCTATCCTCTTCCTATTTATATTATATGATTCCTAACTTAATCAGGCTTGGGAATCGAATCATGAATCTAACAAAGCAGTAGCCACACTTACGACGACCAGACCAATGACGGGATTGCCTATTTGATTTATGTTGACGGCACTGTTTGCGCAGTGGTTGGGCTATTGACTACTGCGGGTTCGATTCCTGCACGGAACAAGTATTTGTGTGGCCTACAAGTGTTTGTTCCGGGTCTGGCTGTTTGTGTATGTGATTTTATGTGTTTGTAAACGCACCCACTATGCAGGAGAGGTTCCTAGTGTGGGGTTTCTTTAAAAAAAATGCGTGTATCGCACGCAGTCGCTTTAATTTTGACACTTTAACAATATTCATTGCGCTATTTAGGTTGTTGCGCAAAAAAAATCCAACATATAAAGCAATGGATTAGCAATATCCTCCAAAATCATTTAGATCGTGATTGATAGCGTATAACACGTGCAGAAAGGCTCTTGAATGGCGACCACGTACCGGCAAGCGCAAATAGGTGGCCGGATGGCCTGACGTTTAGCGCAGTGGTTAAGCTATTGACTGCTGCGCTGCGTGTAGCGGGTTCGATTCCCACACGGAACAAATATTTCTATGACCTACAAGTAGTTGATCCGGGTCTGGATGTTCGTGTATGTGAATTTATATGTTTGTGAGCGCACCCACGACACAGGAGAAATTCCTAGTGTGGAGCAAATTTAAAATAAAACCGTTCATTTTGGAAATCCGTAGAGGAGGCATATGTCCAGCAGTGGACTTCACGTGGCTGAGATGATCATGAATTCATCTTTACTAAAAGATAAAATACTTGCAGTGACTGGACTGTTCCACTCAAATCTTTGTGTTACTTTCTCAATTATCATAGTTATCTCTTTAGCATTTCAGATATCACCCTACATGGTCTTAATCTGACCAATATTAAGTCTGGACTTTTAAAGAGACTGCGCCATCGGTTTGTAGTTTGTTTATATCTTCTCAAAGTGGTCAAATAGAAAATGCTGACTTTTTTTTAAATAATCCCCTCTATTTATAAACGTTGCTTAAAGTTAACTAGTGATGACTGACTGTTTCACCTTACATTTTTAACGTTTTAACATCAATTCACTTTAATCATCGTTTATGAATAAACCACTTATACACTATGGTGTTTATTCATAAAAGATGATTAAAGATAAGTGACGTGCAAAGGTCAAAAATGAATGTTTATTAAACCTTTGATTTGCTCTGTGGTTGAAACAGTCACTAATCACTAGTTGACTAAAAGCATCAAGCATTGAGCCCAAGGTCAAAGTGGCTGCCAGGAAACTTGGCGTTATCGCAAAGGTCCGGCAGTACTTCACACCTGGACAGCTTCTAATGTTATACAAAGCACAGGTCCGTTCGTGTGTGGAGTACTGCAGCCACATTTGGGCTGGTGCTGCTAGGTGTCACCTGGCCGCTTTGGATTCGATGGAGAGGCGTGCGTAGAGGCTGATTGGTGACCCTGATCTAACTAGAGATGGTCTCCAAAGCCTAGAGTACAGGCGTAGAGTAGCCAGCCTTTCGGTGTTCTTTATGATGCATTTTGGGGAGTGTGCGAGGGAATTGCATGATTTAATTCCCCCATCTCCGTTCCACCATCGGACGACCCGTCGTACGGCCGGTTTCCACCCTTACGTTGTTAACACCACTACGATCCGGACGAAGCGTTTCGCCTCCTCCTTTATACCGCGTACATCGAGGCACTGCAACAATTTGCCAACGGCGGTGTTTCCGTTGGACTACAATTTGAGTGTCTTCAAGGCTAGAGTAAATAGGCTCTTAATAAACTAGTGCGCTTTACCATCAACGATTGCGTCACTGCTTACCATCAGGCAGGATTGCGGTCAAGCGCTAGTTTATAATATACAATATGTAAAGAAAACCCTGTCCGACCCAACACATGACCAAATATAATATAAAATTTTACATAGTCATCATAGTAAGCCTACACTGCTACGAATCAATTGCGTAGTAAACTGCGTAGTAAACTGCGTAGCAATTACCGATACGCTTCGTAATACCAAATTGTACTCTGCGTACTAAGAGAGTAGTATCTTGCATAACACGTTACGTAGCGGGAGGATGCTCATCGAAATAGAACAATATTCGCCAGAATAATAGGTTGGGGATAAACTTTCTTCACATTTTTTAAGAAAATTCAAAATATATTTTTAATAAACTTTGTTTACATTTAACTTAAGTATGAAAGTACCATTTTACCATCTTGTAGATTGGGACATGATCCCATTATTATAAAAATTTTGGAACTTTTGCTCAAAATACCGCGACAAGTGGCTTTGGCAGTCCTCTCGTGATGTTAACCTGATACTGCCTAATAAATTCTGAAGAGACCGAAGCAGGTGAAAATCACCTCGGTATTGCGATTTGCACCTGTTTCGGTCTTTTCGGAATTCTGTACGGCGGATGCATTAACACCTCGCAGCCAAACTCTCTTAATTGATTCTGAGTGGCTAAATATGTGTGAGGTCTAGCGTTATCATGATGAGAAACCACTCCTCTTCTGTCGATTAATTTCGGCCGCTTTCTTTCAACTTTTTGCTTTAATCTCATCACTTGTTCGCTTTAGGTGGTAACAGCTCATAATGAATAATGCCCTTCCAATCCCACCACACAAACAGCATCACCTTGTTGCGAGTTAACCCGGGTTTTGCTATATTCTGTGAAGCCTGACCGGCCTTTGACCACGACCTTTTCGCACGTTCTTGTCAAACGATATCCACTTTCATCACCACATACCTACATGATTATCGGTTCATCACCAGTTATCAGCTTCTTCAAAAATGGTTCGGTTCCATTACGTCATAATAAAGAATTACAAATAAGTACACGGTTCATTAGGTTTCTGTCAGTGAGCTCGTGAGGTACCCAAATAGATTTTTTGTGCATCTAGTTTCTTTTAAGTGCGCCAAAATTGTTTTGTGGAGAATTCCCAGTTTTTCACTTTTTCAAAAATCTCATCCTTTCTATCCGTAACAGGGCGACCAAAGCGAAGTGCTTCTTTGACATCAAAATTTCTGGATTGAAAACGCTGAAACCAAATTTATGCTACTCTCACAGGTACTGCACTATGTCCATACGCATTGCAATTTTGTTTTACGGCTTGCGTTAATTTTTTACCTTTTTTTGTAGTAAAATTTTAAAATGAATCGAATTTCTTCATTCACTCATCTTGACGGTAAGAAAAACAAATGAAAATCACTCATTTTCCTAATTTGAATTTGGAATTATGTTGTTTAAAATTTAAACTTTCAATGATACCAAAACCAGTCAGATACAAATAGTATATCCAAAGAGATTTTGTTACAAGTTCATACATACTACAATGCGGAATACCTTTTCGTCCCAACCTTTTATTCAACCATAAGAGGATAAAATTACAAAGGAGCTTACACAAAAATCTTTTTCATTAGTATACGTATATCACAACAGAGCAGTGGCGAAGAGTCCATACAAGCCGATTCCCAACGGGTTACCTTTCAAAAATCAGTTCCATATTCATACAAAAGTATTTACATTCTATTTCATTAACAAAGTATTATTAATCAAATGCCTGCGCGATTTACAATAGCAATAGTAATTCTTAGCAATACCCTAAGTATCAAATTTCATTTTATAGTCGTAAATTAATCAGCGCTTCAATTTTTCGTACATTACATAGGCAACTCGACGAATTACAGCCTACCTCGGTCAAACGTTTTACTATGAGGCGAAAAGAGACAGAGCGTGTCAGACCATCTCTTTCTAATGCTCGCTAACCGTCCGTAATTTTTGAGAAAAGATAGGCTAATGCCGACCGGCTTGCAGTTCTCTCCTCTCCTCTATTAGAAAGAGACAAAGAAACCACTCAAACCACGGCACGAGAGAAAGAACACGACAAAATTAAAAAGAATTAGCGTTATAATGAAATCCTTCGCAAGTCATATTCTTTTTATTTTGGCATATTTTCGTGTTCCATTTCGTTTGGTTGAAAATAAATTATTGTTAGTATGTGACATGTGTTCGTTTTTCGTGTTTTTCGTTTTTCGTTTGTTATATTTTAATATTTGTGTTATTTAAACTGTGACTGATTCTGTAAGGTAATTTAATCGCTGATTTGGTTAAATACTGTGGATTTTGTTTGTTATTTAAAATCATTTAGATCGTGATTGATAGCGTATAACACGGGCAGAAAGGCTCTTGAATGGCGACCACATACCGGCAAGCGCAAATAGGTGGTCGGATGACCTGACGTTTAGAAATCAAAAAATCAAAATCGTTTATTTCAAATTAACCATCACTTGGTACTTTTGAATAGTCAATGTCGGTCAGTTCAAGAAAAGTGAAGCTAAATTGTACGTTCCAAAGCGTAGATCTCTTTGGAGAAGAACGTGCAAGAAACTCCCATGGACACTCTTTTAAAATCATAATATATGGGTTACATTTCTTCGTTACATATTTATGTTAGCGCAATGGTTAAGCTATTGACTGCTGCGCTGCGTGTCGCGGGTTCAATTCCCGCACTGAACAAATATTTCTATGACCTACAAGTAGTTGATCCGGGTCTGGATGTTCGTGTATGTGAATTTATATGTTTGTGAGCGCACCCACGACACAGGAGAAATTCCTAGTGTGGAGCAAATTTAAAATAAAACCGTTCATTTTGGAAATCCGTAGAGGAGGCATATGTCCAGCAGTGGACTTCACGTGGCTGAGATGATCATGAATTCATCTTTACTAAAAGATAAAATACTTGCAGTGACTGGACTGTTCCACTCAAATCTTTGTGTTACTTTCTCAATTATCATAGTTATCTCTTTAGCATTTCAGATATCACCCTACATGGTCTTAATCTGACCAATATTAAGTCTGGACTTTTAAAGAGACTGCGCCATCGGTTTGTAGTTTGTTTATATCTTCTCAAAGTGGTCAAATAGAAAATGCTGACTTTTTTTTAAATAATCCCCTCTATTTATAAACGTTGCTTAAAGTTAACTAGTGATGACTGACTGTTTCACCTTACATTTTTAACGTTTTAACATCAATTCACTTTAATCATCGTTTATGAATAAACCCCTTATACACTATGGTGTTTATTCATAAAAGATGATTAAAGATAAGTGACGTGCAAAGGTCAAAAATGAATGTTTATTAAACCTTTGATTTGCTCTGTGGTTGAAACAGTCACTAATCACTAGTTGACTAAAAGCATCAAGCATTGAGCCCAAGGTCAAAGTGGCTGCCAGGAAACTTGGCGTTATCGCAAAGGTCCGGCAGTACTTCACACCTGGACAGCTTCTAATGTTATACAAAGCACAGGTCCGTTCGTGTGTGGAGTACTGCAGCCACATTTGGGCTGGTGCTGCTAAGTGTCACCTGGCCGCTTTGGATTCGATGGAGAGGCGTGCGAAGAGGCTGATTGGTGACCCTGATCTAACTCGAGATGGTCTCCAAAGCCTAGAGCACAGGCGTAGAATAGCCAGCCTTTCGGTGTTCTATAGGATGCATTTTGGGGAGTGTGCGAGGGAATTGCATGATTTAATTCCCCCATCTCCGTTCCACCATCGGACGACCCGTCGTACGGCCGGTTTCCACCCTTACGTTGTTAACACCACTACGATCCGGACGAAGCGTTTCGCCTCCTCCTTTATACCGCGTACATCGAGGCACTGCAACAATTTGCCAACGGCGGTGTTTCCGTTGGACTACAATTTGAGTGTCTTCAAGGCTAGAGTAAATAGGCTCTTAATAAACTAGTGCGCTTTACCATCAACGATTGCGTCACTGCTTACCATCAGGCAGGATTGCGGTCAAGCGCTAGTTTATAATATACAATATGTAAAGAAAACCCTGTCCGACCCAACACATGACCAAATATAATATAAAATTTTACATAGTCATCATAGTAACAATACCAAAGAATTTTGAAATAATCCTTTTTTCCCGGGAATTAATTCCAATTTCCCCGAAATTTGGTAATTTTTAAAAAAGTGACAACACTGGTTTTATTATAAGCGAATAGCGACGCGACCACGTCACAGGTGCCGCGTGCCCTGCCCCCCGCCGCCCGCGGAATGGTGTTGTTTACCGCATATGTATTAAGTTACCTCTTTTTGGGAAATAATATTTATTTTTTTAGGGGGATTTTTTTTTAAGTTTTGCCTGTCTTTGTGGGCATTAGTAGAATCAGTTATCGATACCTAACAATGCCTTCACGGATCGGACAGGGTTTTCTTTACATATTGTATATATAAAAAAAAAAGCAACGTTTATGAATAAGGGGTATGTGTTCTGTAAAAGTTATTTCGACATCCTATTTATATAATAAACAATTTAACATTAACAACAGTAATAATATCATTATTATCATATTTAATGTTAATTTGCATGGTCAAGATCATTTTCCTTTCATGCCCTAATAAGCGGATATGCAAAAAAGCTACACCAACGAACCGCTCATGGATGAAAACACTTTACTACAAAAACTATTGATTATTATAATACTTATGTACCGTTGTACCCTTTTGTCGGATACGAAATCATGGAATGACCTCTCCAGGGTAAGTAAGTAATGTAGCAATACGTTTCATTCACTCTCATCAGCAATTGTTGTAAAGTTGCTGAAGTGACAAAATGGACCCCCATTTTGTCACTTCAGCAAATTTCATTGCATTATTTACATTGCTGAGTAACCATATTTTTCAAACATATGGAGCAAAGGATTACCCATGTGCTTCGAAATTATTGAAATTGATACTAATGGTGTGTTACTCAATTAGGATGCCGCTCTGGGAAGGACGTGTCAGATTGTGACTGAAAAAAACTCACCTGTGTTACTTCATTTCACTTTGCGCAAGGGGTCACGATATCTCTCCAAATAACCCGCCCTCGAACATTCCAGGCAGTACCGTTGTACTCTGGATATTAATTTAGAAATAATAAAAGTAACAATTTCGTCGTATCTTTTTTTCATATTCTTTCTACTAAGGAATGCAAACTTTAAATTTTGAGTTTTTCCATACGAAATCTGCCGGAAGTTAATTATATTCCACAAAAAAAATCTGTTATTTGAAAAATCAGCTAAGTAATAAGTGTATTATAACGGTGATCGCCGTCGTTGTTAGTTAGACATATTATAAATTTCCACCAATATTTTTTTTATAAATTATAAACTAACGCCTGATGGTAGGTAGCGACGCAATCGTTGATGGCAAAGCGCACTACTTTATTAAGAGCCTATTCACTCTAGCCTTGATGACACTCAAATTGTAGTCCGACGGAAACACAGCCGCTGGCAAACTGTTCCAGTCCCTCGATGTACGCGGCATAAAGAAGGCGAAACGCTTCGTCCGGATCGCAGTGGTGTCAGCAATATAAGACTGGAAACTCGCCGTACGACGGGTCGTCCCATGGTTGAACGGAAATGGGGGAATTAAATCATGCAAATCCCTCGCACACTCCCCAAAATGCATCCAATAGAACACCGAAAGGCTGGCTACTCTACGCCTGTGCTCTAGCCTTAGAAGACCGTTTCGAGCTAAATCAGGGTCACCAATCAGCCTCTTCGCACGCCTCTCCACTGAATCGAAAGTGGCCAGGTGTCACTTAGCAGCACCAGCCCAAATGTGACTGCAGTACTCTACACACGAACGGACCTGTGCTTTGTACAATATGGTGTGAAGTACCGCCGGACCATTGCGATAACGCCAAGTTTCCTGGCAGCCACCCTGGCCTTGGACTCAATGAACCGCCCAAAGTTTAGGTTCGAGGAAATCTCAACTCCCAAAAACTGAAGGCGGTCGGTACACTCCAAGGACACATTTCGAAAAGTAGGAGCCAAGGTCACCAATATAGCACTCAAATACACAGTAACATAAGAAATGACAGGAAAATGTTAATAAAACTCCTCATTTCAATTCAAAATTACATTACATAAAATTAACCGAAAACTGTTACATAAAATTAACGGAACATTTTAAATAAATAAAAGGAGGTAATAAGAGTCAAAATTAATTGTATGTATGTCAAAGTAACAATTTACCATATACTCAACCGGAAACACGAGTATAAATAACAAGGAAGTGAAATCAAATACAGAATCAAAACATGCTTAAAATTAAAAGCTCCCATATGCCTTATTACATCTAAACTATAGCTGTCTTAAGTACCTATATCTATATCCATTATAAATTAGTACTTCTCTTTAAACCCATATTATTGTATAACCTGTGTCCTCCAATGAATCCCGTTTTATATGTGGTGTCCCTGTTTTTATTTACAAGAGATAACACGAATACATTTTGTCTAAACGGAAAATGTAGTAACTTGAAAAACACAATAAATATTATTATAACGTCTCACACGAACAAATCATCTTGCCGTGAATATTTATGTAGGCGCACTGTGTACTTACCTTCTTTAACTTTTATATGCATAAATTATTCCCTATTGGGAATAATTTATGCCTATTAGTTATTACTAGTAGTTACAATTTACTTATGATGTATAGATTTAAAATAGTATCTACTCAAAATAAAATTATCACTACTTCTTGGTTACACTTCGAAATAAACAGATTCCACTTTATTGACTTAAGATACATATTATTTGAAGTTGAAGAAACAATCGGAAAAATAAGTTCCTCAATTAGAAAAATGTGATTAAGAATTATTTTCAGAACCTGCTATACTAACTATTCAACTATATCAACTTGATTTAATTAGATATTAAGCTGTTCATACGTGTCATTTCCTTCTTCAATATAATATATACATTAATAAAACTGAGGGCGAATTTCGGAACAATAAATAAAAATGCTGAAAACCGAGTCAGGAGGATGTAAGAAGTGGAACAGAAGTATTTTTTTGTCTGTCTCTGTTTGTCTGCGAAACTACTGAAGCAATATAATTAGATTTTTGTACGATTGGAGCTGATATGGTCAACATACTTATTTTACTTTTTTATGTATTATTTTTAATATTGATACCGGTAATTTTCTTCACGTTTGCTTTGAAAATAACCGAAAGTTCACAAGATTTCAGGGGAGTAAAATACAATAGCTCTCGTATTTGGCGTTCCTCTGTAGCAGGAAATTCCATCATATTATATCTATAACAAGCAGCAAGGCGTTTTCAACCGCAGAAGGCAGAGCTGTAAGTTGTATAAATAAAGAACACACCTTAGAAAAAATGTTCACGTTGCACGCAAATTAAACCGGTTTTATTTGCAAAAGCAGGTGCTTTTGCATACAGTGCAGGAACCTACGTAGTTTGCCGACCTTCGACCGGTATGCTTGCCGAACAGGGCACTTACTTGATGAAGACTGGCACTGGGATGAAGCTCTAGCCGATGTATGCATCAGTCATATTCCACATCGCTTGCGTCATTTATTTGCCGTATCGCTAGTATTTTGTGGGCTTTCGAGTCCTGAATAATTTATTTATTTGGTTTTTTAATTTTTAAATGAATTTCTCTTGTATCGTGGGTGCGTTTACAAACATACAAACTTACATACATAAACAGTCAGGCCCGGAATAACTACTTATAGGTCATACAAATATTTGTACCGTGTGCGAATCTAACCCGCGACACGCAGCGCAGCAGTCGTTGAGCCACTGCGCCAATGTGCAATTCAGATGTTAGAACTAGTGCTTGACCGCGACCCCGCCTGCTGGTAAGCACCGGTAAAAGCGGCGATCGGTGGCGATCTCTCGCTGTAGCGAGAGTACATGGCAAGTCGCCACCTTCTGCGAAGCAGTGATGCTGGCAAAGGAGGAAACAGAGCGCGTAAGAGAGCGGGAACCTCACGCCTCTAGCCGTCGCAGGGGATGCCCTGGTCGGGAGACAACATCGAACTCCCTTCCACCGTAGGCGCGGGCTTGCGGGCGGCGAGCAGTGGGCAGCAGAGAGGTTATTTGATGATTTCCCATCCACACCAAAAAAAGGGGGTTGATACTCGCCGTACGACGGGTCGTCCGATGATGGAACGGTGATGGCGGAATTATGTCATGTGATTCCCGCGCACACTCTCCGAAAATGCATCCGAAAAGCGCTATAGCTAGCTATATACCCTACACCTGTGTTCTAGAAGTCTGGGAGATTATAAAATTTTAACTAATCAAATCGCAGGCATAAGCTACTTCAAAATAAAATTGTTTAATAGCACCCGTCAAAGCGTTAATAACTCTTAAAATTTTTAATAATTCTCTTTAATTCGACGGCAACCTTTATTTAGAAATCAAAAAGTGATCGGTAAGTAATCGATATCGACTTATTAATGATAATGATTATCATGATGCCTACTGTTGAAGAGAACATATCGACTTAATAATTCCAACAAACAAAAATCATTATAAATAAATATTAAGAACACGCGCTACAATTTACACTAATCAAGTTTCCTCCTAAAACATTGATAGGGCACACCCAAAATAGTCGAGAAAATCTGCAAAAAATCACAAATAATTGATGTTAAGTGTATAGTATTATTACAGGATGCTGATATTTAAAACCAAAACGATATGTGTATAAATACGTGTATGAGATCATGAACGATATCAATTCAGTGTAGGGATTCACTGAAGATTCACGATGATTCGGAAGGTACGTACATCTCATGTTGATTTTATGTTTATAAATGTGGATTTTTTTTAAATAAAATAATAATCTGGTTTTGTAGAAAAAGGTATAATTTAATTTTTCGTGAAAAGATTTTTATGTTATATAACTATGAGTACATCATTATATATATTATAGTATATAATGTATATAGTACAGCATTAATTTTATAAACGGTTTGTCAAGGTCGAACGCTAACCCATATCGATCAGATTATCTTATTTCAATAAAGACTTAATAGTAGAGATTTAGATAATTTACTTGTTTAAAGATTTTTAGGAATTGGAGCATTTTTTAAAATAACCGTTTTTATTTCAGGCACTAATCCTTATGAGCTTAGCACTGTGTGTGCTTGGCGATGGACATCACGCGGTTTCTGAACAACGTATTAGAATACGTCACAAGGACCACCACGGGCATCATGGTGAACTGTCACATATCGGCTCCAAGGAGCCTGAGCATCATGAGGAATACGTGAGTCATATACTTTCGGTTCTCAGTTTTTAACGTGCGATACAGTCAGGTGGATAGAGAAAAGTATCCACTATACCTAAAGGCATACTTGGTTAGGTTGTTACTTGTAACTCATCTCGGTAAACTTACCTACTTTGAGTCACCGTGGAAATTGGTCTAACTGAATTTTGTATTGTTTTAGGCGTGGTCGTATCCATCATACGAGTTCTCATACAGTGTGCATGATCCCCATACACATGATAAGAAAGGTCAACAAGAGTCAAGAAAGGGAGATGAAGTGGAGGGCGAATACTGGCTGATACAACCCGACGGTCGCAAGCGCACCGTGAAGTACCGTGCGGACAAACATAGCGGGTCTGTAGTCTTTAGCTCCTAACAAACAATTTACAAAAGACATAAAAAAGCAGCTTTATCTCAGTCCCATCGATATGTGGACTATTAAATCTGAGTCATAATATGTTTTTATATTAATTTTATATGTATTTTTTAGTTTCCGCGCTACCGTCATTTACTCGGACGATCATCATCAAACAATTGAACATCATGGCTACAAAGTCAAAGACGACAAGGAAGATAAAAAAGATGATGATGACAAAAAAGATAAGAAAGATAAAAAAGACAAGAAAGATAAAAAGAAGAAAAAGAAACAGAATAAGAAAGATGATGACGAAAAGAAAGAAAAACGCGATAAGAAAGACGACAAAGATGAAAAGAAGAAAGACAAAGACGGAAGTAGTGAAGAATCCGGGTCAGATGAGCGCAGTGGAGAAGAAAGCCGAGGTCCTGAAGGTGTAGTTGTCAGATGGGGCCACAAAGAAGACAGACATCGTGTTGACGACAGACACGATCATCGCGGCCGCTATGAAGATCGTGATCATAAAGAAGAGGACTACGATCGGGAAGAAAGTTTGTTATGGGAGGAGCGTCGCAAATTTGATGAGCGACGTGGATACCCTGCGAAGCTCACATCGTACTTCGGCCAACCCTCTCGCATCAACCCTCGTTTCTACAGACATAACCAACAGCCTGAACATAATTAAACTAAGTCATAAAATCAGAGACTGAACGGCGGCAATGTAAACATGGTATTGTGTTAAATAGTTGTGATAAACTATATTCATAATTTTTTAATAACGATAAATATTATAATCTTGCAAATGCTAACCTTATATAAAGGTATTAAGCGATAATTATTGTGTTATTTCATGCCCTAAAAATTGTACACAGTCATGCGTTTATTCGTGCAATTAACGAGAATCGCTTAAAGCAATCAATGTCAAATGTGAATATACGCAACAGGTTAATTGTAAATTTAGGGCATCTAGAACATGCATACAGTCTGTTAAAAAGCAAAAATAAAATCTTTTTTTTTTTTTTTTGGACTCATCCCTATGGTCCATCTGATTAGTACACATACGAATTTGAAACTAGTCTTTATACTGACATCTACCAAATAAACGACACAGACTCTTCATTAATATGCCACAGTGGCATGTAAGCGTATCCAATGTTCCAGTATGAGGCTGTCCCTTCAGCTACAGCTGATAGGTTGGACCACTAGGAATTAACTACAGTTACAAACTACAATTTACAATATGCTGTTGCATAATAGAAGCGCAACGCTTACGCATGCTAGTGTGGACGCCACATCCATACTAATATTATAAATGCGAAAGTAACTCTGTCTATGTGTCTGTCTGACTCTTACTCTTTCCCGCTTAAACGTCTCAACCGATTTTGATGAAATTTGGTACAGACAATCTTTAGACCCTGAGAAAAAAACATAGGCTACCGTTTATTGAAAAAATAAAATTATATTCCCGAGGGAAATCTAACAAGCGCGATATAACCGAATTCCACGGGGGCGAAGCGGCGGGCGGAAAGCTCGTATTTAAATAAAAAGAAAAACGTGGAAGCTTTAATTGTAAAACTCAATACATTTATTTTCGTCTAATTTTTTTTTTAATACATTAGAAACTAGTGCTTGTCCGGAATTCCGCCCGATGGTAAGCAGTGATGCAATCGTTGATGGTAAAGCGCAATAGTTTATTAAGTCTATTATTTAAAATATGCGTTATTAGTTTTATACACTAAAATTCAGGCGAATCAATTGCGTAGTAAACTGCGTAGCAATTACCGATACGTTTCGTAACACCAAATTGTACTCTGCGTACTAAGAGAGTAGTACCTTGCATAACACGTTACGTAGCGGGAGGATGATCATCGAAATAGAACAATATTCGCCAGAATAATAGGTTGGGGATAAACTATCTTCACATTTTTTAAGAAAATTCGAAACATTTTTTTAATATACTTTATTTATATAAGTATGAAAGTACCATTTTGCCATCTTGTAGATTGGGACATGATCCCATTATTATAGAAATTTTGGAACTTTTGCTCAAAATACCGCGACAAATGGTTTCGGCAGTCCTCTCGTGATGTTAACCTGATACTGCCTAATAAATTCTGAAGAGACCGAAGCAGGTGAAAATCACCTTAGTATTCTTAGTAGTCTGTTTCAATCTTTTCAGAATTCTGCGGATGCATTAACACCTCGCAGCCAAACTCTCTTAATTGATGCTGAGTGGCTAAATATGTGTGAGGTCTAGCGTTATCACGATGAGAAACCACTCCTCTTCTGTCGATTAATTTCAGCCGTTTTCTTTTAACTTTTTGCTTTAATCTCATGACTTGTTCGCTTTAGGTGGTAACAGCTCATAATGAATAATGTCCTTCCAATCCCACCACCCAAACAGCATCACCTTGTTGCGAGTTAACCCGGGTTTTGCTATAGTCTGTGAAGCCTGACCGGCCTTTGACCACGACCTTTTCGCACGTTCTTGTCAAACGATATCCACTTTCATCACCACATACCTACATGATTATCGGTTCATCACCAGTTATCAGCTTCTTCAAAAATGGTTCGGTTTCATTACGTCATAATAAAGAACTACAAATAAGTACATGGTCCATTAGGTTTCTGTCAGTGAGCTCGTGAGGTACCCAAATAGCTTTTTTGTGCATTTCTTTTAAGTGCGCCAAAACTGTTTTGTGGTGAATTCTCAGTTTTTCACTTTTTCAAAAATCTCATCCTTTCTATCCGTAATAGGGCGACCAAAGCGAAGTGCTTCTTTGACATCAAAATTTCTGGCTTGAAAACGCTGAAACCAAATTTATGCTACTCTCACAGGTACTGTACTATGTCCATACGCATTGCAATTTTGTTTTACGGCTTGTGTTAATTTTTTACCTTTTTTGTAGTAAAATTTTAAAATGAATCGAATTTCTTCATTATATTCACTCATCTTGACGGTAAGAAAAACAAATGAAAATCACACATTTTCCTAATTTGAATTTGGAATTATGTTGTTTAAAATTTAAACTTTCCAAATTTCAATTTCGTTGATACCAAAACCAGCCAGATACAAATAGTATATCCAAAGAGATTTTATTACAAGTTCATACATACTACAATGCGAAATACCTTTTCCTCCCAACCTAATATTCAACCTTAGGAGGATAAAATTACGAAGGAGCTTACACAAAAATCTTTTTCATTAGTATACGTATATCACAACAGAGTATTTTACTCTATTGTGATATATGTACGTATACATAATTTTATAGTATGGGTTATTATTAGTAGACAGAAAGCAGTGTGCTAAAAAGGTCTCATTGCTTAGCATTAAAAAAACCATTCACTATTTTTTTTCGCTAAGCGTAAGGTGGGACGCTCTCAGGCTAGGTGGCGCGACGATCTTCGCAGGACGCCTGGTATGCGGTGGATAAGAGTTGTCGAAAATTGAGTTGAAAGCCGTGCATTGAGAGGCCTATCTCCAGCAGTGGACTGCTATAGGATATTGATGATAATTGACAGGTGATTGTAAAGCGCAAGTAGTAAAAATATTAATGATAGCGCGTGATGAGTTAGTACTACTAGTACTTTATAAACGTTGCAATTGGTTATTTTTACCCTCATTCATTCTCCTGTCCTTATCCCAATTTATTTGGGGTCGGCGCAACATGTCTTTTTCTTCCATGCATCCCTATCAGAAGCCATCTCGGCAGTCACCCCCTTCTTAGCCATATCATCCTTCACACATTCCATCCATCGTTTCTTTGGTCTTCCCCTACTCTTATAGCCATCAACATTCATAATTAAGACTCTCCTCACGACATTCTCCTCAGTTCTCCGTAACACATGCCCGTACCATGACAACCGATTTCCACACAACTTTTCAGCTACCGGTGCCACTTTCAGACTTCCTCTTATGTAGTATTTTTACCCTATGGTTTTTAATTTAAAGCCACACAGAATGGGGCAATGACTGTCATGGCGGCGGTGGTGAACACCTTGAATAAGATCGTCACGCACAAATTGAGTAACTGTAAATGCTTTACAAAATATTAGTAACTTGACTTAATCAGTGTTAATCATTAAAGTTTCGTCGATTTTAACACGTCATAGTAGAGATGACAAACGAAAAGCCTCTGATTGATTCGGGTTTATAACAAAACATTCGCCAGAACACTAATAATAATAACTCTTGACAAAATCTCTAGGAATACATACCTATATACTTTCAGGTACTATAAAGTTTATTGAACTAAATTACTTCAATCAAGCAATTTTTTTGAGCCAATCACATAGAGCCACCTATGAAGAGCACCACGTAAGAGGGTGAAGAGTGATTCGTTCACGAATATGAGGGGTTCCCGCCTATATTAAAATCTTACCTATAAATAGAGTCAATCCCGGTGGCATGACAGCCCAGTTCAATATCACTTCATTTTAGTTTTTCTTCTTCTTCAGCCTATAGAGGTCCACTGCTGGACAAAGGCCTCCAACAAGGCTTTCATTCTATTATTTGGGATCGCAGTAATTTCTTATTCCACAGGAAAAGCGCTACTGCCCGCTGCCCAAGTGAGAGTTCCCTTAGTCCCCTCTTACGACACCCACGGGAGGATTTACTGCGATTTTTTTTACAGAAAAGACAGGCTGTATCAGTTTACTTATCGTGTTTCTTAAAACTATCGGGATGTTCATATGTATGTTTGTAGATTTTCATAAAAAAAAAAACAATTGTAGTTGTTTTACCTAATGAATTGACCGCTGAAACAATTCCGTTTAACCCTAAAATAATTAAAACACCAATTAAAACTGTAAGGATACAGAACAATTACCTGTGAATCCGGTAGACTGTCCTTACATAAGTACCAATCATATTGATCATGTATCAGTATTTATGCGTGCCGCCACTTTTATAAACGTCTTTTTAGTGGATCATTGTACAACATGCTTTACGTGAGTTTGCTTTTGTTTAAGACCCTTTCTGTTACTAATATAATTTACATTTACGTTGTTGACCCCTGACATTTCAAATCTCTTTGAAATATTTTCTATAAGACCCATCCCCTGTGCTGACGTAACGAGTATTCATCACTACGATTGAGACGGTCAACGAGTTTTAATTGCTTTCCGTAGCGCATTATTAAGTTAGTTAGTTAATAAGATAATTTAAACAAATTTCACCTTTATTACTTTCAGCTATTACTATTAGCGACAGCCTCAGTGACAATAGCGGCTGATGCCGAGAAGGATGTACTATCAGAACTGAAACCTGAAGAATCCGCGTTGCCTATCCGAGTACTCGATGATGAACGTCGGTACCGCTTTGAGGATGGCTTGGAACTGATTCGAAGCCGCGAAGAACGCTCACGCCAAGACTTTAACGATTTCCGTGATAGCCTACGTAAAGACTACCGCGATGGTCGTGAAGGTCGTAATGGCCCGGTCAGGCTTGACTTCAAGGAAGAGGACAACGCTGGCCCACTGATCTTGCGGTCACCTGACCCACTCCCGGGTCATGTAAGTTGGAATAAAAGTTGAAATTATTAAATTTACTTGAATCTGGAAAATGAATGATAGAGAATCATGTGTTTGTATTTTCCAGGGTAAACCGGATATCGAACGTCAAAATAAGTAAGTTTCATCTATTTTAGGTGACATGTCAGTGTTGTGGCAGAAACTAGAAGTGTATGTTAACACGATTTAACGATAAGATTAAGAAAGAAATACATAACATTAAACTTTATTATCGGCTAGCTTAGCTTACAAGCTAATTTTAAAAGCACAGCATGAACACTTTACCTTTCTTCCCATTGGTTTTCAGAATCATCGCTGACGTATACAGCCCAGATTACTACCAGCCTACATGGATACTTGACTATAGATACCTAAAAAGTGGCGGCAGGGACTACACCCGCGGCCCCGGCGGTCAGATCCTAATTTTACCAAAGAACGTCAGGACCAACGAAAAGAAGGAGTTCCCTGATTTCGACAGTTTGCTCGAACACCTCCGCCTAAGTCGCTTGTCGGAAAGCGCGAAGAACAGTGGACGTGGGCGCGGAGATGACTACGAGGCGAGACGTGGCTACCTGAACATTGATCTCGGACAATATGGGCACGGGCAGCAGGTGTACGAGCATCAACATCAGCAACAGAACCCGTGGAGGTCTAACCGTAACCACTAAAGCTATTGAAGACAACATTTCAAGATTTTCTCTTCATATTAATAATCTGTATAAATTATTCCCCTTTTCTAAACGTCATGTCTCATAAATATAAAAAGAAACCATATAATTCACATATCTGACAATGTTATAATTTCTGAAAAATTCTTTAATAGCTCTTCTCTATTCTGACTAAACTATGGTCAATTAAATCAAATACTAGTAAATAGTTTCTTCTATCTGTTCTGTTTTAGTCTCAAGACTGTTTAATTTCCTACGTTTCATACTTTATGTCCATTATATAAAAATACCCACTTGTATGCAAAAAAGAAGAATACCTACTCAAAAAAATTACCTGTTATCATTCATCAGTTAATTAAAACATTATTTAATACAGAAAACATGTGTAATTTATTTACACCCAATATTAAATAAATTAGTTATTCAATATTAAGATCGTAGTACCTAATTTTCCAAAATGGAGAAATACAAAGGTAAGTACGCTAGCAGGTTGTTTAAAAAAGAAATCATGGCCCTCGCGCACAGACAAGTGAAGAAACACGGGTAGGTTTTAGTCAGTAAAAGTCTGACACGCCCTCCACTCCGCCCAGAACGGGAGAGGTCATTTAATTAGATGAGTACCCATCCCAAAAAAAAAGCTCTGGTATTTTGATTCGCACTTAAACTCTACTACCAATTGTTAAAAATAGTAACAAATGGTTAACCATTTTAAAATTACTCTTCTTAATATTATTGAATTGAATTTGAAGTGAATGTGTTTTTGTTAATTTTTTTGTTTATTTACCTGATATAATTTCATTGCCTACTGTCACTTAATTAATTATTAGTAAAAGAAAATAACCATTAAATAAACAACTAACATTTTTTTTATTTCCGCCCGCGGCCGCGCCCGCGTGGAGTTCGGTTATATCGCGCTTTTTATATTTCCCTCGGGAACATCATATTTTTCCGGGATAAAAGGTAGCCTATGTTCTTTCTCAGGGTCCAAAGATTGTCTATGCCAAATGTCATCAAAATCGGTTGAGAGGTTTAAGCGGGAAAGCGTAACAGACAGACAGACAGTTACTTTCGCATTTATAATATTAGTATGGATGGTGGTCAGACAAGCAGTAGCTCCATGTAAAAACTGATATTCAGTTGTATCCGGCTAAACTGGAAGTCGATCCCAGCATAGCAGCTTCTGCAGATTACCGATTTAAATATGTCTTCGCTCTCTCAAAATAATCAAAAGCTTATTTTAAAAGAAGAGTAGGTATCAGTGGCGAAGGGTGAAATTTTGACAAAGGGAAGCCGGTCCAAAAAAATTAACACTTAAACACTTACCTACTGCAGGATATCTTGAATAATATTGCCGGTAGAATAATATAAGCCATAATAACAAACAAAATCCACAGTATTTAACCAAATCTGCGATTAAATTACCTTACAGAATCAGTCACAGTTTAAATAACACAAATATTAAAATATAACAAACGAAATTATCACGCACCAGTGGTATAGCAACATGTCACATACTAACAATAATTTATTTTCAACCTTACGAAATGGAACACGAAAATATGCCAAAATAAAAAGAATATGACTTGCGAAGGATTTCATTATAACGCTAATTCTTTTTAATTTTGTCGTGTTTTCTTTCTCCCGTGCCGTGCTTCAATAACAATAATTTCTTTGTCTCTTTCTAATAGAGGAGAGGAGAGAACTGCAACCCGGTCGCGAATAGCCTATCTTTCTTTAAATTTTACGTACAGTTAGCGGGCATTAGAAAGAGGTGGTGACACGCTCTGTCTCTTTTCGCCTCATAGTAAAACGTTGGCCGAGATAAGCTGTAATTCGTCGAGTTACCTTTACGACTATAAAATGAAATGTGATACTTAGGGTATTGCTAAGAATTACTATTGCTATTGTAAATCGCGCAGGCATTTAATTAATAATACTTTGTTAATGAAATAGAATGTAAATACTTTTGTATGAATATGGAACTGATTTTTGAAAGGTAACCCGGTGGGAATCGGCTTGTATGGACTCTTCGCCACTGGTAGGTATATAAGAATGCTAGCTAAGAGTTGTTACATAACACTTACTCACTCTGCCAAACATTGCCAAGTCAAATAAATATTTATTTGACTCGGCAATGTTCGGCAGGGTCTAATATTAAAAACAAATATTACGTTAAAAAAATGAAAAATCAAATAATATTAGGAAAAGGCGCTTGGTTTAGCTCGAATTGTGATAAGAATATTTGTTTTATTTGCATCGGGTTAGTTTAACCTATTTTATAAGTAGCTATACATAAGTACTTAAGTAGTGTATAATAGCAAAGCAAGTAAAGTCATTCATTCAGTCAGTCCTTCTCTATATGAGAGGAGACCTGTGCCCAGCAGTGGGATGATAAAAGGTTGATGATGATGATGAAGTAAAGTCATCATCATCATCTCAGCGTATAATACCGGTTGCAACCGCGGCTTTCACTTTGGAGCCCGGGGTCCACTTTCCTACTAATATGTCTCCACTTCGCACGATTTCTGGCATCCCGTGGTATGAGATTGTTGGCACGCATGTCATCTCTTACAACGTCAATCCAGCACTTCTTTGGTCTACCTCGCTTGTTCCGGCGCGGCCCGGCGGAGGCGCCAAGGCAAGACATTTGTTACCCACGTAACATACCGTTTTCGTAAGACATGACCGTACCAACGTAGGCGACTCTCTTGCAGTTTGTCTGCTATATCACGGACACCGAGACTGCCACGGATGCGGGAGTTCCTGATGCGGTCTTTCCGCGTAACTCCACACATCCACCGCAGCAAATTCATCTCCGTGACACGCAGCTCCTGCTTGTGTCGCTCAAGCACTGGCCACGCTTCACTACATAAGAAGAACACGTGTAATAATGGTCTTATAGACCTATCCTTTGAGCTTAACCGGCATTTTGGGGACACAAATAACACCTTTCACCTCACGCCATTTTGCCCAAGCTGCGGAAATGCGTGCCTTAACGTCGCAATCAATGTCGCCAAGTATTTAAATTGAGCTGTGTGACACTCGACCATGTCTCCGCCTATGCACACAGGCATAGGGTCTGTGGTGTTGGTGGCCCTGTACACCATCTTCGCCACATTGAGTTTAAGACCTCCGTTCTCAAGCGAGTTTTTCCACGCGATCACCCGCCGCACCAACCGTTCCCTGTCCGCGTCTGCCAGCGCGATATCATCATCAGCATACATGAGCAACCAGTCTGACAAGACGTCCAACATAATGCTGAACAGGAACGGACTAAGGATGGATCCCTGGTGAACTCCGACGGTGATGGGGAAGGGTTTAATGTCGCCAACAGCGGTCCTAACAACAGAATCGGAATTGAGGTACATGTCTCGAATTATGTCAACATAGGATTTTGGTACCCTTTTGGACCTCAGTGCATACCAGATCACCCCCCGAGGGATACGGTCGAAAGCCTTCTGCATGTCTAGCATATTGGAGCATATTGTGTTCCTATTTTGCTCAGTTCCTACTTACTCAGTTATCATGATAAGGTGATAAGTACTTTATCATCTGTATCATATAGCTTAAACCTAAAGTGGTATCTAATAGTAAATAGTTGAATACCTACTAAGTCATTCTCTGTAACATAGTTTTGAATTTGTCAAGACTTATGTAGGACGGAAGTGCCACAAAGTGAAATTATGACATATGCAGTGAAGTTTAAATTAATTACCGTACGTTTCAAAAAAATATTCTAAGGTTCATCGCCGTTTAATCCAATTGAAAATATTAAATCAGTTTCTATTCACATTCTTAACACAATTACTTTACCTCTTACAGCAACCCAAATATCCCACCAAGAACCTTCCCCATTCATAAACGATGTTTAAAGTTGACTAGTGATTAGCAATTCTTTAACTCACTTAACCTTAATCATCGTTTATGAAGAAACGCCAGTGTTTAAGGGGTTTATTCATAAACGATGATTAAAGTTAAATGACGTGCAAACGTCTTAAGTCTATGGTTAAACAATCGCTCATCACTAGTTAACTTTAAGCAACGTTTATGAATAAGGGGTTAAATTTAAAATTAATGGGGCAGTATTATGAAGTGAAGAAGCCATTATCAATGCAGTGTTAAAAATATATGGAGCAACACATCCTGCATAGTTCCAAATATCCTTCAAATATACGTAATGGATTTATCACTTAACATTGCGGCCTCTGCATGCTACGTTTATATGAGTACCATAAGGTTCCTTCAAATATTCTAGATTCTAAATTGATAAACACGGAGTCGCTATCGACACAACTTTTCATCGTTAATACGATGAAAAGTTGTGTGCTACTAGAACTTGCTAATGCAAGTTCTAGTAGCATCCGAGAAAATAATATTCTCTATACAGTGTACTTCCTATAACGACATGTGGAACTGTAATCACAGTAAGATCTTTTTGAAATCGTGCGAACTCTGACATAACACATATCTTTTAGAACAAAAACAAATAATACTAATCAGTAGAAAGTGATAAAAGTGATAATATTATGCAACAACTACTAACTAATAGCTTATCCCTTATTAAATGCAAACTGTATTCGAAACAAAAACGAAACGACGATATTGGAAAGAACAGAAAAAATTTATGACGCCCGTCGTGGATGGTTGTTCGAAAATCTATTTCTGTAACTAGGAGGCAATCAATCAATTAAATTAATAGCGAATTTGTAACGTCAACTTAATTACTTGTAAATAATAAGACCAATAAAGGATTTAACTAATTGTTTTTGCAAAGACATAACTTTTGATTTAAACTAGTCAACAACACACCGCAGGAGTCGCAATGTCTAAATAAACTGCTACAGAATCAGGTGTTTTATAAACATTGATTAGGAAAACAGTGCTGTTAATTGGTATTTGTGACGTCCTTCCTAAACAAATTGGATATGTGATCGCATGTTCAATAAGTACACTTATTGAATAATCACTGGCGTGAGCAATATTGACGGATTTCCAATTAATCTATGTAATGGATCGTGACGCCCTTGATACCTGCAAAAGAAACTTAGGTTTCACGTATTAACTCTATTATTTTTCTACTAATTGGAGAGGATCTAACCTAATGTCGTTATAATTGAATTGCACCCCCGAATCAACACACGATTTGGAATATAAGGTGAACAATCCGCGATTTTTACATAGTTGAATTCCAGCTAACAAACAAATATTATATCTAACAAAATGTTTTTACAAGTAAGTACATATTTGTTTATTAGTTTTTGGAATAAAGGTTTATATTTATTAATCATTTTGTAAAAAATAGCGGCAATGTTTTAAGTTTAAAAAATAATAATTCTGTCTGTTTTTTTGTAACTAATTAAAATGTACTCATAAATTAGCCAAGTGTTGAAGTGATAACAATTATGTTCCTATATCGGAATACAGCATTTAAAAGGAACATTCCCGGAAGGATGGCTTTATATACATGAGTAGTTACATTTACATATATGAATATTCGTATAGTATGAACCATATCAGTTACCTAAGTGATTAAAGTGGTGCTTGGAAATTTATCTTCCCAATTACAACACTAGGAAGTGGTGAAAAGCGGAGTATTTTAGGACTATCTTCTTTAACTCGTCAGGTGGCTGCTCTGTGTCTGCTGGCTGTGACTGCGCACACCCATTCAGCGGTGTCGCACCAGTCCCGTGTTGACCACCACAAGCATGGTCACGGCATCCACCTCGAGCAGAAAATTCACCACCCGATCCACCACCACGATCACCATGATGACCACAGGCATCACGTCGATATTCACCACGGACACCATGACCATGGACATCGGGATCATGTAAATATTGTTCTTCTTCTTTGCGTTGCTCAAATTATTATCTCCCTTGCACAGACACATAAAATCATAAGATTTAATGTAAGATAAAATAAGATATTGTAACCAAAATTTTTAAAGGTTGCACTTCTACCACGCGTAAATTAATTTTCTTTCAAATATTGTGAAGGCATAGACATTAAAATTATTTACAATCTCTATGTTTGAAGGTTATATCATTCTATACTAGTAAATTTACCACTTTCATAATAATGTTTCTAATATAGTTATCGTATTTAATTAATATTGTTAATGGCCGCGACTGAAAAGATTCATTAAAGAAAAGGTATCACAGTTGTCTCATAACCACAGCCCCTCTACTCTACTACTTCTGCAATCAAAATTTCATATTTCTATTTGTCCAGGAACACCACCACCCATCATACAAGTTCGAGTACTCCGTGAAGGACGGACACACGGGTGATCACAAGTCGCATCAAGAACACCGCGATGGCGACCATGTGAGCGGCTCATACTCGCTCGTCGAACCCGACGGCAACGTGCGCACTGTTCATTACACCGCTGATGACCACCACGGGTACGTATCCTTTTTCTGTATACCACTGTTCGGTCCAGAAAGGCCAGATCGGAAACTTTCAAAGGTAAAACAGAAAGTTCCAAAAACCTTTTCGAACTGAATTTATTAGGGTGGCCATTTTTTGATGCCCACCCCACACCACAAATTGTACAAGGTCGTCCCTAAGAGGTAGCTTATTTCAATCGTTATCACTCGGACAAATTAAAATTGACATAATCTGTAGACTATGTTAATTAATCATCCTTATGAAATAAATGTTACTATTATTATTAGTAGTACAATGCCACAAAGTTATCTATGAGCGTGGGCAATATCTGAACTAGCACCGCGATCTTATTTTGCCAATACAATTTCTGTCACAATTTCTAAACGTTTATTTACAATGTCCCTCCCTGTCATTCAGGCTGCGAAATATTCTTTATAAGATTCTTGTACCAACACAATTCCTTATTTCTCTTTTCTTTGTTACAGTTTCAGAGCTGATGTTGACCACAAGACAGCTCACCACCACATCATCCCCCACCACCATCATGGGCATCATCATGATCATGGTCATCACCATTAAACTAAACGGTCTCAACCATACGAAATCATTGATCTCGACTAAATGTACTCATTTATTATTAACTTTCTGGCAAAGTACGTCAGCGCTGACGAATAAAACTTATTTAACAAAAATATTATCTTTAATTATAATACAACTTATATCTATTACAGATGAATATTTACACTTTATCCATCTAACTTACGGTCAGATATTCATGACCAATCGTGACTTAATTTAATTCGTGACATTTTTTACGATTCGTGAGCATGGTCGCGGTAAGAACCTAAAGGACATGAAAACAAAAAAATACGATTCCATTGAAAAAACGTTGCATCGATGGGTGAACTTTCTGTTATTGGTTAGATTCTGCATTTAATAAGATTTGTCCGGGTTATGCCCATGTACAACGCTAAAGCCAACTCCTGGGTTGTATGAGCTCGCCTTCATTGGACGTCTAACAGCACTGCCTTGCCCGGAGTTGCCTCTGTCAGGAGTGTATCCTAGGCCGGGGTCTTCGTAAGTGTCGCCTCCACTAGTTGCTGGTGTATCGTGTTTGTATCCTGCACTGAGGTGAGAGTGATTGTTTGGCTCCTTCCTCCTTACTACTGCGTTGAATCTGGAAAAGAGACGACACTCGCAAAAATGTTAAGAAAAGAAATGGTTAATTATTTATTCTCATACTAATTAATATAATCTTCTAGTACTTCTTCCTCTCTTATTAAGTACTTAATTGCATTTTGTAAGCATTTTCGAATATTTAAAAATCGTTCGTGTCCTTCGAGCAAAATTTAGACGATTTATCTAATTTTAATTTGTTAATTTATGATCTGCCTATCACAATTACTGGAGTGGACGGATACTTTATAAGTACAGGTTCAAGTTTTTGAAGGCAAATAATAGATAACCTAGATAACTTAGTTTTTTTTTTAATATCTAACACAATTTATTTCTAATAAGTTTTAGTTCACCAACATAATATACAATGTAATTTGTTATTGTGAATTTGTGACAGGTAACAAGAATGATTTATGAGTCCAGTTTATTGTCAGATATTTATTGCACAATTTCGGTTCTTATTTGGGAAAATAGTGTGTTTTATGGGATTAAATGTCGGATTTGGTCAAGACGAACCACTATAGTTATGCATGCGAATACTATATCCATGTTTTGAAAGTCGTCTACCTAATACTGCTAACTAATGAAACTTGATCACGTATAGATCCATCAGTTTGGACTATTTGACTATGAGCGTTAACGGCTATACAAAAGACAGATGCGCATTTCCACTGACCCGTGTAAGGCATCTGCAGTGTACTCCACGGTCCGCAGAGCGCCATCAGGTTCATACAATGTGTAAACACCTCGCACCTTGTCGCCATCGCGTGTCTCCCAGTGACTTTTCCGATCTCCTGTTTGATGGTCCGATACTTCGTACTTATACTCATACTTGGCCTGTAATACAATGAAAGAAAATGTATTTAGATAACAGTCGAACACCTTCATTATATAAGCCGATATCCACGAATAGCTAAACAGCCTAATAATACTCTCAAGTATATACCAAACACGCAAAACATTAGTAAATAATAATTAAGTATCAACTTACATGAGTTGCACTACTACTTGGCCCTACTGGAGTTGGAGCTAGAATAAGAATACAATTATTAAACAAACTAACGTTAAAAAGTAAAGGAAGTAGCGTTAAACAAAAAATAAAGTGGTCAATTACTAGTAATTGGAGAAACTGGTGCCGCCTGTAGCTGGTGAAACACAATGCTCTGCGAGGATGTAGCATGCTGCAACATGGCGACAGGGGACCCGCTTGCGAACAACCAACTGTTCAACAGCCACACCATCTGAAAGAAAAAAAAATTTAACATGTTTTCACTGAGCTTGGATTATTTGATTTTGAGAAAGTAATATAGCGGTTTAAACTATAAATAGGCAAAGCCTACAGAAAATATCCTGGCAACTTGAAGTAGATCGCAAGATTTGATATACGCATTCAAACGGCGAGGCGTATTAAAAATTAGAAATATATCAGAATATAACGAGCAAGTGCATGTAATTGAAGTGTTTGTAAAAACATGCCTTGAAATAAACAAAATCCATATTGCGGAGCTTCAAAGACGTAAATAAGGCAAGCCAGTAGATTGAAGGGTCTCGTCTCTTCAAACTGCATTTTATAGAGTCATCTGATCTGATAAGTAGAACAATGCGCTTGTCGCCGGATGTATGCATCGACAAAGGTCCTTGTCAATTAAAATACTTGATAACACTGTATGCAAACGTAAATGAGATATGTAGTAAAACATTACTATTCGCGTTTGATTGTGATTTGATATTCTTGTTTTGATTTTTTTGTGTCGCTTGTTTTGTTATTGGAGGAATAGTGGATAAACGGCAGCGTAGCTGAGTGGATCTTATTATGACCATTTAGGTCGATATTTTTGTATAAATGTACTTCTTCTGCGTGTTACTGGCACGGCAGCTATTCAAATTTTGCCACTTTCGTATCATTATTAGTAAATGCACTTAAAATGTTAATAACAAATTAATACTGATACGTCGAATTATATTTTTAATGATCACGCATCGAACAAATAATTTGCAAGAAATCAATTTTTAAAATTTATTTCATTTCTTATTAAAATGGCTTTATTACTGTGTTTTTATGGTAAAGGTGGCACAGGACTGGAAATAAGATAGTAATAGATTTATTTATTTATTTATTTAAGGTTCGCCAACAGTTGCTACAGATATTTCACACATTATAAATACATACAAATTATTAACTTAAATCTAACTGCACAACCAATTACAGGCAAACACCACATGCTAAGTGCTCTTTGTAAGTATTTTAACTAACACACTAATAACGGCCGACAAATGTGGATATTGAGTCAGCGTGGACGTCAACCAGGTCGCTGCGTTCGTTTATCAGTTTGCACATGCGAGGTACAGGTGAATTAGCACCAGACACTGTATGGCGAAGAGGTGGAGTTAAGGGTGTTATGGGTTTACGAGGTGGTCTACGCGGTACTCTAAGGTGGAACCTACATACCAATTGTGGGCAGTCAATGGCGTTATTAAGCAGTTTATATGCGAATCTCAAATCCAAGACTTTCCTTCGAGCTTCCAGGGTACTCATTTTGTAGCAACCCAACTTGTCAAGGTAGGGGAGATATTTGAATTGCCTTCCTTTAGAGTACCCAAGGTATCGGATAAACCTTTTTTGGACTCTTTCTATTCGCAGCGAGTGTAGGTAGGTAGGTACTTATTACCGCCGTGTGATGAACCATCTCACCATACAAACTAAGATGAAGAGAGCGTTCATTGAACTGTCATTCGGACTAATGCACTGGGGTTGACACTGTTGAAAGCTTACCCAAACTACACTTCACGTAACTTTTCGAGGTGATTTTTTTACGGAACAGACCGGCTAATAGGGATGTGTCCAAGGTATGAAAATCAAAAAAAAATATTAGTCCGTCACATAGAAAATAAAAAAAATTAAGACCCATATTTTTTATTTTACCGAAATTACCAAAAACTACTGAGATATAGTGTATTAAATTTACGGAGTGGAGGCTAATTACGTCACGCCGTGGTATATTCTGTACCACGGCGTGACGTCATGTGACATTTCAAATCAATCAACGCCATCAACGCTCTCAGAGTATAGTATAATAGTGCCACAGTATAAAAATCATACAGTAGGTCGACGCCTTTGATCTCGTGTAAAATGCCGACATCGTCGTACAGTAACGCATCGGCCAGGGTTGTCACAAATCCATACTGATCCATACTAATATTATAAATGCGAAAGTAACTCTGTCTGTCTGTCTGTCTGTCTGTTACGCTTTCCCGCTTAAACCTCTCAACCGATTTTGATGAAATTTGACACAGACAATCTTTAGACCTTAAAAAAAACATAGGCTACCTTTTATCCCGGAAAAATTTGATATTCCCGAGGGAAATCTAAAAAGCGCGATATAACCGAACACCACGCGGGCGAAGACGCGGGCGGAAAGCACACAATCTTTAGACCCTTAGAAAGGACATAGGCTACCTTTTATCCCGGAAAAATTTGTTGTTCCCGAGGGAAATCTAAAAAGCGCGATATAACCGAAATTTACGCGGGCGAAGCCGCGGTCGGAAAGCTAGTAAACAATATTTATAAAATTATTTATTTATAGTTTTCCGCCCGCGGCTTCGCCCGCGTGGAGTTCTCTTGGAGACTGGTAAAGCAGACCCCAGACTCCAAAAGCTGAAAAAAAGCTTCGGATGCGACTGGGATTAACGCTGAGATGATGATTAAATTATAAAAAAAACCGCCCAAATGCGAGTCGGACTCGCACACCGAGGGTTCCGCCGTACAAACGTAGCGGTTTACAATTTATGACGTACTAGCTTTCCGCCAGCGGCTTCGCCCGCGTGGAGTTCGGTTATATCGCGCTGTTTAAATTCCCCTCGGGAACATCAAATTTTTCCGGGATAAAAGGTAGTCTATGTTCTTTCTCAGGGTCTAAAGATTGTCTGTGCCAAACTTCATCAAAATCGGTTGAGAGGTTTAGGCGGGAAAGCGTAACAGACAGACAAACAGACAGACAGAGTTACTTTCGCATTTATAATACTAGCATTGATTTAGAATTTTTCACAGTTTAGAGGGAATTAGATTTAAGAAGTGTTTGATATGAATTTCAACTTTAATATCTCTACGCGTTCATGTGAAAAAGGGTAGGTAGTAAGTTTATAATTATTAAAAAATATTTTATGTCATGTAAGCAAAAATAATATTTTAATATTTTATGTAACTTCAAATTTATCATTTTCACAATTTTTCCTTTATCTGTCTGTACTATAATATAACGTTGCTTCATGCCGAATTTCAAGATTCTGAGTTCACGGGAAGTACCTTGTAGGTTTTGATTCCCAAGTGTGTGACGGAAATTCGTCTAAGGTGTCGGTATAAACTGCTGTATCTTTTGATCGCTTTAACTTAGAAGTTTGATTTTCACTGCTTAAAGGGACAATAGACCTAGGTATTTGGTATAAATTTCAATTTGATACCTTTATTAGTTCGTGAGAAATAAGGTAGTAAGTTTCATTTTATTAAAATATGTTTATTATATTATATAACTAAAAAAATGTTATTTTCGCAATTTTTCCTATATTTGCATTATATGACAATGCTTCATGCCAAATTTCAAGATTCTGAGTTTACGGGAAGTATCCTGTAGGTTTTGATTCCTTTGCGAGTGTCGAAAATTTGTTGAAAATATCGACACAATCGGCTGTATCTTTTGATTGGCTTGGCTTAGAAGTTTGATATTTTCACAGCTTAAAGGGACAATAGACCCGAGTATTTCATGTGAATTTCAGCTTGATACGTCCACGCGTTCTTGAGATAAAGGGTCTTGACAGACAGACAGACAGATAGACAGACAACAAAGTGATCCTATAAGGGTTCCGTTTTTTCCTTTTGAGGTACGGAACCCTAAAAATGACGTCCGCCATTTTGGATGTCAAAAAGGATGGCTGCTTCGTTACAAGCACCCCAATTATACTAAAAATTGACACTCATTCATCATTTTTTTTTTTTATGATAGATACCGAGCTATGAACATCGTTTTGTTCGCAGCTCGGGTGCCGCTTACCCGCATCTCGTCCCTCACACCCCGCACGATTGCTCTGTCTAGACGTCTTCGTCGGACGACTGATTTTTTTATGATTTTTAGACTTTGATAATGCGTTCAGGGTGCTGGTGGGGCTCCCACGTTACTGTAGTGCGTCTGCGATGTGTGCGCACGCGCACACAGACGACTTTCACACTGTGCTGCGGCGCCGCATCGCAACGCTGATGTTTCGTATGCATGAGAGTGCCAACACCATTCTCAACGTGCTCAGCCACAAGCTGGACAGCACCTTCTGCGGCACTGAGTTCAAGCACAAGTGCGTGTCCCACAGTGCCTGGTGCCCCAGAGGGAGGCAAATACCTTAATTAATTTCTTTCTTTTCTTTATTTAATACTAACATAGTTTTTAAGTTGTACACTAACAATATATGGGCATGTTGCCTGAAATATTTTTTTTATTTATAATATCTTCCAAGTATTGAAAGAAAGAAAAAAGAAAAAATACGTGTTCAATATTTTTTATAAATCTATCTGATGGGCATTAAGTTGTTTTAGGACACAACTCAATTCCTAGTTTCGTTTATTCAATTATTGTAGATAGAGAGATGCGCTTCTATTACTTTGCTAGATGCTATCGTAGTTGATAATACACAAATACCTAACCTTTGTTATCCAAATGACATACGGTGTGTAAAAAACTGTTACAGGTAAAGTGAAGTGTCCCTGAATGCATCACGTGACGCTTTCAGGGACACTTCAAAATCAAAGAGAGGGTCAAAGAGTCAGTAGTACGTATTTTTCCTATTTTACGTATATACAGTGAACCAATCACCACGTACCGGTAAGCGCAGCGTCAGACACCCACCGTCTAGGTGGTCGAATGACCTGACCAAAATCGCTGGGAAGCGCTTGATGCAGGCCGCGTCCAACCGGTCTTTTTGGTAATCCTTGGGGGAGGCCTATGTCGAGCAGTGGACTTTCTGTGGCTGACATGACGATGATGATAATGAATGACAGCAGCTTTTTCATTTTTTTTTTGCGTCCCTCTAAATCTATGTTCTGAGCCCAAGTCCACAAAGCCCTCCTGGAGTTTAGTCGCCGTAAATACTATATGAAGGTGTACAACACAACACAGCCAGGCATAATCCTGTCTAACAATACTGACCTTTAAGATACGGGCCTAGCCTAATTTAGGGGACAGATTTGAACCTATAGTGCTCATCTATCTAATGCTTAACTTTATTCTGTATACTTTGCAAAGAACTTTGAAATAAATAATGAATGTTTTATTTGTTTTTTAACTGCTACATCTAGCGTAACTTCATAACATTAATAAGCCTGCGTGTAACTTGGTTACATTCACTTCAACATTTTGAGAATGTTGTAAGTAAGATCGCAACCTCAGTTGTAGTTGGTCGCGATATTTCCACTAGAGGGCACTGTATTCCGTTAAAAACTTAATCCAATCGGCTTACATGATGTTAATAGCCCATTTACTGTCCATTATGTTGTAGGCTCTACCAGCATTGACCCATTGTCAATAACACTTAGAAAAGGTTTTTTGACCTTGCTGTTATGAATCAGAAATAAAAACTTGCAACTCAACTTACAATTGAATTCTATCTACGCGGAGTCTTACTAATATCTCACGAATTCATAAAGGGTAACTATACTATTTGCAAATCGTGAGATATTAATTTTCCTTTCACGATTTGCAAATTGATTCATTATTGTGGTGTATTGACATTCTTGGCTGGCGGAGAACTGCCCAAGATCGAGCTTGTTGGCGTCCCAAGGACGTCCAAGCTGATGATGATGATGATTAACACTCTTTTAATAGGAATACGCAGAAGGATACTCTTATCTTAGAACAAGCCGCAGCAATATTCTTATTGCGGAAATCATACAAAGATAGTTTCAGTTTATGGATATTAATTTTATTTAATTAACAAGATGCAAATACAACCGCCGGGGGTCCTCAGGGACGCCCAAGAAGACACGTGCGATATAAGTCAACCATTTCTTTTTTGTGGTTTTATAATTATTTGCTTTATTTTTACCGCTATTTTTTTTTCTAAGTGACCTTAATGGTGATATTCTTCAGAACGGTCGGGCGCGTTGAACTCGCAAACGGTGCTGCTAGTCCGGAATGTATGAATGTTAACGAGGTAAGGATCGATGCCAGTGGTGCTTTCTTTTTTGCTTATTTCTAATTAGTAAAATCCACTAGTGAAGATACCTAGGTAAGGTTCTATAGTTACACTTTTAAAAAAAGCGAAAACTAAAACGAGATAACCAGACGACATAACTAAATGAAATATTGCATTAGTAGGTATGTGCACAAAGGTGGGTTCATGAAAGCTGTTTACATATCTCATAACGTAATCTGTGCATGGAGTGAACATGTAAATTCTTATTAGTCCGATTACTTTGCGAAATATGTACGGAGAAGTTAGAGAACTTATCGATACCTTATTACTAGAATATAGAATCTGTAAATTGTATAAATATGAATATCATAATAAATCCTATTGCATCCAAAGAAACATAAATCCAAATATGAAAGTGTCTAAGGCGTCATTGTGGGTGTTAATTGGCCCGTTCATTACTACTGGCTGGTTTGGTCTAAATTGAATTGTACGCCTCTTGTACAATCACTACTTGCGACATGCGGTGAGAAAAGAAGGTGGATGAAATTACAAAAAGTATGTGGGATATCAATTCGAATTATACCTACTTGGTGGTGACCCTCGTTTTGAACCCAATTATATAACATACATACATAAGCCTATAATGTTCCCACTCCTGGGACCCAGGCCTCCTCTCGATGAGAGGGAGTTGGCTGTAATCTACCACGCCAGTGCACTGCGGGTTGGTAGATGTCACATGTCTTCTAAGTTTTGGCTCTAGGACATGCCGGTTTCCTGGCAATATTTTCTTTCACCGTTTTTGAGAGCAGGGGTGATGAAATAATTTACACTAAGTATAGTGCCTGGTGAAGGTCATGGGAAACTGCTGGATGCGGGAACCGTAGGACCCGTTGTCGTGGAAATTCTTGGGGGAGGCCTATGTCCAGCAGTAGACGTCTTTCGGCTGAAATGATGATGATGATGATGAAGTAAAGTGCCTGATGGGATTCGGACTTTCGACCTTCAACTCGTAAGTCGTGTTCTATAACACTAGGCCACTACTATCAAAAACTGAGAGCATAAAATACATTAAAGGTTCCATATCATGTAATGACAAGGAATATAAACATTTGTAATATAATATAATAATAAATATTTGTACCTCGCTATTAGGCATTTCTCTTATACAAAAAAACCCAATGAAATAATACATTTCCCAACAATCGTTTTGTGGTAAATAAAAGTCATATCAAACGTAATTTGCTCCAAAAACGCATACCAAGGTGGAATGTATGCATTTTAAACAACCATTTCAAATTCTGCTTTCGTAATACAACCAGCTGTCTATCCTTTAATTACTACTGCAAATAAAATGTATCACGCCGATAAAGATAAGATAATAACGTGTCCAATTGATGCAACACATAATATAAAACCACTTACATCAATTAAAGAAATCATAAAACGAAGAACGTAACAGATTTTAAAAAAAAAAACATGTTTGGTTTACGGTCGTAGCGTCTCTCATGTAAAATATTATTGTCCAATAATTGGATACATACCTATACTTTATCGACATGATGCAACATAGAACTAGCCAATTAAATCTAGATCAACTCACCAATCTACTAACGCTCATAAGCGTAGGTCCTTTCCGTCAGGTCATTAATTTCTATGACACTGATATCTGTGGCTTAAGCGCCATGTTGTATTATGTAATTAGAACCTGTTCGTTCCATTGTTTTTTTTTTTTTTATTTCGTATCTATTGCAAAGGATTTTTTTCATGAAACAACACGAAAGTTAGTGGAAATAATTAAAAAGATTCAGGCGACCGCGGAGTGATTGTCTTAAAAGTTAATTATTGCTATTTGTTGTCGTCCTCCGTGGCGCAGCGGTCAACACGCCTGCCTGCGACGTAGAGGCCCCGGGTTCGATCCCCGGCCAGGTCATGATGAAAAGCGAGCTTTTCCTGATTGGCCTGGGTCTTGGATGTTTATCTATATATGTATCTATTATAAATATGGTATCGTTGAGTTAGTATCCCATAACACAAGTCTCGAACTTACTTTGGGGCTAGCTCAATCTGTGTGATATATCCGTATATTTATATATATTTATTTTATTTTATATTTAAAAGATGTTCTATGTGTGATGTTCAGTCACATCTCAAATTCAGACATTTTCATACAACGTTTTCAGAGTTATCTTAAGATTCACAGGACCACTACTCTTTTTTTTTATCTGCTCTCCCCTGGTATGGTAGTCAGCGACTTTATTTTCCTTTTTTCCTTTACTATCCTTCTGTTTTTTCTACTATTTTTCATATGCATATTATTATACAATTCTTCTTACATTCTATTACATTCAGCTCTTAAATATACTATTTACTCTATTATAGAAATGGACCACTACTCTTGCAACTCAAGAACTGTAGTAAACAAACCTTCCGTGATTTTCTGGCTTGATATTGGACTGGAAAATGGACAGCAATTTAAATATTCTATTAGGACATATACCCTAGACTAAATACTCGTATGCAGATAGATATGTACATGTTTCGTATACGACAGCCCACCTGTACGTCCACTTCGCAATGCATCGATTGCACACTTTCACCACTATTACTTACTAAACATTTAGCCTATCCCATATATAAGTCACGTCATAATAATTCATGTGGGCATGTCACAAACACTAACGTGGCACAGATAAAGAAAATCAAATGCAATAAACATGGTGGACCTTGTCTCCTCCAACCGCATAAGGCTATTACACAATTGTAATGATTTCTTTAATCCTTTATCTCATTGTCAGTACCAAGCTTTGAATAATTCGTGCACAATGGATAACATTTATTATCACCTGCATTAATCTTTAGAAGTAGAAAAGATATTCTATCTACAGGTTCAAATTAAATTAGCTAGCGAAACTCCTCTGACGTGATGAGCGTTGATGTTTAAACATAGGGTTTATTTATGAACGATGATTAAAGTTGAGAGACATTCAAACGTAAAAATGGTAAATGTTTAAGTTCAAACTTCAAAATTCTAATAAAGTTATTGTTTTAAAAGTCTAATTTTGTAATCTTTTTGGTTTATCGTGTTTAAATACCGATGCTCATAGTCTACACAGTTACGCTAGCTAATTTAATATAACCTTTTAAATATATATTGACGAAAGTGTAATAAGTTTTCTAAACGTAACCTTAAAACCATAGCAAATGTCAGCGAACATTCTTCACAGTTCAGTAAATAAAGAATAAAAATGGTATAAAGCCGTGCAGACTGGTTGTTGTTTGATTGACTTGCCTTCATCTGTGCTTTGTGTTTCAGCTGATCAATTATGTACCTACCTACTGTGTCGATTACGTACCTAGAAGTAACACTGTGTCGTAAGTGACAGTCAGATTAGGATTAAAGCAAAACTATGATGACAAGTAATACGGTTCTGTATTACTGATCCGCCTTTGTAGGATTATCTCTACCTTTGTACTCAGATCTTAATTTTGTATTATCGTTATGTATTTTTTTGTGTGTAGGTACATAAATAAATAATAAATATCTATGATACAAAGCCGAATCAGTTTTCTTTTGATCCCTGAAATATTTTCTAGATGAGTCAAAAACTAAACAATAATAATAAATGATTTTCCTTCCAGCATTTTTTTTTCACATGATCAGAAAGTAACCTCCTTATAAAAAAACGTTTAAAAACTAGTCACAACACTTAGCAATGTCAAAAATTTAAGGAAATTACTGGTTTAGGATTGACACAGAGATCATACTGTAAACATTCTTAAAGTTACAAGAATCAAACAGAAGAAAAGACAAATTACAAATAGAAAAAAAAACATGAGCTGAAACCCAACTTTTTAATTTACTACCTTATCGTAACGATTCGTAACGCTATATTATCATAATGCAGCGCTGCGCCTGCGCTTTCAGCTAGTCATGATTACTTACGTTATGAGTCATCAAAGTATTTGGCATTCGGCCAATATTCTTTTGACTGACAGGTAATAAAGCACCTCTGTAAACCCACAAGAATTAACAATGATACGTCAAGAAAAAAATACGTGAATTTATATTGATACGTCTGAAGCAGATTATTTGAACAACATCGTTTTAATAAATAAATTAATGTTTTTTTTTTATTTCGGAACAAAGAATTCATAGAGCATTAATGACATACATAATATTAAAACAAGGTTTTTTGCACTGTTAGTACATACCAATTACCCTCGGCTTATGCAGCTGGCAAGCTGAAATTCTCAGCTACAGTTCTCAAGATGCGGTTGCGACTGTATCTCACTCACACACGAATCGCAAAAAATCTATCGGTAGAAACATGCTCAAACATATTTGATGCGCTAAAGTAGCAAGGAAGTCATAACAACATCCTGACACGATTTTTATACTAGCCGCACAGGATATCCTGAGATCTTTTGGAGTCATTAACCTAAATATTACTCTACTACAGACTCTCGTAGTAAGCCTTGTAATTTAGACTAGTTCTGTACATTGAGAAAAACTACGGGCTAAAATTGAATAATTGTAGAAAATTTGTCAAAGTTTCCAAGATAAGCGATCTTCCAGTATAACTAAATGTGACTGAATAGGTTTTAGTATTGTCCAATGTACAGTAAAGGTTATCGGGGCGACTGCGATCTGAGCACTGTAACGCAATCACAGGGGGTTAACAATCGTCTTAGAAAAGGCTAGACTTGACAGACTATCAACTTTATATCAAGATTAGTGAACAATTGACTGCCTCTTTTGTCTAGTATTTGCAAGTGCTACCATTAAGCATAAGGTCCAAGGCCGCGAGTAGTAGAAATACCGTGACCCTGGCACAGGCAAGTAGAGGAATACGTGTGGGTTTTATACTATATCAGTCTTGGTTTTGATTCCCAGGTCCGAAGTGTTAGTCAGTTTTTCCATCAGGAACAACCCCCAACCCCCATCACGTAAAACTTTAACATAACTGGCTAATGGATCTGCATCTCAGCTTAACTCTTCAGGAGTTAGAAGCATGATGTTATGAATAAATATAGTGGTATTGGTTCACAAGTGTACACGTGCACGTGCTAAACGCACGTGTATCTTTATTATCCATTGTTGAATGTTGACACATGTAATGTAAGTTACTACTGTTTGTAAGTAGCCCGAATCGTGAACAAGATTAGAATCAATCACACTCCAGACCGTATTCTTCATTTACACAACATTCATATTCCACTTTGTCCTATAACGTGCGTATGTAGGCCCCCGTTAAGGCTGGTTTACATGAGCAGAGTATTTTGCTTCGAAGGGAAAGAATGGTCCAAGCAGGAGCCGATCGATTCTATAAAAATTCACGGTGAAAAGATAGGCGAGGTGAGCTTATAAATCAATATTGTCAATTCCTAGTATAACAGTTTAGCCTCCAAAGACTTTTATTAATAGACAAGCTTCAGGAAATATATCAGAGAATCCCGCCATCACTTCAGGTTCATTTATTAAGCTGTAATTCAATCTTCATACCGGTTTATGACTACATCATCTCCACAGTCGGAGATACATAAAACTAAAGACCTTATCCTCGGAAATGACTTTCTCCCAGATCTGACAAACCTAAAGAAAGACGTACAAAATATTAATACAAGACATGGCAAGTATGGCTTTTAAAAAGAAAAATCTACAAAATAACACAAGACTTGGCAGAAATGCCTTATAAAAACGAAAAATCGACGTATTTTTTTACAGAAGACTTGGCCAAAACATTGCTTATAGATTAAATTAAAGATCTCTGTATGGCTCTGTACCGTTGCCTTTCCTTGTGGGAAAAGAAGAATCCTACTACTACGTATAACAGTTGGAATGACAGCTTACTCCACGGGAATTCATCGTGTTCCGTCATGATGTCTGATAAAGCCGTACGGAGGACGGGTCTGAACAGTTGTACTGCAATGTGTACCGGGTACGATGCGCCAAATGTTGTTATGTCGGGAGTTTGGTCGTGTGGAGAGTCTCCAGATCAATCTCCCTCTGGCGCAGTATCGTTGGTCGTGTTGTTGGGTTTAACACTGCATCACTTCGCTCAACTGCCGTCTTCCTTCCTATTTACTCGGTTTTTTTTTTTTGAGTGAATAAGCTCTTAATAAACTAGCGCTCTTTACCATCAACGATTACATCACTGCTTACCATCAGGCGGGATTGCGATCAAGCACTAGATTATAATAAAAAAAACACGGTAAAATGGTTACGGAATCGTATTGCAGTAGGGATACATCCAAGGTATGAAAATCAAAAAAATAATTATTCCACCTTATAGATAATAAAAAAAATTAAGACCCGTATTTTTTATTTTATCGAAACCACCAAAATCTACTGAGATATAGCGTATTAAAGTTATGGAGCGGGGGCTAATTACGTCAAGCCTTGGTATATTTTGTACCACGGCGTGACGTCATGCGACATTTCAAATCAATATATTTTCTTTTATAATTATTCCTAAGTATTTGAATGAAAGAAAAAATAAAAAATACATGTTTAATATTTTTTATAAATCTATCTGATGGACATTAATTTTTTTTTTTAGGATTAAACCCAGTTCTGAAATCATTCCATCTTTGAAAATTAGAAGAGTTTATGAGAATATGAAATAGTAATGCGCCGAATAGTGACAAGTTTTTCCAAGTAACCAAGTACCGAGTATTGCTCGGTATTATGATTACCGAACCGAGTACTCTGCAGAGCAACCGAGTTGATGTTGTAAACTTACAAAACTCTTCAGTACCTATGCCTAGTATGAGTTTTCATTACGAGACTCGATCGTCGATATCGAGCGCGTTTGGCGCTCTCATTGGTTGAGAGTTCTTGCAACCAAGCGGGCCAATCGATGAGTCGAACGCGCTCGATATCGACGACAGAGTTTCGTAATGAAAACTCATACTAGGCCTACAGATATTATAGAAGATTGTCATTCATGGTTTTGACATTGCAAAATCGTGAGTCTGGGTAATACTTACTATTCGTTGTGCTAATAGCGGGCATACTTCTGAAATCGCATTTATGTATATTCGGGGCCTGTAGTATTAAATACGCATTTTTTCACAGAACACCTGCATTATCACGTGGTCATACTTTAATTGTAAAATATCAGAACAAGGTGTTGGTTCGGCGCGAACAACTACACATGTTAGGTTATTATATAATGGCGCCGATTCTGTTGTTCACAAACTAAACTAATTTTAAGTTCAGTGCATCTTTTTCTTTCTATTTCATTAGGAAAAGGACAGAAGATAAAATGTCAGTTTAGACCTGTCAAATTAGTGCGTTCTTGACGTAAACTGGCGTATTTTTAGTCGCCATGTTTTTAATCGCGTCTAAACTGTCTATGGAATCTTAATTTGACAGGATTAAATTAAAATTTTATCTTCTATCCTTTTCTTATTGAATTAGAAAGAAAAAGATGCACTGAATTTAAAATTAGTTTAATTTGTGAACAACAGAGTCGGCGCCAACCTATACTAATATACTAATCTATACAAATATTATAAAGCTGAAGAGTTTGTTTGTTTGTTAGAACCTATACTAATATATATAAAGCTGAAGAGTTTGTTTGTTTGTTTGTTTGAACGCGCGAATTTCAGGAACTACTGGTCCAATTTGAAAAGTTCTTTTTGCGTTGGATAGCTCATTGATCCAGGAAGGGTTTAGGCTATATAACATCACGCCCCGACCAATAGGAGCGGAGCATATTAAAAAAAAAACATATCGAAACCTACGCGGGGTGCAGCTAGTAATAAATAACTTCGTGCTTACAATTCCATTTTTTTAACCGACTTCAAAAAGGAGGAGGTTACTCAATTCGACCGTATATATGCTTTTTTTTTTTTTTTTATGTTTGTTCGCGCATAACTTCGTCGTTTAAGAACCGATTTTGATCATTCTTTTTCTGTTGGAAAGAAGACGTTCCCAAGGTGGTCCCATGATAAGGATATCAGGGTTTGATGGTGGAAGACCAGAGAAAACAAGGGAAACTTTCAAAAATTGCAGGGGCGACTAGTGCATTTCTTAGCATTTTCATTTAGTATTTTAGAGCACTACAATTTAATAAAGATCTGGAGTAGATCTGATGATGGAGCCGGGAGACAGTCGAAGGAACTCCTCAACAATTCACAGCAGCTACCTTGTGTTTGTGCTTGAATAATTTGTCTTGACAAGAACCTTACACCTAGATGGGTGGTGACTGTCATTAGGGAGCTGATGATGATGACAAAGGTCAGTTCAGGGAACTCCTAAACGATTTACAGTAGCTACCTTGTATTTGGACTCGATTCATTTATATTGATGAGACCATTGCACCCATTGGGTTAAAATAATGGTCTGCAGTAAATTTGATGATGAAGACGATAGGCAGTTGAGGGAATACTTACGGGTAAAAATTAAAGTACCTAAACATAGTTACGTCGTTTCCCAACTACCTATATTTGCGTCAGCTTCCAGTCTGATCGGGTGCAACTGAATACATAGTACTTTTATCAACTAAAAAGTGTAAAATAAAAACTTTTTGACAAAAAAACAACCGACTTCCAAAAACCACTGCAAAGTGAAAAATAACTAATTTCGGAAGTCGGTGTCAAAAATGAATACCTATACAAATCAAAGACACCGACTTCCGAAATTAGTTATTTTTCACTTTGCAGTGGTTTTTGGAAGTCGGTTGTTTTTTTGTCAAAAAGTTTTTTTATTTCTGTGTCACTAAAGTATGGAGTCGATGTTAAATATAAATTTTGTTGAAACAGTATTGTCGTAGCTAGGTGTAGAGAACTACGAGCTATTCTATTTAAACATCGTGAGATTTGTTTGATCTAACAAATAATATTGTATTTTATGATCTCAACTATACGAAGTGATTGCTAAATAATAATAATAATTCATTTATTTCAGATTACTCCATATTCATTATATATTTAGTATAAATTAATTTAACACCAAAAACTTTCTTGTTACTATTTCACTACTTCAGATTGCCAAATTTAACCCTTCCAATAAAATCTTATTCTTGACATCTTTGTTACACCTTTTTGCATAATAATAATAATAATTCATTTATTTCTTTAATATACCTACTGATTTGTTAATAACAAATCAATAGCAATGGCATTTACAATTTTATTATGCCCGCTTTCTGCAAGTTAATAACAACTGATGAAAAATGAATGTTGTAGACCTCTGAAGGTTCTGACTAACCAATAAACCAAAATTGGCGTGACTCATACATGTTTTAGTGTCAATATAAAACTTCACCTCGTTCACTGTTTTGTACCCTTGATGATCTTGATTATAGCACCATCCATATAGGCCACGTGCAGATCATTTAGATACAGTTAAGTTACTCAAACGTCAAGTTGAAGCACGCCCGATCTGACACCAGATAACAGAGATCCTTGTTATCATCGATCAGCGCACGTTACATAACACCGTATTCGATATATGTATTTCCAAACAATTTAAGCTGCGTAGGTATCGAGTCAGCAATCGGTAATTGATAATCGATTAACGATCACTAACAGGATATGACGAGTTAATATTTAGAAGTATTTTATGTACCAAATATTTAATTAAGTTATCATGTACGTGTATTTAAATGATTGCAAAACAATTTAATTAAGAGACCTCAACCGCTAATCGGACTATGTAATACATTTTGTTTTTATTTATAGGTACAGGATGCAAATACCAGCTTTAATTGAAATTAAATCGACAATATCTTTTTAATGTTTTCTTTTAAGTACACAGTATACTAAATGCGGGTCTAGGTCAAATTTATATGAAATTAATTCATACGTAATTCAGATCGAAATTAGTGTAGGTAAAGTAATACAAATTCTACTAACAAAGGCATTAATTTGACAAGTTTTATACGGCACAAAATTATTGCAGTAAAATTACATAAGTGTATCTATTCATGGGTAAAATTACTGTATGTAATAATTTGATAATAACAAACAAGTTCAGAAACTGATACCACAACTCTGTAATGTTACAGAGTGGTTTGCGTTTGCGCAAGCTTTCTTCATATGGACTTAAGTAGTTAGTTCGTTCAAGTATTTTATTACAGAAAATTACTCTAGTTCCTTAAATTAGCTTTGAGACATCAAGCTAAATGTATCAGAATATCGTAATCTATGTTCAATTGCAGTCTATTTAATCATTATGACTTAAACTCGAGGGCGTGAGACGCGTAACTACTACCCACCTTGTAATCTTTATCAATACAGAACAAAGAGATTTCTCTAGTCTACTGAGTACTAATTCCCACAAATTATAATTTCATCGAACGTATTCTTAAAATCAAATCTCGTCATCGAATTTCAATGAATTACTAATACATTAGTTAACAGAAACTAAACCGTAGCGTACGCAGGGCTAAACGTCAGTGGGAACCCATTACAATGCCTGCAAGTCTGACATTTGAATAAAGCAGTACAAATTATGGCGTTACACAAAAGCCAAGTAACATGTAATGAACCCAAGATTAGGCTCATGGGAATAATGAGCACATGGCTATTCGGCTAAATGGTTAAATCTATGCTTGGTAATTGTTATTGATACGCTGTCGATAGGAAACTGGAATTTGACCTAAATACGTATATTCTGCTACACATTTAATTAAATTATTCAACATCACGTAACAATAAAGGTGCAAATTATGAGCTCGAGGGCAGAATACTTCACAGCGAAACACTGTTATTGATATGTTATATGTTGTAGAATTATTAGGACTCGTAGACTCATAAATGCACAAATAATGTACCTGTAGTGCAGCAATGATTGACCGACAGCCTCCGTGGCATAGCGGTAGCGAATGCGGCCGTTACACAAAGAGGCGCGGTTTCGATCCCCGCACAGTGCAAATATTTGTATGCATGAATATGAATATTTGCACTAGTCTGGTCGTGCCTCGGAAAGCACGTTAAGCCGTTGGTCCCGGTTGCCATACGAACATCTAGTGACAGTCGTTATGGGTTGTTGGAGCCCTTAAAAGTCTAACAATTAGTCTAACTGCAACGCTTAGATATCGCCTTCGGGTTGTGGAGGTCAGAAAGCAGTCGCTGCACGAAAAATATCGAAGTTTAGCCAAAATCAGCACTTAGACAGGTAAAGCGGACCCCAGACTCCAAAGCTGAAAAGCTACGGATGCGACTGGGATTAACGCTGAGATGATGATGGAGTGCAGCAATGATTTGGTTTATCAACCTTAAGTACACAAGGTTGAACCTTGTGATCACACTCCCTTAGACATGAAATCATATGCACAATGGTACCAGTATTATTAATGTCTCAATGCAGGGGTCATTAATAAGGCTGGTATTACACTGCGTCGCAAAAATAACGGGTCACTTAGAAAATACCGCGATATGTCCTAAAGATATGATACATAGATATAAATATAGGTACCTATAAATAATATGTTATAGGCAGATAAGTTTTTTTTTTTTTCAGAAGGTTGTACGGAGTTAGTGATTATAAAAACGGTTCTTTGACGGCTCCCAGATACGTAGAGAAATTTTTAAATGAGCATGTTGGTTATTTCCTGGTGAATATTGGCGCAAATTCCATTTTTATGCACAATAATGCTCCACCGCACTCGTCGGTATCACCCGCATGGAAAGGCCAGCTCGTAGCCCATAGAGCATTTATGGCACGAGCTCGGGAGATGCGGTAAAGAACACTCTTCAGCCATAGCCTTTCGTGAGTCAAGGAGTGCGCTAGAAGATGAATGGTTAAATATAAACCAAAACCGTATTAGAAATTTGGTTTACAGCATGCCACATCATCTTGATATAGTGGTACGGGCTCGTGGAGGAAATACAAGCTATTATAATGCCAGAAAAGCTTTCTTTTTACAAATTAACTGTGTTATTTATTTTTGTCGTCAAAAGTTAAAAGTTTTCAAATAAAATTATTGAGTCTACAATCATGTTATCTGTTTTATTTTAGGTATGTATAAAGCAGTCACCTACAACATACTATAGTTTCAAGGATGAGTGTTGTATATTTAAGAAACTATCACATTTTTAAGCGACCCGGAATTTTTGCGACTCAGTGTATTCTAGTCTATAAAATAAAAAATAAACATGACGTGTAAAAGTGATCAGTGATCCAACTTGCTTAATAAACGATTTTATTTCATTTCATTTTATTATCTCACTGTAAGGCAAGAGCCTCTTTTTATTACCCGATTACGGCAAAGCAAAAGGAGGGTCATGATTTTGACAGGCTATGTATGTATGTATGTATGTTTGTATGTATGTATGTAAGTTCATCTGTTCCCTCGTAACTTCTAAACTACTTATCAGAATTCTACAAATGGCATATCATTAGATGCGTCTTAATTGTCCGCTGGTTATAGGATATATGGGGTTCCACAAAATCTAATGTGGCGCCCTCTAGCGGACAAAACATACAGAGTAAAAAAATAAAGTTAAGATAAATATGCCGTGTTTGGTATCATTTGAAAGCGCTTTACTTGCACATTTTGAATATATATATATATATATTGCTAGCATTTGCTTGTGACTTTAGCTGTATTCATGGGCTGGTTGCATATAATTCACATCTTTTCATTCATAGCTTATTTACCACTTATCAGAATAAGACCACTGCAGTACCATTAGAAGGGCCTTGATATTCTGTTAGTTATGAGCTATAAAGCTTGTCACCAAATTTAGTATTGCGCCCTCTAGCGGACAAAAAGTTCTATGTTAATATAAAATCAAAATAAATATACCGTGTTTGTTATCACGTGAAAGAGCTTCACGAGTACTTTATGTTTATATATAATTAAAAGAATGCTTTAATGATGTTAAATATGAGCGATAAGTTTAAAGCGCGGATCACGGGAAATGTGAATCGCTTTATGCAATGTAGAGCAGTGTAAACATTAATAGAATATGTAATGCACTAATGAAAACGACATAAGCTGAGAGTAACTCCACGTGGTGAAGGCGGAAATAGTGTGATTACTGGCTGAAACTCCCATAAAAATGTCCTCTGCACTATATGCCTTCGGGCTTTTTTTTTATATATATATATTATAAACTAGCGCTTGACCGCAATCCTGCCTGATGGTAAGCAGTGACGCAATCGTTGATGGTAAAGCGCACTAGTTTATTAAGAACCTATTCACTCTAGCCTTGAAGACACTTAAATTGTAGTCCGACGGAAACACCGCTGCTGGCAAATTGTTCCAGTCCCTCGATGCACGCGGTATAAAGAAGGAGGCGAAACGCTTCGTCCGGATCGTAGTGGTGTTAACAACGTAAGGGTGGAAACCAGCCGTACGACGGGTCGTCCGCTGGTGGAACGGAGATGGGGGAATTAAATCATGCAATTCCCTCGCACACTCCCCGAAATGCATCCTATAGAACACCGAAAGGCTGGCTACTCTACGCCTGTGCTCTAGGCTTTGGAGACCAACTCGAGTTAGATCAGGGTCACCAATCAGCCTCTTTGCACGTCTCTCCACTGAATCCAAAGTGGCCAGGTGACATTTGGCAGCACCAGCCCAAATGTGGCTGCAGTACTCCACACACGAACGTACCTGTGCTTTGTATAACATTAGAAGCTGCCCAGGTGTGAAGCACTGCCGGACCTTTGCGATAACGCCAAGTGTCCTGGCAGCCACCTTGGCCTTGGACTCAATGAACCGCCCAAAGTTAAGGTTCGAGGAAATCTCAACTCCTAAAAGCTGAAGGCGGTCGGAACACTCCAAGGACACATTTCGAAAAGTAGGAGCCAAGGTGAACGGGCTCCTTTTGGCGGTGAAAAGACACGCCTGTGTTTTGGCGGCATTGCCCCATTCGGAGACTGCCTGCAGTGCAACACTCGTTCGCTCAACCATGGCCTCTCTTTCGGACCGGATTGATTCCCTACTAGCCCGAGCATCCGGCAGGTATCTCTCTACAACTGTGCTGTCATCTGCATACCCATAGATACCGGGCATCAGCAGATTGTTAATATGCAGCAGGAACAGAGTTACAGAGACAACAGACCCCTGAGGAACACCGGCATTAGTTGACATGGGCTCAGAAGAGCATCCGTCGCCTGACGTTGTCGACGTCGACGACACGTTGTCAAGGTGCTACGGTAGGTAGATATATGTAACGTGTGACTACGCCTTGCCAAACATGAAAATTTATCTCTACATAGTGAATATTGCATACTTCAGAATAGTATTGTATGACATTATTGTCAATTTACAACGAAGGCATCTTAAGTATGTCCATTTACTTGCAACTACATTAGCAACTTTGTTCAGTTCAGTATTCTGAAAATCTTGTTTTAAACTTTTTCAGTGTCGTTTTTGTCGTAGTTGGGTTTTAGTTTTTTTACTTTTTATTATACAGGCCAGGCATGAACATTATTCACTATTGTAAATATGAAAGGGGAAGCGATCCAACTAGTGATATTTCAGAAAATTAGGTTAGGTGCGCTATTATTATATTATCAGCCCAAAGGCTGATTTACACGGTGCAATTTGATTGCCTATGGCTCACAATAACATTGATGCATCAAATGACTTGCATTGTCTAAATGGTGTTTAGACAGTCACTAAAATCTTATTACCTATCATCTATTATAAAATTTTCAATGACGCATTCGAGATACCGTCACCCCCCGTCACAGTGCGAAATCTTACAAAATTGCTGTAGGACACGCCCCAAGCCTTGTATTTATATTATTATTACACTCATTTCTTCACATTTGAACTGCCTTAACATCATTTTAGATTGTAGATTACGTTATATAAAATAAAAATAAGAACTACAATTGAAAAGGTATTTTGGACGAGAAATGTAGACAACATCACGTCGGATTGCTTCATTTTTAAATGCATAATAAGACTCACATTCCAATCACAATACTATCTTATCGTTATGATATATGGCTAAATGTCAGTTTAACTATCGACATGTCTCTCCCAGTCCGCCGCTCGTTCAGGAACTAGGACACATTAGCATGCCCTAGGAAATGGCTAGGTTTTGAACAAAAGGTAGCTTTGAACCTCACATCACGAAAATAACCCACGAACTGCACTAGCAACGTCGAACCTGTCATTTTGCCATCAGAATATTAGCGATTGCTTCAATTCATTTCAGACTTAATAATGCTCTGCTTTAGTTCAACAGGTAGATAGCATAAGTAATATTTACTCGCTTTAATTGTAAGTACACTAGCATGAGTTTTTATGGAAACCGAAACTGTAATTCTTTTTACATTGCAGTTCATTTCTACCAGTGACATAGTTTTTTAAACTAATATAGCTGTTAACAAACGCCAAAATATTGTAAAACTGTTTTACTTCGTAGGCTTCGAATCGGCTTATTCAATAATTTTATTTGTTTATGAAGTTTCAGAATATCATAGTCACACGTGTCACCATCTAACAACTAAATAAATTTAACACACTCTTTACTAACATTAAGTTCAGGCCATCTCTTTCTTTCCATTTCATTAGGTAAGTGACAAAAGATAAACATTAATATTTAGCCCTGTCAAATTAATCCGCAACTGTCGTAAACTGACGTATTTTAGTAGTATACAGAGTGGTGCTAATAATACGACAATAGATAAAAAGACGGACATTGCTGGTTCATAGGAATAATCCTAAACTATAGAAAAAAACTAGCATCAAAAAAATTTTATTTCAAACAAACTAAATCGCATAAAATTTGAAACTGAATAAAACATGCTTTATAAAGTATTGGTTCACTGACCTCCGATCGGTGACAGCGCGGTCCTGTATCGACTTGCTTTTTTCGCGCCATCATTATGAAAGTTTAATACCGCTGGATGCGGCGGTCATCAACCTGTAAGCACTTCCTTATGTAGAAAATGTGAAAAATAAAAATATTTTCCTGTGAATAAACTAATGGATATATTTATATATATATTTTTATGGGTAGACTGAGAATGTGTTAAGGTACACGATCTTTAATTTATTGTCGTATTGTCATCACCACTTTGTGTTTTTATTAGCGTCTAATTATATCTAAGGAGTAGGAAGTATCTAATTTAAGTCAAAGACAGGACTAAATATTTTATCTTCTGACCTTTTCTTAATGGAATTGAAAGAAAAAGATGAACCGAAGTTAAATTTAGTTTAGTACAAGGGAATCGGGACCATGGTTGCGTAAGTAAGTATATCATGTACCTCGTATATGTCGTATTTGACTTGAATCACAAAATTAGACCTACAACTATAAAGTGGAGATGTTTAATGACCTACTCTATACGAACCTCCAATATCATGACTGCGCATACTATTTTGACACTAATTATGACTTGACATTTGAATTTGACATGTTTTCACATAAGACAGGTATATTAAATAAAGCAGGAATACAATTCATATTTAAAAATATAATGAATAGAATCAAAATTGACTTGGAGTTATTCCCTATAACAACTAATACAATTCACGAATCAGAGCCAAATGTTAAGGAGATGTTTTTTCTCGAATAATTATATTAATATCTTACATCAAAATATAGCAAGTTTGTTAAAAAAATCTAATGATTTATCTGTATGTCTAGATCAACTAGCTGATAAACACATATGTATTGATATATTATGCATCACTGAACATTTTATGATGGAAGGTTATGAAAGCCAATTGTATGTACCCAATTATACTTTAGCGTCATCTTATTGTAGAAAATCTAAAAAAAGGGGGGGAACATGTATTCTTGTTAAAAATGGTCACAAATGGAAAGAACTGCCTAAACTTGTTCAATTATCTACTACTGGTATTTTTGAATGTAGTGCCATTGAGCTTATAAGCCATAAGATAATTGTCGTCTGCATTTATAGGGTGCCAAATGTCAATAATTATAATGATTTTTTGATTAAGCTTGAGAGACTTTTGGAAATTGTATCAAAGTCATCCTGTAAAAATATTGTTATAGCAGGAGACTTTAACATAGATTTACTAAAGTCAAATAGATTTTCTGCTACATTTGAGTGTCTATTACTAAGTTATAATCTAAAACTAATATTTAGACAGCCTACTCGCATGGCCAGTCAGACATGCATAGACAATTTTGCGCACAATTTCAGTACATTATGTAAGAGTGAAATATTAGAGTTTGCACTATCGGACCACACAGCACAGCTATTTCAATGTCCCGTTAAAAAGACGTGTGAATTTAAGTATTGGTTTAGTACAAGAAGAGATTACAATAAAGAAAATATAGCGAAATTTAATCACTGTATACAAAATATTTCGTTCTCAGAGTTATATGATACAAGCGATCCTAATATAGCCTATAATTCATTTTTAGACACTTTTAAGTTGTTTTATGACTTGTGTTTCCCGTTTATTCGAGTCAAAATAAATATGATAAGAAAACCTAGATGGATTTCAAAGGGTGTTAAATTGTACAGTAGAATGAAAAGAAACCTTCTGTGGCAGTCGAGATTAAACCCTAGCCGAGAAAATAAAATGAAATTGGCTAAGTATTCCAAGTTATATAAAAAAATTATCAACCTTACACAAAAGGCACAAAACAACCATAGAATAGAAAAAGCCACAAATAAGGCAAAAACTACGTGGCAAATAATAAATCGCAGAAAATTCAACATTCCCAACCAACAAATTATAAACATCAAAGTTAAAAACAGTAATATATTAGATGGCAAACGAATTTGTGATACTTTTAATGATTACTTTGTGGACAAAATACAGCCTATAATTAATGATTCTACCCAGCCTGTCACACAACGTAAGATAGATACAAGATGTAAGTCGATGTTCATGGCACCAAGTGTGCCAGAGGATATATTCAAAATAATAATGTCACTGAAAAACACCAACAGCGTAGGTTACGATGGCATCTCCACAAACATTATTAAATCTGTAGCTGTGAAATTATGTGTGCATTTAAGTTATATACTTAATCTCAGTATAAGTGCTGGTGTATACCCAGAGGCTTTGAAAATTGCCATTGTTAAACCAGTATTTAAAAAGGAAAATAGAAGTCTTGTAGAAAATTACAGGCCAGTCTCGCTGATTCCTATTATTTCGAAAATATTTGAAAAGTATATTCACAAAGAGCTTTTAAAATACTTTGACAAATATAATATTCTCTGTGACCAACAAAAAGGATTTAGACCAAGAAAAACAATAAATATGGCGATATATGATTTTATATACAATGTCATTAATAATGTTGATAAACGTAACCCGATCTGCGCCATATTTTGTGATATGACGCAAGCATTTGATTATGTCCTACATCCTACACTAGTACAAAAATTAGAAGCTTATGGTATAAGGGGTAATGTTTTAGCACTATGTCAATCTTATTTACAAAATAGACGACAAATAACCGAAATAAACAGGATAAATTTATTTAATAAACATGATGAGATGTTTCGATCAGAAGTGCGAAGAGTGAGTTACGGGGTGCCGCAGGGTAGTGTGCTGGGTCCTTTATTATTTATAATATATATCAATGACTTACCGAAATGGATTGAACAACCTTTGACTTTATATGCAGATGACAGTACCTTGACAATACCTTCGAAAAGTGTAGATACATATGAAAGTGACATTAATAATTCGTTAAAATTGATTATAAAATGGTTAGAAGAAAATAATTTGAAAATAAATTTAAGTAAAACAAAATTAATTCAATTTAACCAACGTATGACAGATATAGATAATCTCAATGTGCAATATAACGGTAATAAAATTAACGAGGTCGTTAGTACTAAATTTCTAGGGCTAGAAATAGATAAAAAACTTAGCTGGAAACAACACATTGAGTTGCTTTGCAAAAAACTAAGTTCATCTGCATATGCTCTATATACCTTGTCTGCGATTGTAAATCTGGATGCATGCCTTACTGCATACTATGGTATTGTTGAATGCCATCTGCGATACGGAGTTATCTTTTGGGGCAATTCAACAGAAAAAGAAACTGCATTTAAGGCCCAAAAAGATGCATACGATCTATTTTTAAATTAAAAACTACTGACAGCTGCGTGACATATTTTAAACAATATAAATTATTAACCCTCCCATGTTTGTATATTTTGGAAATGGCAGTGTTCGTAAAATTAAACCCAGGTCGCTTCACACGAATGGCTGATGCATTCCCAAGGAATAGGCGTGACAATAGCAGTCTATGTATCCCTGGTGCTAGAACAACTCTGATGCGCAAGGGTGTCTGCTGCATGGCACCGTTGATTTATAATAAAATACCTAGTAGTTGGAAGGATTGTACTTTGTCATTGTTCAAGAAAAGACTTCGTAATTTTTTAATAGACAAGGCTTATTATAGTGTTGCAGACTTTTTGTTGGAAAAAGATTTTGTTTGACTATTTTATGTAATGTATTTATTATTATTATTAGAAATTGTGACATTAATTATATTATTGAAGGATGACATTGAATTAGGATTATTGTATTTATTGATGTAATTATATCTATAGTTTTTATTTAATTTTTGACATTGTAATAAAAATCATGGACATTTTATAAATTGACATTAATAAGTACCTAATATATAATGGGATGACTTTAACATTGTAATTAGATAAATTTTAATATTTGCACACCACATCTAATGGTAGAATGTAAAGGGGCCTACTTTTATTTTTATGAACAACATACTATTATTGTACACCTACATTCTTGCAAATAAATTATTATTATTATTATTATTATTATTATTATTATTATAACTAAAAGCATACAATACTGTTTCTTCTTATTGTATGTTATAATTGTTACCATTAATAAATTATCTAAAATAAAGTGTAATTCTTTCAATTAATCACGAAAAATTTATTTCATGCGCCATTTTGAATCCGTATATACTGAAACGAAACAAAAGCGTTATGACCTTATATGTCGTGCCAGAGACTAAGATTTAAAGAAGTTTAAGAAGCGTGTGAGTATTACACATAGACCAGACATTACATCTAAATACATAATTACATACAAACAATAAAAATAAATTCAATTTTATGTTCCAGCATTAATCTAAGAGCATTCCAAGGCAACACCAAACGATCACTAAAAATCTCATTAAATAAAGCTCACCTTCGTAAGACGTTCTTAATTTAATGAGTTTTGTAGTGAATTTTACTTTATTTTATTTGTACTCAATATACTCTAATATTATAAATGACAGCCTCCGTGGCGTAGCGGTAGCGAACGTGGCCGTTGCGCAAGGACGCGCGGGTTCGATCCACAGTGCAAATATTTGTATGCATGAATATGAATATTTGTACTGGTCTGGTCGTGCCTCGGAAAGCACATTAAGCGGTTGGTCCCGGTTGCCATACGAACATCTAGTGGCAGTCGTTAGGGGTTGTTGGAGCCCTCAAAAGTCTAACAATTGGTTTACCTGCAATGCTTAGATATCGCCTTCGGGTTGTGGAGGGCAGACGGCAGTCGCTTCACGGAAAATATCAAAGTTTAGCCAAAATCAGCAGTTACACTGAAGCGGACCCCAGACTCCAAAGCTGAAAAGCTACGGATGCGACTGGGATTAACGCTAAGATGAAGAAGAAGATACTCTAATATTATGAATGCGAAGTTTTGTATGGAAGAGTCCATAAATCCATCCAACCATAACGTGTGTGTTTTGCGTATAAGAATAACAAGCATATTATACAGACGACAGCACATCAAACTCATCTCACTCATCTGTCAGATTTATTTATAAGATTTTCAACTTTATCACTAAAGGCTTATTGATTGGGAACATTTGACAGCTTCGGGTAGCTTGACCTGCTGTCGTCCGTACATCCAGATGTTTGTTACTCTTGTTTGTTCTTTACTCGAACTACTGAACGGATTGGGTTGAAATTTGGCACACATATAGGAAAATATAGGAAATTTTATCCCGATATTCCCATGGGGTCAAATCATATGCTTATGAAACTAGAGGCTGCAGCCAGTAATATATGTATAATAATAATATTACAAAATAATAATAATCATCATCTCAGCGTTAATCCCAGTCGCATCCGAAGCTTTTCAGTTTTGGAGTCTGGGATATAAAGAGGTGACAGGAGGCTCTCGTTAGACATCTGGATCAAGGGCTTGATTCAGAAACGGGACTTCGGACACGGGTCGTATTGTCAGGAAATTTCTCTCTGTGGAGTCCTGACCGCCGGTAGCCTGGACCCTTTTTCCAATACCGTAGGGCTAATATTTTTTATATTTTTAAACGATTGTTTAAGTATTTTTTATGTATAAATATTTTAAAATGTAAATTAATATGTAGATATGGTTAAATAAAGGGAATATAAAGAGGTAAGATTATTTGTTTTGTATGTAGGAGATAATATGTAAAAATCGAACTGGTAGCAGTCAGAATTCAGAACATCTTTAGGCTATCTATTTTATTTTTATTTTCAAACTATTTAACATTACACTGTGACCTCTAGACGCTGAGAAAAGTGAAAACAATCAGAAAGAACGCTTCACGACAATGAAGTGATGCGACGCGACGGGGTGTATCTGCAGAACACAAATTTTCACGCGGGCGAAGTCGCGGGCAGAAGCTAGTATCTAATATAATAAGTAATAAGTAAATCGACCTTGCACAGATAATAAAGGCGACCATTACTTTGGGAACCTCGCGCCAGTTGTTAGGCGGTTACGTAAAAATTTGTTATATTCGGTGTCATGTGTGAGTGTGTGCTTAATAAAAACTAGTCAATAAAACAAACACTGACCGAGTACTTGTTGATTAACAATCAGGTTTGGGAGCGCTACTGGGCATGGTTTTGTGCCCGGCATTGGTAACACGGAATAAGTAGCAAATGGAGATATAACAATGAATATCTAACTAAGAGCCCACGGTGAATACTATACGCGCTAATACGCAGTAGAAATACCTAACTCACTTATCCAGGGAAAATACTTATAACATTCTGCTGATGATCCATATTGTGGTTATTTGTTCTGTTTGGTAGCCAGAACAGAACTGATATACCCGCCTTTATTAGAGCAATTGGTGCTGATATTATAGCAATCAGGTTGTTTAGGCTGACACCCAGGACTGTAGATCCAGTATAGAAGTACATGACATAGAGAGCTGCATTGAAAACCTCATTGCCTGCAGCCATGGAAAAGAGGACCGATTTGTTTGTCTTATAAATATGCAAGATGGGGTTCTCTGACATATCAAACAAGTGTGCAAAAGAATTTACAATCAAGGGTCAAAAGTGCATTACCAATTTTTAGGATCAAAAATGGTACTCCACTTTTGATCCTTACTCTAAATAAATCAAAATATTTTATCTCACGTAAACATACACGAGCACTAGGTAGGTCATACAAATATTTGTTAAGTGTGGGAATCGAACCCGCGACACTCTTTTATGCAGGACAGGCTTGGATGCAAGGACTGCAACAATTTGCCTGAGGCGGTTTTCCTGTCGTGATTACAATTTAAGTGTCATCAAGGTTCTTAATAAACTGTAGTGCGCTTTACCATCAAATATATCACAGCTTACCATCAGGCAGGATCACGGTCAAGCATAAGTTTATAAAGTATAAAATAAATTCATTACTTATAAATTTAATTACAACATTGTCAAATGTATTATAATTACTTGCGCGTTGATGTCTTTTGTATGCGGCTTCCGGCGGCCTTCCTTTAACAGCGTTGTCCAGCCGACTCACAAACCTATTAATTTGACAACCATGAAAGATGGAGTTTAATAATTATTATGGTAACTGTGATTTATTATTTACGTAATATTTGGACTGTACTATTAGTACACGAATTTTGTTCTTGAATTCGTTTTGAATAAATAGATAATAGAAATATTCAAAAAGTTACGCGGATGAGTATGGATAAAAAATGCTTTGTAATATGGATTACAAAGCATTTTTTATCAAGTTCTAAGTTATTATTAAGATTTGCATGTCCACAAACATGCTAATCATAATATGAAGCTTGATTGGATTGCTGTGCATAAAAAAAGATGTTATGCACAGCAATCCAATCAAGCTTCATGTCGGGATCATTTCCATTAATTTTTGTCAGATATAGATTAAGTCACATATTTTATTCAAGTGCCTGCCCTACACCGCTCCATTACCGAATTCTCGGCTATTCCGTTCCATTTGGTAATATCCGTTTAATCTGCTTTCATTAACGCAAACCTCACATTATTTCCTTAATGATCATTATATAAAGGTACTTGTCTAGAACTGTTTATTAGAGGTTTTGTATGTACCAAATTTGGCCCCAAGGCTTAGCTTCTCAAGCACGAAGTTTCAGGTTCGGAACTAGCAGGCGCAACAGGCAGGAAAGGCGTAGTCACACGTTACATATCGTAGCACTTTGAGAACATGTGACTGCGGTTTTCCAAACATGAAAATTTATCTCTTAATAGTGAATATTGCATACTTCAGAATAGTATTGTATGACATTATTGTCAATTTACAACGAAGGCATCTTGGTAGAGTCTACTGTGTCCATTTACCTACTTGCAACTACATTAGCAACTTTGTTTAGTTCAGTATTCTGAAAATCTTGTTTTATACTTTTTCAGCGTCGTTTTTTGTCGTAGTTGGGTTTTAGTTTTTTTTACTTTTTAAATATATTGTTGGTTGTATTGTTCTGGATGAGAAATCATCAAATGAGCTCTCCCGCTCTGGGCGGAGCGGAAGGGCGTGTCAGATTTTTACTGACTAAAGCCCACCCGTGTTTCTTCACTTGCCTGTGCGCCAGGCCCACGGTTTCTTTTTTAACCAACTCGCAATCCTGACCCCAGAGGCATCGGTCTTCGTGGACCCCGTCACAATGTGCTGACATCTGGGAGTTGGATGTTGTCTTCCGACATCATCAAACTGTTTCGCAGAAGGAGGTGACGACCTGCCATGCACTCTCGCTCCAGACCATGTCCCGGACCAGGGCTGGACGCTAGAGATCGCCGCCGATCGTCGCCACGAGGAATCAGCCGTATCCGGTGAGGACCTACGTCAGGCGGAAGGCGCCGTGGCCCCTCTTTAGCCACTCCTCAAAGAAGGGACTTACTGCCGCTATTGTGGCGTGCCCAAACCTGCCCCTACTGCTATGATTGTAACCCCGTCGCATTGTTTTCACTTTAGTGGAGTGAACTATAAAAATGTATCTTTACAAAATATGTATCTACAGTTTTTTCATGGTTATTTTACCTCTGAACCAAAATGCAACCTTATTATAACAAGAACAGATAGATAGATAATAATAGATCTAGCAGCAACCAGAAGGCGAATTCTCGTAATTTAGAATCAACAAAATAAGCAGTCCGATTCTTTAACCATCTTAACGTGAAAACTTAAGTGAAGAGTCATTCAAAATTGTTTTACTCGTACATCGAGGAACTGGAACAATTTGCCAGCGACGGTGTTTCCTTCGGACTACAATTTAAGTGCCTTCGAGGTTAGAGTGGATAGGCTCTTAATAAACTAGCGCGCTTTACCATCAACGATTGCATCACTGCTTACCATCAGGCGAAATTGCGGTGAAGCACTAGTTTAAAACTTATAAAAAAATACTAAAGGATTGACAATATTGACAGCCCAATTTAAATTCACATCACACAACTTTACACGGTGAGATTTTTACAATAACCATCGACTAGTTGTAGTCTCTTTCGATGAACAAATAAACTTGTCAAATAGTAGGTAAATTAAACGTGTTTTTGACAGATTGAGATGGAGATCAGACTGTAAACATTCTTATAATTACGAGAATTGTCCCTCTTATTACGAAAAGTTTATTGACCCCTGTAATTTTGACAGTGCTCTATGGACGACAGCTGGTCAAGCTACCCGAAACTGACAATCAATTTTGAGCCTTAATGTTTTAGAGATAAAGTTAAAAATCTAATTAAGAAATCTGACAGATTGTAGTAGCTGTACAAGACGAGGTACAATAATTAAACGGATCATTACTTCGTAGTGTCTAAGTTAGTCTTAGACATCCTTAACAGACGTTTAAGTAAAAATATGACTATCAGGGCGTAAGATTGTCTGTAATCCTTTCCCTACTTCAAGCAGGCACGTTGACAAAAAAAAAAACAATTGCCGGTCAGTATCAAATGATTTTAATTTGAAATCCTTCCACTAAACACGTATGTTTCGTCATTGCCGTGTGAGCTGTAATTAAAGAGATAAGGGGCTTGTTCGCTTAGGCAAGTCTCAAGTTTCAACCCGTATCAACGTTTTAAATGACGTAAATTACTTACTAGCCGGGTGGGGTAGCCATGTGGGGAAATGTGTGTAACTTGCCGAAGCAATTAGAATGAATGCAAAATTCAGCTTACACACTATTCTACCGGACAAATGCATGTCCTGTGCGAAAAACAGCATCAATGATTATACTGAGAAAAACTTGTTGTGCCTTGTTTGTTTAATAGAATTCCTTAGTAGCTCACAATATTCAGAATTAAAGACTTATGCTTATATCAATTAATCATTTTCAGTACGGCAACCAAGATTAAAATCTAAGAAAGAGCTGTCATAATATGAACTTTTTCAAATCAGCATGCCAATTGATTTTGAAACGTCTTTTAAAAGGAGGTTCTGAATAAAAAAGTTTTTTATAACAGGATCAAAATTGTTCAGAAAAGGCATGTATTATTTCGTGATTAGATAATAATAGAATACTGTTTATTATGTAGACCATATAAATTAGAAGATAAATATAAAGATTTTACAAAGGATGACACAATGGGCAGTTTTAAACCTAAGAGCGAACTTTTACAGATAACCTTTGGATGGAATACAATGGGGAAGGAGAAATATATTAAGGTTTTCATCCTTCAAAGTTATATAAAGAATGTACGTAAATAAAAAATCTCTCAAATAAGTCATGTGTAAAGGAATGATTATACTACAAAGTAATAACAAATTAATCATTTTTGCCTTCTTTGATCACCTATTGCGAAGATCAAACGTGATGATCACTGATCTGCTTACCATATACAGAAAGCGTATGTCTCTAGAACTTACTTCAGTATTTACAGTACCTCTTCCATCGGGTATATTGGTTGATCAATTCTGTAAGATTAGGTTTTAGGTTAACTCACTTAACCTTATCTGTGAGAAATTAGGTGAAGTGACACTGATGACAGAACAAATAGACCCTTCCTATTCCTATTCATTCCTTTCTGTTTGTTGGAATTACAGCTCACTCCACACTTACTTAAGTTTTCATGATGAAATGTTTACAGAATGGCACTGATGTTTTTAAACTGCATAGTGCAGCTTGAAATACACTATAGTTTTTTTTTTAATAATTATACACTAGTGCTTCGCCGCAATCCTGTCTGATGGTAAGCAGTGATATAATCGTTGATGGTAGAGTGCGCTTGTTTATTAAGAGCCTATTCACTAGAAAAAACTGACAACATTTGGCGCATCGTACCCGGTACACATCGCAACGCAACTGCTTAGACCTGTTCTCGGTACGGCTTCAGTAGTTATCATGACGGAAAACAACGAATAGCGTGGCGGCAAGACTTTGTCTGGTGGGTGGTTACTTCTACCGGCAGCCGATGTTATGGCCTACCACCGAGAAAACATAAAAATTAACATATTAGATAAATGTTGTGTTTTAATCAGCTGTCTGCACCCTGAATTCATTTAACAAACATTTAGTAGCGTAATAAGTAATAAACATTTAGTACTCGAGTTTCGAGCCTCACGTTATTATCCTGTGAAGAAAACATCGATACCTATCTAGATTAAAATGAACAAACTGTATCGATACGTAATATCCTTTTAAAAATACATGTATTGACACTGACATACTGACTATATCACTTCAAAATAAACAGATTTTTAATTAAAATTATTACTTATATACGAGAACAGGGTCGACGAGCAACCTGTCACCAAGGATTCGGTACAATCAGCCGAGCCTTTTCCCAACTATATTGGAATCAGCTTCCAGTCTAACTAGATGCAGCTGAATCATCACCATCATCATCATTCTCTACTCGTCCACTGCTGGACATAGCCCTCTTCCGTGGCACGCCAACAAGCTCGATCCTGAGCAGTTCTCCGCCAGCCACTACCAGCCACCTTTTTGATGTCGTCGCTCCATCTCGCCCAAGGACGTCCTACGCTACGTTTGCCGAGAGGCGGTCTCCACTCGAGGGCTCGTTTACGCCAACAGTTGTCCGCCCTGCGGCATATGTGGTGCTCAGCTATGTCGGTGACTTTGATCCTCTGTCAGATCACCTCATTTCTGATGCGGTCCTTCAGAGAGACCCCCAACATACCCCGCTCCATAGTTCGCTGAGCGGATTTAAACTTATGGACTAGTCTGACCGTTAATGTCCACGTCTCGACTGCATAAGTCATGACGGGTAGGACGCACTGGTTGAAGATTTTTGTCTTCAAACATTGGGATATGGGCGATGAAAATACCCGACGAAGTTTACCAAATGCTGCCCATCCCAGCTGAATACCAATACTTTACATGGAGCGACTGCCTATCTGACCTCGACTCGACACGACTGTCAAAGATCTACGAATGTCCGCAGGGATCAACGGCTTAACGCCGAGGCACGAGGGGTCTTGGTATGTAAAGATGATCACCCATCCATGGACCAACCACGGCAAGCGTAACTTTACTTGATCCATCTATTAAAAATCGAAAAATTGCTAATAAATTTCTACTCTAGTATCATGTGCTGAATTCATGGTTACAATTTGCGTGTGGTACCAACCTCTATATTTTATATAGTTTGAAAACTATTAACAATCCTAAACGTAATATGATAAACAAATCAATCGATTTATTATCTCGCCTCTTTGTCGTCCTCCGTAGCGCAGCGGGCAACACGCCTGCCTGCGTCGTGGAGGCCCCGGATTCGATCCCAGGGCAGGTCATGATGGAAAACGATCTTTTCCTTAGTGGTCTGGGTCTTGGATGTTTATCTATATAACTATTATAAATATAGTATCTTTAAGTTAGTATCCAATAACACAAGTTTGTAATTTGTCCGTATATATTTATTTATTTATTATTGTTCTAACATTCAATCAGCAAATGAGATTCAATAAAATCTCTCCTATGCCCAGGCAAACGTTCTTTTCGGCTAGTAATGACAATCAACATAATATAGCCATTCTGAAGACAAGGACGTAACTTAGTCATTAAATAATCATAAAAAATATCGAGTTTTCAATTAAACGGTGTCAATTGAGTTTCCTTCGAAAAGTATCGGATACAAAAATAGAGCGTATCGTAACAGAAGTATCGATACCTTTTCAGAAGCCATACTCCTAATTCTCTTAACGATATTACTGACTCGCATAAACAAATCTGTCATTATTAGCAACTAATTGCGGGATTAGTTTCGTAAGTGACGGATATCTTATGAGCTCACGGTAGATATCATATGCTAATACTTACTTGCTTTGAATGTGGCGTCATGAAGCAACTTATTATCAGCTTAGGATTAATGCCAGCGCTATCATGACCTGAGTTAATAATTTTGTGATACACTTACTCATTGAATTGCCAGATGTGATAAGTATCTTCATAATAGTTACCCGATTAATCAAGTGGTTACGAACGGCAAGTTGCAGCCGAGTGTAAAGTCCCGAGTTCGTTTCTTTGTATGCTTAAATTATGTTCCTCAGTAGATACGAGGTACAATGAGAAAATTCATAATGAACGTACTAATTTTCTTTGTTAAAATAATCATTTCTGCAAAATTTTCTTACACAAAATCTGTAAGACTCTCAATTAAAAGCAGAAATGTTTATTAATACCGTGTAGTACAATTTTAACAGACAACTTATTATATAAATGTTTAAAAATATATATATATATAGTACCTACAATTTAGTTGACAATATTTAATAGACAATCAATCAGCAAAATCTGAATGTATCTCACGTTTCTGGTACCTAATTAATTGATATTTATAGACGTATCGAGACACTAAGTTAACATAATGATGTTTCTAACGTGTGGTAGCCATAAATTAGTATATAGTCCGTAGTTTAGCCACCAGCGACTGCGCCGCGCCCACCGACGTACTCAGTGACGGCGAACGTGAAAAAGTGTGACCCGTTCTTACACATATGAGATCGCTATATAAGACTTTGCGGACCAACTTTGCTCTCATTTCGATTTACGCTTAAGTTTGGCAAATACACTTACAGCTTTCAACAATTTAATGCGAACATTGCTAAACCATTCATTTATGCGATATTCTTTATAGAGTGCAAATATAATAAAAATAAGAATGAAGTCGGTAAGTAGAATGATATTGTTTATATGTTACGGAATTTAATTTAACAAATTATTGTTATTTATAAATTAAACATACGGTTTTCTGTTTCAGATGATCTTCATTGTGTTGGCACTGCAGAATGCACTTGCTTATCACGACCCTGATCTGAATTATCACCTAAGCCAAGTTCAGAAATCATCGAACTGCGACAATGGCTACTCGTACCCTGCGCCCGCGGTGCAGCTCACCACGACCGGCATCAAAGCTCCAGGGGCCACATATCTTCCACAACCAGTGGTCTCAGCACCCTCATACCAATACTCTGCGGGATCAGGATATTCCTCAGGTAGTAGCTCAGGCTACTCTTCGAGTGGTAGCTCAAGCTACTCGTCCGGTGGAAATTCAGGCTATTCGACTGGCATAACATATCAATCAGCAGCACCTCAAGTAACTTATGCAGCACCTCAAATATCCTATGCAGCACCTCAAGTGACCTATGCAGCACAACCAGCGGCCACTTATCAAACTTCATCACTTGCATCCAACTACAACAACTACGCTGCTCAAGGATACACAAAAGAATACCATGGTTATGCGACTTCTGCTGGCTTGTCGTCAGCTGCTTCTGGAGGGAAAACAGTGACACCACTTGCAACATACGCACAAGCACCGATCATCGCCAAAGTGACCGCCGCCCCACTCATCGCCAAATTTGCTTTATCTCCAGCGAAGACTTCTTATGTGACACAAAACTTGGTAGCACAACAAGTTTATTCAGCTGGATCAGCAGCCAAGGCGTCACTTAATTCTTACAATAACATACAGACAGGAGGGCCAGTGGTTTCACAAGTGTATGCCGCTCCATCCGCGGGATACGCAACATCCCCCGCTTTGAGAGTACAACAGTCACAGATTGTGGGACAAACACAGTACGCTGCACCTGCCGCCGCTCAGTACGCTCAATACAGTCAAGTTCCCGTGGCCACACCCGTTGCCTCCATTGCTCCATCGGTAGCACAATACTCAACTTCATCTGTGTCTCACGCGTCTGCTCCATCTTCAAACTACTTCACGCCAGTCGTCTCGCAACAGTCCGGTAACGCAATCAGTCAGTACACTCAACATTCTGGAGCAGCCATCCGTCAGTATTCTGCACCGGTAGTGACACAACACACAACTCAGTACGCATCACCGGTAGTGACGCAGTACTCAGCTCCTGCTATCGTCCAGCACTCAGCTCCTGCTATCGTCCAGCACTCAGGACCTACTGTTATTCAGCAGTCGGCGCCGGTTGTGGCTCAGTACTCTGCCCCGGCAGTGGCTCATTACTCGACGCCGGCAGTGGCCTCAGTGAGTCAGTACGCGAGTGTTCCCGTAGGCGTGGCGCACGTGTCGTCGCCGTCCTACACTGCGGTAGCCGCTCCTGCTGTTGCCAAGGTCGCAGGGCACCTCGCCGCCAAGAATGTTCACACCGAGTTCTTGGAGAATTATGTAAGTACCTAACATTTATATGTTCTTAGTGATCCTGTAACCACTTTAGTGCGATAAAGGATTCGGGGACTTCATAATCTCATTATCATTGTCATAATTTTTCAAATTAGTTGTGAAAGATGTGCCATTAACTCGTCATAATATTATGATAAGCAATTCTTGTAAGCATATAATACGTTCTTACTCTCTCGTAACTTTTCAAAATAATTCAAACTACCAAATGATAACGATTAGGTACAGTATACCATTAATTGATTAATTTGATGTTTCCGTTCAATTAGTTGTTTACTTTTCAAATATTGACACAAACTTAAATATGTGTTACGCATGTGCCCCAGAATATTGCGGCATATGGTATGCCGGAACAAATTACTCCATATCCCTACATCTAATGCAGTGACGTAATCAATATGACTGGTTGTCGAGTTAGATCCAGGACTGGTTCCACTACTGACCACGTCGAAATCTTGGCCGATTACTTACTCACTCACTGTTATCAAATGTGAGAAATTGACAAGCGTTCAGTCGATGTCATGTTTTCCTGCATGTCGACTGTTGAGCAATGAGCTACAAACCCCATTACAGTGTCATTTGATTGATTAGGAGTAACACATCTAATTGCTAAAATTTAATTAACGCAACCATACCTACTAACTTCTTTTAAACTGTAGGTATTCAATTATTTATAGAATGGAATTCATTCGATCATTATGTCTTATGTCATTAATTTGTCCATTTATGTTGGTAACTATTCTTTTAACTAAGGGCTAGTTACTCAGAGGTCAAGGTCACCCATTGAAGTTGTTTCAGTGTTTTTAATGACATTAGCACAGAGTAGTTTCGTATTATTTTGCAACATCGTTCATTACTAAGATTAGAAATCAGTGTATACATACCTTAATCCAATCTATTTCGCTTAGCAGTCTAATCGAATATCAATAGGTACATTACAATACAGGTCTAAGTCTTAGCTCAGCTGACCCATAAATAGGTGAAGGTAACTTAACTGATTGTGTCCGCAACACTTAAGTAAATATTCATTTGGACACTTGGAACTTAAAGCTTAAAACTTATTCATGAAACAATTACGTAAACTGATCCTTTGATATTGCACACAATGCGCCTAGGTGCTGAAGTCTATTGCTGGTAGAATCCATACTAATATTATAAATGCGAAAGTATCTCTGTCTGTCTGTCCGGCTTTCACGCCAAAACTACTGAACCGATTGTAATGAAATTTGGTACACAGATAGTCTAAAGCCTGAGAAAGGACAAAGGCTATATAAGACCCCGCTATGACCAATAGGAGCAGAGCAGTAATAAAAAATGTTGCGAAAACGGGGGCAAACGCGGACGTACATATAGCTCCCATTATTTTAACAGACGCTTATTTTATATCAACACGCGGACGGAATCGCGGGCAACAGCTAGTATACTATAATACAATATGTAGGTATATCTTAGTAATAGCAACAGAATTGTCTTTACAAGCTTTAGTTGCACAATCAAGTATAACTCGCGCGAGTTAACTGTGCACCTCGCTCTGTGACGTCATTCGCACGGTACCGTTTGTAAAAAATGAGAATTACGTTAAAAAATATAAATTACATTTTTTTATGTTAAGAAAAGGTTGTTTTTATGATAAAGCGTCATAATACTAGATCATCTTGCTCATGACATTTTGAAATTAAATTGATACATATGGACTGAATATGTTGCAATAAAGATGGGCGGGTGGGTAAAAAATGGGTGGGTAAAAATTGGTAAAAAAGGGTAGAATAGGTAAAAATTAAAAAATACCCATTTTTACCGGGTATTTATAATAAATACCGGGTATAAAATAAATTGTTATTTAATTGGCTTCGTCGTCAATACTACGATCAGGTACTGGAGTGCTTTGGGGTCCTACCACCATCTTTGGGACCCAAGTTAACCCCACCTGCCTGACGGTGCACCCGCTGACTTACGGATGGGGTGCTGACGCCAGTTTTCCCTTCGGAGCTGAGTGGTCTGACAACAGTCGCACTCGTAAAAGCAAAACAAGCCAAACTATTATGAATAGGAAAGGAAGAAATGCACGTGACACAGTTAGGGCGCCGCCGCAAACGGCGCGCAGGAGCTACGCCCGACTCCTGTGACCTGTGGGCTAGGTCTAACGTGTCAGAGGCGGATACGGCTGAAGAAGCGAGCCAAAACCAGGAAAATCCGTTGTGCTTTTCCTGGTGTGGTGACGCTGAAAGTATGTTGGTCTGGATCCAGCTCGAAGGAAAGTTTCACGGGATACCGTTATCCCAACGAGTGTTTCTGGGTGGTGATTTGAACAGTCATGTGGGTGAGAAGAGTGTCGGGCTTGAGCGTGTTCACGGCGGCTTTGGGTACGGCGGCCGCACCGCAGAAAGAAACAACATTCTCCAAACGTGTGCAGCCGCTAACCTTGCAATCGTGAACACCTACTTCAAAAAGAAGCAGGGGCACATTGTCACCTTTCGCAGCGGGCGAAGCGCTATCCGAATAGACTTTCTACCGACTAGGAGACACCACATCGGCAAAGCAGCCAACTGCAAAGTCATAGCCGGTGAGAGTCTCACTGGACAATACCGCCTCCTTGTACTAGATCTCTGCGTAACGGCCCATCGTAGACGTGTAGAGCACTGCCGGCACCAGATTTGGTGGCGGCTGTTTGATGAAATAAGTCCTAGGAGTTCGCATCGGTTATTAGAGACAAGTGCGCTGAACCGATGAAGAATATGTCCAAGACCATTGGGGCAGGATCCAGGCAGCTATTATTGGGGCGGCGCGGGTGGTGCTCGGAGTCTCTAAGGGCGGCCGCAAACGTGAAAAGGAGACCTGGTGGTGGGACGACACAGTCCAGAGGAAGACTAGGGTGAAGAAAGCCCTCTTTAAAACGTGGCATCCAGATCGCGACGCATATAAGGTTGTCAAACGTGCCACTAAAAGAGTTGTAGCCAGAGCCAGAGCCAGACCACTTTCAAGCGCTTTACGAGAAGTAGGAATCATTTGAGGGGCAAAAGATCTTTTCCAAATTGGCATGTTCCAGGGTCAAAGCGGCATAGGATATATCCAAGTGCCGTTGTGTAAAAGACCCTACTGGCAACCTGCTATGCAAAGACCTCACGGTGAAGGAGAGATGGCGCTTGTACTTCCACAAGCTGCTGAATAAGCAGCACCAAGAGGTGCAGACACCGAAATTCATTCCGAATCTTGAATTAGTGCCCCCGATAACGCCCGAGGAAGTCCAAACGACTTTTCGGCAAATCGGAAAGCTGTCGGAACTGACGGAGTCCCCATTGAGGCCTGGAAGGCGATGGGTCCTCGCGATGCGGGCATGCTAACTAACCTTCTGAACCGCGTGTTCCTGATCGGCAAAATTTCAAGCCAATGGGGACTAAGTATTATTACTCCAGTCTTCAAAGGCGACAGCCTCCGTGGCGTAGCGGTAGCGGACGCGACCGCTGCGCAAGGTGGCGCGGGTTCGATCCCCGCACAGTGCAAATATTTGTCTGCATGAATATGAATATTTGCACTGGTCTGGTCGTGCCTCGGAAAGCACGTTAAGCCGTTGGTCCCGGTTGCCATACGAACATCTAGTGGCAGTCGTTACGGGTTGTTGGAGCCCTCAAAAGTCCAACAATTGGTCTAACTGCAATGCTTCGATGTCGCCTTCGGGTTGTGGAGGTCAGACGGCAGTCGCTTCACGGAAAATGTCGAAGTTTAGCCATATCAGCAGTTTGACTGGTAAAGCGGACCCCAGACTCCAAAGCTGAAAAGGCTTCGGATGCGACTGGGATTAACGCTGGGATGATGATGATGACTCCAGTCTTCAAAGGCAAGGGCTCGGTACACACCCTGAAGAATTTTGAGAGGATTATAGACTCTCAGATTCGGCAGGAGTATGCTGTCTTGGGAGTGTCAATATGCGTTTCGTCCAGGGTACGGAACCATGGATTCTATATTAACACTAAGGTTCACCATGAAGAGATACAGATTGAAGAACACGCCTCTATATAATGCTCTTTCTATGTAGAAAGAGCATATGCAGTCCCCGTACAGGCCTCAGCATCCAT